>OX467712.1:17454544-18654544 GCA_950111635.1 Agelastica alni
GGGTTGCTCTTTTCGCCAGTAACCGAATAAAAAATTACTCTCTTATTTTCTTAATTATTAACATTTTATATCGTCACTGCCCACGCTTTAATCTTACATCATAACTTTCCATTAATACATCTATATTATCGGGTGTTTTTTGCCATCGAAAACCTAATTTAAATAGTACTTTTTTATAAGTTGACTCCCCACCTTCATGACCTATTGGAGCATCATGTACTTTTGGTACAACTGCTTTTAAAGTTGGCCTTTGCTTCTGTAATATATGAAAATCATTAACGACATTTTTAATTCTTTCTCCCTGTCCTGAAATAAAACATCTGGAGCAACGCCTTCCATTATATGTTTTCGGAAGTGAAATATAAGGTTGCTTACCTGTCTTTACTCTTTTAGCCTCATTGTGGACTCTGTAAAACAAATTTTTTCGATATTCCTGTCGCAACCAATATCATTTGACGATAATTTTCAATTGGAACTTGCAACCCATATTTTGCCCCTTTTTTCATAAATTTAATTACATTAGCAAAACTTTTTTCTTTTCCGCAGAGTAGTTTTTCTTATTTTGAGGTCTACCCATTTTAAATAGAAAAATATATTATTAATAAAAAACACCCGTACCGGCACGCACTTATACAACTACAAACAACTAAAAATAAAACTTAATGGCACCTAATAACCCCTTCTAGATAATTACATATTCCCGCTTGAAAATATTCGCGCATACTTTTTTGTCCCTGATCACCAGTTTGGCTTCCGACCAGAACATTCAACTACCCAGCAATGCCATCGCATAGCACACGCCATTAATGAGGCTATAGAGGCAAAACAGTATTGTTCAGCAGTTTTTCTAGACGTGAGTCAAGCTTTTGACAAAGTCTGGCACGACGGACTTCTATTTGAAATCAAACAAAATCTTCCAGTCCAGCATTTTACACTAATTAAATCTTATTTAATGGATAGACACTTCAGAACAAGAGTAAACGGACAAACTTCTCTTCTTCAACCTATCAAATCTGGGGTCCCACTGGGCAGCGTGCTGGGACCGATTCTTTATTTACTTTACACATCTGATCTCCCATTCTCTGAGTACATAATAACAGGAACATTCGCAGACGACACGGCCTACTTGGCGGTCCATGAAGACCCAGTAACAGCAAGCTCAAAACTCCAAGAACATCTCTTTCATCTAGAAGAATGGCTCCAAAATGGAGAATTAAAATAAATTAAACCAAATCCCGACATATTACTTTGTCACGTGCCTATTTTTTCCCATCTACCGTTTCATTATTAATTGTGTCTCTGATAGTCTGGTGCTCGTAAATAGTTTTGCATACCGTATTTTGTTCGTTGTAAATAGTGTTGCATACCTAGTAGTGATTTAATTATTAATGGCTGTGACATTTTTGTTAATTGGAGTGGGAGTTTTTGTTATTAGATTTCGCCTTGATTTTTGGCCTCGATTGTCGTGTGTTGTCAGCTATATTATTGTTTGGTTTGATTTTCTGTGTGGATGGGCTGGCTATCAACACGGACGAGCGCGATTATGAGTTGGGAACATAGATTTGCAATGGTTGGCTGACGCGTGTCCCGTGTCATTTTTCTGATATCCGGCCTGGGAGTGAGCAGTTGAAAATAGTCGCTTGGTGTGAGTCTTGAGAGTCGGTAGTGTGGATTTTAGTATCGTCGTGTGATATTAACAAGTGTGCAAAACCTCTACGGTTTTATCTTCATATCTGGCTGTATTTGGGGCCATCTTAATTGGATTTTGAAGAAAAACCCCTTAATTTTTAACTTGACCATTCTATCTTACCTTCGTTGTTGATATTTTTGGTGTCGGGTTAAAATAGCCGCTAGCGGGATTTATTTGAGGGAAGCCATTGTTGGTTAGCACGTGCAGTTCCATAACCATCATCCATATCGACGATAAATTTCAGTGTTATAAAGACTTGCTTGGTGTTTTTAGCAGAAATTATTATGATAATACTACTTGGTGTTTCTGTTTCTTGGATCATCGATGTAACAGTGACGTCTCTATGAAGTTTTCAATTGGTTACATAGTATTGAGTTTAATTTTATCAACTTATTAGTTATTATGTGCTTGATCTAAGTGTTTTCAACAGTTTAAAAGTAACAAATTATTTTCATTAAATTTGTACCTGCTCCAAGTTGAGTCTGAACGTATACATTACTGAATATCCATTATGTAATTATTGTGATGGTTTCAAATTATTATTTTTGTTGCAAGTCCATTTATTTTGTATTTTTTTTAATCTTTTGCTATCAAGAATTCTATATAAAACCAATTATTTTTGAAATTTTAAATATTGTGAACATTTTTTTTTGTTAATTCTCTTTTGTACATCATTAGGTTTTTTATTATTGTCTAAAAGAATTAATTTAAATATTATTTTAAGAAAAGTGTATTAAATTCGTTTAATCCACTTTACTAAAAATACAGAATTTGTTGTAAAAAAAAAAAAATCAGAACATCATTTTTACTTAATTAATATATTGCAGGAATTGTAAATATAGTTTTATTTATTTAGTTCACCAAAATTGTTTGTTGTTTATCGTGTGGCTCTGCTAATGCCTACAAGACCTAGGGGTTTCCGGCTTATACCGTCTAAGTCGGTGGCGCGGCTCACTTTTATATATTTTTTTCTTCTACCCTCTAAGGCTTAGCTCGGGTATAATTTGCCAGTAGAGAGACCGCTGGCAGAGTACTCTTTAGGGAACTAAAAGACGTGGCAACTTTTACCACTAGAAAAGAACAATGACCGACCGCCTATTTTTATCAACAATGTACAAATTCCTAGCACGACATATGTCAAGTACTTAGGGATCCATCTTCACAGCAAATTAAATTGGAGAGTACACATAACTAAAAAAAGAAAGCAGCTGGACCTAAAAATTAGAGAACTAAACTGGTTAATAGGAAGAAAATCAAACATGTCACTCGATAATAAAGTTCTAATATATAAAGCTATTATTATCCCTATCTGGACTTACGGAATAGAACTCTGGGGATGTGCTACCAAGACAAACATTAAAATCATACAACGTGCACAATCAAAAGCCTTGCGAACAATGACAAATGCTCCGTGGTACATAACAAACCAGATGCTACACCAAGACCTTCACATACCAACTGTTCAAGAAATAATCCACGACAGAAGCACTAAACACCACGCAAAAATAGAAGACCATGACAATCCCCTCCTGCGACCACTGGTGATGAAATACCCCAACAGAAGACTGAAAAGAAAGTGGCCATTAGACCTTAAATGAGGTGGAAGTAGTATTCTCGATGGAGAATCCTCATCATGACAGAGAGGAAACTATCCAAATAGTTTCTAAGCCATCAAAAAAGCTTATAGATTGTAATTTCTGATTGCTGTTTAAATAAACAAATAAAAAAAACTTTTTTGTTTAAAAAAGTATGGTTAGTCGGCAACAGTCGCCGTCGTGTGTTTTTGACATTTCTTCCTACTCCGACTGTTTTCACCGGAAGCTGTCCTTATCAATAGGGAAAAATCACGTAACGCGAAATGGCGCTATTAATGACAAAATGTCAGATCGAGGTGTGAACAACAAATATTTTGTCATTTGATCACTTGTAAAACCAAAGTTTTTATTGAAGGGAATTTAAGTTATCTCAGAGATTTGAGTTGATTTTTTGGGTTAAACTATTGGATTTAAGCTGATTTTAAGGTTTGTTTTCGAAGTTTCAGTTTTATTGTCGCTGTTTTCTTGTTAAATTCGAGTAATGACCAGGTGTGTCCAGGTATCAATTGTGGTTAGTTTTCGAAGTTTTTCTGTTATCCCTGGAATTCTTGTTGAAAAGCCTATGAATGTCAAAATATTAATTTCGGACATATTTTATTATGTGGGTGAACGTATTCGACCACATAAGGAAGGTGAAGAGGTTTTTATGGCTGGTAACATTATTTTATGTGGAACTGACGGTCTCAATAAAAAAAACACCAAAAGTTTATGCATGAGATTCTCTACAATTCTACAATCCCCTTATAAAATCACCATTAAGCTAGATGAAACATGTGTTCGTGAATTGCTATGTGTAGAGCACAGTGCATATTTTTGCGATTTTATCTTCACATAACCTTTCTTAATCCTTTGCACTTTCGGATTTTTTGGTATATAGTTACACCAACTCTACAAAACATCGTTCAAATATAACACTTTTTATGCTTAAAATGCTCAAAATAATAAAAAAATTAAACCCATATTAACAAATGGAGGTTAGTTTGTTGTTTACACCTCAAGAAGTTTATCCGATCAATATCATATGTCGCCCACTCCGTGATATTTCCCTATGAAAATTTATCTCTACTAGTGTTAGTAAATCTAGTAGGACGTAGTTAATGTTTCATTTACCTTTGCTATAATTATCTATTTTCAACACATAATTATTAACTATAAGCAAAAATAGGTATAACATTTAAGATTCAAGTACAAAATGGGTGCGAAATTTGTTCTCGTGATACAGTCCACAAACACACAAAGAAGAAGAAACAGAATGAAAATCGACTTAAGTGTCTTCTTCGCATCTTGCTGTTCCTACATTTGTTTTGAAATCGGTCAGAGACAGATACGTGCATTTACGTTGATTTGGAAATATTGGTAACTTGTTGAGGATTTCTTAAAAGAACAAACCCTATGTTTTATTATTCCCCAACAGAAAATAGATCAGAAACCAATAACGTACCGTGAATACGAGAGATTTGGACGTACGGAGCGTAAGATGTAAACAAATTGTCACATACATAAAATTTGTTGTCATTTTGACATTTGTTTAACCTATTTTTAATATATTTCGTTTGAAAATTACCCACGTACTTTTTATTTCTTTAAATTGCAAGCGGATGGAGACCAGAACGGATCCGGTAATGATCATACACGGAGGAGCCGATGATGTACCCGTTGAAATGATCCATTTCAAAGTGGCGGGCGTCAAAAAAGCCTGCTGTATCGGTTACGGCATTCTAAAGCAATGCGGCGGCTCTGCGTTGGACGCCGTGGAAGCAGCGATAAATTCAATGGAGGAAGACGAAGTATTCAACACCGGTCGTGGCTCAGTGTTGAACGAGGACGGTGACATCGAGATGGACGCGGCCATAATGGTAGGAAAAGATTTGTCCACCGGTGGAGTAACTATAGTCAAAGAGATCATGCATCCGATCAGCCTGGCCAGGTTGGTGATGGAGAAAACGCCACACATATTAATCGGCGGTGAGGGAGCTAATCGATTGGCGGCCGCGCACGGCATTCCCAGGGTACCAACTAGCGAGTTAATAACAGATTTTGCCAGAGCGGATTTGGAAGTAGCCAAACGCGTTAAGGCCAAAATCAGAAAATCTTGCTGCAAAGCGAGATGCGACACCGTGGGAGCCGTGGCTTTGGATAAAAACGGACACATCGCTGCGGGGACTTCCACTGGAGGTCTATCGGGGAAAATGGTAGGTAGAAGTAGTGATTCCAGTAAAGTCGGAAGTGGTCTATACGCCGACGATAGATTCGGAGGAGTATCTGTCACGGGACATGGAGAATCCATAGCTAAGGTATGCTTATCATTTACTATCATTAAGGAACTGGAAAATGGAATGTGCCCTCAGGAAGCGGCGGAAAAATGTGTTAATGACATTCTAAAACGATTCGATAAACAAACCGGAACGGTTGTGCTGTCAAAATCTGGTGATATAGGAGTATTCTGTACAAGCCAGTGGATGCCGTGGGCTTTTACAAAAAGAGACAAACTATATTTCGGACCCAAACCAGGACAGCAAGGTGAAGAAGACTTTAGCTAATACCTTTTTAGGTTTTTTACTTGCTTTAATAAAATATTGTTTGGTTTACGTTTAAGAATAAATGGTGCAACATCCTGTTTATAAACATGCAGAATGTTTTATTCATACAGTGTGTACAAAAAGTAACGTACCTTACTAATATTTCGATTTCTGTTGGGTTTACAAAGAAAATGATAAATAATTTTTTTTTATAATAATTAAGGCTATCTGCATAAGTCAATCAGAAGTATACAGGGTGCACCGTCACTACAAAATAACTTATAAGCATAATTTTTTAAATAGTACACCCTGTATATATTTTCAGTTTTTTATATTTTATTAAATTACAAATACAACCGTCAAGACCGCATAATTTTACCTTTAATAATTCCAAATTTACAGTGGTTTGAAACTAAAATTATAAAAAAAATGTTTAGGTGGTAGGTTTTTCTATCATTAATTTTATTTTAAATGTCATACATTATTTCTCATTGTCATTAGTGAAAGGTGTTTATTGTAATAAGTTACTTTTAAAATTTAAGTATGTTTACCGAACAGGAAAGAATAATGATTCTTGTGATGAGAGGTTACGGTGATCGTGAAAGAACTTATGATGAGGTAGCTTACTTATTTAATGATACGTATCCAAACCGCAACCAAATTACCAAAACTGCAATTTGGAGGATTGCGAAACTTTTTAAAGAGGTGGGTTCAACTAAAAATTGCCCTAAAACTTGCCGACCAAAGACTGTAACTAATGATGAAAAATCCTTGGACGTTATGCAAAGTTTTTTTGAAAATCCTTTTACATCCATACGAAAAACTGTATTAGAACATGATGTTAGTGTGGGATCCGAACATTATTAAGAAGAATAGATTGTAGGGGGATCGTGAAGGCAATGCAGTTTTTCAATCACCTCGACCTATTGGATCTTTTGTGCATAACCCTTAATCTATTCAAGGTTCGGGATTCCAGGACTTCGTACAAGTTTATCAGCTTCCTAGGAGCTAAGTTCCTGACATTAGATGGCTTTAAGAAGGCCGCTTCCAGGAACTTGAGCCTTTTGCAGAAAAGCTCTGTGCATTCGCAAAGCAAATGTTCTGCAGTTTCAGCGAAGTTCTCGCATTAGCGGTAACTATTACTCTCTGTTTTGCTCATTGCTTAATAGTATGTTTGGAATGGTAAGAGTAGTTTTAAATAAGCAACTAAAAACTAGATAACAGATCGATGTGATGTGAAAAAAGATGTGGCTACAAAGAAAGATAAAGGAATGCTTAAATGGTTTGGACACGTAGAGAGGATGGATGAAAGAAGATTGACGAAACAGAATTATAAGGCGAGTGTGAATTGGCAAGTCGTTAGAGGTCGACCTCGGAGAGCATATCTCGATCAGATCGACATTGTCCTGTAGAAAGGTCCTGGTCAAGAGTACCAACAACCGTAGAGCATGTATAATAACGTTGATGAAAGTAGAAGAAGCGAAATATGTGTACAAGATCCGTAACAAGTGCCTACCCGTACGGGAAAAGGCGTGACTATATGTATGGATGTATGTAACTGGAAATTATCAAAAAAGTTGTATGCATACAATTTTTTTATCAGTACAGGAGGCCTTTATGCCTCTATTTTAATTAATTTAAATATTTACAATATAATCACAAAATAAAACTAAGTTGCATGAAGATAAAAAAACACATGACCTTAATTTGCCTTATTGTTTCTTTTAAAATTTGTTTTTGCTGGAAATGCATAAATGAGCTAGCATAACTACAAATTAAAAAAATCACTAAAACAGGATAAATGTATCTGGGTCAACAGTAATACCGTGTAGGTTAGGTTAGGTTAGGTTAGGTTAGGCAACACTAATACCGTGTAGGCCCTCCTCTACTTCTTATAACTGCATTCATGCATCGAGGCATGCTTGATATCAAATGTTCAACGAAAGCTTGCGGAATATTCTTCCATTCTTCAATTACGGTCTCTATGAGTTGGTTGTGATTAGCAACAGGGGGTCTACGACTTTGAATCTTTTTTTTAAATAGCCCTATAACTACTCTATAGGATTCATGCCCGGACTGTTAGGTGTCCACTCTAATAAAGCATTATTAACATCATTTAGGTAGCCAATAACCTGTGTAGCCACATGGGGACGAGCGTTGTCTTGCATTAATAAAAAATTAGGTCTAACAAACGGAGCAAAAGGCATTACATGTTTGACAATAATGTTGTCTAAGTAATATTGGACATTCAAAGACCTCATACGTATAGGGACCAACTCCGTACGAGCTTCATAGCAAATTCCCCCCATAACATTTTAGAGCCACCACCTAAGAGTACTTTTGGAGAGATATTGCAGCTGGTAAACCTTTTTTTCCGCCTTCGCCAGACACGCTCACGACCATCTGAAGCTTTTATGCTAACTCTAGTCTCATCGGAAAACAGAACCCGTTTCCAATCATTGATGGTCCAATTTTAATGTAATCTTGCAAAATTTAATTTCTTAACTTTGTGTTCTTTGGTAAGCTAATGGTTTTTTGGCTGGTTTCCTGTTGCTCAATTTTGCTTCATGTAAACGTCTAACCGTTCGAGGTGATATCGCGATATTCCGAAAATCTACTAGTTCATTTTTTACCAAATTGCTGGTGACTCTTCTGTCTCTGAGAGCACGTAGTCTCAAAAAACGATTATCAATTTGATTAGTGCCACGTTTTCGCCCTTGCTCTGATCTTCGATAGTACGAGCCTGTTTCATTATGTCGTCTCACCATGCGACTGATGCTGGAATGATGTCTACCTAACAAACCTGCAACATATCGCATTGAAAATCCTTCATCCAGGAGAGCCGATGCTCGCACTTCCTCCTCCATCGACAAATTTATTTGGCGGTTCATTTTTCTTATTTGATTTACTCGCAAATAAACTTCCAAACATTCATGTGATAAAAACAATCACAACAAAAAGCTTGCTTCCCACAGACACTTTGCTATAATCGGCACTTTTTACTTTTTATTTTTTTTTAGTCTAAAACAAAGTTTAATACGAATTATTGTCAAAACAAGATCATGTGATACTAAAGTTAGCTTAAATAACAACTGTCACTGTCAAACAAGGTCCATGGCCTACTTGTCGTACAGTAAGTTATCAATAAATAAAGATTATTGAGAAAATATGAGTTTAGCGTTAATTTTGTTTACACACTCATATATATTTGTTGTTGAAATCTTGGCTACGTTTAGTGTTGCGACTGAGAATGTTAAATGAAAATGAAATGAAAAAGAAATAGAAACGAATCGCACCTTTTTGTTGCAAACGATTTGTAAACAAAGAGTGTCGTAGGTTTCAAAGTAGTTATTATTCGATACTTTCACTCTTGTCTGTGATATCATCCTCGATCGTGAGATGATGAACCTAAAATCCCATTATGTAACGATAAATAATTAAAATTTCTCAACGAAAACACTTTGTAATGTTGGCGGCAAGCGAAAAGCAACTTTTTAAATCCATGCAAAAAAGATTCTTAATTTACTGGACATTAACACAAACTCTTATTTCAATAAACAGCATCTAATCAATCCACGTCTATTTCGGCCGCCAAGTAGCTTTTTAATTAAACATAGCTTTAAAAAAAGTAGGGTTAGAAACACTTCAATCACCGAAAATATGCGTGTTATAACTAGTCAGTAAAAAATACTAAAAAACGAATCAAATAAGAGATTCTGGGACAATTTAAAAAAAAATCAACTACTTTTGAACCTTGAAAAGGGATGAATTTTAACATTTAAATTTATACAAATAAAATTAAATCATTTCAAAATTTTTAACTCGTCTTAATAAAGATGAAGTGCTTCAAAAGCATGACAGGCCGATGGTCTGGGTCCCGGGACCTCCCGAGGTCACAGTCACCGTCAAGAAGCGGCTGGAGACGCAAAACTTAAGCCTGGCCTGGGTATACCGAAGTCTAGCGTTCTGAAAGCCAGAACGCTAACTAGGTGATCACGGACACTAACAGAAGAGGTGAAGTGCTGTTGGAATATCTAGCGTCCACGGATCTAGAGATTTTCAACAAAGGAAGCGAACGTACCTTCTGCATCGTAGAAAGAAGGAAAGTTTTTGATCTCACCATCTGCTCTAGACAGAACGGGAGGGTCTCAAACGAGCCTTTTTTGTCAGATTACAGGCAGATTATCTTCAGGCTCGACGAGGTTCTACCGAATGTGACCTGCGAAAGAAACCCCAAAAGGACGGACTGGGACTCTTTTTCGAAGGACCTAGCAATCAGCGTCAAGAACTTCTCTCTGTGTTGAACATCTACAGAGTTACGAACACTAAGGATACTTCCTGGTGGAACCCTAGACTGCAGGATCTCAAAAAAGGGGCTCGAAGACATACAGCATATCCAGTTACTATGTTTTTAATTTGTAATTTTGTAAAATAAAAATTATAAGAAGACTACCTACATTTTTAGTTAGTATTTTAAGGAAAGAAAAAATAGTATCATGATTTACAATATTTTTCAAAGATAGGGCCCGGAACACTGCATACAGACTAAAGTGTCAGTGTAGGTGAAGGAGCAACGGCATTGGTCACACCAATCCGCAAACACCTCTTCACAATAAAATCGGACAAGATTCCTAAAAAGACCTTGATAGGAAAGAATTATAAAACAAAAATACCAACCAGAGAAGACCGGTTGAAAAACACACCATTGACCAGCACAGGAGTAAAACGATAGTATATTGACGGATCAGGGTACCAGGGAAGCTACGGGGCAGGTGTGCTTGGAGCATCCTGAAACTACAGGAAAAGCTAACTCCTGAGGAAATACGCCTCGGTCTTCTAGGCCGAGGTCTATGCTATACTCAGGTGTACCACGCACCTGACAGAAAACAGAGTGACCAACAGTGAGATTAATATTCTCACTGGCAGTCACGCGGCCATTGGGGCCCTCGTGAGTTGCACCACAACATCATTGGTGGTGTGGGACTGCATTCAGGCCCTCACTGAGTTAGCAACTGCAAATAAGGTTACTCTTACAAGGGTTACTGGGCACACAGTGATAAATGCTAACGAGGTAGCCGATAAACTGGCAAGAAATGGGACACTGGTGGAACCAAGAAGCCAGTTGGTCGGATTGCCAATTGCCGAAGCAAAACATGAATTGAAACTAATCCTTGAGCAAGAACATATCGCTCAGTGGAATGAAAATACTGGCTGCAGAACATCAAGACAGCTGATGAAAAAACCTCTCCAGAAGAGGGCTAGCGGTGTACAGGTACCAAACCTGGAGCCGCATGATAATGGATCCAAGTGATCTAAATGAGACAGGCCTAACAGAAATCCTGCGGTTTGCCAAAACAAGCGGACTGGAATTCTGATACCCTGAAGACAAAGTGTTAGTCACAAAGGGTTAAAGATCTAGGTGACATAGGTGCCTATACCAATGGCCCAACCGTAAATATGTTGTGGAATTGTAATAAAATTTGGTCCTTTGACAAAATACTGAAACGGTTAAGTATCTTTAGTTACAATTTATTTATTATTTAGCAAGTATTCTTGCTAAAAGCAATCTGTTCGTAATTCCAAAACGGAAGCTCCAATCAAAGAACTGAAAATAGATATCAAGTATGCAGTTCGATTGGTTTTAAACAGAGCAAAAAAATAGTAACTCAACTTACTATATTTTTCGATTACTCGGCAGAATCTATTAAAGATTCAATGAGCTCAAAAAAAGATGAGTGTCTAAACGAGCCTTAATTAGCTGTTTTTTGTGATGTTCGTGTCTTTCCATATTTTTATCAGTTCGATGGTGGCTGATTGCGCCATGACTATTCTCCGTCGTATTTCTGGTTCACTGCTTCTGTCGTTGGTTAGCAGAGAACCAAGGTACCTAAATGAATTTGTTCAGAACTTCGAAACCAACTATTTTTATTTGAGGAGAGTTGTTGACGATAATAATTTTGGTCTCATCTTCATTTAATTCAAGACCGTACTCGGCACTATTCGGGCAAGCCTGTCCAGAGAAGTAAAAGATTGTTGTCCTTATAGTATTGCCAGTGCCGTAGAAATTTGGCTTGTTTGGCCTTTTCTAAGTTATACCAGATTGTTGATTTTAGTCATTGCTCCCTTCTTTTAGTTTTTACTTTAACGTTGTTTTGTATATTTGCAGAATGGTTCTAGACCTATTGGTAGTTCCTTTGAATCTTTTTTACTAATGCATTGGCTTTTTCGTTACCCGGAACGCCCTAATGCCAAAATAAGGCAAATTTGTTGCCTCTTGCCAGTTGCTCCAGGCAGTCGTGGCATTTCTCGACCAGCTTGGAGTTTTTTGTGATGTTGGCCACATGCATAATGATTGGATATTTTGCTATTCCAAAGTGACAATTTTTCTAGCTCCACAATCCATTACACCACTGCATATTCAGCAAGTGATTCAGGATTCTTTTTACAACTACGACCTAATTTCAAGAATTTTTAACACAGAAAGTGTGTTGCAAAATAGGAAAAAATTGAATAATATTAATAGCATTACCCGTCAGATTAATCACCTATAGCCATACATATTTTCATTATATAACTAATTTAAATTGTAATCCATTAGCAATACAAACTGATGATTCTTTCAAATTATTAAGTAACCGCGTATCTTTGAATAGGTCGTGTATAAAGTTTAAATGCATAACTATATAAATATATATTAAGTGTATAATAGGTAATAAAAGTTGATTGGCATTCGGTTGGTTAATAAAAAAGGTTAATGTACCGAATTTCGAGAAGTTGCAAAACAAAACTTCTTTGGTAATTTACGACTACTTGATACTTGTTTGATTAATAAAATGTTCGTTTGGTTTCTTTCAATGCGAAAAATGCATCGATAATTGGTTCTCCGTAATTTGTGCTCTTGTTTAATCGGTTCCGAGTGACAATAAATAAAGTAACAAAACATGCTTGCTTATAGTTGAATCCCACAATTGTAAATAGTGACTCATATTGTAGAGCGATTTTATAGGCCAATGAAATTATATTAGATGTTTACCCTTTACCAAAAAGTTGTTGTTAATAGTTGTTGAGTTTTTAAATAACGACAAAAAAAAGAAAGATTCAGTGTTAGTTAATAAAAAAGTAAGTGGGATCTAACAAAAACTGTTTAATTTTTTACAAATTTACAAAAACCTTCTTCTTTCACTCACTCTCCAAAGACTATACGTTCAGGTAGTTTCATAAAAATTGAGGAAACCGCTATTTGTATATTTTTTAAATAACTAATTTATTTTTTTATTATTTACTTTCCGAAATGGTCTCATTTTGTTGATATATTTTCGTTTATTTGACTGGTTTATTTTTAAACTTCTAAGCAATTAAGGGTTCGATGTAAAATGAAACGTCGCAAATTAAAGCTTCGTTATTGGCAACAGCGCCATGGTAGTTTTTGTCTTGGATTATATCGCTTAGGAAGTTTCATAGACTTGCTGCAAGGGTTTCGTAAAACAGAGACCGGAATTTTTGTGTATTATTAGGGAAAGGCGTTTTTACGTTTAGTTTTTATTGTATATTTTTGCTTATCGTTGAGACTCATAGTTTTGAAGTTTGTAATAAATATTTTTTCTATTTCTTCGTTAATCTTCGATATAATTATCAAAACGAAACGTCACAATTTAACACCCGAAGAAAAAACCACGATCAGAAATATGTTTAAAGGACTTAGAGCCAGAGAACAAAATATAAATGTTAGAGAGGTAGTTACATTATGTAGTATTTTGGAAAAAAGTTTCCGAAGCAGAAAGGCTTGCTAAGGAAAATATTAAATTTAATGAACCAATTTTGAAAATCGAATTACTAAAATTAGCACGATGTCATAAAGATAAATATATCAAATATGTAGTAGATGAAATGGCGCGAGAACAAGGCGTAATTGTACTTCGATTGCCACCCTACCACTGTGAGTTAAATCCAATAGAACTTGTATGGGCTCAAATAAAACATGAAGTAGCAAGGAACAATGTTACTTTCAAATTAAATGACGTAAAAAATCTGCTTAGTAGTGCCGTCAACAAAGTAACCTCACAGTCGTGTATAAAATGTATCGAACATGTGGTGAAAGAAGAGCAGAATATGAGGAATCTTGATAATTGCATTGAAATTACCATCGAACCCGTTAGTGAGGATCTAGGCGACATCTAATTCGTTCTAAAATGCTATTTTTAATAATATAATAATAACCACACGCCTATGACTCGTCGTTTTCCTTTCCACTTGAAACCGTAAAGGTCTACGTTGAAAATATGAGTCACTCTATACATTTGTGGTATCCTTCCATAATTGTTCATAAATATGTTTCGTCACTTTTGATCGGTTTGAAGCTTCGTAGAGAACTTCCTTTCTTTAATTCATTAATTCATTGCAGAATTAATTAAAGACAGAAAATTCTCTACGAACCTTCAAGCGGATCAGAAGTGTTGTATTACTACTCTATATAAGTCTTTAGTTCCGGCATTAAGGTACCAACAACCGACAAGCATGTATGAGAGCGCTGATGAAAGTAGAATAAGCGAAAAATGTGTATAAGAACAGTTGAAAGTAAAAGGAAGTGGCTGTATTTATGTATGTATGTAAGTATTTTCTTATTCTATACCTAAAACGAAAACAGAAGTATTAAATCCTTTATGATAAGGGAGTTCTTTGTCACAGAATTTAAGAAACCTGGAATAAATTCCTATGATACCACAAACTATATAATTTCAAGCAAGACTTAAGGAATCATCGAATACATTAGAAACCGTGGCAGACCCAATATTGAATAATTTTTTTTATTTTTCAATATTTTAGTATGAAAATGAAATTTTTGAAGTTTAATTAAATACACTATATTCTTTATTAATTTTATTAATATTGATTAACTCTTACTGGATTTTTTTGAAGTCAGTGTACACATATTATAACGGGAAATAACGATAACGCTGACCAGAATAATAATTGGATTATAAAAAAGGTCGAACAAATTTTAGAACAAAATATAAATATATATTTTTTAAACGTTACCGCCACTTTTTTCAAATTTGGTAGGTTACAGTTAAAGACACAGAACCGTATTCACCCTATATTTGAGACAAAATGCACCGTAATTAATCAGTTGTATCATAAATTTTTAGAGCATCATGCATAATATTAACCATCGCATGCAATTCCTCAGTTGATGCATGACCTGATCATCGTCGTAAAAGAGGCATTTGACAATCAAATTATGCATTCTTAATCCATTTGCACTCTTTTTAAAATCTTTTAAATAATCGTCCATAAGTTAAATAGCCATGGTGAAGCCACTCGCATATATTTGTAAAGATTTCCTTTACTAATATCATCATTTTTTGGTACTGATTACAACTATCAGATACTTCTTCAGGATCACTGAAGACCGAATACCATCCTATTTTACAATTTGTAAAACCAACTTAAATTAGCTGTACAACAGCACAATTTAATTTCTGAACATATTTGACGATAATTTTAAAATAGAGTTCAACATCAAGACTTCAAATGTGTGAATTTTGTTTGTGTCGTTGGCAGTGTTGCACGATTCTCTAATAGAAATTAATTTTTTGTGTTAAACTATTGGATTGAAGCTGGATTTAAGGTTTGTTTTCGACGCTTTAGTTTTATTGTTGCTGGATTCTTGTTAAAAGTAAAAATCAGGTATGTCCAGGTATCAATTTTGGTTTCTTTTCGAAGCTTTTTAGTTCTGTTGTCACTGGAATTCTTGTTGCAAAGCATTTGAAAGTCGAAATATCAATTTAGGACATATTGTATTACGTGCGTGAACGTGTTCCACCAATCAAGGAAAGTGAAGAGGTTTTTAAGGCTGGCCAAATAATTTTATGTGGAACTGACACTCTTAATAAAAAAATCATACAAATCATCTTTTAAAGGCTTTCTCTGTGTTGTTGAAGTCACTATAAATAATCACAAATAAAATGATGAATCATTGGACAACAATATCAAACTTACCATTGAAAAAATCATCTTTCACAAAGTGCTTGCTGCAAAAAAACATAAACTTTGAGATTGGTTTCCATGTCTTCAAGATCATCTTCTATTTTTGAGCTGCCTTTGGATTGGAAGGAAATTTATGCAAAGATATATCGAATTACCATAAGTAGAGCATTGTGGAACAGAGCATATTTTTCGCGATTTTTTTTCCTTACCACCTCTTTTAATACTTTGCTTTTTTCGGATTTTGGGGTTAATTAATAATTAACACCAATTTTTAACAAAATATTGTTCAAATATAACGCTTTCAATGCTTAAATTGCTCAAAATAATATATTAAGTTCACTTTTCACCCACATAAAGAAATGGAGGTTAGTTTGTTGTTCACACCTCGGGAAGTTCAAACGATCAATAGTAGGTGTCGCCCACTCCGTGATTTTTCCCTATAAAATATTTAATCAGCGGGTAAGAAGATCCACTCCTGAACTTTGGTGCAGTTTTCATCAGTATGCACGTATAGTATCTACGTCCTGATACAATGTGGGATATTTCAATTTCCGTTAGAATACCCATTTTCCTATACACATCATACATTTATTCTAGACACTGCTTAACAATCGTAGGAAGTTATACCGCCAACTACGTCCTGTTAAATTACTAATGTTATGCAACTGATGATTCACGACATAAAGCTTTGAATAATTACAAATCTGCAGTCAGAAGCAGATTTAACAAGAAACAATGAATGTACCCACGTGATTTATAAATAAAAAAATTAGGTACCATGAATAAATAATATTTTGACTAATTAAATGTTCTAATTTGATAAGTAGATGTTCCAAATGCTAAGAATTGTATTTTCCGCAAATCGCTAGGAAATTGGACAGACAAAATTTCATAAAGAAAAAGTCAAAATTTCCTAAGTGTTAGGAAATATTCATTTTCTTAATGTACGGAAATGATATTTCCTTACAGTTGTTAGTGTCCTACATAAATGATTGAAAACACATTGTTTAGGTATAAGGAATTAATTTATATTTTAAAAAGCTCAATGCATTATAGAATACATTTTAAAATTACTCATGCGATAGTCCATAAAACATTTATATGCATATTCGTACTTTTCTCTTGATTTCTTTGGCAATAATTCTAATGAAGCAGTGTTCACTGCCTCAACCAGCTCTGGAGAAGTCTCAAAAATGGAAAATTCATCATCACTTATTATTTTACATTGTTTTGTTTTCTAAAACACCAGCAATAAAATTTATATGGGTCAAATTTGACAATTCAACATTAATACGTTTCCATAGTAACGCCACCAATTTTATTACTAATTTCAAAGCACCATTTATTTATGAATAAAATTATTCGCGATTTTTTCAAAATTAATTAATATCTGTCGAATTTTAAACGATTTGCGGAAAAATAGTATGTTTACCTCACATTCCTGGACTCTGTGTTGCTAAAACTCGGCTTGCGCCTCGACTTAGCAATCTTCACAGTTGTCTAGGAATGTTGGGCTTTTCCTACCCGCTAAACAATGTACTATTACTCGTATTTAAGCCCAAAGCCACCAAATTAAGCATTTATTTAGTCAAAAATATTGAGCAATAGCACTTTTTAATAATCGTTTTTCGATTTAAACATCCAAAAACATAATAATCAGGTAACATATTTATAAAAAGTTGATTTAATGTTGCCTTTTGTTATTTTTCGTCACGACAATGTCAACATTTACGTATCACGCACATCAATTGCCGAATCGAACAGAACCGATTACCAATGGCATATCCTTACTATTGCCTAAGATTTTCAATCGATTTGTCTTGCCAAACTTTTGTCGTTGATTAATATACCCAGTAATATATCAATCAATGCTTTTGTAACAGTATGTCCTTGATTCAACTGGGCTTCATCTTAAACGCGGGTCAGAGACAAAACTCTGATCATCCAACAACTGTGATGTATGTATTGTGAAGATTCCAGGATGCCAGGAAGAGTAAGGGGGTCTTAGGTAGGAGTCCGGCATTACCAGACCATGGTAGACAACATGGAGACATCGAATATTAACAAACGACTAAAGGTGTCACTCCTCGCTACCATTAGATTTTAAGCGTCATCTGAAGAGGAGTTGCAGGCGATGGCTAATGTCATGCATGATGTCCTGAAAATCAAAGGGATAAAAATAAATGTAAGCAAGACGAAAGTGATGGTTTTTGAAAGAGAAGAAAGCATGACAAACTGCGAGGTGCTAATTTAGGAAGAAAAAGTGGAACAAGTAAATGAGTTTCTTTACTTTGGTTTAAAGTTTACAAGAGAAGGAAAGTATGACTGTGACATTGAGCAAAGAAGTTGGCAAAAAAACAATTAAATTGGGCACTGCATAACTTTATAAACAGCCAGAACGTGTCTGTGCACAGAGGAGTGCTGGTTCCCACACTTATGTATGGTAGTAAATGTTAAGTTTTTTGCAGAAGAAGCATGAAAATATGATTAATACTGCGAAGATGAGTAGTATAAGAAGTATAGCCGGAGTGACTCGGTTGGATAAAGTGAGGAATAGTGAGAAAAGAAAATGCTTAGATGGTTTGGACAAGTAGAAAGGATGAATGAAGGGAGATTGACGAAACAGATTTATAAGGCGAGTGTGAATGGTCAAGCCGGTAGAGGTAGACCTCGGCGAACATACCTCGATCAGATCGACATTATTTTGAAGATAAGCCAGGTCAAGATTACCAACAACCGACGAGCATGTATGAGAGCACTGATGAAAGTAGATGAAGCAAAAGATGTGTGCAAGAACCGTAGCAAGTGGAAGGAAGTCTCTGCCTACCCCTATGGGAAAAAGGCAGTTTGAGAAAACTTATTTATTTATGATTATTTTTTGTGTCAAATGAATGCATATTTTACTTATTAATCATGCCTTTCATTTAACCGAACCATATTTATATAAATAAAGATCTCATGCAAATGCTTTCCAGATGAAGTCGTTTATTTTGATCCTTAATCCTTTGAAGCACCCCTCGTATTTTTAATAAAGATTTTTACTTACATGTACCCCCGTAAGTGACGCCGACCAAGCAGTTTATGATTTATAATATTTTCAGGAACTCCCTTCTGTCGCGGCGAAGCCATTTAAAGCCATAAACATCAAAACTCCGACAGAGAGTAATTTAGATGATTATTTTTTAAACTGTGATGGAAGTGTCTGGTGCCTATGCAGGGTTTCCTTCCTAAAAAAATTGTAATGTGCCATACACTATAATCAAACAACAATCAAACAAACTATAATAAATTTTCTGTTTTATTTTATGGTTTAACGGATTTTAAATTTTGTTCCAAAAATATTCGAAGAATTTGTCAAAAACTATCTTTTTTTTTAAATTAATAGATAATGAACTGTAAAATATTCTCGCTTACATAATGTCAATAATACACCTGGCTATATAGTTTTTAAAAAATTTCTACTTCCTTATTAGCCATTTCAAGAACAATCCGAATTTTGCATATATAAACGTGATTATTGTTTACAAATCACCTAATTACATTCATTCGACATTTAACACGTTGTTTGGGTAAAAGTTTTCGAGATTGGCGAAAATTACTTACTTCATATTTATAAAATGTTGTTAGCTGAATGTTAACATTTACTATCCCAAAACTTTCTTAATATATTAGAATTTCACTGTGCTAGCAGAACACGTAATCAATTATTAAATTTTTTGTTCGTTTTTAAGCTGATTCAGGGTCTCGAATAGTTTATTTAACAGAGTGATGCTACATTTTACCAATGTAATTAGATACACAGATATGGAAAAATATTTGAGAAACAAAAAAATTTCAATCAAAACAGAGAGCTAGACGGCTCTAATTTGAATTGTCTCCCCTTCGTTGACATGTGTTTGCGACGTTATTAATCAGTATGAAACTGTTAGCGACGGTGTGTACGTCTGACTTATCAGGAAAGAGACTACGACGTATGCAAGAAATCAAATAATTTTTCTTCTAAAAATGTGTTCATAATGGCTTTGAAATTAAAATAAATATTCTACGAATTAAAAAAACAATAACTTCTGAAAAATAAACTAACTAAACTGTAAAGCAGTGATAATCTTTACCGCTGAGTAGATTTGTTGTAATGTTGGCACAAAATTAGATAATTTTCTCCCTAAATCCATCATGGTTTCACAAATTTTATATGTTTCACAGGTGCTTTATTTGAACCTTTATTACATTGGATTCGTAATGATTTTTTTGAGTTTAAATTTATTTTTTAGAAGTTAATGTTCTTCTTTTTTCTCTCTATTTTAGGCAAATTGACTGTTCATTCTTTGCAGCATGCCTGCGACTTTAATAAATGGTAAGATTGTCGCTCCATCTTTTCCGCGGTCTTCCCACTGGTGATTTGTCCCAAACTATACTTACTTTTTTCCCTTCATTAATTCTACTTATGTGCTTATCCCAATCGCGCTTTCTGCTTAAAACCAGTCAATAATGTTCTCCACCTTGCATGTTCGCCTTATATTGTCGCTCAGGTCTCTGTCCAGCAGCGTTTTTCCAGTAATTGTTTGTAGGACCTTCATCTCGCTTGTTTCCAGGAGTCTTTTTGTTTTTGTTGTGTCCGGTCGGATCTCTGCTGTGTAGGTCATTATGGGTCTTATGACGGTTTTGTATATTCTTGACTTATGCGTTTGTTTTTTCATACAGTGTCGTTTAAACATCCAGCCACTTTTAGTGACTTTGTTTTTTGTTTTTGAAAGAGAAGAAAACATGACAAACTGTGAAGTTCTGACTAAGTAAGAAAAAGTGGAACGAGTAAATGAATTTGTGTATTTGGGTTCAAAGTTTACGATAGATGGAAAGTATGACAGTGACATTGAGCGGAGGGTGTTGGCAGGAAAACAAATGAATGTGACACTGCATAGCTTTATGTGCAGCCAAAAAGTGTCAAAAACGGTGAATGTTGGGTTTGGCAGAAGAAGCATGAAAATAGGATTAAAGCTGCAGAGACGGGTAGTCTGAGAATTGTATAGCCGAAGTGACTCGGTTGGATAAAGTTAAAAATAGTGAGATAAGAGAACACTGTGGTGTAAAAAAAGATGTGGTTACAAAGATATATAAAGGAATGCTTAGATGGTTTGGACACGTAGAAAGGATGGATGAAGGAAGATTGACGAAACAAATTTATAATGCGAGTGTGAATGGACAAGTCGGTAGAGGTCGACCTCCTTCAAGGTGCTCCTTCCAGCTCAGCTTCCTGTCTAGTGTAATGCCTACAAATTTCAGTGAGTCAGTCAGAGTTAACCTTATTTCTCCAAGTACAGGGCCCTCCATGGGGCCTACCTTGTACTTGCGGGTAAAAATGACGAGCCCGGTCTTAAGCGGATTTACCTAGAGGCTGGTCACGTTACACTATTCTTCCACCACCTCTAGCGCTGCTTAAGTGCTCTCTAGAAGTGCCCCCAGAAAGGGACCTCGTATCAGGATAGCCAAATCATCAGCATATCCTTGCGTGAAGAACCCTTTGTCGTTCAGTGTTTTCAATAGCCTATCGGCCACTAAACACCATAAGATTGGGGAGAATACGCCTTGCGGGCAGCCTCTTCTTATCCATACAGTGACCTCCTCTGCACCTTGTGAGGCCGTCACTCGCCGCTATAGCTTGCCTCGGATCCACTTTACAAGTCTCCCTGTACACCTCTTTGAGCAGCCTTCCTACACATCACTTCATTGGGGTGTTGTTAAAGGCCTTATAAATTTGTTTCGTCAACCTTCCTTTATCCATCCTTTCTACTTGTCTAAACCATCTAAGCATTCCTTTGTCTATCTTTGCAACCACATCTTCTTTTACACCACAGCGTTCTCTTATCTCCCTATTCTTTACTTTATCCATAGCAAATGGAAAGAAATGTTCTGCCTACTCCTACGGGAAAATGGCGTGACTATAAGAGAGAGATGATTCATTTGCAGATCTAAGAGAGCAACTTGTCATTTCCAGTGCTCTGGTAGTTAAATTTGCAATGAGAGGTTTCAAGGATATTTTTTAGTCAAGAATTAGACCTAAATCTTTAACAGTGCTGCTTGCTTGATTTTATAAAGTTGGTTTATGGGATTTTATTTTGGGAATAGAAAAATTGATGACACTTGTCTATATTCAGCGTAGCAATTCACTATCGGATGAGTCACAGATACTTTTAAACATCTTCAAATCATCAGCAAAGAGATGATAATATCGTTTAAGTTTTTGTAGTAGTTGTTATATATGTTTTAAATGGATTGCTAGTGATAAAACTTATGCAGGACCTTGTACATGAAAAGGATCTGTTTTCTGTTAGTGCCATTTTGGAAAACAATGATTTATACATACATATATTATATTCGAGTGTTAAATTACACTCAACCTTGTTGTCTTGGACATTTTTTTTTACATAAATTAGCTAAGGAGTGGCGAGTGAAATTATATAACATTTATAAACTTTTGCATAATTTCATTAGTTTCGAAAAGAAATTTTTTTCAATTATAATTATCGTCTCCGTAATACTACCTTACAGTGTTATTAATAATTTTTTAATTTATTTATAAACAAATATCTGACGGTTTTTAATTAAATAAAAAGGATCTTTTTAAACTATTAAAGAATGTGTAGTAGCAACAAATAAATATGAAATCTCTGTAATTCGTTACAAAAAAAAAGCCGTTATTCTCACAAACAAATCAATCAAAATAACTTTGTTTGCTAATATTTCCAACAAATTTTTTAAAATTAATTATATCTCATTGACCAAATTATTTTTAAGCACAAAAAAATGTTTGTTTTGGAGAAAATGGCTTTTGCGGACCTATTGAATAAGAAAATAATATACAAAACACAAAAAAATATATATTTTAAAAAAATGTACATGGTGAATGGTTTTTCGGGTTTATTGGCCGTCGTAAGTCTGAGTTAATACTCGACGTTTCGCCATCTCGAGTGGATGGCATCTTCGGGAGATGTAATGTTTGCTATTTAAGGCTGACGATTTGGGACGTTTGTACGTCACGATCGCAGTTTATATACGTTTTGGTGGGAGGGGAATTTTTGGAGCTGTTCAGGAATTGGTCACGTTCCGGAGATTCATTCTTCTTATGTTTGTAAAGAAGCAGTGTTATATACTTAAGTAGAGGTACCCATGTTCCATTGATTTTAAGTGTTTCCTCACATTTATTAAAGTTGTATGTATTTCAATCGCTTCTCTATAAAGCCATTGGTAATATGCAGATGTGGTGCATAAAACTTGGGTGTCCTGGATTTTAATTCTGTGATCATTATTATTAATTGTATGTTCCGCGACGGCAGATTAACTGCTAGATCAACTGCTGTTAGCGAATTGGCAAAAAGTGGTGTAGAAGAACAACAATTGCTGTAAATTACTGGTCAAAGCAATCAAATTTTTTTAAAACCATACTTAAATCTTGATCAAGAACACCACAACAAGATCATAAATATTATGCGTGGTAATAGATCTTACATACCTAGTAGAGAACAGTAGCCCGCCGTTAACCGCTCTGTCAAATCTCCCCACACATCCAATAAATAAGTGACGACATATCTCTCATATACTTTCTCTTACATTGTATTAGGCACTTTCTGCGAACATTTGTCGTTGATTACACCGTTACACAATTTCGCAGCGGACGATAATTGTTAGTTCTTCACTTTATTTCAAAACTAAACAATTTATGGTAATACATAATTGAAATATTTTGTTACTTTTAATGTAAATTATGTCGGAAAGTCACCAAAATCATATTTTCGAAATAAAAAAAATTTCCCAGCTTTTTTTTCATTTGAAAAAAGTTAATAACTTTCCGACATTTAACTGTAATTATTAAAATTGTCCCCAAAATTTTGCTGCAAAGTAATGTATATTAACAGCGTGAGTAGAATAATTAGATTTTTAATATGGCGGGCATGTCATTATCGTCTTAAGTTAAATTTTAATAATTGTACTTTCATTAATTATACTTTTAATAAATAAATAAATGTTTCGTTGAGTTGAGTTATAAATTTTTTTGTCAAAAAATTTTTTTCCGCCGAATATTCCTCGGACAAATGTCTAATAATTTTATGACAAATTTATTAAGCTCGTTGCTCGGTAACAGCCCTTAGCCTACGAGATTTCGATTGTCATAAAATTATCTCGCCTATTAACAATGTCCTAGGGATATTACTCTACTAAAAATTAATTTGTTTCATTTTCTAAGTTAACACTACACTAACTACCGTCAGGTGAAAATAAAAAAGTTAGTTGATAGATTCGGAATTAGTAGAGTGGAATGATTTTTTTTTGTTCTAATTGATGATATTAATAATAATTATTGTAAAATGTTATTCTATGCTAGCAAAAGACTGATGGCATTAATACAGGTAAATTATTTGAAATTTTTTAAATGTAAAAACAATCTAAATTCATCGTAACAAAGTAATTGTATCAGATAAACAAAAATGTATATATTTTTTTAAAAATATATGACGCAAATGTTTCAAAACCTAACTTAATTTTTTTTTCCCATTTAATAAAAAGCAGTAAAGACTCTGCAACGAACGCCCGAGGTATATTTTGCATTCAATAAGAATCAATAAATAAAGTAGTGAATTAGAAGAACGAAATGAAAAGTAGCTCGCCTTGGAGATGAAATCCGTATTTAATTCCAACTGATACGATGATGGTACGAACAGGTTTTATATTATGCTGACACACTGATCTAGTGTTACAAAACCTCTAAAAGTATGTACACTTTTTTCTATTCAAAGAATTTGTAATAGCTTAAGATTGACACCGCAATGATAATTATTTACTACCTGGATGCACGTAATGAAGTTCAACCATTTTTATTTATTATTGTGTCTTTATGTTATCGAGTATTTTCTAATATAACAATAAATAATGACAAATCAAAATCACTCCTTAAAGAGGAGTCAGACAGGGCAAATCCATCTCACCAAAATTGTTTACGCTTGCGTTAGAAGATACGTTTAAGAAAATCGATTGGGACACCAAAGGGATACAGATAAAAGGAGAATACTTAAGCCACCTTCGTTTCGCGGACGATATCGTTCTGTTCGCACAAAATCAGCAGGATCTGCAGGAACTGATAACAGAGCTAAATCGGAATTCAAAGAACGTAATAAGTCTTAAAATAAACACCGAAAAAACTAAATACATGACAAACGAAAATAACACACATAATATAAATATCGAAGTCAATAACACAAAGCTAGAACGAACAGACTCATATCGTTGGCATGGTAAACTTTTGGAAATCTTAGAGATATCTTTTATTTAGATCTCTCAAACACTCTTAAAGCACGAAACTTTGATCATTATGTTCTCTCAACTTTAACATACGACACAGAGACATGGGCGATTAACTCTATCTCCCGCTGGTCTGTTCTGGAATGCTATCCGCGGTAGTCGATCTTCTGCCATTCGGGTTACATGAGCGTGCCATTGTCGTTTCCTTTGCCGCCCCCATCTCACCACGTTCTGCACTTGAGATTCATCTCTTATGACCTCGTTCCTGACTTGGTCTCTGCTTGTATGCTTCTTAGGGTTTTCATTTCTGTTACACGCAGCATGCTTTTTGTTTTAGTTGTCTCTTCTCGAGCTTCAATACCGTAAGTCATGATTGGCCTAACGCAAGTCTTGTAAATCTTGAACTTGCTGTCAATACGCATCTATTAGTTTGACCATACCATCTGTCGTAAGCATCCTGCTATTGCGGTTGCCTTGTTGATCTGACTCCGTAGATCATTTATTGGATTGTGGTGTTCCGATATATCCATGCCCACGTACTTAAACTTAGATACTTACTTGATAGGTTGATCTTGGACTACGAGCTTACATCTTATGGGTTCTCTGGTTAGGGTCATGCACTTTGATTTTCCTACTGATATGTTCTTGTTTAGTTGTGCTGCTGTTAGATGTAATTTATGGAGCTGTCGTTGCAGGTCATCCTCTGTTTCTGCGATGAGATCTGCGTCATCAGCGTAGCATATTATGTTAATTTTGTTTCGGCCTATTCGATAACCGAGACCCATCACAGACACTTCTTCTATTTTGTCCATTATTTGGTTGAATAGAAATGGGCTGAGACTGTCTTCCTGTCTGATTTCTCCTGGTGTTCTTATGTTTTTCGTGTAGCTGTCTCCTGCTTTACCATACGGCACAGAGACATGGGCGATTAACAAAGAGATTATTTATGAATTTTAAACCACACAACGAGCAACGGAAAAGAGATAATAGGCGTAACTCTCCTATACCGAATAAATAACGAAGAAATTCGGCGTAAATCTAAAGTGACGGATGTCGTGGAACGCCTATGTAAATTGCGATGGAGTTGGGTAGGCCATATAGCTAGGATGGAGGACTCTCGTTGGACACGTAGAGTAATAGAGTGAAGACCGTGGACTAGTAAGAGAAAAAGAGGACGACCACAGACCAGATGGACAGACGATGTCAAGAGACTGATTGGAAATAGCTAGA
This sequence comes from Agelastica alni, assembly GCA_950111635.1. NCBI lineage: Eukaryota > Metazoa > Arthropoda > Insecta > Coleoptera > Chrysomelidae > Agelastica > Agelastica alni. Next base: position 17,480,857 of record OX467712.1, read on the forward strand.
TGAGGCAAGCACAAGACCGAGAGGAGTGGCAACGATTAGGGGAGGCGTATGCCCGACGATGGACGACTAACTGACAATGATGATAAATGTCAAATCACCAAATACGTAAAATTCTAAGGCCTTTTGTTGCTCAACTTTGTATCGAAACATTTTCATTACTGTTGCAGCTTACCAAAATAAAGGACGACCACCAACGGCCTATGTTCAGCAGTGGACGCGTTAAGGCTGATGGTGATGATGATGACATCTTTTACAGTCTGGACTAGAATTTAGAATTAGTATTCAACAATGTTTAGGGACTTTGTTTATAGTATAGACTAGGATTTGGAAACATACAACATTATTTACATTGTATACAAGATGATTAATACCTATTGGAACAGGCTAAGGGCGGGTAATTTGGACCAAAATATGACGAGAAGATCAAATATTTTGTTAATATTTTTATCATAAGAAATCATTCACAAGGCTCTGCGGCTCTGCGGATTTTGATAACAATTGATAAATTTACAGTGAAATTATTAGCAAAAAATGAAAGCAAAATTTCAGATTTAACGCCTTGTATCTTGTTCCAATGTTAAATAACATTGTTTAGAGTCTAAACTGAGATTAAGAAACAGTATTTGGTTCAAAAACATTGTTTGCAATTTTGCAATTTTAGAAACAGTGCTCAACGATGTTCAGAAACATTGTTTAAAGTCTGGACTAAGATTTATTAACAGTGTTTAACAATGCTCAAAAACATCGTTTATAGTCTAGAAAAGGCTTTACGCTTCTGCAAATAATTCCAATTTGCTTTGTTAAACAATCGGGTAAATAATTGGATTTGGTTTAATCATTACGATAAAAAAAATTTGAAAATCCAATATCAAATAAGTAGCATCAGTTATTTGTATTTTTTTTAGTCCAACAAAAATTTGGTTTTAAATTTTTCATTTTAATTTAAAGGATTGCATTCATAATAAAAATGTGTTAAAAACACAACAAGCTGTAATAAAAAGTTTAAAGAGAAGATAATTTAACATCTCGTTATAGCAACTAATTTAGCACATTTATTGGAATGAATAAAATTACTCACATCAGTTTGACAATTTCATTAAATGTAGAGTCGTCAAATACTCATTTAAAACTCATTTTATTTAAATGGAAATGTTATTTGGTGGCTGAATATGTTAATTAATAACCGGGTCTGTTAACATATTTATTAGTTTTTCGAAACTAAATGTCAATGAGAATTTATTTGTTTTCAAATAATAAAAATATTTTTGAGTCTTCGCCGTTTTGAATACGTGGTATGCAATTTTTATTTGCTTCTCCAGCTTAAAATACTGCCAATTAAATTATTTATGAGGCTTAAGGGTTAGTGACAATAACTAAGGTTTATATTACAGTCAATAATAAAAGTGTAACTAAACAAAATTGTACTGCTCTTGTACTACTTGGTTATTATGGTTCTTTATATTAAATTATAATTTTTCTCTAACAAAAGTTATTAGAAAAATTAAACAAATTTTTCGCTCATTTAACATAGAAAAATAAGGTCCGTTTAATACAACTAATTCCGATCCTGCGCATTATTTATTAGATACATTATGGTAATGAATCAATTAACAAAGAACGTTCTAACTAAGAATCCACATTGTACCAATACAAACGCAATTGCATGAACATCTACAATGAATGAACATTTGTTCTTCACAATACTTAAACATTTTCTCCACTAATATATTTATAGCGCCAATAATTGCCGATTTCATTTTTTCATGTAAACTAGGTTAATATTATTTTTATGCACTTTACTAAGAATTCGACAGTGATATTGAAAATCACGCCTTTAATTGACTTTGAAGATTAGCCCGAAGAACTAGATCAAGAACGGACCAAGCCTTTTGTGCGACATTACCTTGTCGATGGTCCTGTTAATAAATACCTACGTTGATAAAAGCGTAGCCTTTAAGTTGAAATGTAATTAGAATTATTAATTTCAGTTCAAGTAAAATGACGACAGTTTTTCAAATCGAAGGCTACGACTACAGGAAACACAAATAATTTCTAAGTTATTTCGTAAATTTTCTTCGACAGACCTGTATTTCTAAGAAATTCATGAATAAAATATTTCCAACAGTTTTTTGGTTATTGTTACGTACTACTAGGAATATGATTTATTTCTTCAAATCGTTTTCTAAAAACTGAACAAGTTGGACCCCTTTTCTTTATCTTAAACTTGCTCCAACTTTGATCAATGCCGTAGCTTCGGAAAGCCAAATGGGTAATAGTACTTTAAGGATTTACATGTTGGTAGAAACGGAATGCCGCTACTACCGCTAAATTTAAAGGGTGCGAAAATAAATTCCACCACCATTTTTTTGATCTTGGTCTTGGACGATAACTAGCACAAAGTCGATCGCAATGATCGACACTTCCCATTCCAAAATTATACTTCTTAATTAAATTGGGTTGTGGAACTTCTTTCCGATTTACAGATTTTCAATAAATAAAATAAATAAGAAAAAAATAAATAAAATAATACCGTGAATTAAAATCGATTTAAATTTTAAAGATAGTAGTGGGGTAGGAGATTTAAAGACGACATTTGCAGTTTGTATCAAGCCGAAATGTCAGCCATTACCGAGGCAGCTAAGTGGACACTCCGCAATAAACAAAAGTTCAGTGAGATATCCATTCTTTGCGACAGCCAGGCTGCTATCAAATCACTAAACTCAGTCTACTTGACCTCTAGGGCAGCGGTGCAATGCTGAGCCACCCTGAATGAGCTAGCAACTAAGTTTAGAGTTCACATTGTCTGGGTACCCGGACACAGGACATACCAGGCAACTGTAAGGCGGACCACTCTTCCAGCTGTATCTGTCTCATCTCATCTAGGAGTACCGATTGCAAACTGCTGGCTTCCCCTGCACAGCAAAGTAGTTTAAAAAGCCATCACGGGATCACAACGGACCAAAAGGCCTAAGCGGTTCCCTTCAAACCACCATTTTAACCTAACCCAACCTACTATTGCTGTTAAATAATCTTAATACTTACAATTTCTAGTTCCCTCAGCAATTAGAACTTACTTGATGCTATTAAATCCAATTCAGTTTCTGTTGTAACATTTAATATTGGGTAGTACCTAAGCACGTAAACCACCATTATTTGTTGGTAATATTGAATGTCTCAGGATCAAGATAATGTGTGTCAAACTTTACTAATTAGTAGTTGAGTTTTTTTTTAGGAGAAATTTTTTTTAAAAAAGTGTGATAACTAAACCTCGAGTAAATCGAAACTATATATGTATATGTTAATACAAACAAAAACATAATATACCAGCACTAATGTGATCTTTAATTTTTAAAATAATAAAAATATAAAACTAATGAACAAGTTTAATAAAAGGTATAAAAGAAAAAATATGATAAAAAGAAATAAATAAATCAAATGGTTAAAGAAAAAAATTGATGAAAAGAAACAGCGTTTAACGTGTTGTCCTAAAACATATTTATCTCGTTGCTGGAATTATTTTAGGTATCTGATATTATGTACCTGGTATTCGGTAGGTAGCTGGTATTCTTCTAACCAAACAGTGATCGGTCCGACCTGATAATATGTCATTTAAGTTGTGTAAAATGAAGCCCAGAATTTGGTTTGCTTTGCTCATAGTTGCATTTTTGTGTGAAATGTATGTTAGTTGAGAATCATACTGAACTCCTAAATCCTTTATATTGTCAACTCGTTTCATGGTTGATCCATTTATATCATATGGAAAATTCAAGGGAGCTTTTGATTTTGTGAACGATATAATAAAGCATTTATAAAATTTGAGGGCTAGACCATTTCTGAGAGACCATTCATGTAATTTATTTATATCATGTTGTCACGTGCCTATTTTTTCCCATCTACCGTTTCATTATTAATTGTTTCTCTGATAGTCTGGTGCTCGTAAATAGTTTTACATACCGTATTTTGTTCGTTGTAAATAGTGTTGCATACCTAGTAGTGATAGGATTTAATTATTAATGGCTGTGACATTTTTGTTAATTGGAGTGGGAGTCTTTGTTATTAGATTTCGCCTTGATTTTTGGCCTCGATTGTCGTGTGTTGTCAGCTAGATTATTGTTTGGTTTGCTTTTCTGTGTGGATGCGCTGGCTATCAACACGGACGAGCGCGATTATGAGTTGGGAACATAGATTTGCAAAGGTTGGCTGACGCGTGTCCCGTGTCCCGTGTCATTTTCTGATATCCGGCCTGGGAGTGAGGAATTGATATCAGTCTCTTGGTGTCAGTCGTGGAAGTCGGGTGAGAGTTTTGGAACGATTTAATATTAACACGTGAGCAGAACTTCTACGGTTTTTTCTTTCATATCTGGCTGTATTTGGGCCATCTTAATTGGATTTTGAAGAAAAACCATTTAATTTTTAACTTGACCATTCTATCTTGCCTTTGTGGTTGATATTTTGGACTTTGGTGTCGAGTTAAAATATCCGCGTGCGGGATCTGATGGAGGGAAGCCATTGTTAAGTAGCAGGTGCAGTTTCATAATCAATCCGGCTCCAGGAGTAGGCCATAGGATTAGTGAATTCGTATACCTAAAGGTTACAAGTGTTTTATTTTAGAATATTTAAACGACGTGATTTGTTTTTGACACCGCGATTAAGTTTTGTTTTAATTTATTAATATGGTACACTGTTGAAAACTATTTATTGCATTGGATAATATGCCAAGGCTGAACTTTGATTAAAATAATATTCTCAATAGTTCTTTGTGTCCAAGTAAGAACGTTTATTCATACTTATTTGTAAATATCCTACAATATTGCTATTTTGAAGGACAGCCATCGTAAAAAGAAATATTTTTAAATAAGCTCGATTGTTTTAACAGTGTAAATCTTTATGTAAATGAAAAAGAAAAAAAACGTGATTGAATTGGCAGCCATACGTGAACGTTGAAAAAGTATTGTTAAAAAGTTGACTTGTATACGTTTTTTTTTTGGTAACCTGATAAGGTTTGTCATTTTTACCTTTGTTTTAATTATTTTATGGAATCGTAAACTTTGGATTTTTGATTTATTGTTGTCTCATAAAGTTGTAAATTTTGAAGTTTCGATTTATTGTTGGCTGTTAATTTTGATTATATGTGTTATAATTTTGTTATTGAGCTGTGTATTTTCATTTATTGTGTGAGTAAAGTATTCAATATATTTTTGCTATAATTTTATTTATTTGGTTCACCATAAGCTTAGTTGTTTATCGTGTGGCTCTGCTAGTGCCTATAAGACCTAGGGGTTTCCGGCTTATACCGTCTAAGTCGGTGGCGCGGCTCACTTTTATATATTTTTTTCTTCTACCCTCTACGGATGAGCTCGGGCATAATTTGCCAGTAGAGAGACCCCTTTGAATTGAATTGAATAGTAAAGGTCCCAAATGAGACCCGTGTGGAACTCCTGACGTAACTTCTACTGGATTAGAGAGATGGTTCTTAACTTTGACATACTAAATTCTTCTAGTAAAGTAACTATTCAGCCAAGATAATAACCATGGTGAAATATCAAGTATTTCCAACGAATCAAAAACTCGTGATTCATGGTATCGAACGCTTTTGAGAAGTCTGCATAAACTGAATCAATCTGATTTCCACCTTCCAGATCATTTAAAATATCATTTTGATAAAGAAGCGAATTAGTCACAGTTGATTTTCCTGTTGCGAACCCAAGCTGTTTATTATATACTTGCAATTCCATGTTAAAAATCTACACAAAAAAAGTTAAAATAATTTTGGAATTGCAGATTGAACAATCATCATCATCATTAAACAGCCATTTGTGTCCACTGCTGAACAAAGGCCTCCTCAAGACGTTTCCATTTCGTTCCATTCTGGGCTTCTTGGATCCAATTTTCGGCAATTCTTTTGATGTCATTTAAGTCGGTGGCCTACCTCTGCTCCTCATATTTTTTTTTGGCCTCCACTCTTAAACATTTTTCGTCCATCTGCCATCAGGCATACAGGCCTATGGACCTACGGACGATCGTTAGTAATATTTGCCGGGTCTCCGTATTTGAATATTGGTAATAGACAAAGGAATGCTGAGATGGTTTGTACACGTAGAAAGCATGGATGAAGAAAGATAACCGAAACAAATTTATAAGGCGTGTGTGAATGGACACGTCGGTAGAGGTCGACCTCTGCGAACATATCTCGATCAGATCAACATTGAGTTGAAGAAAGGCCAGCTGTCAAGAGTACCAACAACCGACGAGCATGTATGAGAGCACTGATGAAAGTAGAGAAAGCAAAAGATGTGTGTAAGAACCGTAGCGGAAGTGGAAGAAAGTGGTATCTGCCTACCCCTATGGGAAAAAGGCGTGACTATATGTATGTATGTATGTGATATGTAGTTGTCTTTCCATTTCTTCGGAAAAACTCCACTGACTAATGAATGATTGATTATTATAGTCAATGGTTTAGTTAGAGTATAAATACATCTTTTGTGAAAAAAAGCAGGGATGCCCTCTGGACCGCAACAAATTTTATCTTTTAAATTGGAAATTTCAGTGAATACTTTTTCAAATCTTAAAGATAAATATGGTTTATTAACACAACCATTCTTCTGTTCTTCATGTGCCCTGTCAGTATTATCCGACGTTGGCGATAACCATAGCGAAGGCTTCACGGTCTTCTGCCATGCGTAGGAGTTGTCCTGCATTGCGTATACCGGTCCAATCTCTAAGATTTTTAAGCCAAGAAACTTGTTTTCTTCCTACACTTCTTCGACCTTCAATTTTTTTCCATTCATAATCAGTTTCAGGATTCTAAAAAGACTTCCTCTCAACACATGATCCAGATAAGACATTTTCCTATGTTTAATAGTCCTTAGAAATTCCCTATCCTTATTGATTCTCCTTAGCACTTCTTCGTTGGTTATGCGTGCTGTCCAAGGTATTCTAAGCGCAATCATTATTGACATTATATATTTGGTAATTTAAGTTAGTATTAGAATAAATAGTTGAAAAGCGAGAGGGAAAAGATATTTTCAATCTCATTGTCACTGCCGCTATCAATTTTCTGGAAATATATTTTATTGTATCTTTCGTACGGTCATTGAACTGTACTGGTATCTGTGTGATGAAAATAAAATTGTTGAGAGTAAATTTGTATTTTAGACAACTGATTTATGACCCATCCTGTAGATATTAATAAATTAATTCGAGTAAACGTTATTGTAAATCGTACATAATTGTGGTAATTATAGAGTGAAAGTTTTCCATTAAAATATAATGAGAAAGATGCAAATTTGAAATACCCAAAAAGTAATAGGTAATAATAAGTGTGTAATATATTTGTCATTAAATTCTAAATGGGCATTAAATTGCAATTTTGTTAACTAATGGCGCGTTTACACCAAATGATAGTAAGAATGCTTGCTACCAACAATGTTGGGTAACAAAAGTTGTCAGCAAATGTTAATTGATCTCAAAATTGAATACTTTGGACACATAATGAGGAATAGCCAAAAATATGGAATCTTACAGTTGATTTTACAGGGAAAGATAAACGGTAAGCGGTGTCCTGGAAGACGAAGAATTTCGTGGCTAAAAAATCTACGCACATGGTTTAACATAACAACTGTGGGTCTGTTCAGAGCAGTTGCGAACAAGATACAGATTTCCATGATGGTCGCCAACATCCGAAACGGATAGGCACTGTAAGAAGAAGACATACATATAGTCACGCTTTTTTCCCGTAGGGGTAAGCAGAGACCACTTTCTTCCATATGCTACGGTTCTTACACACATCTTTTGCTTCTTCTACATTTATCAGTGTTCTCATGCATGCTCTTCGGTTGTTGATACTCTTGGCCTGGCCTTTCATCAAAACAATGTTGATCTGATCGAGATATGTTCGCAGAGGTCGATCTCTACCGACGTGTCCATTCATACTCGCCTTATAAATTTGTTTAGTCAATCTTCCTTTATTCAACCGAGTCACTCCGGTTATACTTCTTAAACTACTCATCTCCGCAGCATTATGTCATGCTTCTTTTGCCAAACCCAACATTCACTAAACCCTTAAGTGGGGACTGAATAAATTAACCGACTTGGTATTACATGGATCTCACAACTTTTTACGATAGAAGAACTGAGTTGCGAGACTTGGTGTTTTTTACAAGTTATGTTTTTGATGGCATCACTCATACCAATTACACTAAAATAAAACAAAATTCTTAAACTGATAAAACTAAATTGCTTAAAATGATCGTTTTTTCTGTTCAGCCCTTTCAGAAGCATCTAGACAGAAGTAAGTCGATCTAAGCACATAGATTGGTTAACAAACTGAATTGAGGAATTAACAATATTAGAAACAATATTTTACTTACAAGCTTCATATCAGATAACAACAAAAATTATAATGTATTTAGAAACTATGAATTTTATTAGATCAGTAAGTTAACACACAGAATAAAATGTTCGTAAGAATCAAGATTTTCTTGGTTATTACTAAATCACCATAGATCACGTACGTAGATAGAAAGTATAAAGTTTTATGAAACAAATATTTTGTTATCTGCATTGATAACTCGAAATGGTTAACTCCGTAGTTAGTTATGAATAGCACATATTTGCCTGTTGAATTCTGCAATAATATTTAATGATATCATGTAGGTAAGCGGCCGGTATGCATAGATGAAAGAATCAGATCAAGGTAGTCTAGCTTTGGGTGTGGTAATCATTTGTGATACTCACAGTACTACCTTGTTTCGATTAGATAGCAGGAAATAGTTCGTAGCCACTTACTTATTTATACGTTGGATTCTTGGGAATTTTTATTTAGGTATTTAAAAATTTATTTATTTATTTGGATTCTAACGATTATTTTATTTAATAAATATTTATATTTCTTAGCGAATAAGTATTATCTCTGAAATAATAATAGTTTTTTTTAACACATTTATAGTCCTTGGATCTAAAATTTAGATAAGGGAAACAAAAAGAACAGCAATAATATTTTGCTTGTTCGTTAAAAATTTAACAAGTACTAGAGATGTCATAAAAAAATCTTCTCTAGAGCAATTGTTATTTTGAGATCAACAGGCGAGTTATCGGCAACATTGACAAATCCTTAAATATGACAAGGACCTCGAGTCGAATATTTAACCTTGTTAGGCACAGAAAGGTTAAACAAACGAATAAATCTAGAGGAATCACACCAAGAACAACTCTACAAGAGACTTATGAGTTATCGTGATAATGAGATATCCTTGTCACGACAAGGATCTCAATTCAAAATTTTAACCACATTCAACGAAAGAACGTAAAAATCTAGACGTGTCACATCAAAACCAGATTTTCCAAAGAAAAGATCGACTTGTGAGATACCAAATAGCTGAGACATCCTTAAATGCGTCAAGGACATTATTAACACTGCAACTTTGTTAAACAAAAGGTCAAAAAACATGTAAAACCAGAGGTGTCACTACCAGGATAGCACTTCAATAAATGATGTACCTGTGAGTTATCACAAATTTGACCATTTTTATGTGCGTCAAATCAAAATTTTAATATTTTTAAATAAAAAAAGGTAAAATACAAAAAAATCCCACGAAAAGCGTTACCCATCAAGACATGTGACTACAAGTACAACTTATTCATTTTTCATAGTGATATAGTGTAAACTCAGATCCATACCAATGAATTAATAGTGATAATATAATGCCTCATATCACAATACCTGATATTATTCTATTAAAAATATTATCAAATAATTACAGTCTGGTAAGTGGTATACTTCTTGCACAACTGTAAAAGAAATAATCGAAAGAAAATTATAGACTTCTTGAGCAACTAAAGGTAAGAAATAATGAATTGTATATTTCGTATATTTATTAATTAATAATTGGTATATTACGCTAAATTATTAAAAGTATAAAATATTAATTATAGGAAAAAACATAGAAAAGGCAAACATAAAAGTGGATTTTAGATGGTTTGGACACATAGAAAGGATGGATAAAGGAAGATTGACAAAACAAATTTATAAGGCGAGTGTGAATGGACAAGCCGGTAGAGGTCGACCTCGGCGAACATATCTCGATCAGATCAACACTGTTTTGAAAAAAGGCCAGATCAAGAGTACTAACAATCGACGAGCATGTATGAGAGCACTGATGAAAGAAGAGGAAGCAAAAGATGTGTGTAAGATCCGTAGCAAGTGGAAGGAAGTGGTCTCTGCCTAACCCTACGCGAGAAAAGGCGTGACTATATGTATGTATGTAAATGTAGATTTAAAAAATTGAGCGTGTAAAAAATGTTCAATAGCTAGAACCTATTTGTATAATAGATGACAAAAGGAACTCAAGAAGTAGATGTTAACAAAAGAATACAAAAATAAATAAGCTTTACCAGTCTATGAATACTAAATTTATAAATAAATAAAAAAAATATTCAAATAAACATATTTAATTTTTTTTTTTTTATTAAAATAGTCGCAAAAAGGGTAGACCTATCGTGTGGGCCGCGGACGGCCCGCACTGCGACTATTAGAAGGGGAGGGATTATAGAAAGGAAATGATTGTGGACACGCTTTTTAAAAAGTTGTAGGTCATAGTTCTCTGGAAAAACTGATTTTGGAAGCTTATTCCATTCCGTAGCAGCCCTGTAAAAGAAGCATTCTTGATGAAGATTGGTCCTAGTAGTGTCAATCTTGAGAGTAAATGGGTGAGACTGATCAGCGTGCCGAGTTCTTCGGCCGAATGTGGCCAATTGTGGTACAAGAGTTTTTATTTCTCTGGAGCATCTGCCATGAAAATATCTGTAGAGCAATGACTCGTCTGCAACTCTTCTTCTATGTTCTAGAGGGTGAAGGGTATCTGTGAGAGTTGAGCTGTTTATCAAGAGAATGGCTCTTTTCTGAATGGAATCTAGAAGACGAAGAAAATGCCTTGGTGCTGAACCCCAAATGTGTGAGCAATACTCCAGTAGAGATCGGATTTGAGCCTTGTACGTCGTCAACAGTTGATCAGGAGTAAAAAACTTTCTGGCTTTTCACAGAAAACCTAGCCTCTGGCTTGCCGACTTTGCGATGTTAGCAACATGGTCATGCCAAGACATATTATTGGACACCGTACTCCCAAAATCGAGATGGAGGGACTTGGTTCAAGGGTATTTCCGGACATTGTGATGGGATGATTTGAGGAATTCACTTTCTTGGAAAACGTGGCACTTTGTGTTTTCTGGACATTGAACTGAACAAGATTGTTGGTTCCCCACTCGACGATTGCTTTAAGATCTCTATTGATGGAATCAACCTGTTCCTGCCTGAGTCTATTTGTATCATTCACCGAAAGTGATCGATAGGATGTGAAAGTTGAGACAAGTGTGCTATCGTCTGCGAAACTGTAAATGGGGTTCGTGGTGGTTTTCAAGAGGTCGTTGATGTGTAAAAGAAATAAGGTGGGGGACAGGATGGAACCCTGGGGGACCCCAGCATTAGTTTTAAACGCATCAGAAGAAATACCGTCAACTGCCACATGTAAGGAGCGATCTTGCATGAAGCTCAAGAGCCAATGGCGCAGTTTGGTTGGGAGACCGTAGGCAGATAATTTACTTAACAATGCCTGGTGCCAAACGCGGTCAAAGGCTTTAGATATATCCAAAGCTATTGCACGGGATTCACCAAATCTTGACCAGTCCTCACATTTGTAGTAAAACATGAGTTTTAACAAAAAAGCAAAACACAAGTGCGACGGAGATAAAATATTTAAAAAGATTAAGAGAAGTTACTTAAAAATGTAGAAATAAGAAAATATCTAAACATGCAGAGCCCACACTAGAATTCATAGAAGAGAGAAAACTATCATGGTGAGGACATTTACACCAGATGCACAAAATATACCCTCTATCTCTCTTTCTCTCGCTGGCACTACAACTCCGCGTGAGTCTTGGCCGCATCGACTATTGCCCTCCAGCTCTGTCCATCTTGTGCTTTCATTTCCCATTGTGCTATACCCATTTTTTTCAGATCCTCCGTAACTGCATCCTTCCATCTCCTCCTAGGCTGGCCAACAGACCTTTTTCCCCTCTGGCCTTTCTTGGTATGTGATGTTCAAAAGCCTTTGGTGATCACTTCTAAAAACATGTCCCGCCCATCTAAGTCGACAGGACTTGATCCACCTTACTATATTTTCCATGCCGTATAGTTCTTTCAGCTTTTTATTTTTTTGGCGTCTCCACTCTCCTGTTATATTATCCCTGCATGGTTCATATATTGCTCTTAATATTTATTTTTCGAAGATTAACAGCTTATAGATTTTGCGTTTGATTAGAATCCATGTCTCGCTACCATATGCTGTAACAGGTCGTATTAAGATCTTATACATCCTTACCTTAGTTCCCCTTGTAAGTAGTTTGGATCTAAAGAATGTAGATAGTGCATAAAAGGCTCTGTTTGCCGATGCAATACGAGCAGCTACTAAACAGCTTCTAAATATTTAGACTCTTTTACGACTTCAAAATATACCCGTTAAAAAAATGTAAAGACAAAATAAAAACAGGAAAAAAGGAAGACCAGGAAAGACATAGGATGATGTTATAGCAGATTTTGTAAATGAAAGAGAGAGAGGAAAGCTCGAACAAAGCAAAGGACATGACTCGAAATAGAAAATAATAAAAGAAATAAATAGCAAATAATCCCTACAGTAATAAATTGTAAAAATAAAACCAACATTGACATATGACATAGTGGTAAAAAATAAATTGTTGTCTATTTATTTTGATACGAGCGCTGAAATCAATTTACGAGGATTCCACTGCTTGTGTAGACGGACGATCCTTCAAATTAACAACCAGGTTGTGCAACAAGTGCCGTCCGTTAAATATCTTGGAGCCCTCGTCAACGAGAACAGTGACCCTTAAATGGAAATCAGATCAAGGATAGAACTGGCCAGAAGGACAATTATCTCCATGAAGAACCTCTTCACCAGTAGAGACCTAAACCTACAGCTCCGCATGCGTATATTGCGCTGTTATATCTTCCCAGTGCTACTCTATGGCTCCAAAAGCTTTGGTTCAAAGTTTACGAGAGATGGAAATTATGACTGTGATACTAAGCGAAGAGTGTTGGCAGGAAACAAATGAATGGGCTGCCAGAACGTGTCAAAAAGGGCACGTCTAGCTGTGCATAGAGGTGTGTTGGTTCCTACACTTATGAACGGTAGTGAATGTTGGGTTTGGCAGAAAAAGTATGAAATTAAGATTAATGCTACGGAGATGAGTAGTCTGAAAAGTATAGGTGGATGAAGTTAGGAATAGTGTGATAAGGGAATGCTCTGGTGTGAAAGAAGATGTAGTATCAAAGATGGATAAAGGGATGCTAAGATGTAAAATCAGAATTGTTTTAAAGAAAGGACAGGTCAAAAGTACCAGTAATTGACGAGTATGTATGACGGCGCCTATGAAAGTAGTAGAAGCGAAAGACCTGTGTAAGAACCGTAGCAGCAAGTGGTCTCTGCCTACCCCTACGGAAAAAAGGCGTGACCATGTATGTAAATTTGAAAAATAAATCGATTTTTTTGTACCGAATTTCCGCTTTCTTCCTTTTTAAATGTGATCGAATGGCCATTACAAGGAGCAAATAAACCTTACTTTTCCTTAGTTGAGACGATCAAGTCGCCAATTGTAGCCTAATTTTAAGACTTCAACAGGAGGGACCTATTGAGCAGTTTTCTTATTTTGCAAACATCTTGGGACTTTTTAGAGAAAATTTAACCCTCTTTGGTATAAAATTTAATGGGGGTTATTATTTTTTAAAGAAAAATGTACAAGTTTCGATCGGATACATGGACTTTCCGCACTAGTTGCATAAACATCAATAATAAATAAATTTTCAGATTCGCCGGCCTTCCACAAACGAAGACGTGGTCTGTGGACACCGCGCGATCGTGTGGCGGGGATTCTCATCTATAAAGAAAGACAACCACCCGCAAAGCACCCAGTGACTCGTAGTACCGTCGATCAACGAAATAATAGTACCATGAAGAGGTTCGCGTGTTTGTTAGTGCTCAGTGCACTCTGTTCAGCTGGTAAGGACCACCTAGTGATTTTATTTCAATCTCGAGGATTATCTGTGACCTAGTGGATAATTTGGATGCGCTTTTTTTTTGGAAAACAGTGGTGCTCGTCTCGTACAGGTTTGACTGAAAAGTGGCGTTTGTATGAGAGAGTAATTGGTTGAATTTAATAAAAAAAAAATTCTAGACGTATACCGCAGTAAGTCACCATTTCCTTGGCAAATTACAAGCGGTTTTAAATATAATTACTTTTATACTTGGGCATGTTTTTAAAAATTTAAAACCGAAATAAAGTTAATCTTTTAAAATAAATGAGCCGAGTTAAAAATTTCAATTATAAATTACTCGAAAAAATTATTAAATTAATTGCCGGCTTTTATTATTACTTTATAGCTTATAATTTTCAATTATACTTCGTTTAATTTAGAAAGTTGTTTAATTTTAAGATATTAAATATTATTTTCGTAATTACTTGTGAATTGCAAACACATTTTCACTTTTTTTGCTGATGATAAATCACAAATTCTAATTAAAAATATGCTCTGTCCAATAAATACATCTACTACTAATAATATTTTTTTTAATGATATATATGTCAATTATTTTAAATCGCTCTTATATTGGGTCTTTTCCGTTCTTTTACTTAATAGGTATACGAATAACGCACTTAAACTGAATTTTATTTTTTTTTAAATAGGCCATATATTTCATAATAATTGTTTGCTCTTTCATGACTAAGAAAATATCAGTTGGAAATTAACGCTCACTTTCTTTGCAACAATTGTTTCACTGTAATGTTTTTTTCAATTTATTACCTATAAAATATAAATAAATAAAACATATTATTGACCATTGGAAAATCGAATTGGACAGATATTTAAAAATTTTGAAGTTTAACTTTTCATCAATTTTTTACAAACCATGTATACTGTAATAGTATATTGTGCGGAAAGTGAAAAAAATACTTTTCCCACATGTTGCACACTATACTTTTCCTGCAACTGCACAAATTTAAAGAATACAAGAATATACGTTAATATTTATTTTTATGGTAAGCGAAACTAAAATATCATTAAAGTATCCTACCTCTAAACAGTTAAATAATTTATTTAAAATTATATAGTTAATAGTAAAATTTGTACAATTTGTTAAACCCGGAATGTCATTTCTTTTTAGTAATATTGTAGAATCTGAGGATTGATCGTTCATAAACGGTGCATTTTCTGTCTTCATTTCAGTAAAAAGTTCGAGAGTTTAATCGTCACTACTGTCAGTATCCATATTATTTATTATAAATAGTTATGTGTCTTATTAAAATAATCTTCTTCTTCTTTGTGTGCCATGCTTGTTTTCAAACGTTGGCTATCATCAAGCGTTCAGGCGTTGACTATCATAGAGTTGACAATTTGTTGGAAAGCTTCTCTATCGGTAGCTACATGAAACAAATTTATTTAGATGCTTTACTTTCAGTGTCCAGGTTTCACATCCATAAAGCAAAACAGACCAAACGTAGCACTTTAATACTCTTAGACGGATGTTCATCGAAAGAAAGAATGAAATAGTACAGAACGTCAACTACTTTTACGTGCCAGTTCTATTCTGGTTGAGATTTCTTCATCGCTTTCAACTCTACAGTCCATCCGGCTACCCAAATACCCAAAGTGTTGTACGCTGTCCAGAATTTTACCATCTAATTCCAATTTTGGATACTCGATATTAATTTTACCGACAACCATTCACTTCGTTTTCTTTGTGTTGGCACTTAAACCCTTTTCCTTGCATGCATTGTTTACTGCATTTAGTAGTGTTTGGAGGTCTTCGAGACTTTCTGCCATTATAGCAGTATCATCAGCGTACCAAATGTTGTTAATGACTTCTCCACCAATTTTAACACCTTCATGGCGATATTTCAGCGCTTCTTCAAAGACAGCTTCCGAGTAGACATTAAAAAGCATTGGTGACATGACACATTCCTGCCTAACGCCACGTTTAATAGGAACTTTTTCTGAAACATCTTGTTCCACTTTTACTGTAGCAGTCTGGTTATAGTAAAGGTTCTTGAGCAGTCTTTCATCACATGAGTCAAGACCAATTAGATCTAAGCATTGAAACAGTGGAAATAATATTTAATAAAAATTGCGATTTTTATCAAAGCACTAATAAATACTACCTTAAGAAATTAAGAAACTAAAAAATTTGATAGTTGTGATAACTATTTAAAGCTGAACAGCAGCCAACAATGTAATAGTTTGCATCTGTCAATTTATTAAGATTAAAATCTCGAATAGTTCACATTTTCAATATAGGATGCCTGTCCAATTTTTCGCAAATCACTCGCGAAAAACTCCCTCAATAAAAGATAGGTTAGCTTGACGTCCTTCAAAAAATTTTACGAACAAAATTGACGATGTTTATTTGACAGATAAATTTCCCTAAAATAAACAAATACAATAACAATAAATATTCCGTTAACAAGCCGCCAATCTACAGAATATTACAATGTAACTTATTTATTTTATTTTAATATTATTTCGACCACTGCTGACAGCCGCTGTCACCTTTTACATCGAAAATAACCCTGTCACTGACGTCAGCGTGACGATGACGTCACCGGATGAAAACATTACCGCCATCTAACCTGCCTAAAGAAGTTTTCACTTTAATAACCAAATTGCTGTCCACTTCTGGTATAACCAGAACATCTTGTGAGTAGTTTCCAATATCTTCTTTTTCTTCTAGGTGCCATGACCGTTTAGCGATCGTTGGCGATCATTCTGGATATCATGTTTGTAATCATTATTTTGTTGGTAGCCGCTTGGAAAAGTTGTACCTATAGTGGTGAGACCAAACCACTATCTGAGATTTTTGAGCCAGGAAGTTCTTTTACTGCCGGGGCGTCTCTTACTATTAATCTTACTCTGTAGTATAAAATGTGGGATGTTATACTTTTCTGGGTGTCTCATGATATGTCCGAAATATTCAAGTTTTCGTTGTTTTACAATATTGACCACTTCTGTATTTTTATGCATTCTTCTAAGCACCTCCTCGTTTGTGATCTTTTGCACCCAACTTACTCTTAGTATTCTCCTGTACAACCACATCTCGAAAGCTTGTAGACGTTTGAGCTTGGCTTCTGTTAGTGTCCAGCTCTCGACTCCGTACAAAAGAACTGGAAAAACATATGCTCTAATCATTCTCATTCGCAGAGCAATCGATAGATCGTGACTGGTAAAAAGTTTTTTTATGCGAATAAATGTTGTCAATATACGGATAGTTTCAGTTCGTCATGACACAGTGTATATTTTCGGTATATTGAATTTAGTAACCTATTTGACTGTCTTCATCGGCTCAAAAAAAATAGTGAAGTTCAAATCTCAACCAAAAAAATTAGAAAATAATTGGGCTTCAGGTTTTAGTTTATATCCTATAGATCCGTAAAATTTTTCAACCAAAAAGGGCAGGAACGTTAAAACAAGTAGCCGACCTTTCCAGTGATAAATTTAAACATTCATTCAAATTTAGTAATTTTTTTTTAATGAATTTTTTTCGCAAATCTGCTAATCTATTTGTAGGTACTATTCTTGATACTTTTACGCAAAAAATAAGGTATTGTTAATAACATACATTGTGGATACATTCTCCATGACTTTATTGTACATTTTATTCTACCTGAAAACAAGCTGCACATAAGTTGCAATGCCATTTATCTTTATTTGTCTACACTTTCTTATTTCTTCTAGATCAGTAGATGCACTAGAAAACATATATTCCAAATACAGGATCTCGGCTAGTTATCAAACAATTTAGAATAAAATACAAAAAATTGGTGTCAAAAGTTACTTTTCATTTTTCAAGGAAAAAACACATTTATTATATTACTTCAAATAACACCTATTTCTTTTTATTTATTAAGCATTTTAATTATCATTTTTATCGAGGAGATCTAGTATCCAGTATGACAGAAAAAATTAACATATTATTACAACATAGGCGTTACGTTTCATTTTTAAGAAGTGTTGCTCTATAAATAAATTAGACTTCTTTGCAAAGAATATCGAAGAAAAATTATAGATAATCATACCACCATATCTGCAATTTTTTAGTTTCCTGTGGTACGTTTATTGCTACTAGTCATTGGTGATATTAATTTGTGCTTCCTCGACGACATTTGCCTGAAATAAAATTTCGCAATAGCGCATTTTGTCTAAAACTACACGTAATCATAAAAAAAGCTATGATAAAGTTTAATTATTTTCCGTAACTTTACAACAACGAAGCCGGTCTTGATTTTGTGAGATCATAATAACATTTGTAACGAGTAACTTTGCTAGAACTGATCTGTAAATATTTTCAGCCAACATCATCTGCAGGTTGTCAGTAAATGTCCACATTTGTCGGCAGCTATGTTGACGGACCTTGGGACTGCGGAACAATATCTCGACGTCCCCAGACTCCATTAAATGGAATTAAAGTGAATATGTTCTTTTCTGTAGGCCTGTAGATCTCATACGATTCTGTAAGCCTGAAACATAAGCCGATTAGAATTTTAGAAAGATACCCTACTGGCCACTTTGTCTCTGACAGTTTTTCGTTATTATTTTCTTTACAGCGGATCAGTCGATCCTCCATGTCTATGCCCATCCTCTAACGCTTTTGCAATACTATGTGATCACTTGATCGTATTATGACTGTCAACAGTCGGGCACAAGGAAGTTGTACTGGGAGCTTTCCAACAACGAACACAGTTTGACACGGTGTTCAGTGTTTCTTGTTCCAACTACGACACACGAGAACACGAGAAAAAGCTGTGTTAGAGCGTGTAGTGTCTCAGTGCTACCACCATTTATAGTCGATTTATTGCATTAACGTTGGTAACAGTTTTAATTATAATGATGGCGACCAACGAAGCAACAGGTATTTTTATAAACTGCATTACGGTTTATTCATTTATTGTTGATAATTAATGAAAATCATGTAATACAAAAATAAATCCCTGAAAAAAATGTTGTAGAATATTCCTGCCAGCATTGCGAGGAAAAAACATTGTTTTACGCTTGTTACGCGACACAAAAATGGCTAATGAAGGCATAGTTAATAAACCCAAACAGAAATTACTTCTTTAATGTGATTAGAAATAACAATGGCTGCGCTCTCTGGCGTTTTACACAAAAATCAAAGAGGCTTTCCAACAAGCACCCGTACACCGTGTTCTGTAATGTGGCAACTTGTGTCAAGGTGCTTCCTTATTGGAAAGCTCCCACAGTTTGTGGTAAATTGTTTGTATACACAGGGAATAAACATTTATCTACGACCATTGGATTCTATAACAATTACATATGCGTTATCTTTTGATGAATGGATATGATTACTTAGATATGTTGGATCCTGATACATTATTTACCAGTTGACAACCGATCATCAATTTCAATATTCAGGATCCAACAGGCTGAGACTAATGAGGAAGCTGCTTTTTCATAAGAGTGCTCTGCTCCTCGATATCGCGAATGTCTTGTTCATTTTAATGAACTGTCATCACGACTATTCCATTACGACAATAAGATAGATAATTTATGAATATCGACGTTACTTCGATGCCTTCATTGAATTTTACGAATTTTTCATATATAACGATCAACTTGGTGATTAAGTAAGACCAGTAGGTAATGTTCATAATCGCGTACTTGTCAATATTGTTGATTTAAATAAAATGCTAATTCCCACCTATGTTACAGTTTTATTGAACTTTTTAATTCTGAACTAGACAATTGCCTGCGATGGTCGTAGAGAAAGTATAGTCTTCTTCTTCTTAAAGTGCCTATTCGGTCCGAATGTTGGCAATCATTCTGGCTATCATTATCTTGTTTGCTGCGGCACGGAATAGCCCGATCGTGGTAGTAGAGAACCACGTTCTCAGGTTCTTCAGCCACGAGATACGTTTTCTTCCCGGTCCTCTCTTTCCCAATATCATGCCTTGGAGAATCCGTTATAGAATTCCGTATCTTGTTCATTTTTGTTAGCACTGATTGATTGGTCACATGGTCTGTCCATGAAATCTTCAGAATTTTTTTGTGGTAGCCTCCGTCAACGTCCATGTTTCTACTCCATACAGCAACACAGAGAAGACCTAGCACCGAAGAAGCCTTATTTTGGTGTTCATTTGTAAATGTTTGTTTTTGAAGAGTGATGCCATTTTTAGAAATATTGTTCTCGCTTTCTCTATACGGCAGCGAATTTCTTTTGAGTGATCCCGCTGCTCATTTATCATGGTCACTAGGAGTTTATATTGTTGCGTTCTTTTGATATTTTCATTATTAACTGTCAGTTGTACATTATTGATAGGGGATTTGCTAATGACCATATATTTATGATGTTAATATCAAGCCTATATTGGTGGCTAGTTTCAGTTATTCGCGTCATGAGATATTGAAGGTCTTCTAGATTATCTGCGAGAACTACAGTGTCGTCGGCATATCTAATGTTATTCACTCTCTTCCCATTAACGAGTATTCCTGCTACGATCTCCTCCAGTGCTTCTTTGAAGATTTGTTTGGAGTATATATTGAACAGTAGGGGGAAAAGAATACACCCTTGTCTAATATAGTCTTCCACTCGCGTATAATAACTACTATTCTCTCGGATAATTCCAATACTCGCCTGCGGCTCGTTTTAAAATTTTCACCCTCGAAAATAATAGCCATCATTATACGCTCGTTGAAGAATATACTATTAAACGAGACGGAGTAGTTGCGAAATGAAATCATGCAAATGTCGGTAATAAAATAATAAAGCAACATTGTTGGCTTCAAAAATTGTCGCTAACATTTGGTGTAAACACGTTATACAGTCGCCATATGTTATTGATTATTGTCGGTGTTGTTTTAAATTTCTTAAGCTTTCGTTCGACATGCTCGGATACTTTTGCTTTTTTTTTGAAGGTGATTGCAATCCAACAGTGCGCGATTTTACTTGGTGAAATCGAAGCAGACACGCCCTTTCTAGAATTTATTAATAATATCATTTGCATTTTGCGTTTCACGGAATCCTAGTTGTATAACTTTTGTTTGTTTTGCTGTGTTAAGTAACTACCGAAATAATTCTAAAAAATAGTGTTACAAAATTATTTAAAATTTCTCGGGAAAGTTTTTTTTAAATCATTAATACACTCATTATTTACTTTACCACAATAAATGTAGCATTAATGCACTAATTTTCTACTTAAATACCAGGCAAACCAATTTTAATGCAAACAATTAAAAATATATTTAAGTGTATTAACCATGAATATGTGAGGTGGCACATCTGAAAAATTTATACGAAAAATATCATAAATCACTGGTAACACTGGTTGCCAAATTAGAAAGCATTTACGTAACCACGTAATAGAAAGGACAATAAATTTAAAGAAAATTGGTCATAAAAAGCATTACAACGTAGTAGATTGTCATAATAACAACAAAAACCATTCGAAAGAAATTTTTAATTAACATCTGGATGTCGAATTATAAACTAAATGATTTATTTTTGTAACAATATAGCAGAATTTTTTGATAAATAGTCTCACTATTATACAATATACAATTAAAAACTTCCGATTAACTTCTTCTTCTTGTGACGCTGAGCTCCAGCTTTCGTACCATCTCTTCGGTGTTCTGCCTACCGGTCTTCGCTAGTTTGGTTTTTGCGACATGGCCCACCTTTCATCTGGCATCCTTTCCACATGGTCTTTCCAGCACTTCTTGCGTGTTCTAGCCCATCTTACTACATCCTCTATTTCTAGTTCTTCTCTGATATCCTGGCTTCTTATTCTATACCTGAGGGTAACAACCTTGATGGTTCGTTTTACTTTCATTTCGTTCGTTCTCATTATTCTTTTCGTTGTTGATGTTTCAGCTCTGGTTTCTGTGGCGAACGTTAAAATAGGTCTTACACATGTCTTCCAATTATGTTTTTATTTTTAATTATACACCTTGTCCGGAAAATACGTGGCAAACAGGTAATGGCAGACACCTGGGCGAAAAATAGATTGATTTAGTTTAAGTTACTTATATCGTTTAGCCGTCAAAGGGTTTGAAAGATTGACGAAAATTATAATTTTTTTTTTCATTACTCGAACATACATACATATAGTCACGCCTTTTTCCCTTAGGGGTAGGCAGAGATCACTTCCTTTCACTTGCTACGGTTTTTACACACATCTTTTGCTTCCTCTACTTTCATCAGTGCTCTCATGCATGCTCGTCGGTTGTTGGTACCCTTGACCTGGCCTTTCTTTAAAACAATGTTGATCTGATCGAGATTTGTTCGCCGAGGTCGACCTCTACCGACTTCCATCCATTCACACTCGCCTTATAAATTTGTTTCGTCAATCTTCCTTCATCCTTCATTTCTACGTGTGGCTTTATATTAATTACTTAGTAAGCAAATAAACACAGTTTCATATTTCGTCTATAAAGAAACGGATAAAGTATTCATAAATGCTTTGAAACTTTAAAAAACATTTTTGTGTGTCAGATGTCTGTTGAGGTAGATCTTCTCCTTTATGATTTACTCGTTACATCATTGCGGGTTGCCTAAAAATTGTAACAGCTAATGCTTGATTGTGATCGCTTTACGTGAGTACAGTCTTAGTAAACACATATGGTTTTAAGGTAGTTGTCGTGGTGTAGGCATAGCGTCAGACAATTCTAAATTTTTGTTTACTTATTAAGGACATGATAATACAATTATCCTTAAAATTTGACCAATTGACTTCTAACCCGAGAAATACTCAATTATACATTGGATAATTAGCATGGAGAGTATTCCTTTATCTATCTTTGTAACCACATCTTCTTTTACACCACAGTGTTCTCTTATCTCACTATTTTTTACTTTATCCAACCGAGTCACTCCAGCTATACTTCTTAGACTAATTAATCTCCGCAGCATTAATCCTATTTTCATGCTTCTGCCAAATCCAACATTCACTACCATACATAAGTGTAGAAACCAACACACCTCTATGCACAGCCAGACGTGCCTATTTTGACACTCGAAAACGGGATAATAGATTGCCTTCATGTTTTGTGTGCGATTTTGTACTACAAAATTACGTTTTTCAGTGTTAATTGAGTTTAATTCATATGTAAGAATTGTCATATAATAACGTTATATGAAAACAATTGTTCATAAATTCAACACCATTAGGGTAATCACAACCCAAAAAATTTAGTCGGGTAGTTGCACTGATTGGGAAATTTTTTTTGTCTCCTAAAAAAGTTTCGTAAAACTAATGGTTTTTTCAGAAAATAAAATAATTTAATAATAAAAAAAAATTAATTCATAAAATAAATTTTGGAAATAGAAATTTGACAATAACCTATTAAAATAATTATTTCATCAAATGTTCGAAATATTAATTTTCGTCAATCTTCCAAACGCTCTGACGGCTAAACGAAGCATTTTCGGATATAAGTATCTAAATCGCTGAATCGATCTATTTTTCGCCCAGGTGTCTGCCATTACCTGTTGTCTACGTATTTTCCGGACACCCTGTATTTACGTAATCGAAGAATGGAGTGACTCAAAGAATTTCTACGATAGTAATTGTGAAGGTTAACCGGCATTTTTAAGCGAAATAATTGATTTGTGGTATTTGCTTAAGGTCAATAACAACAACGTTTCTAATTATATTGTACTTGACTTTTACTGATGACTTGTCTTAACTCTCCAATTCTAATGAGAGAAATTTTATTGCTGTGATAACAATACAAAAGAAATTACAATTAAAGCAAAAAATGGGCCGCGCAACTGTAATCAGCAGAGATGACTACCATAAATATTGAAATGGAAGAAATTCACATATGTCATTTTTCTATTACCAAAGAATGCAGATATACACATAGAACAAGAATCCCGTGGTAGTAGCCGCTGGCGATCTGACGGCTACGACAGAATTCTCTTGAAATCATGTAAAGTACTACTCCTCTGGTTTTCAGGGTATTAACAGAGTTCTTGGGACACAACAGTAAGGTTCTACGTGTACATCTGTATTCTCTGATTTTACCACAAAACAAATTTTTCGCCGCATAATTGTTTTATTTAAAAAAAAAATTGTATCTATTTCTCTTTGACTCAATTCACTTCTAAAACAGCCAAGTTCAGATCTTACGTCTACCAGCGCCACCTTTGTACACCACATTTTGGTGGACACTTTTTCAATAAAAGTAGCTTATAAGATTGTTCATCTTTTCTATAAAGGGTAAAGATAAGGAGAACAATCTCTGTGATAAAAAAATGTTCTAAAAGTGTATTGAATTAAGATGGCGAAACTGCTTTGAGAAAAAGGACAAATTATGTTGTGCATTGTTTATTTCGTTTTTACTTTTACGTTCTCCTGAGCCACTTTTTACTGCATAATTGTTGTGTTTAAAAATTTTTACGTATCTTTGTTATACTTCACTTCATCTGAAACTGCCAAATTCAGATCTAATCTTTACGTCTACTAGCGCCACCTTTATTTACCACATTTTGGTAAACATTTTTTCAATAATATACCCTCCATATCCTTATTACTACCCTTTATAATATATAAATGGTATCATCGACATATAAATGGTATTGTATTTGCAATCAGTTGTCAAATGTCAATGAACAATTAAATACGTATTAGATACGTCAAAAATATCTCTACTCTTATTTTAGAGTCTACATTGAAACAGATGGGGTTGTAAAAAAATTGTTCAGAAGCAATAAAAGTTTAGTTAGTACTTGGTGTACATAATAGATCTATCTCATTTAACCTGTGTTGCACACGACGCTTGTGGACGCAGGTAAAATTTGACATTAGAATGACGATGAAAACTTTTACCTTGGCAAATACAGAAACGTTTTAATTGCCTTAAAAAGACAGATTTGTTTATTAAACTCAAATATTACAATTAATTTAACACGGTGAGAAAACTCTGATGAACTCTACAAAAACAACTTCTAATATTTGACATTTCCTCTTCTTTTAGTGGGCAATTTTCCTGTGACAATTAACCTAATATTTGACATTTAACAACATAAAATAGGTAAAATACATGATTTTAAACAGCAGCCACTTGCGCAAGTATGCCACAAGCGTATTGCTCAGCATTATATAGACGTCTTTGTGAGAATGTAGTTAGTGGTCCATAAAAGTTGGTTTACATAGTTGATACATGTGCCGAAGCAGAGCATTATACAAATCGAACTTTCGCAGACATTATCATACTTTTGCTTCTGCTCAAGAGAAAACAACTTAAGGGAACACAACAAAATAACTTTGATGTGGGTTCCAGGACACTGTGGGATCGAGGGCAATGAAGCAGCTGATGAACTAGCAAGAAAAGGCTTATCAGCTCCATACATTGGCCCAGAACTCGCACTCGGAATTACTAAATCTGAGATCCGAGGATGCATACGGGACTGGGTCAAACGAAAACAAATAGAACGGTGAATAGAAGCCGCACGCATGCATCACGGGAAAACATTTATCAAAGAACCGACAAAAAACAGAACTAAAGATGAGTAGGAATTAGGTAAGAATTATAACGGGTCTTCTTACTGGTCACAGTCCAATGAGAGGACACCTACAAAAAATGGGGCAACGAATAACTTCACTGCAGACAATGTGGTGAAGGGACAGAAACGGCCAAATACATATAGTAAAAGTTCCTTATTTACGCTTCCTTCATTCGCGTTTTCACTATTCGCGGATTAAAAAAATGCGACCCAATTCCTGTATTCGCGGCTAAAGATTTCTTTATTCGCGGATATAATCGGTACATCGGTACATACATACATAAAGTCACGCCTTTTTCCCGTAGGGGTAGACAGAGACCACTTCCTTCCACTTGATACTGTTCTTACACACATCTTTTGCTTCCTCTACTTTCATCAGTGCTTTCTGTACATACATATTAATAAAAAGGATTCCAATAGGTATCCAACCCAATATCCTTTGTAGACGCGTCGGTATTTTTGAGAATGTAAACAAACAGACGTTTCGTCCTTTGGTAAGAGACTAAGAGCCGCTTTGCGTGTTTTATTGTTTCATCTTTCCATTCGTTACAAAAATTGTGATCGAGTAACACGTCTCTACCTAATTTATAATGTCGATTAAAAAAAATGAAAAACGAGTTTCGACGCGAAAAAGATCTGTGTTACCGCTTGAAGTGAAAATAGAAATGCTTGATCGTTTACGCCTCGGAGAGTCGAATAGGACGAGATGGGTTCGAAAAAATAGAATCAAGTGACATTCAGGAATTGCTTGAATCGCAAGATAGAAGAATTGATAAAAGATTTTTTTATTTATATTTTTTTTTTGTCACCTAGGAACCTATCCCCTGTAATCCCATATAAATTGCCATTCCATATTCACGGTATTTGTATTCGCGGCAAATTTACGGAACATATACTCCGCGAATAAAGAGCTTTTACTATACTGTTAAAATGCGAGGCACTAAACCCCAAAAACACACAATATTCGGGCAATCTTAGGTTTAACGGCTGGGGTGTGACAACAAACCGGAAGACACAAAAAGCCCAAGAGGCCGATTTATTTTAATATTTGATTACGGAGAATTATTAATTATACATTACGTAATTAACAGATTTCTACCAAGAATATACAAGCGCAAGGACGTATTTATATTGAAAATATTTCGAGTTTCCTGTTTTTCTTATGTGAGAAAAATACATAGAGAAAGTCGTATCCATCGACAATGATGTAATTTATAGTACTAATTTACAAATATATTGATAATGCGTCGTTATAACCTGCCTATTTGGGCGCGAAAACCAACAAAGTATTGCGTTATATTGAAATAATATTATCGCTACGCGGTTAATGGGAGTTGAGAAAGCCTTGTTTGTTATTGATTATATAGATTTATGATATAAGATACGGAAAATTTACAACTTTCTTACACTTGATTAGTTTTTACTCATTATAATAAATCAGGTATCTATTTTGTTGATTTATATTAAAGCGGTAATGGAAAACAGAAACCAGAGACAAACAGTGTAGACAGGCAAAGGCTCTCATAGAGGATTTTCCCCGAGAGGATCTAGCCAGAAGCATTAAATCACTGAGTAGGAAAAATGCCAAACTAGCAGTACACATACTACCCTTAGATACCACATGCACAATCTGGGGTTGGCCAACACCCCTAATTGTGGATTGTGTGGAGACTAGGAAACCAGCCTACGTCCTTGGCCAATGCCATTTTTCTTCTTCAAGTGCTATCTCCCATCGGAGGTTGGATACCATCCTGGCTATCTTTACTCTGTCTACTGCTACTCTAAACAATTCTATTGAGCTGCATCGATACCATTCCCTCATATTTCTCAAGCACGATATTCTTCTTCTAATACTCCGTTTTTCTTTTATTCTTCATTGCATTATTACTAGTAGAAACTCATATTTCTCCCCTCTCATTATATGTCTTAAGTATTGAAGTTTTCTCGTTTTTATAGTTATCATCAGTTCACAATCCTTTCCCATTTTCCTCATTACCTCGACGTTTGTTCTTTTTTTAGTTCTTGCTAGAGTGTCCAACTTTCCATTCCATATGGTAATGTTGAGAATACATAGCATCTTAGCGCTCTCATTCTTAGCTGTATCGAAAGATTTCGGCTGCAGAGAATCTTCCTCATTCCATTAAAAACATTCCTAGCCGTCTTAATTTTGGTTCTAGTCTGTTTTGTTTGATCGTTGTTGTGTGTTATTCAATTTCCTAAGTATCTATATCTTAATTTTCTCCAACTGTGTTCCCTTAAGTGTTTTTTCAGTATCTATATTTCGTTGTTTTGTAGATACCATATACTTAGTTTTTTTAATGTTTATTGTGAGCCCGTAATTCTCACAGAGATTATTTATAGGGTTTACTAATCTTTGCAGTTCTTTTGCTGCACTTGCAAGGATAATCGTGTCATCAACAAATCTTATATTATTTATTACCTTTCCGGTTATTTTTATTCCATCTTTTTCCGACGCCAAGGCTTTATCAAAGATTGTTTCACTGTATATAATAAATAGCAACGGTAATAAAACACATCCCTGTCTTACTCCTCTTTTTATCTCTATTTTCTTACTAAGTTCTCCTTCAATATCTATTTCAGCTTGTTGGTTTCAGTATAACTTTTGAATAATACGTATATCTTGATACGCCCGTGCCCGGCGTATGCCAAACTAAGGCTGACTTTGCTGAGACCAGTAACTAAGGCAGCTACGGATCGGCGATCTGCTCCTATTCTGGAAGAGGACATGTATAGCAAACTGCTAACTGCTATTAGGGGGAGACACAATAAATGTTATTTCGGTGCCGTTAACAAGATTTAGAAGGAGCCGCCCACCAGTTTATTGTTATTATTATATTAAAGCGGGAATTTCTTACCATCGTTTTGGATACATCAAAAACCTATATTGAAAATTTGAGATTGGCCTCTTCTCAAAAATAAGGCAAGAACAGAGATCAAAAACAGACGGTATCAAAGACTTTCTTGACCACCTTTCTTATTTATCTGACTCAGTTTCCTGTTTAAATCTTCTTGTTTCCAAAAATAAAGAAATCCTCAAAAGGGACAAATTTTTAATCAGAAGATAAGGAAAAAACGACAGGGTCATTAAACAGCCTAATGTCTGAAGATTGTAGTATTTTGGAAATAAAGTAGCTTTATAATGCCAGTCCTACTACTTTATTGTATGCCATATGATTATCTGACTTTGCAAGTGCACTACCTAAAATCTGATTTCAATACATTACTATAAAGAAATGCTTCCCAGCTTATAAACGTTACTTTATATATTTCTTATCAACAATTGGCCTATACATACAGATGTCATAAGATAGATGTCAGATATACCTCTAAACTATATTATATTGTATTCGTTTAAGTTAGCTGGTTGTTATCTACATTTTTATAGCATTATACATATCTCTTTTTCATAGAAAAGTCTTCCAACTAGCTCTAACAATAAACTGTTTTCAAACATATCCGGCGACCGCATAAATGTCACCGTATTGGGACCGCTCCACGTAAAACGACCTTTAAGCTACAATTTTTCGTGGACAATTTTTATTAAACTCAGTGACATATCAGCCTGACCTGATGACGAAACTCTTTTGCTCGATCAAGGCGACCATTGAAAATGAAAGCGTAATTCTTAAATTAGGAATTATTGTGGCATTCTGTAGACAACTTATTACGACATGGACCAGGTTCAGAAAGTCGCAGGTACCAGTTTTTTTTTTTGAAGGGAAAAGTAAGACTTCGCGTGCTACATTTGGGTCTTTAACCCGCAACTGACGTATGTACCTGGTATTGCGCAAATCGTCGGAGATTTTACTGTGATATAATATGCTTTAAATAAATAATTTTTTGTACATGAATCGTTTCATAACTATAACAATTATGCGAGGATTTCTTTCAATTTTTTCTTTAAAACTATAAAAACAATATTGTAATGTTTATTAAGATATACTCAATATGAAAAATTTAATAACTTAGAGTATTACCTCTGGTTTAAAGATATTGTTCAAATAGTTCACTTAATTCGAAGTGCTATTAAAGTTGTCTAAGAACTTTTTTTTAAACTTTTAACATATTTTAAAACATGTGTTTTTTATAATAAATCATTTGTAACATATGCAAGCCATGCTTAGTATTGTTATGAGAATGGTGGATAGGGCAAATCGCTGTTACTGTTACTTATTGAATTAAAGTTTTAATCAGCATATTGTAAATTTTCTTCAAACAAAGAACATGTTCACCTTCTAAGATAGAAAATAAATAAAAACTTTGATACCTTCAAATCATAATATTTCTTAAATTTTATAAAGCATTATTTATTTATATTCACTAGTTCTGTATCAACCTCTTGGGCTATAAGCATTACAATACATTGTCTGTTAGTAGGACTTAAATATTGTTAAGCATATTGATGTCTATTAAAAAGTGTTTGGGTAAATTTAAGTTCTTTGTTGCCGTGTAAAAGATCTTTCAAGTTATCTTGAAGATTGTGCTTTTGCCGTTCTAACAGGGGGGATCCTACTAATTTCTTTTTAGTTAGTAACGTTAACAATCTATTATTCCATGGTATCTTGTCAATCGTTATTTGATAAAGATATTGGAATCCTGTCAAAACTAGTCAATTCGAATTGATAATAATTTTAAAAAAAAAAACCGACTTCAACAAATATCCGGATAGCCTACAAAAGATTCGGCCGAGTATCGTTAATTTGCTCCTAAGAATTTAAGAGTTCCATTACTTTGTTATGGTTCCCATAATCAGAACCTAACCAAACTCTTATCAAACTACCCTTGAAGTACATCCTTTCCAATAAAAAAAGAATCATTGAAATAGGTTGGCGTGATATTGAGTTATTCGTCCATTTGTCGCGCACATACTTAATGCAAATTGAAGACGTATATTATCAGAATTGGATCAAATTAAAATGGAACTACAAGGAAAGCACCAGCTTTCAAATAAAAAAAGAATCATCAAAATCGGTTTACCCAGTCGAAAATTCTGAGGTAACAAATATAAAAAGAAAAAAAAATACAGTCGAATTGAGAACCTCCTCTTTTTTTAAAGTCGGTTAAAAAGATTGATGTTATCACGATTCGTTTATATGTCGATAACACTTTAACAATTAATAGTTTTCTATCATGACCTCCAAAAGACGGAATAGTTATATTTTGTTTATTTATCGTTTGTACCCAACCCTAAATAACACCTAAAAGTTAGTTTCACCAAAAGAAATGCCAAAAAATAAAAAAGTTTTCGTATTCGACTTGAGCATAAACTAATGATATTAGAAGAGGCAGAAATAAATCCAGTAATAATTAAGAATATCTGGTAATGAAAACCGATCACTTTGAACCCTTACTATTCGTTGTCTTCGATTAATCTCCATTCGAATAATCCTTATATTCACAGCCAACATTGCAATATAAGCACTCTTATAGATGGAATATGGAATTAATGTGTTTTTGTGGGATTTTACAAAAACATTATAATACATAACCTACATTTCCTTGCCTACCCTTATCGATTAAATACAGCAACAAACCAAAGTTTCATGTTCTGTGCAAATGTTTCACTGAAATCTTTTGTAACATCTGCAAGCCGCATTTAGTATTGTTTCAAGAGTTCGTATCAGTTAAATAAAGTTATCCTTACTTTGAAATCAAAACGTTTATAAATTTAAATAATATTAACTTTCCAACAATCATTGTTTTTTATGTCAGAGCTATAGTTTGGAGCACCAGCAATCAACAATATTTTTTTGACATAATCTATTGTAAGAAACTTTTTCGGTAAATTAATAAAGGATCTATCGTTTATCTGTCAAAAGCGTCGCTAGTTGTCATAGTTACCGCATAAGTTAAATATAGGATGTTCGATGATTATATAGTAACATTGAGTTTGGCATAAAATGTTGAAAAAACTGTTTTTATGATCTAAAAAAAACCATGATTTTTTTCGATATTTTTTATCGCATGATTTTTTGAGAAAATCATTTCCAAAAAGAGGTAAAATTAACATGGGTTCTTATAGAGATGTGTAGAATTCAGTTCTTTCAACTTAATTTTCAGCTACTGCTAACATTAAGGATTAAAAAAATAAAATATCTCAATTTTTTTTTTCGATCGCAGAATCAGAGCAAACGTGTTTACAATTAACATTGAGCAAATGAACTAATTACATAATAACAAAACAATATTAAAACGAATAATTTCTATTTCTTCAACAATATTAAACAGACAGCACAAACAAACTGGAGTTTGAGTAAGCAAAGTTTACCAAGTCAGTTATAAATCGCAATTATTGTATTATGTATGCAGAGTGAGCCAAAAAGCAAATCTGTAGTTTTCTCACGATAAAACACCCTATATTTTTTATGCTCTGTGGAATGCTACTTAATAACCATTTCATTTTTATTAAAAATTCCCTTTACCTAACTTCGACGGTATCTGAGATATTTTTCTTTTTAAACACAAAATCCAGTTTTTTTATTTTATTTATCAAGTTATGACTTACCACAAATTTTTAACGATCTGCATTAGTACAAATCAAGAAATTATGTTTTTTTCATCCTTACCTTTTTATTTTAAAATATTAAGCATCTTGAGATGCTTGGCAATTTTGCTTTATTATTTTTTCGTATCTGCTGTAATATTGGAATACAAGATCTTTACCGCACTATTAGACCACCCTGTGTATAAATATGAGGATGTATCTGACATATTTGGCCACTGTTTATTACAAGGAAGTAAAATATTAGAGTTTATTTTGGTTAGGTTTTTGAAAAATTTCAATTGCTTTTATTTTTAAATTTTTGTGTAAATACATCTTTTATTTTTTAATACCATTATGCCTGAAAAAAAACTAACAACAAAACATTTTTAGGTTATTGTCAAATATCTGTAATTAACAAATAATTTCTAATAGAAGATTTACAAACAATATCATGAATAATTACAATTTTTTGTTTTGCGTGACTTATTTTCTTTCGCAATAACTATAATACTACAGATTAACCAACGCACAGATGCGAAACCCGGCGAAAGATCAAAAGACCTTCTGATTTATGTATGGACATTTAAATGGGTTTAATTACATTGTTGCCACATCGTTGCTTAAATTGTTTGATCGAGGCTTACGTCCAAACATCCCAAACGCACACAAAAGCTGTTTAAATACACACGAGGATATTTAAAATGGTTTGAATGTTTATTTTCCCCGCCGTAACACTTTCTCCCTCAACTTTCGCATCTGTCCGGTACCTAATATGTAATAATACCAAATTTCAACTGTATTATTGATGCGATTACGTCAAACACACACTCTGTAGAGTTGGGGAACCAAAGATGGTATTACCAAATCCCCATGGTCGCGAAAACGACGATGACATTGATTTTGGTATAATCCAGAGGTTCCCAATTTTTTTCGGTTTTCGGCTCCCTAAATAATCAGATTTTTTTCGCGACGCCCTTAATACATCAGATTTCTTTCTAAATTTTAAACTTTCTTGAAAAATTGGAAAATTTTCTGTTTCAAAAGCGATTACTGACTAAAGCATGGGTGGGGAAGCCGTGCATACACGATTGTTGGCACAAAAATTCGAGATTTGAAAATTCCAAGAAAATTGCCGAATTTTTAATTGTTGTTAAATTGTTTAATTTTTAATTAAATATTTCGCGGCGCCCTTATGACGGCTTCTCGGCACACCAGGAAGCCGCGTCGCACGCTTTGGGAATCATTGATTAATCTACAAACACAGTGATTCAAATTGAATGAATTTTTACCTGTGCCACAAAAAAAATTGTTTTCCATTTAGCGTAACCGAAAATATCAAAATATGTATCACCATTGCGTAGTTAAAATCCTAAATTTATTTTACAGCATACAGTCAAGAAAACTTCAAATGCCCCGACGATTTTGGATTTTACCCCCATCACATTTCGTGTGATAAATATTGGAAATGTGACAACAATGTAGCAGAATTGAAAACTTGCGGCAACGGATTAGCGTTCGATGCTAGTGACTCCAAATTCCTAACAGAAAACTGTGATTACATCCACAATGTCGACTGTGGAGATAGGGGACAATTAGGTAAGTCCATCAGCACTTTAACACCTCTAGTATGAAAAAAAATTTTGACCAAATGTTTACATGATACTGTAATTCCTTCCCTAAAGTTTGCATCTCCTCTTTTAATCATGGCTCATTTACACAACATTGTCAATTAAACTTTGATTTTAGAACCTGCAATAAGTTCTACGCACTGTGAAAGACTGTACGGTATCTTTGCTGATGAAGCCAAATGTGATGTCTTCTGGAATTGTTGGAACGGCGAAGCTTCCAAATACCAATGTTCTCCAGGACTTGCCTACGACAGAGAAGCCCGAGTGTGTATGTGGGCTGATCAAGTGCCAGAATGCAAAAGCGAAGGTCAGATTTTTTAAATATTGCCGAACTTGGTAGCTTTTTGGTTTTGGCATACTTTTGCTTTGGATTACTATCCATTAAACAAACCTTTTCAGTTTCCTCTGGTTGTCATTTTCAGATCTTATCAACTTTAAAAATTTACTATCAACACATTAACACATGGAAATAATCTAAGGATATTAATTTATATTTAAAAATTACTAAATAGCTTTATTAGCTTCACATTGCGTGGCACTATATTTACTTTAGCACATTAATTTTTAAATCAAACGTGGAAAGACAGCATTTAAACAGTGAACAAATTCTGGGAGCCAGTGAGTTGTTAGAAAATGGAGCTCGACAAACAGATGTAGCGCGAGCATTTGGCATATTTCAAAGCGTAGTTTCCAACTTAAATTTACAACCCATAAAAAAGATCGTTTTTTACAATTACATGCAAGAACAAACCCTACGGCAACGGTTTTAGTTACAAATGGAGCTGAATTAAATCATTCCATCACAATGTCCGGAAATACCCTTAAATCAAATCCCTCCATCTCTATTTTAGGAGCCACGGTGTCTAATAATATGTCTTGACATCACAAATCAGCAAGCCAGAGGCTAGGTTTTCTGTGGAAAGCTAGAAAGTTTTTTACTCCCGAACTATGACCTGCAACTTTTCAAAAATCGGGTCCACAATCATCTTCTTTTTATAATCCCTTCCCCTTCTAATAGTCGCAGTGAGGGCCGACCGCGGTCCCTTTTGCGACTATTTTCAGTAAAAAAAAATCATATATTGTGGCAACAGTGGCTAGCTTTTTTGATGATATTAGTATCGATATAATGTCATGATCTGCGCAATCACAAGACTTAAATTCAGTAGAACTTGTATAAACATGCTTTAACGAACAGTTTTGAGAGGTAGCAGAAATTTTTAGAACAGCGAAAATAATAAATAACACACATTTGGGAATTTTAATAATGTGCAAATAATATTACTTTTAAAAATGTTTTCAATAGTTTATTAAGCTTATTACTTTCGAAATAAACTGTATTTTACTAATTTTTCACTTTTTATACTAATAATTTATCGATGGCCAATTAATGATACGTTAAATTTGCTTTTTTTATAATACAATAGTGTTATTTTTCTCCATTGTGACTACCATCATCATTCTTCATTTAGTATATGCATAATAATAATTTAAGTTTACTTTAAAAATGTTATAAATTAACTTTTTAACCGAGACAGGACAAGAGACAACAACGACAACAAATGACTTACTTGAAAACAGAAGAAATTGACCGAAACGAAAATTATTTTAAAACAAAAACATAAAACCTCTACCCCACATACTAAGGTGGTTTGCAAAAGTTTCCGATCTTAACGTGAGTATGGCAGCGCTCGTCAATAAAAGCATTGTATTTGTGTACACAAATACAATGATAAAAGCTAGGAAATGTGGTTGCGCATCTTTTGGCAGTCAATATTTTTTAAAATCGAGTATCGAGCTGTCGTGAATATTTATTATTAAAAGGCAATATGCCTACGCAAATGAAAGATCAGTTGGTAGCTGTGCTGTGTACGGGGACTCTGCACCATTATTAACCACCGTGAAATTTTGGGTAGCTAAATTTAAACGTGATCGTACTAGCTTGGGAGACGATGAACGTTCGGGACGTCCAAAAACTGCAAACACCGATGATAACATCGCTAAAGTTCACCAAATGGTGCTAAACGACCGTCGAATTAAAGTGAGAGATATAGCAGAGGCTATTCTTCTTCTTTAAGTGCTATCTCCGCGGCGGAAGTTGCCAATCATCATCTTTTAAGGCACTTGTTCTAAAAAGTTGTTTGGAGCTGAAACCAAACCATTTTCTCAGATTTTTTAGCCATGGATTTTGTCATCTTTCTATGCTTCTTCTGCCTTCTATTTTCCCTTGCATTATTAGTCGTAAGAGGCTGTACCTTTCGCCGCGCATTATGTGTCCCAAATACTGCAGCTTTCTCTCCTTAATTGTACGTTCAACTTCTTTTTGTTTACCGATTCTTCTTAGCACTTCGATGTTAGTAATTCGATCTACCCACGAAATTCTTAAGATTTTTCTATTTATCCACATTTCGAAAGAGTATTTCATCTGCATTTAGCGTCCATGATTCTGCACCATAATAGAGTACACTGAGTATACATAACATTTTGCCAACCGTAGTCTCAGGCCTAACGTCAAATCTCTGATACATAGTACTTTTTTCATTTTTATAAAGTTGGTACGAGCCTTTTCAGTTCTGGTTTTTCTTTCTGCGGTATAGTAGTAGTAGTAGTAGTCATAGCAGAGGCTATGAATATGTCCAAAAAATGTGTTTGTCACAGATTGAGTCAATAATTGAGGAGATCTTGGGCAAAACCAGTAATTACCACTTTTTTAAAATTTTACCAAACGAAAAAACATTTCATATTTTGTACCTAAAAAAGAGTAAGATTCTGTGAAGGCAATTTTGTTTGAACTAATTTGACAAAAAAGATCATTAAATTTTTTTGTTAAAAAAAAATTAACAATTTTGATAAATTAGCTAAAAAAAAATGGATATGAACACAAATGACTTGTTTTTTTTGAAAAAGGTACAAGCAAAATTTAAAAACATTAAAAATAACTTTTTCATAATAAAAAAAAACATTATTTTTAAAAATAAATTTTGTTTAAAGGGGTATGGCGGATTTTTTATGTAAGCAATCACACAGTTGTGTTTCCTGCTTTTTTCTTTTCCTACTTCCATCACTCCCTTCACTCACACTGATATCTTCTACTTCCATGATTGTTCACACTTTTTTGGCTTGTTTTTTTTGCAAATTCTTACATAAAAACAAACACAATAGCTGTTATTAATGCGACTCTCGATAACAAACTAAAACGCCGACGAAATTTTATGTACGTGCTTTTGTGGATATATCTACTTTTGATAGCAAAATTTGGATACAACTGATTTTGATGCAAACCCTTAACTTTAGCTACTAATTTAAATGGTTTATATTTCGTTTTGATACAAAATGAGCATGGGAGTCGATAGGCCTCATAAATATCATCGGAAAACCGTCAAAAGCGGATATAATTGGTTTTGAACGATAACTCCTCAATTAGGCATGAAAAAGCTGTGCCGCGTTTGCTTACGTAAACGTGTTCGAATGAATATTTCCAACGCTCTGTTGGCGCAGTCAAGGCGCATAAATTAGAGTTTTGGTACCGATATGAAACTTGAATACACCATTATTCGCCCGAAACAAAAGTACAGTCAAAATAGTGGATTGCGAAGAAGAAATCGGCTCCACAAACAAAAGCTGTCATATTTTTTGGCTACGAAAGTGATGGCGACTATTTTTTGGGATAGTCGTTGAGTTATCTTAATCGATTATCTTCAAAATGAAAATCCATTACAGGAGCATGCTACACATCATAACTTAATGCGAAAAAACGTCTTGTATCTTTGTTAGGTCGGTAACTTTTTCCAACCACCCTTGTACATAAAACCTAATTGTTTTTACCGCTGTTTACCAGCGCCATCTGGTTTGTACGTTTCAAATTAGTTCAACCAGTCAAAATTCGTCTTCTGTTTTCTTTTTTTAGGTGGACTTTGTTCATTTAACAAAATAATATACAATTAAAATATTTTTTTTATCGCAGAGACGCAACATTCTTTAAACGCACAAAGACAAAATTTAAAAAAAAAATTGGCTATCATTTATCGTGTACATAAAAAAAAGGCGCTTGTACATAAAAAATTTTTACCCAATTGGCTTCCAGACTTCGACTGACGGACACCCGGCACCTTAACGTTCGCTTATTAATTTTGCAGAAGTTGCAGGTGGTTTTACGTGTCCTGCCGCAGGAGAATTAGTTAACGCAGGTTCGTTCTCGAGACACGCACATCCAGACGACTGCAGGAAGTACTACATCTGCCTCGAAGGGCAAGCTAGAGAGTACGGATGCCCCATCGGAACCGTCTTCAAAATCGGAGACGCCGACGGCACCGGTAACTGCGAGGACCCAGAAGACGTACCCGGATGGTAAGTTTTTATGCTTTAATGTAATCGGCAATTCAAAACTACTGAGATTAAAGACCATAAATAGATGGGGTCCAATTGATTATTGTTTTACCCATACGACAAGGTATCTAAACGGGAGTTTGAATATTTCTCATTTTCAAGTCAACTATTAGAATATAATTGGCGTTTTATTCCCTTTCAAATATTAAAGTCCTGATACACTTTTCGTGGTCGAAGTGTTAAATGAACGTATCCTCGGGCTCGGCATATCCACTAGCAATTTCTAGTCGCGAAGAAATCGCTATCGCAAAAAATATACAGAGTACAAACACTTCAATAAATATATCGTTTTGTTTCGAGCAAGAAGTTTTTTTTGCTTTGATATTTTGTCATTCAGCCAAACACAAGTAGAGTAAGCAGTATGTTTGGGTAATTATTACTATTAACCTGACTTCATGCATACAATTAAATAAATTCTATATTTCAAGGGAATTTCATTAAAAGACTATACTTCAGAAATAGACAAGTACACACGCTCCAGGGGTATGTCAGGACGACGACTTTTTTTAAGACATAGACCACCGAATGTTAGGTATGGGTGACGTACAGCACGTGGCCACTTTTTGACATCGGTAGAAAGGGTGACGTCATAATTTAACTAACGTTACATGGTGCCAGATTGTTACAAAATTCCGTACTTACAGTGTGACTTTACTCTGCATTGACAATTTGTCAATGCAGTGTCTTTTAAAAGTTTGATTTAAAGGTTACGTAGTTTATATTTCGATTTTAATATAAACTATTGTAATAAAAATCATTTCAGGAGTCAATATTTATTCAGAACAAGGATCACTGTCACTATCTTCGTTAATATTAATTATTATAGGTGCAATGTTTGTTTTCGCGGTCCCAATACTTCTTAATTAAGTCTTCGGTTTGATAGAATTAGACAGACCTGAGGGGTTATAGTTTGTAGTGCTTCTATCCACATATTCAAACAACTCTCGATTAACTTGCAGTCCCTACCATTAAACCTTTCAACCATGCCATCTAACTGTGGATGTAGTGGAGTATTCCTAGTCTTGCTGATTCCCATCAATTCGCAAACTTTCTTGAATACCAGGACTCTTACAACTTCGTTAGGCAGGGCATAAACTTCAACCCACTTACTAAAGTAATCCATAGCAACCAGTATGTATTTGTTGCCCTCAT
Source organism: Agelastica alni (assembly GCA_950111635.1). Lineage (NCBI taxonomy): Eukaryota > Metazoa > Arthropoda > Insecta > Coleoptera > Chrysomelidae > Agelastica > Agelastica alni. The sequence continues at coordinate 17,520,108 of OX467712.1, forward strand.
TTGTCATTGGAAATGGCCCAGCTACGTCCATGGCAATCCGTTCAAAAGGAGCTCCTACATTGTACTGTTTCATTTTTCCTGTAGATCTAGTTTTAGGGCATTTGCTCGCTTTATAAACTGGCCATCTTTTTCACCAACTTTTTACGTTGTCGCGACATTGGACCCACTATAACCTTTGTCTTATTTTATCCAGAGTTTTATTAACTCCTAGATGACCATCTAATTTTCCTCCATGGATCTTCTCCAAGACTTCATTAATCCCTGTCTTGACGTTAACATCATTATTTGGTACATCCAATAATAAGTCAAAGATGATCGAAAATACAGTTTTAAATTTGAAGATTTATGTGAGCAGTCTGAGAAGGTTTTTTCAGTACTACCGTAAGGCAAGGAGTAGATCTAACAAATGTTATTATTCTTGAGCCGTCCTTGAGCAGTCCAGGTAATTCATGTTTTATTTTAAACGCCTAATACGAAGAGGTATTCAGTATAGTCTTAAAACGCTGACCCAGAAGGTCGTAAAATTCCAAATTATTTTACAGCGGTCAAAAGATCGTTTTTCCTTATTATTAATAGTATAATTTCAACTTCCCAATTTTTCACGAAATCGAAATCCTTCGAGAAATATTTTAGTTTTAAATAAAACTTTGAAAAACCAGCGATTTATGATTAATTCCAGTCCACTTTTATTGAAATTGAGTATAAAATCCTCCTGTGTACGAAAAACGAAATTTCGACCCCCGATTTCTACATGATCCATTAATAACGTATCACTGTTAATATACGTTCTTCGCATTCGGTAGATTCATCATCAGACATTTTAAACAAGTAAAATTACAAGATAAGAACGAGCCGATTTTAAAACTGCATCTAAACTATCACTATATGTTCATGTCTGTTCGTGTGATTTATTCGGTAGAGCCTCAAGCTTGTGCACTTGTATTTGAGTTATATTTTTGCGACTGAAAAATCGCGCTACTAAATATTGCTAGTGAAGGCTAAGCTTAACAGTCTCGGATATTTTGTACGAAAACTGATTCAAATCGACACTCCCTTTATTTAGCATAAGACCTATTAGGACCATAAAAAACAAAGCCTTTTTGTGAACTCAACCAAAGATTCACATGTTATTGAATTCGTTTTATTCAAGTTGGGCATTTGATTTGTTCAAATTTGTGGTTTATTGTGTTTGTATGTAAATAAGTTGTTGGTCATTCTGAATTGGATAGAATATCGTTCATTCATTAATAAATTTCGCATTTGGGATCATTGTTTTTAATAAATAACAACTAATATACTCATCTGCATGTAAACATAATGGACTGGCTACACTATTTACATCTACATCATCAAATTGTACCAGATGACAAAATATTTTGATTGACCACTCTGCAACAAACAAATTTTTTGCACTATTAATATCATTTAAAAAAATTTGCTTCGTTTAAATAATACGTTCTATATTGTCATCTGGTCAAAAATGCACACTAAATTCTTATTACACAACTTCATCTTCTTCCTAGGGGGTTATTTTAAAAAATATATCTATTAAAAAAATCAATAAGCCTGAGTAACAAATGGCCAGCAAATAAGATTACAAAAATTTAAAAAAAGTATACCTTAACTATTGTGAATACAATTTGCTGAATCCACAACTGTAAAAGAAATTTTACAATGAAGCATCTGTTATTTATTATTCATTATTGGGTACTTTTTATCAATATTTGGTACCTAATTACAATGTTTACTATTCGAAAGTATTGGAATACTTTGAAACGAGGTCTGACAATGAATTACTAGAACTGGTACGATAAAGCTGCTTTATTTTCAAAACATTAGTAACCGCGTTATGTTTTCCTTAACGTCTTCTTCACTGCAAGTATTTCTTTATTTTTGGCAACAAGACAAATTCACAAGGAGCTATATCAGGTAAATGTAATAAGACAAAAAAAAAAAAGCAAGCAAGTAAACCACACATAAGAAAAGAAAATATGACGGGTCATATTTAAGGCTGGGTTTTACTTGTTGTTGGAATTTTGCCTTCAACACCATTAATTTTTTTGTCACCACAGCGACACGTCGATAAATTTCTTTCTACCAACCGATCGAACGATCGGTTTTCCTATTATTCAGTATCATATAAAACGCTGCCGGAGACGGTCGATAAATTCCTTTCTACCAACCGATCGGTTTTTCTATTATTCAGTATTTTCCAAAACGCCGTCAGAGACGGCCAATAGATTATTTTTTACCAACCGTTCGAAAGATCGGTTTTCCGATTATTCACAGTATCTTCCAAACGGTCGTTAAAGACGGTCGATAAATTCTTTCCTACCAACTGATCGAACAATCGGTTTTCCCATTAATCGCAGTATCTTCCAAGAGGCCATTAAAGACGGTCAATAATTTTTCTTCTTCTCCTTCCTTCCTTCTTTAATGTAAGCAAATTGCTTGTTTTTCTTCGTATCCTCTGCCGTTCAAATGTTAGAGAGGTTGTCGCTCCATCTCTTGCGGGATCTTCCAACGCTTCGGCGCCCTAAGGGCGACTTGTCTCTGGGTTAGGTTATGTTAGGTTAGGTTAGGTTAGGTTAGGTTAGGTTAGGTTAGGTTAGGTTAGGTTAGGTTAGGTTAGGTTAGGTTAGGTTAGGTTAGGTTAGGTTAGGTTAGGTTAGGTTAGGTTAGGTTAGGTTAGGTTAGGTTATGTTAGGTTAGGGTTAGGTTAGATTAGGTTTGGTTTTGAAGAGGCATTTCTTCACCCTGGTTGGGGCGTCATTCGACTCAGCTTTTCAAGCCGCGTCGAATAAAATTTGTCCCCTTTTTTTTGGCGAGTCCCATAAAGTAAATTTAAGCCTAGATATGTACGGGAATCACCCGAACACTTCTGTAATATTGGAAGCTCTGTTTACATTGTGTGACAACATGGGATTTGAATAAAATAAAGGAAAAAGTTAAAATAAAAAAAAATTTCCACATTTTCTTCATGGAATCGACAATTTGAATTTGAAACGTTATTAACTTTGGGCAGCTGTGAATTAAAGCGCTTTAAAGTTGGCAATTGAAATTAAATTCACAGTTTACAGTTAAATTTTGCCGGTCAATGTTACTCAAGCCGTCATAACCAAAATTATTAAAACGAAATTAATGAATCGCCCCTGCAGTAACCCATTTTAATTGTCCCGAATGAATTGAGAATATGTCTTGACTTAAAAACAAAAAAACCTCCTTCGCAGCGAGGACTACTACGGAGACTTGGACTTGAAGAGTATCCGCAAGAGCGAACTTTTGGCAGGGCTCCAGGTTAGCGGTTCACCGCGCGGAGGCTCCGGCGCCCCAGCTGCGACGGGCGGCGCCTCCAAAAAACCTCGCCCCGCTCCAGTGTCGCGTAACGCCCCCGAACCTGCGGGCAACTAAATTTAAACGAAATGTAAATTTTTTTCGTCCTTTTTCCGATGGAATTTTTCCTTTTTATCAAATCGATCGGGCAAATCTATCGTTGGCAGAGAAACTTACGACTGCATCATTGACGTCCCGTAAACCCTTTATAAGGGCTTGCGATGTGATTAATACCCCAATTTTACGCAATGACATTATTTGCATAGATTTTTAACTTTATTACACAACTTTTGGGTCTGGGTTGTCAAATTTTGATTTTTCATACGTAACTAATAAAAGAAAAAAGAGTTTTATTTTGTAAAGTTTGCTTTTGTAGAACCCATAACGATATTTCGGAGTTTAAAAAAAAACTACCCGTTTTCACTATCATTTATTGTAAATAACAGTTAAACGAATTGGTAAACAAAGTTCTTCTATACTTCTATACTTATACGGATTTTTCCGTATCAAACCCCAAACGAAATTTCCCATCATGCTCTTATTACACTCTGCCCCTGATAACGTCGTTCAAAGTCCATCACATCTTGGTAAAAACTTGCTATTCTAAATACGCACCCATATTATCCTTGAATTGGTCCATTTAAGCATGAAACATATGCACTTTTGGGACACTATGCAGCACATGAGTTTAAAGCTTTACTTTTCCGTATCAAACCCCAAACGAAATTTTTTATTATGCTCTTATACTTACACGGATTTTTCCGTATCAAACCCCAAACGAAATTTCCCATCATGCTCTTATTACACTCTGCCCCTGATAACGTCGTTAAAAGTCCATCACATTTTGGTAAACACGTTCTGCTTGCTCTTCTAAATACGCACCCATATTATTCTTTTCAATGGTCTATTTGAGTATGAAACACATGCTTCTGCAGAGCATGAGTTTAAAGCTTTTAAGTATAGTTTTAATCAATTCTTAGCTCTGTTGTTTCCGGGAAAACATTAAACTACTGCTTTAAAGCTGTTCCAGGCTTGTTTTTTGTGAGCATTGAGTAACTGTGTAAATTCTTCACTTGCGATTATTTTCTTTTATTTGTAGTCCGACGAAAATATCCGCTGTAAAGCTTTAGAATCTTGATCAAAAGCTTTTACAAATTGTTTCATTATGTCTAATTTTATCTGCAATAGAGGCATTAATACATTCTTAGGCTCTACACCTGATTCGCATTTGACATTATATTTCTCTATCTGAAATCGGTTAGAACGCTATAAAAGCCGAGCTGATACCCACTTATACGTGAATGCTATACTACTATACATCTCCACACTCGCCGCCATCTTATTTAATCATGCTGCCACCTGCTTCTAATATTATCAGCCAAAAACTTCAAGACTTCTTTATCAACGTAAAAGAGACAAAAGCAATCTTTATAAATAATAAATGAAAATGTTAGTTATTACTCGATTTATAGAATCGAAATTTTTCAATTTAAATAGAAACCCAAAAAAAATTTTTGTTGGCTTGTGCAGGTAATAAACCATTTTTATTCAGGAGTTTTCCCATTTCCCCCTTTCCACATTTCTACGTTAAGGAACATCTTTACGATTGAAATATTTTATACCAAAATTTGTTTCTGTTTTCCCAACTTTAGATTTGTCCAATTAAAAAAAAAGACTAGAAAATTTCCATTTTTTTGTTTAAATTTTCGAACTGCGAATGAGATATCATGAGGCCCTTACCATGTACTTATTTAATTTTGTAGCAATAATTTTAGTAAATTGGGCCGCAGAAGCTCATTCCGTTGAATCGGCTCTCAGTGCCCGATTGGGCGATCGCAAACGCGGGAGCATTTTCAAAATACCCCATCGAAAGGTCAACCAATCGGCCGCTGATCGCCTCTGTATTTACAGAAATAATGTTTGTTTCGTTGAACGGTACAAAAAAATTAATTTTTTATAAATATTAAATAAAAATCGTTTAAAAAAAGTCATGTCTATTTTTTAAACCCACCCCCCTCAAAAATCTAACCTTTTCTGTCTAACGGCAACGCTATGGATGTATACTGTTATCTCTTCTTCTTCCACTGACGGTGGTACTATCTGACGAGGTATTATTAATATTTTTGAGTTAAATAACCGTAAGGTATTTCTTAATAAACAATTTTCATGGGTAAGGTGTTTTCATTTTGTGGTACATTATATTTTGGTTTGGGTTCAGTATATTGACTTCTCTAATTTTAATAAAATTGTGGAATACAAGGAATACCGTCCGTAACATTGTATATAAAAATAATTATTATTGTAATAGAAAAATAATACGTCAAAAACAACTATTATCCCCGTCCGACGACGAACGTATTACTAGTTATACTAAAATCATTTCTAATCTGAACTACCTAGACATTTTAACATTTCTTTTTCGATCAAAATAAATAATAAGTGTACATTGTTATTCTCAATACTCCAATAATTAATGGACAACCAGGTATCGTAAACCATTCCACTTTATCCATTAACTGGACATACATACATACATAACAGCGATATTCATACTCAAGAATAAGACAATGACTCAAGACAATACGCCGTCCAGACAAACTGGATCAATGTCTGCTGAGTCAAAGGGCTCACAGACCGCTATGGCTACGTGGAAGCTGTTAATCTTGCCAGGAAGACGGCCCATTAAGTGTACTACCTTCACAAAGGATTAAAAGTTCGAAAAGATCGAAAAGTTCAACCAGCTGCAAACTTGTCAAGGAACTACTAAGATAACCCATAAAAGAAACAACCTATTTGGCGATGACCAAAGGTAGTCCGAAGGGGAATTTACATGTTGCATTAATTCGTACTGGTGGCGAGTATTTTACCAGGCTAGTAGCGTTGGCAAACTGCAAAAATGTAATATATGCTAGTCAAGTGGCATTTGTTTACAAGTTTTGTTGTTGTCAAGATGAGAGCTATACGCAAAAAGACAACAAGTTTTTAAATACTTGTATTAAAATACTGTGCAAAGAATTGGTGGAAATAAATGAATCTGCAGTAATCGCGCCAAAAAGAATATTGGTAAGAAAATGGATAGCTAGAAGATCCGCACCAGTGGCTTTAAAGATGCTTCTGAAGGATCTGGCTTTAGAGGACATTCCCGAATACCGAAATTGTATGAGAATGTGTTCAAGTTTTTTTAATTTGCTGTTGGAGAAAATATCTCCACGAATACAACGATCCGATACAACAATGTGCAGATTCAAAGTATAGATAACGATCAACCAAGTAATTACAAAGCACGTGATACGAGTTACTATTACAATCGTGCTAGTGCTTCATACATTCAAATACAGTAGTGATGGAGAAACCAAGTAGTTCCAGTAAATAGAATTGCTTCCTATTCATTTGACTGGTATGGACACTCGCAGGGAGTACTTTACTGGAATTTACAAGAGAAGAGTACGAAAACCAAGTGATAGATTTTTTAGAGATTCTTACGAGTTACTATCAACATGTAAATTCGCCTTAAGGGATAGTCACTAGAATAGTAACAGGACACTGCAAACTAAGTGAAACACTTTTATGCAGAAGGCAATATCAGCACTACAAAGTTTCCAATGAGGAGCACTGTAACACCAGCCATCTCTCTCATTTTAGATTTACATACCAAAAAAAGGAAAAAAAACACGCAAAATATTGCAACAGAATAGAAAGTATTAAAATCGAAATAAAGCTTTTTCTGTTTAGCTCCATTAATATTTTAATATTCATTGAAAACATCTTGGTTCAGAAAAGTCAAATTTATGAACTACTTTTACCTACAGGAACTAAAATATTGGCATGTTTAAGTTAAAATTACTGTCATATTATACAGTAAGTATTAAGCTTGTCTTGTGTAGTATAATTTTGTAACGCATTTTCAACACACCACATCTATACCTTTCCCAACTATTTAACACGTTAACTGCCAAAATTATTATTTATTTATAAATTATTTGGCTGCGACAAATCCGATCTACAGGGTGGGCCGTAGGTCAGTTCTCACTGGAAATTATTACAGTTTGTTTTGTCTAGCGTAGTGGTAGTGAACTTGAGTAATACCCATAAGTGTTTGGTGAAAACATGACCACAACTTCAGTGATGTTTGTGATTTGTTTGAGAAACGTTTTCCAAACATAAATGTATCTTACTACTTTCGATAAAAAAGAGAAATTTTTCTCTTGTAAACCTTAAATTATTTTATTAAAAAAAATGAATTACTAAATACCAGATTTTCCCGACTACACTGTAATAATAATAACAGCTAGCATAAAATCCTTAAATATAAAATTATTATCAGTTAATTAAATAAATATTTCACATGTTCATTTGGCATTTAAGGTGTTAGATATGAAGCAAAAGATGCTGACAATTGACATTGACGTTGGTTCTTATGGTGATGTAATCATTGTCAACTGTCAACAAATAGTTGCCGTAAATTAAAATTTGTATTTTGTTTACCTTAACTTGAAGTAAACATTTTATTTCATGCACGTACGAGGGCAGTTTGATAAATCAGTGACTTTTTGAATTTCCCGCGCAGTTACTCCAAATGCAACAGTGCTGCCGTCAACTATAATCTATCAGTGGGCAACTTTCTAATTTTGAGCAAGCTACGTCGTGCAGTTGGTGTTTGATAGCCGTTCAAAGCAGGCAACCTCGTGAATTTTTACGAAAATGGAAAAACGTAAATTTCGTGTGCTGATTAAGCATTACTTTTTACGTAAAAAATCCATCACTGAAACTAAGGAAAGACTTGATAAATACTACGGGGACTCGGCACCATCAATTTCAATGGTTAAGAAGTGGTTTACAGAGTTCCGTTGCGGTCGTACCAGCACTAGTGACGCCGAACGTCCAGGTCGCACAAAAGAAGTAATCACGCCGGAAATCGTCGATAAAATCCATGAAATGATATTGGATGATCGGAGAATGAAAGTGCGTGAGTTGGCTCATGCTGTAGGTATCTCAACTGAACGGGTACATCATATTTTACACGAATATTTGGACAGGAAAAAACTCTCTGCGAGATGGGTGCCGCGATTGCTCACACTCGACCATAAGCGCAATCGTGTGACCACTTCAAAAGAGTGTTTAGCGATGTTCAGCCGTAATCCGGACGAATTTTTGCGCAGTTTTGTTACTGTGGATGAAACATGGATCCATCACAACACGCCAGAGACCAAGGAACAATCGAAACAGTGGGTTGCTCGGGGTGAACGTGGACCAAAGAAGGCGAAACAGAGTCTGTCAGCCAACAAGGTCATGGCCACAGTTTTTTGGGATGTACGCGGTGTCATTCACATCGATTACCTCAAGAAAGGTAAAACGGCCGCATTTGGCTAAGAAGAAGAAAGTGCTGTTCCATCAAGACAATGCACGTGTGCACACTTGTCTAGTCACGATGGCCAAAATCCACGAATTGGGATACGAACTGCTACCCCCCATACAGCATATTCTCCAGATTTAGCCCCCTGCGACTATTTTCTGTTCCCAAACCTAAAGAAATGGCTGTGCGGTAAGAGATTTGAGTCGAATGAAGAAGTCATTACCGAAACAAACGCGTATTTTGAGAGCTTTGAAATAACCTATTATTTGGAGGGAATAAAAGAATTAGAAAAACGCTGGACTAAATGTATCGAGCTAAAAGGTGATTATGTAGAAAAATAAAATGTTTATTTGCGGAAAAAAATTTGTTTTATTCAAAAAGTCACTGACTTATCAAACCGCCCTCGTATTACAGTTTCAAATTTGGCTTGATCAAAACTTTCATTGGGAGAAATGAAAAAATATTTGTTGCTAAATAATAATCGAGCATTCCCAATAATAGATAAATCTCAGATATTCTAAAAATTCTAAGATTCCATAAAATGTAACAATTCGTTTTACTTATTTTTTTAGCGAAGACTATTATAAGGATGTGGATCTGAAAGCTTTGAAGAAGTTAGGGTACTAATCATATATAAACTTTAATTGACTGAAAAATTGTTAGCTGACGGTTTTGAAAATTTAAAACAATTTTTTTAAAAAAGGGTAATTGTTTGTCGATTTTATGATAAAATAACTTTTCCTTAACCGTCAGTAAATTTATACTTTTGTAAATATGTTACAGTTACCGTATTACAAAAATCATTCAGTACAGCTTTAATGTCAAGTGGGTACATACATTTTAAATCTGTCTAGTTAATCCATACATGTAAATACTACTAAATTGATAGTCTTCTTCTTCTTCGCGTACCTATCCGTTTCGGATGTTGGCAATCATGTTGGCAATTATAACTTTGTTTGTACACGCTCGAAACAGTGCTGCTGAGGTTTTCCCGAACCAAGTCCGTAAATTCCTCAACCATGAGATTCTTCTTCTTCCTCATAATGTGCCCTAGGTATTCTAGTTTTCTTTTTTAATGATGTACATGATTTCTAGATCTTTTTTCATTCTCTTTAGCACTTCTATATTTGTAACGTGAGCTGTCCATGGTATTCGGAACATTCTCCTATACAGCCACATCTCAAATGCTTCCACTTTTTTAGTGGTGGCTTCTGTGAGTGTCCAGGATTCTACTCCATACAATAGAACAGAAAAAACATAGCATCTTAAGTGTCTTATTTTCGTTTCTAGAGATATGTTGTGGCTTTTGAAGATGGCACTCATTTTGTTAAAAACCGTCCTGGCTTTTCCTATACGATATTTTACCTCTTGTGCACTGTCCCATTGTTCGTTTATGATGGTTCCAAGGTAGCAATATTGTTGAACACGTTCAATTCGAGTTCCGTTGATATATAGGTGAGCTCCATTTATATCTCTTTTGCTGATGATCATTTGTTTTGTTTTCTTTACGTTGATATTAAGACCATATTGTTAACTATATATAATTGCTAGTACTTGTAAGTAAAAGGGCTGCTGCTAGAGTGGGAAATCTCAGGAACTTGGCCCGTTGTACGCAGCCGCGACAAATAGAATACGTGAAGACACATGCGCATCAGGCTCATAGTTCCTTAGCTCGGAGAGAAAGTGAATTCGCCCTATCTCAGTTATAAGCTAACTGTTATTACGTATATGAATAAACCTTGCTAATTTTAAGTCTAAAGCAATTTTTTGGCATTGAAGCCTTTAATTTTTCTTTTCAATAAATACTTCATCGTAAAACTAAATTTTTTTTACAATTACGTAACATTTAAATATGAATGGACTCGGGTCTTAGTGAAAACATAATTGGTTGTTTATTTGTTGATGTAAAATAAAATGGTAGTATTTAAAATTAACAATTTAAAAACTGAGCAGCTATTAAAACAAAAATTGATTAGAACTAGCAACAAACACTTAAGATGCACAAGGTCAAATAAAATTATTATTTGATGGTTTTATAATACGGTAATATTAGTTTTTAGTTAACTACCTCCTAATTTTCAAAAAATTGGGTCATTTTGCTTTGGTGTAAATTTAAAGCTTAACAAATGTTACGTTGTTATAATCCAAATTCGAATATAATGTTCAACTATAGATTTTACTCTGAAAATAATGTTCAACTATAGATTTCACTTAGAGATGTTCTAAATATGAGCAGTGGTCCACTTATGGGCTACTAGGACTTTCCATTAATCTAATCATTATCTAGTAAAAAACCCTGTGACTTCTTCGTCATAAACTTAGCTAACATTTATAAGCGTGACACTTTACTGGGATAACGCTAGGTCTTTATTGTTGTCAAAATTACAAGATACACGTAAATTTTTTAAACCTATTACTTTAAAGTATATGTCTAAACATAATGTTTGTTGATGCGTCTCAAAGTTTATTTAATTTTGAAGTAGCTTATTATTTCTTGTCCTTACGAAATCTTGAGTTGGTCTAAATATGGACTTCCATGTGCGATTTAAATGTGACCCAGTCCATATTTAGACTAAGCTTTATTTGTGTTCACATTTTATGACCTATAAGATTTATTATTGACAAAATGCCAAGAACTACTCCAAAATAAAAAATGAAGTCTGGAAACCTGATGACAGCTGTACGAGAAAAGAAAATGGGAAAATATAAAAGCAGCTGAGACAAAATTCTCTTTTCACTTAACACCAGAGGAAAACTATGGGTTCAATGTTTCATGTGGGCCAACAAAGACTGTGCTGGTATTGAAAAAGACGCGCGCACGTTTGTGATTTTTGCAAATAAATTATTTTTTCCTTCCCTATGTTTCAGATACAAACAGCATTTTTAATCGGTATGTACTAATATGCTGTAAAATAAGTTAACTTTTGTCAATAAAATCGCAGCCCACATTTGGACCACATTTAAAAACTGGTAGTATTTTTATTTTAGTTTATTCATGTTAATCCCAACACTTTTAATTGCATCGAGAGCTCAGATATCATTTTTAAAATACTAAATTATCAAAGTGGTAGCCCAAATTTGGACCAACCCTTCTAGATAAAAAATATATCCATAAGAAAGAAGAAAAACTACTGCGCCTGTTTTATTTAAGTTGCTTGACAACATTTTGAGGAAATTGATGATTACCTACCAAATTTCACAGGATATTTTTGAAATTACTAATGTTTTAATTTTGGTAAACGCGAAAAGAACTGATACAAATAAAAACGTTGTATATTTTTCTTCGCGTATTATTTTTGGTACATCTGCATATTATTTTTTTTTGGTCTTCTTATTATTAATAAAAAATAATCACAACTTAATTTATCATAATTTATTTTATAAACATAAAAATATATAAAAGTTTTAGATGCAAAAATCATGTGTACATAAAATGTATAGTTAGGTATGTTGATCATAGTTTAGTTCCTTGAACGATAAATATGTAATTCTATTTTTTATAAACAATTTTCCTCTGGTTTTGTATCTGTTAATGCTTCTATCGACTATACTTATATTTGTGGTAAGGAAAGTTTAAAGTATTTTTAAGTTTTTCCTTATTTTATTTTTATATGTTATATTTTTGTAATGTTGTTGAGTTATTTTAATAAAATTAGTAAAACAATTGTGTGAATTGCTTGAACCCATATGACTCCCGATAAAAAGGATTTTTCTAAAAAAATAAATATCAGTTGGTAAACGTGTATTCAAAAGAATCAGTAGACGTTCCATTATAGTATCCTATAAGAAGTGATGCTGTAGGAACTGTATAAGATAATTTGAAGAGCGATAGCTCCGAAGGTTATGATGTACAGTGCAACAGAAGTAGCTTGGCGGGCGAGAAATCACAAAATCTGCGCACAACGAAAACATTCGAATAACGATCCGATTGGCGACACGAAATTTTCAGTAATCGTGAGTCTCAAGTACAATCGGAGGAAGAAGTTTACGAATATAAAGTTTATTCAGCCGAATATTTGTTATTTTAGAGGCTAGTCGCCCGCCAAGCTACTTCTGTTGCACTGTACGAGATATAGTGTAGTAGAAAGCAACTTAGTTATTTTACATACATATATAAAGTCACGCCTTTTTTCCATAGGGGTAGGCAGAGACCACTTCCTTCCACTTGCTACGGTTCGTACACACATCTTTTGCTTCCTCTACTTTCATCAGTGCTTTCATACATGCTCTTCGGTTGTTGGTACTCTTGACCTGGCCTTTCTTCAAAACAACGTTGAACTGATCGAGATATGTTCTCCGAGGTCGACCTCTACCGATTTGCCCATTCACACTCGCCTTATAAATTTGTTTCGTCAATCTTCCTTCATCCATCCTTTCTACGTGTCAAAACTATCTAAGTATTTCTTTATCTATCTTTGTGACCACATCTTCTTTTACACCACAGCGTTTTCTTATCTCACTATTCTTAACTTTATCCAACCGAGTCACTCCGGCTATACTTCTCAGACTACTCATCTCCGCAGCATTAATCCTATTTTCATGCTTCTTCTGCCAAACCCAACATTCACTACCATACATAAGTGTAGGAACCAACACACCTCTATAAATATAAAATTTTGTAAATTAATACATATTTGGATTCTACGTGAAATTTTAAAAGTCACTTGGTGTTGAATACCCTATTTATCTAAAATGTATACTTTTTAATATAAAATTGACAGATGCAGACTTTTTTATTAAAAACTCTTTTGTTTATGTGGCTGCTACTTCAAGTAGTACTTGTATCGTAGAGGGTGAAGCTGTTCTTGCTGCAAACCACATTATTGTTTGTGGTGTCAAAGAAAAAAAATGATGAGTGGATAATCAGATCTTATTGTTTGCAGACCAGTGCTATTAAAAGTAATCCTCATAAAATCAATGGATGACATGACTTCAATGATAATTATAAGTATTTATTTACTTTTGACTTCAATAAAAATAACCAACAAGAGAGCTTGCGTATCTTCTTTCAATGAGTTTTTCATATCTTTTTTTTCCTCTTCTATCTTCAGACTTTTGGAATTTGTTGGACACAGGTAAGTTTTTACTTGGTATAGCAGTGTTTTTCAGGTAAAATTTTTGATAGCCTCCTGACAGATCGATGGGTAATTTTATTGACCACATAGAATTTAGAAAACAAAATACTTACAATTAGACAGGAAGATAGCCTTAGTCCATTTTTGTTCAACCTCTTGATGGACAAAATCATAGAAGAAGTCACATCCATGAATTCGGGATACAGAATGAACAATAGGGCTATCAGCATGGTCTGCTACGCCGACGACGGTGCAATATTCGCAGAAAGTGAGAATGACCTACAGAGACAGTTATTTAAGTTCTACCAGATCAGTCAGCCACTCAATAGGGATATATCCATAGGTAAAACGAAAACCATGACCATCGCTAGCGAGCCAATGAGATGCAAGCTGGTAATAGATAATAAACCCATAAAGCAGGTCATGCAATTTAGATACCTGGGCATAGATATGTCCAGCGCTCACGACCCGGTAAAGGACCTGAGAAACCAAATTAACAAATCAGCCATAATATCAGAATGTCTAAGGGAAACTGTATGGGCTAATCCTTTTATGCGAAAGGAGAGTAAAATCAAAATATATACGACATGCGTCAGGCCAATAATGACATATGGTATAGAAGCGAGAGAGAATACCAACAAGACGAGTCGCCGAAATGTCAGTACTGAGAACAATAGCTGGGAAAACAAGAAGAGATCATGTAAGAAACACTGACATTAGAGCACAATGCGACGTACAGGATGTGGTGAGATGGGAAAGGCAGAGGAGAAGAGAATGGTATAACCACGTGAAGAGAATGACCGACGATAGACTACCACGCATTGTACTAGAGGGAAAACCAGCAGGGACCCGTCCACCCGAAAGACTACCAAAGAGATGGAGAGACAGCTGGCAAGTCCGGAAACAACAGATCGACCTTGAGAAGTAAATCCCCTAAAGTTACTGTTAACATAACGTGATCTGGTAGAGTTCATAGCCTGTATATTGATGGTCGTATCGACGAAGAAAATAAGTCGTTTTTGATAGATACAGGTGCAACAAGAACCATTGCACTACCAGTAATAGTAAAAGACCAATACAGATTGTCACCAGCAACAGTACAACTTAGGAGAAGCGACGAGAAACTGGAAGTAGTTTCTAGAAGAAGCATCGAGAAATTCGAAGAAGTTTCTAAAATGATCTATGAAAGTTCAAAAAAGAACGACAAGAAACTGAAAGAAGTTTCTAGAAAAGTCTCAAAAATTATCGATAAAAGTTTAAGAAAGACTGATGAAAAATTCGAAGAAGTTTTTAGAGAAATAATGTAACGTTTTTTACTTTTATCACACTCGGGGTTCGAATTTATGTGCACATTTATTTAGGTATGAACTTTACAATACAAATTATGTCAACTAGCGAACACAATTATTAACTTTAGTAAAACTGAGTGACTCTCGTGAACGAAGACCAATTTTATACACTGCGGTCCTTATGTATGGAATAAATTCATTTTTAGCGTTATTATGTATTTGTTCAATAAAAACTGAAACAGGTCGATTTTTTTTGTCAATTTGACAATTTACAGTATGACAATATTACCCCCTTCTTGCACCCCCTCTGAATTATGAGCACCCCCTCAAAAATTTTAAATGAGAAGGGGGTCGTGTGGCACCTAGTTCGGAAGGGATTTTTATTCTCTGTTCAGCTAAACCAAGTTTTTCAAATTTGGTACAATCGTAAATGAAAAAAATTATTTTAAAAATGTAAAATGTTTATACTCTAAGTTAAGTATTTGTTTAAAAAACCTGAAACATATCGATTTCTATTCTCAATTTGACAATTTATAGTATGAAAATATCACCCCCTTCTTGCACCCCTATTCAGAATAAATTTTCTCAGTTATGATTGCACCAAATTTGAAAAACTTGCTGAACAGAGAATGAAAATCCCTCTCGAACAAGGTGCCACACAACCCCCCTTCTCATTTAAAATTTTTGAGGGGGTGCTCATAATTTAGAGGGGGTACAAGAAGGGAGTAATATTTTCGTACTGTAAATTGTCAAATTGAGAATAGAAATCGACCTGTTTCAGGTTTTTTCTACGGATACATAATTTGCAGTGTCAATATTTTTAAATTTTAATAACAAATTTTCTCAGTTATGGTTTCACCAAATATAAAAAACTTAGTATTTCTGAACAGATAATAAAAATCCCTTTCGAACAAGATGCCACACAACCCCCCTTCTTATTTAAATTTTTTGAGGGGGTGCTCATAATTCAGAGGGGGTGCAAAAAGGGGGTAATATTTTTATGCTGTAAATTTTCAAATTTATAATAAAAATTGACCTGTTTCAGGATTTTATGATAAAATACATGATAACGCTAAAAATGAATTTATTCCATACCTATGGACCGCACTGTATATTTAATGCTGAATCGGGAAGCTTCTAGCCGTATTCAAACTGTTTTAACAAAAATTTCAGATTGGTCGGAAAGGTACTGGAATATCCTTGTCATTGGCTGTGTCGTCACTATACCTCCCAGCTCGCTTACAATACACGTTACAACAAACCTACAGTTAACGTAATGTTACGGTTTGTGTTTTGTAACAACAAGCGCCCGATAATTTAGAAAAGAATCTTTTCGTTGGTTCCACGTTCTTCCAGAATGGACGCTACCATTCTCGAATAGTTTTTTTGCCCATGTAAAAGGAATGTCGGCGATCGAGTTTTTAGTTTTAGTTTTCAAGTAAGTTTTAAAGTAATTATAAAGTGTTAAAAAGAGATTGAGTGTTTAGAAAAAATATTAGAATAAATTGTTTAGTTATTGTACTGAGCGTTAAAATTCATCGAACCCAAGAATAAATATCGCAACAGTAAATAAAAAATGTTCACAATAATTTATATAAAATTGATGTATAAATTCATTTGTAGAAAAATAATTAATAAACATGAATGTCTTTACTTAATGATACTATCAAAATATACCACAAATGTAATCACTTAACTTTGGCAAACACATTTCTAAATCGTTTTTACGTTTTTTGTAAAATACTGTATGTTAGTGTTGAATTTTATTTAGAAAAAATTATTTAAATATAGACAACCTATAATACTGCTTAATGTGTTTTAAGTGTTGCATAAAAAGAAAATTCGCAAAAACATGGTAGTTAAAATAGCAAAGAAATTAATATTGTTAGTACCCGTTTTTCTATATCATACATTTATTTTATTTTAGTTTGTATTCGTTGTAATTTCAATCTGTTTACGTTTCATTTCTTGATAGCGTTAAAAAAACTATGAAAAAATCAACGGTTGTATTAGTATTTTAGGCTTGCTTGCAGAATTTGCAGAACTTTTTTTTAATGTAAACTTTAACTTTTTTATTTACAAAACAATAGGATATAAATGTGTACTACCAAGTTTAAACACGACTAAAACAATTATAACAACAATAAAAATTGCTGTATCTGAAATGTTAATTATTTGAATTAAATAAAACAGTAAATTATTGTAATTTACTACATAAAACTAATTAAAAAATTATTAATTTTTCCATTTAAATCAACCAATAAGCCAACTACACCTCTGTCGGATTGCCACGTACACCAAGCATATTTTCTAAACTGAGATAACTAATAAAGGAGAGGGTAAGTTAGAAAAAGAAATAAAATGAATAGGAATGAACGACTCTTACACTTTCACGAACATATTCCCATCTTACTCTGTTTGCTTTTGATAAATGCGATGAACAAAGTACAATATACAATATACCACTACCGAAATAAATGAAATGTAGAATTAAATATAAGTGAATGTGATATTTTTGTGTGGAAATATTCTTAGTTGCAATTATTCCAAATTTCATATTTAGCAATTAATGTTATTTGTTTGTTATTTTATTTGTTGAGTGATTTGTAAAGTGTTTGTAGCCAACATAGCAGATAAAATCGAGGTGAATAATCCGTCAAAATGAAGGGAACCAAGATCAATGTTGAAAGTTGAAACTTCTAACATATGTTTGTGAATAAAACGCGAGCGAAGGTAATATACTTATGCGCTTAATAATTAGGAAGTAATAATTTGAACAATTTGGTTATATTAACTGTTGACGTACTATAATACTGTTTGACAGTTTATCTATTCCTTCACTTATTTCGATTTTTATCAACAAAATATAGTTAAGAACTTTTATGTCGCTTATATGATGAATATTTATTTACATTTAATAAGCACTTAATAAATCCATTAACGAACCTCCAATCTTAAAGTAAGGTTAGGACCTTTGTCAAATATTGACTTAAGTTTTTGAATAAAGGTATACAATGTCTTGGATGAAGAGAAGGGCCCCCAGTACACCGAGTCCTGCACCAGCACCAGCTCCAGCAGTTCCAATGTACAACCCTAATCAACATTCCACAGCACAAGAGGTAATTGCATTTTCTGATTTTTAGCAAATCATGTCTTTAATTTTTGTGCTTTTATGTGCATGGTAAGTAGTATATAATGGTTAAATATAAGAATAAGGTACATGTTTTTAAATTTATTGTAATTATATTTGAGCGAATTAGACCTATTGGTATAGTAAAAATAATATATAAATAAAAATTACTTTTTTATCCATTTTACTAGTGGTAATAAATAAAGTTTTGTATTCAGCTCATTACTCAGTTACATAATAATTACAATAAGCATTAAACAATGGGAGATGGTAGGGGTATTGAATAACATCAAATGAATAACTGATTTGCAGCAAACATTTATTTCACATTCACAGTAGGTAGGTACATATTAAATATTCTTTCTGTTAACAGGTGTTTGTTTGCTTGTACTTTTATAAAAATTAAAATTTCAGTAATTCACAGTATTTGATCATTTAAAACCAGACCCAATAATTATAAGACTTCAATCTAAAGAAAAAGGTATAATAATATAATATGTTGTTGAATAAATCTGTTTTAAATGATTTTTGTAAAATTACTTGTTTTACTTCTTTTTTGTTTGATTAGCAACTTCTTCCATGGCTTTTTTGACAGTTTCAGGATCACCTAAGAACTGTAAAGGTTGTGTTGGTTTAAAATTTGCATCCAGAATGTACTGGAAAGGTATTCCAGTTGGGAGATTTAAAAGCATTATTTCTTCATTTGACATTTGATCTAGATGTTTAACAATTCCTCTCAAACTATTGCCATGTGCTGCTATTATGATCTTTTGTCCTGCCTAAAAAAAAATTTAATTTAAAAATGTATTTTTATACCAATCTACATAAATATTTTTTATTAATTTAAAACAGTGATGTATTAGTAAGTTATATTCATTATTTTTATAATTAAGTTATTCAAAATGTAATCTCTATTAATTGTAAAAACCAACTAATGATACTGCTATCACCTCACTCACCTTCATTTGTGGTACAACTGTTTCATTCCAAAAAGGAAGTGTTCTTTCTATAGTTAATTTTAAAGACTCAAACATTGGAAATTGGTCTTTAGGAGGGCCATTTGCATAAATCGGATCATTTATAATAGTATTGTAATGAGGATGATCTGGTGTCATTGGTGGTGGTGGTACATCAAAACTTCTTCTCCATATTTGAACTTGTTGCTCTCCATATTTTTCAACAGTTTCTACTTTATTTAAACCTTTAATATAAAATTCATATTTTTTTAAATGTTTTACTAATATTGAAAATTTTATATTTTTAAAATTAAATAATCATGACAATAATACTGATTAATTGGTATTAACTGCACAATAAAATAGGATAATAAGCATATTAGGAATTATTTCCTTATTGTGTATTGTATACACTTTTTTCTGTTCAAAATCATTCAATTATCAAGGGCAGATAAATATATAAATAAATAGTGCAAAAAGTTAGCAATGTTAAAGATTTGAAATTTAAAATAAATTATGGTCAAAATGTACCTATTTTTTTTATTTATTAATTAATTTAAGTAGTAATTTAATTATTCAAATGTAAATCACAAACCCACATAATAAGATACATAATACTTACAGGAAAAACATTTTTTAACCCAAACATTACATTCCTACATTTGTACTTAATGTAAATTATATCCAAAACAATGTTATTAAAAAATAATTTAAAAAAAGAGAAATAAAATAAGTTGATAAAATGATGGTTAGATGGTTTGGACACGTAGAGAGGATGGATGAAATGATTTATGAGGCGAGTGTGAATGAGCAAGTCGTATCTCGATCAGATCAAAATTGTTTTAAAGAAAGGCCAGGTCAAGAGTTCCAGCAACTGACGAGCAAGTATGAAAGCGCTGATGAAAGTAGAAGAAGCAAAAGACGTGTGTAAGAACTGTAGCAAGTGGAAAGAAGTGGTCTCTGCCCACCCATACAGGAAAAAGGCGTGACTATAATATATGTATGTATAAAATGATCACACTTCTCAAGTCATTTGCCATGAATAAATGGAGGATTTTTGTTACTTACCTATCATTTGTTTTTCAAAAATGGTTATTTAATAATCAGGTGATAAAATGGTTCCAACTAAATATAAATGTAATAATAATGCTTAATTAGCTTACAATGCTTGCTAACTAGTAACCCATCCATAGCTTTTAAACTTAAATTATAAATAAACCAATTGATAAATTAAAATTCCATCCAGAATATTCTTTAAAAATCATAAACAAATACATTTTTAATTGTAAAGATTTATAATTTTCATGAATTACTAAGCAAAACTAACCTGTTAAACCACCGTAATGTCTTTCATTTAGTCTCCAAGTATACTCTGTGGGTACATCAGGTTGTCCCGAAACTTCCAAAATGTTTTTTAATGTATCCTGAGATCTCTTCAATACCGACGCGTAAGCCTGAGTAAATTTTATGCCCGCGTCTTTAATGGCCTGGCCGGCTCTTACTGCTTCCTCCCTTCCTCTATCGCTCAAATTCGCATTGTACCATCCACAGAAAAGATTTAATTGGTTCCATTCAGATTCTCCGTGTCTTATCATAATGATTTTGTAGGATTTTCCCAAAGATGTTTGGCACTCCGCTTTAACCTGTAAATAAAATAAATATTGTTTTATCTATTCTATAAGGAGATTCATTTTTATTAAGTTTGAAAGATGAACAGTTTTGATTATTCATATTTACCGGGCAAGATGACATTTTGCAGATTTGTGTATGAAAGGAGAGAAGAGCGGTATTAATCATAAAAAAAACTTAAATTTTGATAACTCTGTGTCAAATGTCATTTTGTGTGATATTTCGACAGGACCGTATTTAATTTCTTGTCAAATACAAATAAAAATGTATTTCATTTAAAACGATTTAACTCAAATAAGATCTTAAACTTTTTCACACGATTTATTTTTAAAAGAAATTACTAATATTTGTCAAAATAGTTTAAGATTGATAAATTTCCTGTAATAATTGGAGCACTAATGAAAAATTATATATGAAAAAATATTTTAGAGGTTTTAATGGATAAAAGTACTAAACTTACTAACAATTTGTATTAATAAGAATGCATTTCAGATGGCTTTTTAGTTTACCAAAATATAGATATTTATTGAAATTTTATCTTTAATATTACTTCTTAAATGATTAACTGATGTATCAGTATTTAAATATAATTTAAGTTATTATTACATTACAATATGTGTTACGTAAAAATAAAAATCTTATTTTGATAATGGTCAAAATAAAAAAATTGGTTTTAGACACAGTGGCAGACCCAGTCGGTGCATAATAGTTGGTATCCAACACAACAAACTCAGTACCAACCAGTTACTAAACCAGAAGTTAGTAACCAACCTCCTCAACAGAGCTTTTGGCATCAACAATACAACCCTCCCCTGTATAATCAAAACAGCCAATTTGGACAACCTCAATATCAGAATCAGCACCCTGGATATCTGCAAAATAATGCTGGGTAAATTGTTAATTATTATTTAAGCCGATTATTTTTGATGGCACTCATAAATTTTAATTATTGATAACAAAAAAAAACAATTTGATTACACAATTTTTACATTGTTGACAATAATTTTAATATTAATTGGTATTTTCAGGCAAATTGTAAACATTGGTATTAAATACCAAATCTCTAAGTCAAGATTTTGAAATATTGTTTTTGCATTTTATTATATGTTTATTATATATTATTTACTGTCGCACGCTAAAAATGTATTAAAAATAAAATAAATTAAAAATTATTTCAAGAAAAATATCAAAATATACTGTGATATTTATTTAATTTTATTGTTTCAAAATCAATGAAAAATTTTAAACAAATATTAGTGCGATTAATTAAACCCAATACAATTATTTTAATAATCAAAATGTTTAAAATTAATGTATTAAACTATAAATGTTAAAAATTTCAATTCAGTACTGTATGCAATCTCGAATATATAAATTTCTTAAAAGGTGGTAATTGAAGAGGTACAATATTTTTTTAAAAATAATTATTGTTTTAATTTTGAGGGTTATCTTTGTTTATTTATTAAAGTATATTGACAAGAATTCACCATCGTTGATAAAAAATCCATAATAATTTTAATTAATTAAAATTTACATTTATTAATTTCTAAAAAGTTTTAAAATGTTTAATGAAATGTGATGAAATGATTAATTTTAAATAGTAACCAAAATCAATAATCATTAATATATATGCATTCAGATCGTAGAATTTACTTTCAGATATTTTTTCCTCCTATCTTTATCTTTTTAAACTTTTACCCCACTAGCTCATGAGATGTCCACCATAATTAACATAATTGCATCTGTGAATTGGATAAAAATTTTTAGTAAAAAAATACTTGTGATTAGGTAAATACAGCTCTAAACATAATATTAACTATTTTTGGTTTTAATTTAGGTATGGACAACAAAGTTATAGTAATGTGCAATATAGTCAGTTGAATAATCAAAATAATGTATATGGTGCCCAAACAGGGCAACAACAGAACGAAGGGGATGCATGGAATTGGGGCTGGGGGGATGAAGACAACTCAAATGTACAGATAACTTCGCAGACTGTCAACACTGGTGTGAATCAAACTGTAACTGCTGGTAAGTAATCGCATTCGCTAATTATGTATTAAATTTTAAACATGAAAAACCCAAATATATAACTATTGAAATGTAGACATAACAAATGACGTGTTGGTTTTTGCAAAACATTAATTTTTTTCATGAAGAGAATATACAGGCATTAAAAATCGTTTTAGGACTGTTACCAGAAATGAAAATTAGGCAGATATTTAGAAGCCTGTTAATGAGAGATTTTTCTTCGGTTGCAACTTAAGGAAACTAGCCTTTTAAAAATTATGAGTGTGTTTATTGTATCTCCCCCACTTAACTCTTGGTCTCAATTAAAAAATATTGCGCTCATTAAAGGTAACTTTATTAAATATGACCTAAAACAAAGCATATTGAGGTTTTACAGCCTCCAGAAACGAGTTAAAAAAAATGTCTTAATATAGGTATTGGATCAGTTACCTTAAAATTAAAAGTAGGTTGATATTTAACGAATTTTTTAAATTTAAGAATTTTAATTGTATCTTCCCCACTTAACTCTATGTTTCAAATAAAAAAATAAGATACAATTAAAATTGTTAACTTTGGAAAAAGTAATTTTATTGATAATTTTATTATACAGGATGATTGATTAATATGATAAAGCTCAGTAGCTCTGTTATCATAAGAGATACCAAAAAAAATTGTGTATAAAAATTGTAGGCAGCTTTAAGCTTTACATTTCAAATTTACCTGTTTAGATTTCCACATTGAATTGGTTATAACCTTTTTTAATACCCTGTATAACATAGTATAACCTTACATTGTTGTAATGAGAAGGTAAAACGGATTTTAATTTTAAGGTAAAATACAGTGCGTTTCATTTAAAAAACATTACTTTTATCTGGTACCGCGTTATGAAACAGCCTGTAACATTGTAACTAAGTTTAAAATGTGTAGCTTAAAGCTGCCTACAATTTTTATACACAATTTTTTTTGGTATCTTTTATGATAACAAAGCTACTGAGCTTTATTACACTAATCAATAACCCTGTAGAAGAACACATTGGTTTTGAAAAAGTCATCATTGCTTTCAATGTAGTGATGGTGACTCAATTCATCGTAATATCTTTTGGGTCGACGACTTCTTTTTTTCAGAAAAATATGTTTTTTGCTAAATCGACAGCAGTAGGTACTTTTTAAACTTTCATAGCCTTCGCGAAGACTGTTAATGCAAGCATCATTCAACAATTTATTAAAAGGCAACGAGTGCCATTAATGATTGATTTTTACGCATATACGCCGCCTATTTTACATTTGCCACAATTTGATCTTTGGGGGGGCCTGGGTTCCTAGAACACATGGAACACCGGTAGTTACGGCACTGGTAAACCATTTTCTCACTGCATAATAAAAAATAGAGTTGGGTTAGGGTGAGGGTAGATCTATGTAAAGGATTTTTTCACTGGATAAAAAAAGTTAGGTTAGATTATTGTAGAGATTAGGGCGATAAGGAGACTGTATAAGCGCCTTGAATTTTATATGAGACCTAGGAATCTGAGGAGGATATACATCTAATAAACGGCTAGTTTCTGTAAGGTGCGTTTGAAAAAAAATCGTTTTATTCTATTAAAAGGCTTCTAAGTCTGCTAATTTTAATTTCTGGTATAGAAACAGCTTCTGGACATTAAAACAAAACTTAATAATACAAACGATAGTTCATTAAACTTACAGGGATTCCTCCCTTGGTGCAAGGTCTAGAACAGCATGCATTTTCATCTTGTTGACATGTACATTTTCCACCACCACATCTTTGCGCTTTTGGTACGTTTTTATTGCAATCACACATTTTATATTTTGAATAACAGATCTAGTACAAGTACTGTTGAATGTTTGTTCATTAAATGACAAATTGTCAAATTGTTGCTGTTTTTCAGCCGTAAGTGACAGATTGAAATGACGTCGTTGGTTTATGATTATTCATTGGTAACATTTTGTTAAACCAATTGGAGATCATGTGTTGCTTTACCATGTGCATGTTTGTGATAACCAGAAATTAATAGTTTGTTGATGTTGGAAACTTGTTTAAATTAAATTTTAAAATTGGCGCAATAAGTCTACAGTATTTAAAAAAAACTTTTTTAAAATGTTAGTTAAATAATATGTTTTTATTTTCAGATACCAGCGGATTTACTAACGAAGAAGCATGGAACTGGGGCGTTGAAGATGTAAAAAATCCTGCTAAAAACGAAGAACCGGTCGATACTCAAGAACTATTTCCGAATATGACTGCACAATCTAAAATTCCTTCAAAATCTGATGTTGATACTGACCTAACAAAGCAGCAACCTATTCAAGAACATTTAACAGTTTCCGGAAGGAGAGGTAAATTGGAAACACCCCAATGGTCAACAGAGTCTCAAATGTCTCAAGAATCTTCTGATGACATTTTACATACATCAGAAAGTGATAAAAGCCATATGATGAGTCGAAGTTCCACTATTAGTCATTCTCCTATTTCAGGTAATTTTTTTTTAATTTTATACATATTGTTTGCCTTTTATTTATTTACCATTAGCCCATAATAATAATGATCGATATAATCGTATTTTAAAGTGTTAACATTTTATTAAGTATAGTCAATTTTAGGTCATGATCTAGTACCTCAATCATTAGATGATGTGCCTATTAAAAATGATCCATATGAAAATAAAGAAATAGTGTCAAATGTTAAAATGAATTCTACACCTCCACCACCAAAAAATCTCCAAGGACCTTCAATATTACCACCTACTGTAACAGAGGATTCTAAAAATCCTTACAAAAGGACAACTACATTATCTCATACATCTGCAAACAGGTTTAGAGCTTCTAATACTACACCACCTGAGATCCGACCAAATACTTTTCAGTCTAATTTTAATAATCAACAAGTAAGTTTTAATCAAGTATGTATTTTGATTCGTAATGTTTTGTATATTAAAATTTTTCTGTCAGTTGAACTTTATATTTTACTTTACTTACTTTTCTCTAGGTTAACCTCGAAACTCCTCCGGATAATTCTGAGCAGCCTGATTCAGTTCATGCTCAACCTTTACAAAAAGTAAAGTCCAATCAAAAACCAGATAATAACGAAGCTCCAATTAATGATAGAAATCAATACTTAGAAACTGGTCAATTATCTGAAGGGAACTACAACGATGGAAGGGTAAATTCTGTTAAAATAATGATTTTTCTGAAATTATTTTTTTTAATTTTACTTTACCTATAGAATGCAGTACATTTTTGGTAATAAATAATTTTAGGAGGATGCTGAAAAGGAATTAGAACTTAGGAACATTTATGGTCGTCAAGAAGGTGTAGAAAATACTGGAGATGCTCTTCCACCTCCAGGTTTAAGAAGAATGGTTCCTGGACAGTTAGAACAAAATGAAACTATTAGTAATGTCTCCAACTTTACAGACGAACCCCCTCCAGGGCTTAGTAGAATGGTATTAGGACAAACAGAAGTTACTCTTCCGAATACGTTAGCACCTGTTACACAAAATGTAGATATGCTGTAAGTTTTCTTAAAACTTTTAATGGTCCTTATTTTTAAATTTCAAATTTTTAAGTACATTTAAAAAAATATTTAATAGGTCTCAATTTGATGCTTCTGGACCCCCAGAAGGTTTACACAGAATGGTACCAGGTGAATCTAGTTCACCAGAATCATCCTTACGTAATCAACAACAAAGTAGAGAAGAAAACGATTCTGAATCGGAATTTAATCAACTTACTCAGCACACCTCTCAACCGCGATCAGCAACTATTGGGGCGGACACTCCACCAGCTGTGGCTAATTCTGCAGTTAGTCAACCGTCTGCTAATAGTAAGTATTTTATTTAGTACTGCGACTGCGTCCTCGAGGAATTTAATATTATACTAATATCTTTAAATGGAGAGAACTTTTTTCTTGTCATCCAATTTAACATCAAAGATTTTCTTTATAGACCACCATATGCGTTTTGAAAATGAACCCTGAGATCTAGTGAATGCTTGAAGAACTAAATTTTAAAATAATGCCAGCCAGGTGGATTGTTGTAAAAATTTATTCCTACAGCTCGTTCTAAAATTAAATAGCTTCACCTATTTATTTTTTTAGGAACTAAAATATAACACCGAATTTCTTTGTGCTTTTTTTTTTTGAACGTTGTTGTTCGTTAGTGTAGTGACGTCTATAGGTCTTCGACGATAGCAATTATTGTTTGCCTTGCAACTTCTCAAGCTAGAAAGATCTTTACATGATTAACTTTTTTGTCTAACATCCTATTTAAATTAAATAAAGCCTACATTCTGCTCTTATCCAAGCTATACCTACCTGTGTAAACCTTATTAAAATCCGTTCAGTAATTTCACAGATGTTCCCGGGCAAACAAACAGACAGACAAAAAATTAAAAAATGCGTGTTTTATGTTTTTATTAATGTGCAAATAATCCTAAGATTAGAAAAATGGATTTATTTTAAAGTCACAAACAGACACTTTGGATTTATTTATATGTATAGATATGTTTCTATTTATTCATAGATATCTACTCAGTGATCCCCATAAATGGCACAAATGTTACTTTTTGTAAATTTAGTAAGACATATAATATAAAAATAGACATAAATTCAACCAATAATATTTAAATAAATATTTGTGTAGGTATCTCTCGTTCCCGTTTAGAAAACGGTACGAATGGTCAACAACGAGGTTCTAATCTAGAACAAGACAAAAAGAGAAGGGACTCGATTGAAGGCGAACCCCAAGATCTCGAGATATCGAAGATAACAAATTCTGTGCGGAATATGACTGTTGGAGAAAATTTGACAGATGGTCATACTTCGAACAATAGCTTGCCTGATCCCGCTCCAAGAAGACATAGTAGACAAGAAAGTAGTGATAGTGAAAGAGAATCCAGGAAACCACCTAGAGGTCCTTCAAGAGATAAACGATCAGCAGAGAGAAGTAAAAGAGACAGAGATAAGGAACGAGACAAAAGTAGAAGGGATAGGGATAGATACAGCCCAGATAGTTATAGGTATGTGTAATTGATATACAGATCTTAAATAAGAAATGTAACATCGGCAATCGGCAACAGCGCACTTTTGCTACTTTGGCCTCAGGGGTAAGGTGTACATGACGTTACAGCTTGGCAGCGGTAGAAGAGTGAGTGCATGTGACATCACAGCTTGAGATTCTATCTATCTGTCATAAAGTGGCCTCGGCTATACGTAACCCTACTCTACTTTTTAACAAATGTTCTTATGAGTTTGTTGTGTTTGCATTATTTATTAAGTTATAAATTTATTTACACCAGAATATTGTTCCCTAATCCCGAATAATTGTCAAATAACTACTCTAAACCCAAAAACGCTTATTAAACCAAAATCGTTAACCAAACAAACATAACCTTTTGAAAGATATGTCATTTATTGTACCACGTGCACGTTACCCATCTCAAGCTATGACATCACGTTTACGTCACCCTTTCTACCGATGTCAAAAAGTGGCCAAGTGCTGCACGTCACCCATAGTTTGTAGCAGAAAGGGAATTGAATTGTTTCATTCCTAGATTAGCTACAAACGAAAGTGAATCGGTTATATTTTTTTAACGAATTCTCACAATGCTTATTAGAAAAATTTCAAATAATTAAATGGTGCTGGCAAGAAAATTCTCAAGACAGGTTGTGTAAATCTTGGCAAACGGTTTATTATATATTGAGCAATTTTGAAAACCCATTGTTTACAAGACTGTAAAAACAAGAAAAACAAGAAAATAATTGTCAATAAGACAAAATTTATGATATTCAGTCGCTAACCGCACGCAGATGCTTCCCTACAGATAGACCAACAAAACATTGAGAGAGTTGCCCAATTCAAATACCTTGGTTGTTTTATTGCAGAACATCTAGACCCTGATAAAGAGATAAAGTGCAGAATTGAAACAGCTTGCAAACTTTTCTGAGAATGAAATCATTTTTCTCTAACGACAACTTAAACCTAAAATATTTATGATCAAATGTTGTATTTGGTCCGTGTTGTTGTATGGAGCTGAGACCTGGACTCTAAAGGCTGCTATGATCAATCGTCTGGAAGTATTTGAGATGTGGTTGCACATAAGAATGCTTCGAATACTCTGGACATCTATCCAGACCATCGAAGTAGTATTAAATAGAGCGAATTCCGTCCGTGAATTATTTGTCACTATTAAGGTGCGAAAGATATACTTGGGACATGTTCTTAGAGGAAACCGATACAAGGTGCTCCAGCTTATAATGAAAGGTAAAATCTAAGGCAGCCGAGGAATTGGAAGGAAACAGATGTCATGGCTAAAGAACATTCTCGATTGGACTGTAATACGCAGTGCCAAACAACTATTCAGATTAGCCGAAAACCGCGAACAACTCGCCAATGTAATTGCCAACGTTAAGGGGACCTGATATGGCACCGAAAGAAGAAAAAAAACAAGTAGCAAAAAAAAAAGATAACATATTAGGATATTGCCTTGCTAAAGATGGGGAACTGTTTGAGAATTTGTTCCATCGATGTTTTATTTATTTATCTTGTGTTTGTATTATTTATATTACCTGAGAATTATTTATTTTATTTTAAAATTAATTTTTAGTTTGTTTTAAGAATTTCTCATGCTTTTTGGTTCGTCTTATCTGGTGGGTAGGCAATAATTGTCCTAATTATTTTTTATTCCGTTATTTTGATAAGCAAGAGTAATATTTAGATGAAAACTAAATACATCCAACTTCCCACGAATAAATAATTACTAACTATCACGACCACTTAAATAGAAATAGTACTGTTGTCAGTACTGTCCCAGTGGCGTTAAATCTTGAGATAAATATAGTTGCCTATGCGCGACACAAAAGTTTAGATCTATTTGTAAGTTGATGTTAAGAATTTATGAATGAATATTCCAAATGCCTATGTGTAAATATTTAAATAAAGTTATTTCATTTTGAAGGGAAAAAAAATATGAAAGGCGAAAGTATAGAGATCAAAGATATGAAGAAGATACAGACTATTATAGTGATAAAGAGAAGAATAGACGAGGTTATGAAGAGAGAGATAGGGAATATGATAGAAAATACAACAGTTTGCGTAAAGAAAAAGAAAAGGATAGGCGTCGACGAGACCCAAGGGATTATAATAGAAGGGATTACTACTATGGAAACAGGTATTTATTCTTAAAATCTTGCTACATAAAAATTAAGGCATTGATTTATTTGTACTCCGACATAAATATCTGAAGCCGTGAGCTAAGCGAAATTGAGAGAAACAGAACATGCGATTGCGATAACATTGTCTATCATACTGCGTTGCCATATCTTGAAATACCAAAGCAGTTTTAGTTACATAACATATTTTAATAGCAAATGAATACAAAATCTAAATTTTACATAATTTATTTATAAATGCATATATCTATTTATAATAATTAAATTCTAACGGTAATCTTGTGAGTTATCTAGAAAGAAATTTTGTTAATTGCAATTGGTATAAAAGGTTTATGAAGTCATTAATTGTATCATAATGAAAAATTAATGTAAATGTGTTTTATTTTTGGAATTTATAAGTTTATTTAATGTGTGTTTTATACTATCTGGTGAAAACGAAATAAACGCTTAAATAATTAAGTATAAATTTGTGTATTGACCAGCTACGTTGCAACTACCAGTTCTTGTATTTTGCAAAAGTCGATAATTGGTTTGTTTTCATCTGATTCTCTCTACGATTTTAACACTGTATATAATTTCCCGAGATTTCGCACCCAAAATTCGTTTTTTTACGGATATTTTTTTGTCTATTTTAATAAATAATGTACACATTTTTTTTAATTTCTTTATTGGCAATCAGAATAGTTGCAATCTATAAGCCAATATGATGGCTTGTACAAAACAACAATAAATAGAACGTCGTGGAGAAGTTAATATCCAATGATGTCTCATTTTTCTTTTAAGTCTATTAGCCAGCTTCTTTTGAGTCTTCTGTTGTCAGTAGGATGGTCTTCTAGTTTATTGTAGTGTTTGTTAGCATTTTATCGGATGACTTCATTTATGTAGAGAATTTTGAGGTCATTTTGCAGGGTATGGTTTGCTGCGTACCAAGGTGCGTCAGTCATAGCTCCAAGAATCTTTAATTGTGCTCTTTGTATGATGGCTGTATTGGAGCTGGTACAGCCCCATAATTAGGTTACATTAGTCCGAATCGCTTGTGTACTAATATTTTATTTTCCATTGATAAATGGGTTAGATGGGCTTCCACCAAGCCAATAGAGTTCTCTTCTTTTTTATATGCTTCTTTCAATTTAGTTTGTTATCGAGTGTTAGACTTCAGTATTTAGCATTATTAATTTGGGGAATATTGTTTTGATTAATATTTACTGGTAGACAGGTTCCTTTTTGTAGAGTGAACGTTATGTAGGATAATTTGGATTCGTTCACTTTGATCGTCCAGTTGTTTAGGTGATGTTGTAGGTTGGAGGAAGCTATTACAGGATTTTTATGAGTTGTAAAGATGGCAGTGTCATCAGCAAATGATCCCAAGTAAATCATTTGTGTAAAGTAGGTAAAAAAGTGGTCCATGTATAATTTAATTCAAACTTATTACTATATGATTAAATAACGAAAACACCAAAAGTGTAAATAATTAACTATATCATAATAAATGCGAACTCTATATCTATAAATAAAAGTATTTGGCAACGACTAAAAACGCTCTCCTACAGATTCAATGCTTTAAGATCCAATTATTCACTTTGACGTGTTTGAGAGAACTGAGCTTTCTTCCCTTGCTGGCCTTTTGCCTCTGTAATTAACCTTTGCGGCTTCAGATATTCATATTGATTATACTTAAACTTGGGCTTCCTGATGAACAATCATTTTGATGTTTTTTAGATATGAAAATGAATTTGAAACTGAGCAAATATCTAGACCATCCAGTAGGTCAGATTCTATGCATGATTCTTATCGAATAAGGGAAAAGGATGATCGTGATCGGAGAAATAGAGACAGAGAAAGGGAAAAGTACAGAAGTAGAAGAGATCCTAGAGATGCCTATAATCAATACCCAGTAGGCTATATTTTTGTAATTTATTTGATCCCTACATGAATTATGCGTGGCTTTATCACTCTTTTTACTCCCCATTTTTATTAAAACTTAAAATAAAACGTTTCTTAATTTATATCGTGACAGTGATGTCTTCGTTACACTATTTATAAAGGGTTCTTCATCGTAAATTACCCACCCCTTAACATCGTTATTACTGTCTATAAAAAATAAAGTTTTACCTACATAAAAGTTTTGTGGTGGTGACGACTGAATTTTGTTAAAATGTTATCAAAAATACAGTACTTAATGTACAGGTTTCACGGAATACAACAAAAATATTATATTTTTTTACGGAATAAGGTACGGTATACGAGGCATATTTATAAAGTAAGTGCCGTTTGGTCATTAAAAAACATGCTGCACCAGTTACTTTAAATTCAGTCACAACTTTTATGTAAAACTTATAGACCACTAGCGGACACGGCAGACGTTGTCCTGTCCGAACGTTGGCTTGCCTTCTTTGGGAATATCACTAAAACTCAGCGACGTCGAAAACTATAAATTCGACACTATTAAAGCGTTTTTAAAATATTTTTTATTCCATTCCCATCCCTTTCGTAGAGGTGCAAACAACATTGGAGATATCACAATCAAACTCAGAGACTTTGAAAACTATGAATTTGACACTAATATCGGCCTTTTTGATGGTTTTTAAATTCCATCCCCCTCTCGCCCCTATCGTAGGGGTGCTAACAAAATTGGGAATGTTACCATCAAACTAAACCACCACAAAAACAATGAATTTGACACTAATATCAGCCGTTTTAAATAGTTTTTATATTTCATCACTCTCCCACCCCTTTCGTAGGGGTGCTAACAACATTGAAGATATCACAATCAAACTCAGCGACCTTGAAAACTGAATTTGACACTAATATTGGCGTTTTTAACAGTTTTTATATTTCATACCCTACCCACCCCTATCGTAGAGAAGTTTTTTCACTAAAACCACCACTGGTATGTATAAAACAATTTCTGAAAATTTTATCCCAATCGGTCCAACCGTTTGGGAGTTTTTGAAAGACATACATACATACACAATTTTTCATTTTTATATATATTGATAATAACGATGATAAGGGGTGGGTAATTTATAGTAAATAATAAAATTTGTTGTTTAACGCACTCTTTTTAGGGTTTTTCTTACGATCCATATAATCCATACTATCAACAATATCAATATTATGAGAATCTAAGAAGAACCAATCCTCAGGCTTATGCTGAGTGGTATAGAAAATATTATCAACAATCTGTCGGTCAGGCTACTTCTTACGGTGGCGAAGATAGAGCGTCAGTTCATTCTGGAAGAAGTTCCGCGAATGATGAACTGGCCAAAGATAGGTAAGCATTATGTGATTATCTTTCTGTAATTTTTTATTAAGTTTTGTGTATGTGGAGTGGTTTTTGTTTTGAGTTTTGTCATTTTATTAGTAAATATAAATCATTTTTGTAGAAAATTCTCGGGTAAGCAATTTAATTTTAAAATTAACGTCTTTTTTATAGACACTTCTTAATTTTTTTTCATGTATTAACAAAACATTTACATTTACTAATAATTATATGATTCAAGATTTTTTTTTGGGATGGTTTACACATGCTTCACAAGCAGCATGCAAATAAGAACGTCAAAACTGCCATTTTTTAATTTTAAGTTCTCTGTAAGCAAACACTGACATTTACATTTTACACACATGGTAGAAATAAGGCAAATTTTCGATATTTACAATGTCTTCATAGATTCGCTTTTTCATATTATATTTTTGTTTAAAGGTTTCATTAATCATATATATTCAATGGTAATTAATAAGAAACAATTATTTCTTTACAAATTAAAAAAATGTTGAAAATTCATTCGTAATTTATATCCATTGAATAAGATAATGGTCATTTTTGTTCGTCAGCTGAAAATGATTAGTAAGAAATACTAATTTGGATCCATTCAAATTCGAAAGAACCAAGATCTTTAGTTAAAAATCTTAAATATTTTAAATTACAATAATGATCCAGCAGATTTCAATTCCTAATTATTTGTATAGAAAACCATTTTCAATTTTTAATTTCAACCTTCTAATCAGACTTTCAACGCTCTATTTAAGTATCCGTTATTAATTTCGATTATTTTTTACCATTTTTTCCTAATCGAAAAACCATTTTATTTTTGGAATCGGGGATTGTTCCATAGTAGAAGTTTATAAAATTGTATGCCTCTTTCAAAATAAACTGTATGAGCTAAAGCAAAATGGACTGTATGTTTGAGTTTAATAAATATATTTAAAAAAACGAATTCAACATATGAACGAAAGATTACTTAAAAAGAAGAGCCACTCACCTTTGTCTTCGTCGTTGAATTTTGGAGGTTTTGATGATTGGGGTGCTGTTTCAGTGGCGCAGTTCACGATAAATTTTTAGTTGGCCCTCCGTTTCTCTTGCACACTTGTTAGACACACATGCTCACTGCGTCGTTATACTCCCGTGGCGTTATGGCCCTAAAAGATAAGTCTCTCGTCATTATCACGCGGCAAATATGTTAAACTAAGTGATAATAAGATAAGATACTCTCATGATTTTTAAATTAAGGATTTATAAAAACGGAACATAAACTATTGATGATAATATTGTAGCAAGAGAAAGTTTATAAATTCCATTATTTTGGTTTGTGTACTCATATTAAGTACCAATGTATTTGTACCATCTTTTCAAAGTTTCTTGATGTAAATGTTTTATTCCACCTTTAGGTCATAGCTAATATTTAATAAAGTCGGTAATATTTAATCTAACGTAACAAATATGCCTCCATATTACATCCATTCATTCATCCATCATCCACACAAAACACCTTTCTCAGTACGTTGACATATCTTCACCAACTAACAACCATTTTCCTTCCAAAAGAGGCACCATTACCGTCATATTTTATCATCTAGGTGTGCTTTATTCACTTCTTTAGGTATACAAGGCAGAGCTTTTACAGCCAAGTGAGCGCATCGCATTTAGGAGGATACTACAGGGATACGCAAACGCATAGTGTTTCGGGAGGCCATTACGCTCTCGACGCGTCTAGGTGAGCTCTGACCTATCGATCTTTTAAGTTAGATAAACGAACAGAAAAACCTCACAAGACCACTTTTTTAAAACTCTATTAATTGTTAGGAAAATAAACACCAAATGACTTAAATTTTGTTTTGTAAAAGCGCTCTTACTTGAGTAGGGGGCTAGCTTTATTAATCATTGAACAATCATTCAGGAAAGTAAAACATCTTTAGGATGTACATAATTTTAAATATTTACGTTATTTTGCATTGGGTAACAGTAATGCCTGAATAATTTATCCTTTAAGATAAAAGATTTTTTTTATGAAAACCATTAAAGATAACATTGGTGAAATTTCGTTTATTAAATTCTATTAACTTCAAACTCTTACTCAAGTTGGTTTTCTGTTAAGTTAATTAAGCAAATAATAAAAACTAAATTTGCTAAACCAAAATGTATAGTAGGAATTCAGATAGAGGTAAATTACTAATGAAAGGCACACTTGCAACGTCCCCCACTTCATCACAACACTAGCGCCACTTCGACTGTCGATTTAAACCGTATTGGTTACAAATGGCGTATCCTAAATAACTTGTAACTGTTACCGAATATTTTTTTGTAAGAAAATAGATTGGAATTGAAAATAAATAAAATAATAAATGAATACTATTGAGATAATTAAGGGTTGCACTTTTTTCCAGTTTTAAATTAAAAAAATACTGGTACCAAATATTTTTTATAATAATTTCACAAATTTTAGTTTTATTTCAAAAACTATCGGGTTATATTATCAGGATATTGTGTGAGTTAAGTAAAAATATATTCAATATTTAAAATAATTATTACTTGGTAAAAAAAGGGGTGTGGAACAATTTCAGAGAATAGTAGTACAAACATTTATTATTTTTCAATCCTTACTCTCTTAATAATTAACATTTTATATCGTCACTGCCCAGCGGATGAGTATTAGTGTGGGATTAACATGTTAGAACTTCAAAAATATCATAGACAAATAAAAAAAAAACATTTTAAAATGTTGAACTTAAATAACTCAACTAAGAAACTCAAAAATCTGAAAATAAAAATAAAAAATTATGATTAACGAAACCCGTATAAAGAGTTTCATTGAAAGTTTAAATTGTATTTTTAAAACAAGAAAATCATTCATCCCAATAAATCTTCCGCATTACTCATGTAGTAGTCCCTCAGTGAATTGGCTGAATTAAAGGAGGACGAATATATATCACAATCACTTTTGTTCTCATCGAACAATGTCTTCTTTACAGGACAATTTATCCTCTAAATTTGTGTCACAGTCTCCTGTATTTACTGTAAAAATAACACGCCGACTTAGTAGCATATTGTTACGATATTTACTTCTTGGGTTCGGAAATTCTAAGCTCTCAGTACAATAACAACAATTTTTATTCTAATATTTCTACACAATAAATTTACAAATCACTTGGAAATTCATTTTATAATTATTTTAAAATACTTGACTTTAAACTAACTTCAACTTAAAAACCTCGATCTATGATCCCGTTTAAATACCTGTAAATCAACGTTCTCGAAGAATCGACATTATTCGAAATAAGGTCCAATAATTTCGGGAATCATCCAGTGTCATTAGATATTAACCATAATTGTGGTCGTTGCGCTATCGCCTCAAGGCAAGGTCGACAGAGACGGATTCAAAAAAATCGTAACAATATTTTTCAACAGCAAAAAACACCCGAACTATTAAACTAAATTTTAATCTATATATTTCGCGCATACTTCTTTGTAATTGCCAATCGGCCATTGTCGTATTTTGTATTAGTTCCAATCCTACACCGTCAAATTTAGCCATTTTTGGTGCCTTTCATTAGTAATAATTTATTTCTAATATCTAACTGAAGCGCACACTCCGTTATTAACCTCGCTTTTGTAAATACAGAAACTCTGTGAAGTCTAGATTGATCGTCCAGTTGAAATTAACAATTATTAAATGAAATGGGCACATAACAATTTGGAATTCAACATAGCGAACAAGAATAATTTGAACAATCTCGATGAAAATTTAAATTTTTTTTATTATTTTATTGGTACAGTCTCAAATTTTGACCCTTTCATTTTTAATTTCTGAATGAAATTAGATAATATATTGAAACATAAATTTAAATATGTCTAGGATTTTGTTAAAAAAATGTCAGTAAAATTCTAAAAAAATATTTACTTATTCAGGATAAACTATTTCAAATGAGATATTACAATGCAAGATCCTATTTACCATGACATAATTTAAATAGGGGTACACCTTTTGCGTTTGGATTTAAATAAACTCGTATTTTATCATCGTGATTTGATTAATTACAACATAAATTTTGTTTCTATAGTAAGTTTCATCTTAATTCATTTATGATAAGAGGAAAGACACTATTTAGGACTTGGGATTTAATCGTTCATAAGGTCGTAATTATTGATCACTTTTGTTTTCTCATTTATGGTCCAGCATAACTATGGTACTGTGTGTTATCGTAAGCTGTTTAGAATCATTTTATTTTTGCTGCTTGCTTAAACATATCATTTGCTTTTCTTTGCTTAGGCATTAGTTTTTAAGTACAAAAAACTGCAGTTTGAATATTTTGTCGTTTTGAAGGTAGATTAATTAACTTTAATGTAATTACTTCGTGTCATTAAATAATTAATATTAATAATTTTTGTATATCTTTAGTTTTGTTTTTTATTCTAAATTAGTTAGTTTTTTAAAAAGATTTATAAACAAAAAAATATTTAGACGATAAAAAGCATCATATTTTTTCATAAATTTTTTTATTACTTTCCGTCATTAATTAATTAATGTTACTATATTTAATTTTTATTGAGCTTTAAATTAGTTTATTATTCACTTATATTTAAACGAGCGTTATTTTAAATAGAATGAGAGATATCTTCGTTAATAGTATGAGCGATATTTTTTGTAGATGAGCGATAGAATATAATTAAGTGAGCAATAATCAATTATATTTTGAGCAATAAAATATTATATTTTAAGCACTAAATTCAATAAAATTGAAATATTTCAAAGGAAAAGTTTATTCATTCATAGGTTATTCATAGTATAGGTTAAGGATGAAAGTGTCGATCCAAGTCTGTAATTCTCACAATCAGGACAGGCATCCCTTCCCAATTCAACTTATACGTAGCATCAGCGTGCAGATACTTAGTCAATGCCGATTGAGCAGTCAATTGTTCGAGATTAATAAGCGAAAACAAGCTTCGCCATCTTCTTCGTCTTCATCAGCGTAAGTGACCATATGGGCAAATACCACCAGACCTCGAGTTCACCTAAGTTGATGGCGCTTGGACCGCAGAGCCTCTTTCGTGGAGGTAGTTGCTGATCTGTGCAACATTCCGTGGCTTGAATCCTTCCTCCTTAAAAGTCTCAAAGATGCACTTGGGCTTTATTCTAAATGTGATGCAAAAGATGAAATTAGTAAATTTATTCAATACCTATTCAAATACTTTTACTTACCGAGATTGTTGAAAAGAGATTCAATCTTCTTGTTCATGGCGGGACTCTTTTAAGTACTGCTGGTATCGTAGCATGAATGAGCATATGTAGAACGATAAAGGTCCACACGTATGGAAGTAGCATCATACAACATTTAAAAAATATTTTAAAAGACAAATGCTAAGAGTTTGGAACAAATCATAACTTAAAAAATTTAATTTAATGTTCTAATAATGTTGATTTTTATAAAATAGTAGCCGTCACATATTAAAAAACGCTTAAGCTAAAAAAAATAGGGATTTTTTAGAATAAATATCGCTCAAGAGTTATTGACCAACTAAAAAAAATATCGCACATTTAATTAAAATGACGCTCATTCTATTTATGAAGATATCGCTTATTTTATTTAAAATAACGCTCATTTATATGACACCCTTTATTATTTTCATAAGAATATTTAGACTATAAAAAGCATAATTTTTTGTTCAATTATTTTGTTGATTAAAATATTTATTAATTTAATATAAATAATTTCAAGGTCATTATATAATCAATATTATTTTTTGTATATTTTAAATTTCTTTTTATTAATTAGTTCCTTTTATAAAAAGATATATAAACAAAAACATGTTTAGACGATAAAAAGCATAACTTTTATTTGTTCAATTATTTTAAAAATCCTATTATTTATTATTGTTATATATTTTTTTCTATTACATCATGTCATTAAATACTTATTAATAATTTTTGTGGGTTCTAATTTTTTTACTCCAAATTAGTTTATTTTTACAAGAAAGTTTATTAATATTAATTAAAGAAAACGTTTGAGAATAATATAGTAATTAAACGTTTTTATTAAAATATTCCAATATTTTGGTAGTTTTTGTTCGTTTACTGATATCCTTTATTTCCACTGATTTTGACGTTACAAGCGGTATGATAAAGATTAACATTTATGCTCTGGTCTCGTCTTGAATAAAGACTAATCACTCTAATAAAATAAATGTTCATTTTTTCGTAGCTAAATAATAATATTCAAATGTCTATTTTGAATATGAAAATTACTTGTTTGACAGTTTTGTAACATTATTTGAAATTACAAGGATATTTCATTGTATTGTCTGATTAAATTAAATTATTACTGGAAATTTAAAATGAGTAATTTTAGATTTATAATTTGTAAAATAATAAAAACTCTATAATATTAAATTTAATTCGCGTCTGCTTAAAATTTTAAAACCAGACGAATTTTTAGTCTTAAAAAATAAATAAATATTCTCAAATTTTTTAGTTATTCTCGACCATTCGATCAAACGGATTCATCTTTAAACCTGGAAGATAGCACTTTAGCGTCTCAACGACTCACTCCAGCGAAATTCTCTACCGCGCACATTAAAGCATCAATTTCTTCTGGAAAACTGCTCCGAATTCTCCCTAATTACCCCATGGACGGTCAGTCGGCAATCGTAGAATTATGTAACACCCATTCCTTTTTGGCCAACGATGAAGAGTTCAAGGAATTGAACCAGTTTCCCGGGCCTCTAGTAAAGGGAGTAACTCACAAGAAAACTATTATTGAATATTGCGATAATAAAATCAAGGAAGCTATTTCTGGTCAGAAGGTCGATGACGTTGAGAGTTACATTTTGATGTGGGAGTTGCTGATTTTATTGATTAGGCAAAATGGAGTAGGTGTTTATGACAGTGATTTTAATGTTAATATCTGATTGAATGATTTATTTATAGATGGTGGTAGG
Source organism: Agelastica alni (assembly GCA_950111635.1). Classification (NCBI taxonomy): domain Eukaryota; kingdom Metazoa; phylum Arthropoda; class Insecta; order Coleoptera; family Chrysomelidae; genus Agelastica; species Agelastica alni. The sequence continues at coordinate 17,560,279 of OX467712.1, forward strand.
ACCCGATATAGCAGAACTTCTTTTAAATAAACGAGAACTACCTGTTCCTCGACCAAGTTCTGTTATTTCTAACATAAGCAGCAACAACGGAGACCTAAATCCTTCATCTGAAGCTAGCAATATTGTTTCAGAAAATAATGGTAGTTTACTATCCATTCTAAAAGAAGAGGAAATAACTAAGAAATTTAGAGAATTTTTACTGTATGGATCTGGCAAAGAAGCGTTAGGTATTTACAATTACATTTGTCAATTATAGCATGACAGTTTAATTACAAAACGATTTTTTCTTGTAGAATGGGCAATGAAGCACAATTTATGGGGGCATGCACTTTTCTTAGCCAGCAAATTAGACAAAAGGACGTACGCTAATGTCATGATGAGATTTGCAAATGGTTTAACTATGAATGATCCGCTTCAAACGTTATATCAGTTGCTTTCTGGAAAGATGCCCGCCGCTGTAACGGTAAGTTTAAAACAAACATGCACATCTAGTTGAGGTTTGTATGTTGGAAAAGGTAATAATTAATTATTGTTTAGTGCGTTTCTGATGAGAAATGGGGTGATTGGCGCCCACACTTGGCTATGATATTGTCCAATTCTTCTCAACGTCCTGAATTGAATTGTAAGGCGATTACGACGATGGGCGATACCTTAAGGAACCGGGGAAGTCTGTATGCTGCTCAATTTTGTTATTTAATGGCAGAGGTAAGATCGACAGAAAATTCAAATAAACAATCATCAAATTAAATGAGTTATAACTTAATATTGATAATACAATTAAAACAGTTGTTTATAGAAATATTTGGATCTGTTCTCTCTGCTGTTGCAATTAGTTATAGGTTTCAACTAATTCCTTATTAGTTAAAGATGTAGTCTCAAGAGAATTGTTTCTATTTTCTGGTGGTTCACAGTAGTTTGCATTATTCTCAGATTGACTTCAACAGCTAGTAGAAGGCTCTTCATTCTCTACAATTTTTTTTAGCAATCTTTAGCTTACTTGCTTACTTTTTAATATAACTTTTCACAAAAGTTGTTGACTCCCACCCAGTATGACTTTTAATGTTGTTTATATCCTCACCTGCTTTTGCTAATCTAATTTTTGTAGAAAGTCTGAAGTTGTGAACAAATGTATTTTTCGTTGACCTGTCTTGAACACTTTTTATAATAGAAAAAACCCTTTTTATTACAATTTTGAACACGCAAAGGATATTTTTTGTTAGTATCCATATAACTTCGTAATATTTGTTCTTTTTTTGATGAAAATAAATACTATTTTTTCATATAGTTACGAGTAAAAACGTCTCTAAATCTTGAATGTCATTCACTGTGATATTTGCCAATTCCTCGTGGTGACATGTTCAACAAATACCAAAAATTAGTGCTAGACCTGAATTTTTAATGTAAGAGACGTGTCAACGGTCACCACAATGTTCCCTCAAAGTCAGTAGATGTGCAGTGCCGATTCAAACCGAATTGGGTACCAGTGGCGTATCGAAATGTTTTGTAACGGTTACCAAATATTTATGTAGTAGAAAATGTATTAAAATTGAAAGTAGTCCCTAACTACCCTAACTACTTTCAAGTCTTCGTACACCAAATTCTCAGGTTAATATATTCCCTAACATTAAAAAAAACATGATAATAGAACTTACTTTCATCATAAGATACAAATCTGAAGCCATCAATCTTGCTTATTTACTTATATCAAATATGACCACATGGAAGAGGGGTTACGAGATTTTGATTTTTCCAGAAAATGCAACAAATACGCTTTCAGTATAGTTGCACCAACTAACAAATTCATTACACAATTTGTCCTATATATTTTTTTTTACTTGGCAGTAAACTTAATTTGGCTGCTTTACTGACCTCTGGTGGGGTACAATTTACACTTTCTTCGACACTAGAATCCATTTCAAAATTACTAATAGCCTAATTATTCCTATTTCAAAAAATTTACTTGCTAGGTAAAAAGATACTTAAAAATGAAATATCAAATGTACCGGTCGTGCATAAAATTTTGTATATATTTCGAACGTAACTAGTTTCTATGGATCTAGGCGTGTTAATTACTTGCACGCTGGTGTCTATAAAAGTCTATTTTACGCCCTCGGCACATAAATAAATATTATATTGTTTTGTGTATTAATAATTTGTAGGTTGGTTTTGGTAAGTACGACAATCTGGAGACTCGATTGGTGCTCTTAGGCGCGGATCATTCTAGACCCTATCCCAGTTTTGCTACTAACGAAGCAATACATATGACCGAAATCTACGAGTTTGCTTGTGGACTTAACGACTCTGCCTTCGTGATTCCTCATTTCCAGGTAATGAAATGCAAAGTTATGAGTTTACATCGACATTTTATAACAATATTTATTTTAGATATACAAATACTTATTGGCGACTAGACTTGTCGATCGGGGTCTTGTTGAAAAATCTCTAGCTTATTTAGAAAATATTTCTTCGTTCGTTATTGCGAACCCTTCGCTAGTTCAAGCTTCTTTTGTCGATAATGTTTACAATCTAGCCGATCGACTGAAATTTTATGATCTTGTTGGAGAAGTCGAGGACGAATCGGAATTCGGTGGTATATTGGAGACTAGTAGACCCGATAATTCCTGGTTGAATGATCTTAAAGCCATACAGAATGATTTCCAAGTGAGTAACTTATTTAACGTTTTTAACTACACAACTCATTCATACAATATTATCTTTGTGCAACTTTGAAAATAAATATTTAATCTTGAAGAAATATCTAAAAATTAATATTTCTTTTTAATTGTGGTTATTGGAATAATTATTTATATTTAATAAACAAAAATTTTTTATAGTAATAGTTAGATAAGTTCCTGTAAATATTTGTTAGTAGTTTTTGATGTGAAACATCTAATGGCGCGCTTGGGGGGTAACAACGACTGTTTGTGCCGCGATGCCGTGATTGGAAAGCTTCGGGCAGCCACGTAACTACTCGCTCCGTCGCTTAGGCTCCGCCTACGTTACAAGTAACAGTTTCGTTGCTTATTTTAGTTATCATCGAATGTTAATATTACAGAAATAACTGATAATATTGGATTGTAAACTTTATTTGGATTATTATTGTTTTTTATGTAAATAACATTGTCGTGATAACATATATGATAATGATAAAATATGATGTTTTTTTTATTTCAAATAAGAAAATTTATTTGAAAGTAATAACTACAAAAAAATATGATTGACAGTAATGGTTTAGAACTTGAAAGTGAGTGGCCTTTTGCAAAGAACGTAAAATTATTAAGTGATTCAAGTCAAGAGTAAGTTAATTATATTTTTATAATTAAGGTGTGCATTAATGTGCGTACATGGGTGCGTGTATATTCTTAATATTATCTGAATATTTTGTTTTTGATTATGCCATATTTATTTCCTTTAATAAACCATTCTTTTATCGAATAGTTTCGATGTTTCACATCTGCCTGGCGTCCCGCGACGGCTCATTTATTTTTTTTTTCAAGTTAGGATCGTGTCCACTTTCCAACAGTTTCTCTCAGTTAAATAAAACTTACGTTACTTTTAAATCATGGTATTTTTTAATTTACATAAAGTAACCTCCCCAACACTTCTAATGTAAAAATAAACATTATCTTGTATTTTTGTATGATTATCAAAAATAATCAAAGTGGCTTTTATTCCACAACAGATTATTAATACACAGTTTTTGAAAACATTGAAAGAGCTATGATTAATATGAAGCGCAGTTCTTCAGAGCAAACAGTTTTGCAGATCTAAGCATTGGATAAATTATAAATATTATGATGTAATAAGCATTAAAGATACTAAAGTTATTACATTTTGGTTAATTACAAATTACAAAACAACATATTAAAGCAGAAACTAAAAGATGGGAGCAGGAACTGAAATCAACACTGGTGTAACTTAGAACAGGCTAAATGCCTGCTAGACTGGCAATACTGTAGGGATAACAATATCACTACAGGTCACCACCCAGTTAATGAACATCCCAACTAAAAAGATGAGCAAAGTGAAGAATGATTCCTGCGGATCCTTCGGCGAGGACAAAGAATCTGTACGCCATCTTCTGATAAAACACTATCACAAAGAAGAGTAAGATCGTTTAAGATTGTTTAATAAAAAAATAATAATAAAGAATATTAATTAAGGGCTACTGCTACTTTCTAGCAATGATTTTTTGCTGAAGTAACCGTAAAGATGTTAGTAGTAATATATTTTGTTACTTTATATAAATTAAGAAATTCAATAGAGAAAAACTACAAGAGACTGACTAAAAATTATTTACAGCAACTTGTCCTAACGAATTATTCTTATAAAAATATTAAGTGTGGCTTGTAGATGTTGTGAAGGATTTCAATGAATCTTTTGTCATTAGAAAAACGCATATTTTATCACTCTGCTTAAAATGTCATAAGTTCCTAGACAACTTGAATTACTCTTTTGGTTTGGATTAAGTAAAGTGTCTAAACGACATCTATCCACCCCAAAAATTTATTTTTTGTTTATTAAATATAAATATTCTACAACATTTATTTATTTATTTTAGGCTGGTTTAATTACGCACGAGAGCATGGTAAATTTAGGAAGTTACCCAGCCACAACTTTTGAAGCAGATCCTGCTCAACAACCAGTTTACGAAAGTGGCCAGCAGCAGTATGACTATCAATCGAATGTTGCCTTGCAGCAACAATCTTGGCAACAAGATCCGCAACAACCATTAGTTCAGGATAATCTACAGCAGCTGCAAACTCAGCCAACTGGTAATTCATTAATAATGATTTTTCAAGAATTACATAGCAAACATTTTAATTATTTAAATTGTATATTTCTTCGTTTAAGATTATCTTCAGAATCAGTATCAAGATCAACAGAATTATTGGTCAAATCAACAACAGTGGAACGATCAGCCAAACCAGTATAGTCAAGAAAACCTAGACCAACAAAATGTGTACACTACACACGCTCAAGAAGAGGTAAGCTCTTTATTTTAATGCATAAATTAGCCCATTTACATTTGCGAGCATAGATTTTGCTTTTTGAATCGCTTGTGGCGTTTTTGTCATTTTAGCTAGCGTTAATTTTCTCGTATATCGGCTCATATTTACACAAATATAGCACACTATAGTATGAAAATTAATGGAAAATTTAAAGTGCAAAGGTACCATTCCAAAAAAAAATACTTTTATCAAACTAATTTATTATAAAAGGTTATACTTAATTGTATTGCTTTACTAGCATTTTGTATCTTTGTTGTCTAATTTTTTTTTGATTCGTTAAAAAAATGTCACATTCACGAGAGTAACAGTCAATGTCTCTTAAAACATTAACACACTAATTATATTGTGCGGACAACTCAAAACTGTTGCTAAGGCTAAGGTACATTTACACATAATAATTGTAATGTATAATATAATTTTTTTTTATTTTCAACTAAACATCTTCAAGAGTAAGTTTTTTTACAAAAAATAGATTTTCTATTATATTATCGAAAATTTGTAAATATATTAAGTCTTTTGGGTGGATATTAAAAAATTTCTTCGTCCAATCCTCAGTTCCTTTTTTAATTAGAGAGGTAACCCTACATTTTAAAGTTACATATAATGTTAAATTACCACAAATTAATTGGTTTAGAAACACTGTTGTTGTCCACTTTTTAATATTAGTAGAATAGAATTATTATTGATAGCCGCACCACATGACCAAAGTCGACATAGTGGGAAAAAAGAGAAATAAGCTAGTTGCAATACAATAAACAATTTCAGTCAAGAAGAGCGTTTGATGTATTTTTTAGACTTAAAAAGCTCAGATTTAGTGGGTAAACTCGGAAAGGATTGAACGAATATATCGAGATTGATTTCATTTTGAAAATTATAAAGATTTTTTTGTCAATAATTGAAGGAAATAGGTCAATACATGCCTCTGTCTAATTTAAAACGAAAGATCCATGAAAATAGTTCAACTTCCGATTGAAAGCGAATCTCCAAACTATTTGGTTTAGGAGATTAATATGTATAGGGAAAAATCACGTAACGCGAGATGGCGCTGACAATGACAAAATGTCGGATCGAGGTGTGAACAACAAATATTTTGTAAATCACTTGTAAAACCAAAGTTTTTATTGAAGGGAATTTTAGTTATCTCAGAGATTTGAGTTGATTTTTTATGTTAAACTGTTGGATTGAAGCTGGATTTAAGGTTTGTTTTCGAAATTTCAGTTTTATTGTCGCTGGATTCTTGTTAAATGCCAGTAAAGTCTAGGTGTCTCCAGGTATTAATTTTTATTCGTTTTCGAAGTTTTTCAGTTCTGTTATCCCTGGAATTCTTGTTGCAATGCCTATGAAAGTCGAAATATCAATTTCGGACATATTGTATTATGTGGGTGAACGTGTTTGACCAATTAAGGATTATATATTATAATCCAATTAACTTCAGTCACTTCTGTCTTTCTTAATTATGGAATGTTGATACTTCAACAGTGCAAACTGCAAGGTTTTGGCTAGAAAGATATATCTTTTAAACGCTTTATTTGTGTTTTTGAAGTCACTATAAATAATCACAAATAAAATGATAGATCATTGGACAACATTATCAAACTTACTACTGAAAAAATCATCTTTCACAAAGTGCTTGATGCAAACAAACATAAAATTTGATGTTGGTTTTCATATCTTCAAGGTCATCTTCCATTTCTGAGCTGCTTTAGGATTTGAAGGAAATTTATGTAATCGAATTGCCATGTGTAGAGCATTGTGGAACAGAACATATTTTTCAAGATTTTATCTCCATATTACCTTTTTTAATCCTTTGCATTTTTGGATTTTGTGGTTTATTAACACCAATTCTTCACAAAATATCGTTAAAATATAACACTTTTAATGCTTAATATGCTCAAAATAATATATAAAGTTCTCTTTTCACCCATGTAAACAAATGGTGGTTAGTTCGAGAAGTTCATGTGATCAATAATGGATGTCGCCCACTCCATGATTTTTCCCTATAACGAAATTGACAGTAAATAGCCAAATTTAAGCATATAGCAAGAAATAGTTTCTACTTTACCAACATTCTTACTGATTTCTAAGTTCAGCAGATTACGGATAAAAAGCGCCATTATATATTTCATTCTTTCCTAGACCGACCACCTATACTTTTATTTTATGAATGAAATAGGAATGTGATTTTGATAACGTTGTTGGAGCAAAGGACAGATAAAATAAAATTAAGTTACTGTGTTGTTTCGGATTGGGAATATATTCATAAGTGTATCATAAATAATAAAAGTCAACAATGAATGACGGAATGACGGGGTCCGGAGTATTAATCTATATAATATAACGAAACTTTTTCTTACTGAGTATAGGTCTATCAGAAGTGATTTCTCTAAACTTCCTTCTGAGGGTAGTACACCTATTTGGCAGTTAATTTATTCAATTTTCGCCAAACTTAAACTTGCATTTTCATCGTTCTTCTTTGATTCCATTATTTCTTGTTTATTTTTATATAACTAATGACGTCACGTTTTTAACTTCCAAAGTACTATAATCGGTAAAAATACACATCTTACTATTTTTTTAAATTAACTACCAACTAATTGTTAAAAAATAACTTTTTATAGTAATGTTTGACGTAAACCTAAATATTTTCATAAAATATTTACCATTATATTTTTAAACAGAAATTATACCCCAAGATACACTGCTTAAAGGTGGCTGGTCAGAATTTTAAATCCCTTAGCAATGTCGTTACAATGGTCTAATCTGACAAATGGATATTGCGCCGGGTGGCGCTACCTAGTGAATGATGAAAACAGTTGTTTGTTGTTTTTATAAATGTTCTAAATCAATATTTGCACGAGGCTCCCTGTATACAGTAATGAATATAGTACTATACTTGACTAAAGCTTGACTTTTACAAAGTACGCGCCTTAATTTTAGCGGATAGGTGTAATAATGTATAGGTTAAATTTTGTGTGGGTTTTTTCTGCTGCTCTTATATTTTTTATTTAAAAAGACAGACCGAACGGTAAAAAGAACTACGAAAGAAGTATTTGCTAATGTAATTAAATTTATGAAAAACGAGGCAAAATATGGATTGGAAATACCAATTAGAATCGCTAAGTATTAGCTGCGACAGGAATATCGAAAAATGCGTTTCGCCATTGTTAATCAATTCGGTTCAGTTGGTCAGTAGTTGTGGGGACGTTGAAAGTGTGCGTTTCAATAATGAAACTATCTACATCCGATTTAAAACAAATTAAATAATGTTATCCATATTTTAAAATGTTTCTCCTAACCTTTGGAACCTTAATATTTGTTTAAAGCAGAAGGTTAGACAAATATTTAAATAGTATTAATATTTATTGAATAAAATAATGTTTTGATGAGGTATAGCTTTGGGATTTATCTAGCAGAGTTTTTTTTGGATCAATTCGTCATTTTCATTAATATTTTATTTACCTGCTTATGTTTATGCCTATTAATAAAAGTTACTTCATCAACTTCTAGAAGTTTTAAAGATTTGGCATGATGTATTATTTTTAAAATTTTTGGAATATGCAAAGTGTATGTAGCATACCAAAAGCAGGAGAATAAAGTAATAAGCCCGATGGTACAGAGAAACTTATTTATAACAAAATAACTTCTAAAAAGTACGTCCAGCTTTTCCTCAAACTAATTTGCTTTAATTTTTGGTGCTTTCTTGTGGGACGCAGCCGAAAGAGGTAGAGAAAGACATACCAGAAGTAAGTACACCATTGTCTATGCAAGTGGCCTCCTCATTGCGTAAAAGACTAACGACTAACAATCCCGTTCTACCCTCCGATGACGCCATCGAGTTGAGAAAATTAAAAAATAATAAAAAGAGCAACCTCAGCTCCAAGCAGAGCAGCGTCGAGTCTGTGAGTTGCGCTAAGAGTTCATCTCGCGATAGTTCAGATCTCGAATTAGAGACTTACGTCGGTAGACGTAGACAAAAAAAAATTTCTTACCGCGACGAAGAAAAATCCCAATTAATTTGTTACAAAGATAACACCAAAGTGATTACAATTAAAAACGATTCCAGACACACTAGATACAACACGTTCGATATAAAATGCGACGAAAAGAAAGGGAAATTAGTAAAATATAAATCTCTCGAAATACCCGATGCTAAAACGGTAGTGAAATATTTAGAACCTAAAAGTAAAGTTTCAATATCCGCCGAAGATTTCACATCGGACTATAAAGCTACTAAATACGATAAGAAAAGATTCAGACACGACATCATCACCGATACGGTGGACGCTTGGGCTAAAAAGGGAGGCAAATATATGTTTTCTAATCTCAAAAATTCTTTGTTCAAAAATAATTCCGAAAAAGAAGTTTTGTTCAAACCGTTGGTATTCGGCGGTACTTATCCTATCGATTTTCCTACTTTCGAAACGAAAGCGAATTCGAAAGGGGCGAACATTACACTGAATAACAAAATTAACAAATCTATGAATATCGACGTATGTCAAAAAGCGCAGGTGAGAGAGTACGGTCCTGCAAGAACTTTTGACATAGATCAACCTATATAAAGTTTTATATTCGTTGAAGTACAGAATGGCGTCGAGTAAAATATACAGTTACATCCGTTTTGCTTATTTCATTAAATAAATATCACTTATCAAATACAATTGTTGTCATATCTCTCTCTCTCTCTCTCTCTCTCTCTCTCTCTCTCTCTCTCTCTCTTTGCCTTGAACCACCAGCTTTTCTAAAGCATCCGGTCTTCTGGAGACGTCCCGAAATACCGCACTTAGTTCCGGTTTATTCTCTTGGACAGTCTGTCTTCGATTTTCAGTTCTTCTAGGATCGATACATTGGTGCGGTGCTGCGTCCATGATATATGGAAAATTTGTCGGTAACCCACATTTCAAATGCTTCTATTTTCTTTCTGTCCGCTTGTCTGATCGACCAGGCTTCAGCCGCGTATGATGCAATCGGGAAAATTAAAGTAAATCCAGCCTGATTTTCGTAGCTTTACTAATTGACGTGTCCTTCCATATGCGTGTCAGTTTAGTATGGCCGTTCTTGCTATTGCTAGCCGTCGCCTTATTTCGGCTTCGCTACCTCCTGTGTTGGTGATGAGGGAGCCAAATTTATCCACTACTTCGAAACCGGCTACCTGTCGTTTTCCGGTCTATCATGACTTTGGTTTTACTGGTGTTTAGTTTTAAGCCGTACTCTTTGCTTATATTTCCCAGCCTTGTCATGATCATTTCCAGCTCTAGTTGATCTGCCGCCAATATGAGAGTCTCATCGGCATATCTCAGATTACTTATGCTCCTTTCTCCCACTGCCCACTGTCATACTTAAATGCTAATTTTTACATAAATATTTTAAGTAAGATATTCGACGTATTTAATAACTCAAGAGCAGCATAAGGTATATTTTTGAAATTAGGAAAAAATATTCCAAAAACTTTAAAATATACAGATCCCTTGTAAAAAATACAAAATTTTGGTTCTATTCTCTGAAATCTACAGGATACTTTAATTTTCCTAGCATTTTAACGAAATTCAGTCATATCTACACAACTTTTATGCAAATTTTTTTTTTTTCTATAAGTAATAGTAACTATGATAAATGGTGAGTAATTTATAGCGAATAACCCTGCACCACAAACTAGTAATATACAGTTGCTTATAAACTTACTTGAGAGAACATGCTGATTTAATTTAATAAATCATATTTGGTTTTTCTTTATATAATATTTTTATAATCATTCTTTATTGGTTCCCATAATTGCAACGCATGTAATTTATGCCACTGGACTATTAAAAATTAACGGTAACCTTATCTTGGCTTTTGCTTAATTTTTACATAGCATTGTGGACTGTAAAATTTGATGTAACTGTTTTATCTTGCGAAGCGTCCATTTGTTACAGGAACACCATATTACACAGTGATATCTAGTGATACACTCAGAACTGTGTGGCTATTTTTCACAATACATCTGGAATTTTTTTGATACCAATGTTTTTAAACGAAACTACGTAACTGTATGTGATAATTGATGATTATAAGTTTTTAAATTTCCCACACCCTTCGGATTATTCGAATCTGTTATTTTTAATGAAATCATCTATTTTACCGCGATGGTAATCCTTGTAGAATACTTAAGATAAGAAATTAATCTAAACGTATTGTGGCAAAGGAAAGCATATAAAAGTAAACGTACTGTGTTAATTTATCATTATAAAATGAAAGCTGAAAAGTGTGCTCTATATGAACATGTCATACATTTATCATAGAATTTTGTTAATATACTAACAACATGGCCAATATAATTGAAACTTTTAACAGTAAAACTGGTTCGTGGTTATGAATATAATGAATAATCTTCATAACTCCCGAAATTTATATCTAGTTTAAAAATTTACCGAAGCAACTGCTAATAAGTAATACGTACATTCTAATTCTGCCAAAATGTCTGAAAATAAATGAACACATAGGAATAATCTAAGGATATTCTATTTTAAGCTAAAAAAATTTATTGAGGTTTCAAATTTACATTTTATTTTATTTTAAAATAAAATAAATTTAAAAGTGGGATGTCCTCCTCGGTTATTTACAACTCTACATCGTCTTCGCATAGATAGAATCAAGTTATCTATTTCTTGCTGAGGTATAGTTATCCATGCTTCCTGTAAAGCCTTAAACAATTGTTGACGGCTCTGAAAATTACTGCCACCTCTTAAAACTCTTCGTTGAAGCATATCCCATACATGCACCCCAAACCATTATTGTATCTCCTCTATAAGAATGAACCTCTTGTATATTATGCATTCGTGCTTCATTTACCGGTACTCTCCAAACTTTTACACGTCTTAAATCAGGATGTATTCCCAACCTTGACTCGAACAACAAATAGGACTCCATTGGACATTTTACAATAACCCGTGTTCCTCAGTTTATGCTAAACCAGCAGCGCGATTGCCTTTTGTTAAAGATTGATATCTCAGTGGTCTTCTCGAACCTAAGTAAACTTCGTGCAAACGATTTATGATGGTCGTGAAAAAAAGTGTGTTCCATGTAACAGCTGCATTTGTAAGTCAAGTGCCGTTACCGTAGGGTTCTTCTTACAGCTAATTGCAAAAAAATATCTTCATTATAGGTTGTACTACTCGTGCGTCCTGAGTGTTTCCCAAACCATCAGAAAATACGGGGTGACACGCGTTTTTTACAATACGTCATCCCTTCAAATAATAATAGATAATGACCCTTTTATGATCGTATAAATTGAAAAGGCAATTTCACTAATTTAGTTAATCATAACACAAATAACATAAATAACCTCAAAAACACAGATTTGTGGCAGATAAACAGGTGAAATTACAAAAATCATACTACTACGCATGTACAAATACATAGATTAACGATATCATTAGTCGATAAATCCTAACAAACAAAAAGTTACCAAAGATGGCACAACGATCAAATTTTGTTGAGTTATTCGATGGGTAGCATTCAGGATTTAATAATTTAGTTTAGGTTAGGCTAGCTTATTATCGATAATCTAGTATTTATAGTTTTGAGCAATATTATATTGTTGATGTTTTTTACATCACACAATCGTTGAATAGACTTAGTTTGCTCCCCTTCATGGAAATCTTTAGTAAAATATTTACTATTACCAAAATTAATAGACTCTTATTTGCTCCCCTTCATGGAAATCTTAAGTAAACTATTTACTATTACCAAAATTAGTAGACTCCATTTGCTCCCCTTCATGGAAATCATTAGTGAGTGATGTAAAAGTTATTTTGGTAATAAAAATATAATCTGTCTTTTTTTTATTAATTTTGTTGTGTAATTTATTTCGTCAAATAATTGTTTATTATGTTAAGGACGGTGAGGTTATTTTATGATATACATATTATGTTATTATTAACTTTTTGGTCGTGGGGTTTTCTGTCGGGGATTTTATATCACGGGGATATTTTGTCGGGGATCAAAACGCTGGCGACCAAATACGGTGACATACAAAAAAAAATAAAAATTAATTTCCTTAGATTATTTTCATGTGTCTATATTTCATGTGGAGCATATCTTTGTATACAGTTTTTTTTAGAGGTTTTTTTTGCTTGTCCAGATTGTATATTATCTGGTTATAGATTGTAATACTAACTGATATTGTTATAAAAGTATATAGAAATAAAATTAACATGCGCACCTAGTTATTGTCAATTTAGAATTGTTTTAATAATTTATTAAGTTTTAATTTGTTCTAATAATAAAAGAGATCGGATTTTCTTATTTACCTCGGCAATCGTGATGTAAATTCTATCGGGGCAAGGCAACGTTCCTTTAAACATATTAATTTTTGAGATTTAAAGGAGTGCCACTTAAAAATAAATTTTATGTTATTTTAATTTTATAAGCAAGTCTTTTTGGTGAACCAATTTTAAAATGTTTATTTAAAAAATACATTAAATTTTTAAAACATCAATATAATTTATATTATATTTTTGATTACATCAGTGCAATTTTGGAGAATCTCGCATACGACCCCACCCCTCTTTGATTAGATTTTTTTGTGTTTACGTTCTATACACGTAGTTATTGTGTGCAGCTTCACATGATGTTTTACCATACTGATTTTAAAATAAAATAACGCCTGATTGTTGATGTTGCTGTTAAATTTTGACATTTGTGGTGGAAAATGAAAAATAGCGGAAACAATATTGAACAAATGTCCATAAGTAGTTAGTAAAAATGTTAAAAATCACGTAGTTATGGTTAATACAAAACAAAATCCGATTCACGTCACAGCTACACATCGTTGCCAAATTTTAAAATTATAGGAGAATCTAGAAATTGTACGAAATTTAAAGTTGTTTTCACTTAAAAATCTAGCCATTTTACATACAAAACTATTTTTTTCTCTGAAAAGAACAGTTTTTTAGGAATAATATACTAATTAAAAGTTGAACGTAAAACAACCAAAATACATCGAACTGGAAAGATACTATTAAAGCTGCAACAATGCATTTTGATCGACAATGCCCCCAGCTGCCTATGTTTTGAATCGCATGGAAATGTGCCAAGGGCGCACAGAATTTCGTTTCATACGAAAATAAAATAGTACAACAGTATAAATTGTAATGAAACGATATATTCAAAGTATCTACTTTAAATAATTTATTCTACCAAAATTCGAGCACGCCGATGGACGTTGGCCAAACTGACTATTTTTCATAGGGGTATATATTTATTAGTTCATGAGAGACGAAAAGTATGACTGAGACATTGAGCGAATGGTGTTGGCTGGGAAACAAAAAAGTGGGGTTCTGTATAACTTTCTGAGCAGACAGAACGTGTCAAAAAAGCACGACTGGCTGTGCATAGAGTAGTGCTGGTCCCTTCACTTATGTATGGTAGTGAATGTTGGGTTTGGCAGAAGAAGCATGAAAATAAGATTAATGCTGCGGAGTGACTCTGATGGATAAAGTTAAGAATAGTGAGCGCTGTGGTGTGAAAGAAGATGTGGTTACAAAGATAGATAGAGGAATGCTTAAATGGTTTGGACACGTAGAGAGGATGGATAAAAGAAGATTGACGAAACATTTATAAGGCGAGTGTGATTGGGCAAGTCGGTAGAGGTCGAACTCGGTAAACGAATCTCGATCAAATCGACATTGTTTTGAAGAAAGGCCAGGTCAAGAGTACCAACAACCGACGAGCATGAATGAGAGCACTGATGAAAGTAGAAGAAGCGAAAGATGTGTGTAAGAACCGTAGCAAGTGGAAGTGGTCTCTGCCTATTGAAAAAGACGTGACTACTTATATGTATGTAGATATTACATTTTGTTTTGTATTTACTGCATTTTTGGTTTATAATTTCTAAATTCTTTATTTTAAATGCATATTTTGGAAGTTTTTATTTTTTATACTCTTCATTCAAAAACACATTTAACTAATAAAAGATTCACAAAAGTATTAATACAGATGTTAAGGATCCTTGAATCTTTTTCTATTAGAAAATAAATCATTGCAAAGCGATTTTTTTTTACTTTAAAAAGTTGTGGTAAAATTATATGTTATTGTTATTTAAAAACCTATATTTATTCATTTTAAAAAATTTCAAACATAAAATTAGGTCATTAAGTTATTAACGATAGCATCAATTAAGAGTAGCTTTTATCCATTTTTTTTATTAATTAAAGGTTTACAATATTTTTACTAAAATGCAATCAGGGTAGTGTTTAAAATGATTTGTTTAACTATTTTTTTTCGATATGTTTCCGTTGTTTCCAAATGAAACGCACAATTAAACATAAATGTTGTATACAATAGTTTATAGATTAGACATTGTTATGGGGTTTGTGGCAGTTAATGGGGAATAATCCTTTATTTTTGTGAATTTACAGCTTGTAACTTTTTTATGTTCAATAAAATTGTGGCAAACGATATTTAGTAGTTTAAATTAAAACCTTTTGGGATGCTACAAGAAACTTGGACCATTCCTTACGCTTATTAAAGTTAGGGAGATAACATTTTTTCCACTTACTTATGTAATTTAAAACTGATAAGGACACTAAGAGTGTCAACTAAACGTTTGTTTATAATAAAAAAATACTCGTATTTGTTAGTACATGTACTAAGTTTCTTGTAGTATATTTATTAATTTGGATTGGGAAGAAACTATATTCAAAATAATTAATGTGTCGACGTTACCATACTTTCTTATTTTTTTATTTTTAAAAGTAGTTTTTTTGTAGATTTATTGGGTACAACACTTAACAATTTTTATGTTACATATTTCTAAATAATTCTGAATAACGTTTGAGTTGATAGAATAAATATATTTAGTTTTGTTTCATTCGTCAATGGAAAATAAAATAAAAAATATTCTATCAATAGATTTTGCACGGCTATATAGTATAATAAATTGTCGCTCTGTACTGTTTCTCAGGAAATTCCCCAGCCTCAGATCTCGCTGCCCAATCAGCAAGATGCTTACGAAGAAAAACTCGTAGATGAACAGGAGAAGAAACCTGCACCTGTAGAAAAGCCACAGTCTCCCGCTGATCAAGGAAAAACTCAAAGTACCGGCTGGTTTGGTGGTATTTTTAGTAAATTGGCGTTAAAGCCAAAGAATCAGATGAAGTTGCCCGATGATAAAAACCCAAAGGTAAAGTTTTTATTTTACAGATAAATTAACCCTCATCGAAGGCATAAATTGCAGTCAAATGTTGACATGGTAGAGTTAATAAACATGTAATTATTTCGCAGATTGTTTGGGATCAAGACAAAAAGCGTTGGACAAATGTAGACGATGACCCAAATGAACAGGCAACCGAGTTTAAACCTCCTCCAAAATTATCGGAATTGATGCCCAAGATGACTCAAATGCAAACACAGTCCCAACAGCCATCCACAGCATATTCTACCCCCACATCTAGTACTTCCATGCCGAACTTTGATCCTAACAGGACCCTTACGGACCAAAATGGGGGGATACCTACCACGAAACCTGGTGGAGATGATTCTGCTCTATTGAGAGCATCCCATTCTAACAATATGTTTAAATTACAAAGAGGCAGAAGTAAGTTTTGTTTAAAAAAAATCTGGTATCCCCTAATGCTTCTCTTTTTAGATTTGAAAAAATCGTATATAGATGTATTCAATCCTGGTGGTACACAGCAAGTTAATTCGGGACCTGCCTCTCTTCCCAACCCTGGCCCGGTTCCAATAGCTACCAGTACTCCTCAAATGAATTTCTTTATCCCTCAACCCGTGGCGGATCCTAACGCACCCATAGATTTTCTTACTCCAGGTGGAGTGCCTCATATGGGGGAGACTCAGGTAAAGAGGATTCTTTTTTCCTAAAAACTAAATTTCCATAAATAAATGTAAAATAAAGTAATACATGATATAGAGCTACATATAAACTTTGTTAAAATTTGCATCAAATTTAAAGTTGACTAAATAATGATCTTCCATCAACTCGTTTACGTTATTATGTGCAACCGCTAATTGATTTTTAATTATTTAATTACTAATTGTGCCAGTAATTTTTTATGTGTCTTTAGAAGCGGAAAACTAAAGATTCTTAGGAAAACGTAAGCGATTTATGTTGTGTTCAGTTGCATGATGTTTGTCGTGTTAATTTTTTTCTGACCGATTCCAAAATTCTTATTTTGTTTTGTATTTATCTGAGTAAATCCGAGAATAACAACGAGAAGCCACAGCTTTGTCGGAACGATTGATGTTTGTTGAGTCGATTTTCGGTGACCAATGAGCGTCGGAATCGGGTCAGAATGTAACGTGCTAATTAATATAAGTACTGCTGACTACCGATACTTTAATAGGACGGGGTCAAGTTTATAATCCATATGCACTATTTATTTTAAAAAGCGATATAAAACGAGCCGGACTCTTTGCATCAAGCGTACTTTCTTTGTAATCCATATTTTTTTCATGCGCCTTCAGAAAATGTTCGCTAAAAACAAGCTTTTGCCGCTTTCGTTGGTTTGTTATTCTGGGGTGTAAAAATACTATTTAAATACAAGTTTAATATTCATTACCCCTTGCTTGTTTAACGAAATTTTCAATAGACTAATTAAACAAACAAAGCTAGACGTAATACAATAAATAATAAATCTAAAAATATAAAAATGTCGAATTACCAACTTCATTAAAATGTAGTTTATTCTAGTTAATCAACAGAAGTAGCATAAAAAATAAGTAACTTTTAATTGATACCAAATAACCATAATATCAGATAAATAAATGATCATGTAAGTTTTTGTTTTGGTCAGAATTATTCAGTGTTGGTGTATTGTTGCGTCCTTCATTTAAAGGGGAAGCCATAAGTCAGTTGTCACTAGAAATCGTTAGACTTTGTTTTGCCTAGCGTAGTATAGTTGTGAACTGTGTAGTTGTGTAGTACCGTAAGCCCCTTGACACTAGCAGTCTGAGTTGTTTATTGCTATTTGAGAACAACGAATAAAAAGTTAGTGAAGAACAGCACATATTTGTTTTGCAAACATGGATTTAATTACAGTGACGTTTGTGATTTGTTTGAGGAACGTTTTCCAAACATCCAATTCCATCTCAACAAGGTATTCGCAAATTAAATTAAAGATTTGAAGAGTCGCATAAATGAAGATGATGCGGACAGGTTTCTTTGGAGCGATAAAGTGACTTTTAAGGAGAATGGCAGAGTGAACAGACACAGTTGCGTCTACTGGCCTTCTATGAATCCTCATGTGGAGAAGGAGACAGAGTTAAACTCTCCTGGCTTGACTGTATGGGCAGGGATTTTAAACGGTGAGCTAATCGGGCCCTATTTTTTTAACAATACTGGCAATTCTTTAAAGTAACGAGATATCCTACAAAAATTGTTGTTAGAAATAGAAAAGTGTCCACTTTATGAACATTTGCAATAAGGCAACAAGATGGAGCACTCCAACATTATGGTTATTGTGAGAGACTTTCTAAATGAAAACTTTGATGAATTAATTAGGAGACGAGATACCATTGAATGGCCTTCACGATCCCTAGATATTAAACTCATGGATTTTGCAGGCTGGGGTGTACTAACGGTTTGTTGCGTCAAGATTCGTGATGTTGAGCATTCGTGAAGAAACGAATCCAATCAAAATTTTTAAATCAGTGTTCAAATGATGCAGTGTTTCTTTAAAACAGCATGAACACTTTGAGCATCTTTTGTAGGTTCATTGAACTATTTATGTATTGATAATAAAATTTTTAATGGTAAATTCGTATTTTTGACAACTGGCTTATAGTCCACCCTGTATCTCGTTGCTGGTGATGCCTTTGCATGTTTTTAAAAATCACTTGGTTTGTATCTGTAAATTTTGATGTTGCTTAGATCGTTGTATATTTTTTAAGCCTGAGAAGTTAGTTTCGAAGCATTGGTTCTTTTATAAATAAGAAGTTAATAAAAGTTAAAGATTCAAATTCGAAAAGCAGCTTATAAAATTTGTGTAGCTGTCTCGTTAAAAATAGTAAGTACATATATTATTAATTTTGTGTCCAATTATATAGTATTAACTATATTAATATATTCAACAAATAAAATTTTCGAATCTAAATAAAAGATGCGTTTTTCATTTCTTCGAAAATTATTTTGCTATTCTATACATATATTTAAGCATTTAATTCTATAAATTGAACCAATGTATTTTTGGTGATTCTAGTTGGAAAGAAAGTTAGATACAGAAATATGTGCATTAACAACAAAAATTTTATGAATGTCTAACTTGTTAAATTAAAATAACTAGTTATTTTTCATAGCTACGAGTATTAAAATAAAATAAGTTGTGATTATTGGCTTATTTAAAGCGGTATTCATTTTCTTAATATTTATTAATCAGCTTTTTAATACGTATAATTATCTACTTATCTTCTCAATGAAAGTATGAGATTCTATAATAAATACGAGGATAGTTCACGAGTTGTTGTCCCTAACATAGAAGCAAACACGTGAGAAGAATGAAACTAATTAATTTTTTAACATAGTCACCTACAACGTTTATACACTTGGTATATCGGTGTTGAAGTGTTTCAAACCCTTTTAAAAAAAATTCAGAACTTTGAGTCTTCAGCCATTCATCTACCTCCGACATCACTTTGTTATCATCAGCACAGCGGGTTCCATGAAGATGTTCTTTGAATTTTGGAAATAGATGGTAGTCGCTGGGGGCCATAATGGAGGATAAGGGTTTTTTTTAAAATTTCAAATCCCGCATTGTGAATGGCAGCCATTGCAACATAACTTTTGTGGGCCGGAGCGTTGTCTTGGTGGAAGAGCACACCTTGACTCAATTTTCCTCTTCCCTTTTCTCTGATCGCTTCGCGTACTTTTGGTATTAAATTCGCATAATATTCACATGTTATGGTGCGCCCACGCGGTAAATAATCTACGAAAATAACACCTGCAAAATCCCAAAAACTGTAGCCATGATCTTACCAGCTGATGGGACAACACGAAATTTTCGAGAGGGAGGGGAACCCCTATGCCTTGCTTTGTTTTTTGGATTCTGGATCAAAGTAATGAACCCATGTTTCGTCGACTGTAAGAAAGTTTTGCTTAAATTCGGATTCCTGTTAATGTTCTCCAAATGTTTCTCCGCTGCAACCTGGCTAACACGATTCTGATCTGCCGTCATTATTCGTGGAACCCAACGCGCAGGGAGTTTTTTAAAACCCAATTCCTGATCTAAAATTTGTTTAACGCTTCCAACAGAAAACCTACATGTCTCTTGCTATAGCCTTGACTGCAATTCTTCCTGTCATTTAATACCATGTCATGGACTAAAGTCACATTTTCTTTGGTCACCACAGTTTTGGGGCCCCCTGCACCTGGTGCATGTTGACAGAACTCTTCTCCGTTTGAAATCTCATGACCAGTTCTTGATTACCTGGTACGAAGGGGCAGAGTCACCCAATACTTCTACCATGTCCTTATAATTTTCTTGTGGTGATAACCCATTTTTACAGAGGTACTTTTTCGCACCTCTTATCTCTCAATTTTGTCCATATTTATAAAATCACTCACACCTCAATGAAAAAAATTAATATTTAACATACACGAACTGATGCGCTGATGCTAACATTAGCTGATGCTAATTGGCACACACTGTAATACAATAAGCTTTTGCCTGACACTTTATTTGTATTTGTCATTCAGCGACAACTATGTTAGGGACAACAATTCGTGAACTATCCTCGTATACTAACCATAACCAAAATCTAACAATTTTGCAATATAATATTTAAAAAAAAAAGTTTTTAAGTGTATGGTTTCACAATTATTATTTTTTTTTCATCGTCGTTGTAAATAATGTATCGAAATAACCTTTTGACTGATTTCGGTATTTGCTAACTATTTTGTGGTTATGGATAGATGTCTAGATGGAGCTCAGCTAGTTCTTTATCAAGGGAGGTGCAATTCTATATGCAACAAAAACCTCATCTACGATAAACCATTGCTTACCTCACAGCTTGCGCATTTTCACAGCATTTTGTATTCGGTACGTAAGTTTTGAATCTTTTTAAAACTGCCGTAATGATTACCCATTAACGTTGATGAAGCCGATAGCGTTTGGAAAAATGATAGTTTACTAATTAAATGAAAAAAGTTCCTTAAATATGGATACTGATTAATTTTGCATATAGTTTAATTTTATCATTTTTTCATGTTTTATCGACTATTGACTACAAATTAATATTTTTTTTTATGTTTTATGTTAAAACTAATAATGTGAATTATTACTAAAAAAACATTTCATCAATGTAAGTCTGGTTTAACAATCACTGTCACTATAATTACACTAGGTGTCTATAAAGTTTTATTATATTTTGTTGAAAAAAAAAACTAATTGATAAAAAAATTGGGTTAAATTAAAAATACACAGTATTCCAGTACAGTATAACATGGTCAACGAGCAGTTTAGAGCAGTAGTTCCAACGACCCATTGTAACATAAAAAACTTTTTGTATCAAGTCTGTTACAGTAGTTTGAATTATGTTCTGTAAGTTGATAAATGTTGTCTTAAAAAATTCAATTGTGTGAAGAAAACACCACTGTATAAAGAATTACAGTCGACTCTCGATAATTTGAAACTCAAGGGACCAGAGATAAATTTCAAATTACCAAGAGTTCAAAATAACAAGCGTTCAAATAATCACGAGGACTCAAGTAAATAAGAGTTTGATCAAAATTCGTGATTTATTATTTCTATATTATTACTATGTGTTAACAATTAAATGTAATAATACAATTATTCACAAATTTTTATTTCGAAAAGAAGTCCGTATTCTTTTTTTGAGTGAGACGATTTCAGTCTATATCATTGTCCAAAGAATTTTCGTTAGTGGTGAGAGCTGCGAATTAATTGTCATTCGTGTCGTTTCCGAGTGCGTAGAAGCGTAGGGTCTGTACATTTATGGAAACAAACGTCGGGTGCATCATAAACGCTTCAAATTATAGAGAGTAAGGAAGCCTGGACTTCAAATTATCGGATGTTTGCGAGCGAGATACTATTTCTTCAACTTCAAATTACCGAAGGGACCAATTAACATTGATTTATCGAGTATTTTTCAAAGGACCGGAAAAAATTTCAAATTATCGAGAGTCGACTGTATATCA
Source organism: Agelastica alni (assembly GCA_950111635.1). Taxonomy (NCBI): domain Eukaryota; kingdom Metazoa; phylum Arthropoda; class Insecta; order Coleoptera; family Chrysomelidae; genus Agelastica; species Agelastica alni. The sequence goes on from OX467712.1 coordinate 17,582,440, forward strand.
TTTATTATATGATGATCTAGAAATTGTAATATGTCGATGTAATTATATAAGTGTTTATTTTGAATACAAAGGTGTAATATAGTTTTTTGCTGAAAAAGACATTATTAGTTAAATTATCTGTTTTTTGCTGCGTCAATAAAGACGTGCAGTATAATCTTCTCTTGTAGTATTTTGAAATGTTATGCACCTTTTAAGTGTAATGTAACACGGACTTTTTTTTGCCCGCTGTAAGGTAAGCTAATAATGTCTTAAAGCACTTGCTGAAACTGACATAATTTTTCATCAAAATATTTTGAAACTATTTATATACCTGGTAGTTATGTAATTTTATATCAGTTGGTATGTCAGTGCATTATATACGTACAAATCTGATCAGAAAAAAAATAGCTTGTAAATTTCCTTTTTTTTTATCTTGTACATTGCTGTAAATATTGTTTTATTATTACTTTAACATTGTGTAATATTGCCTGAAAGGATTCACTAGATATTACATTGGGCATCAATTAAAATTATAAAGTTCTTCGTTAATTTTTCCTTTATAACTTAATAAAAACGTTAATGGAATGCTGATGTAATAAAGTGGATTCAAATACAAATTAACATTTTAAATAAGCTTCTGTCCTATTTCAGCAACAATGATGGAAAAAGAAAGCAGATATAAATATTTTGAAAGCAGTCTCAAGAGATCAAGTGTGAATGTTTTATTAGTGTAATTTTTAATCAATTTGATCCTGTGATCATTAGGAATTTTTATTATGAATTATATATAAAATAGAGACAATATAAATATTATATACATTGTATTTATAGGAGATAAGGGAATAAATGATTTATCCGATTCGATTTAATTTTATTTAAAATAATTCCATTTCAATATTTCACCATTTATAATAAAATTATTTTGTAAAGTTAAAAATGTTACCGTTACGAAATACTCTTGTAGCTATTTTCGTAATTTTACGTTAACTATAATTATATAAAAAAAATCAACATTACATATCCATGACTTCCTTTGTATTTTTATAGATTATTGAACATGGATACACAATCCATACTTAAATAAAATTAAAGGAAAAAACGTATTTTTAAGTCTGTTAAACTTAAAATGAGAAGAAGCGATAAACAAATTATTTGTTTACTGGTTACTTGAAGTGATGGGTTGGTTAAATATGCTAATAAAGTTAAAGCTCAACGATAAAGAAAAAGAAGAAAATCCATTTTTTGTAGTGGCACTTTGAGTCTTTGACATTGACAGAAGCAAGTGTCAAGCAGTCCATTTTAGTTATGTCAGAAATGAAATATTTTTTGTTTTTTCAGTAACAAAAGGTTTTAAATAATTCAAAAAGACATAGACTGCATGAGAGGAAATGTCCGAGGCGACATCAAAAAAAATTGATGATCTACTACACCGTATTCAAAACGAAAGAAGTCCCCCTAATTTACCAATGAGCCGCTCTGGTAACGGGGGCCAACCCCCTAGTCGCAGAGGTTTATCTCGTAAGTAAATTAGTCAGCGACTGTTATGAAAGGATATTTCACATTGTTAATTATCTATAGTAAGAACATATTCCAAGTTATAATTGTATAGGATTATATTTGACCAAATTACACTTGGGAAATAAATACCTAATTATTTAATAGTTTCTTGTTATTTATCCAGAACTACATGTGTTTCTTTATGGTAATATAGTATTTAAAAAGATGTTACAAATAGTCTAATTAATTCACCAAGTTCATTTTGTATAAATTTAATTAAAAGAATCTGCATACATATTAGTTTCGTTATTCTTCAAATTCTTTTGTCATTTTATTTGTAGTAGGCCTTAACAGCCCTGTCATGCCAAGGCCTAGAAACCTAAATTTTACCACTAAACAAAATGATAATGTAGAAACAGAAAAAAAATTAAAAGAAATAATGAGGATTAGTGGTGATTTAACAATAGATGGAATACTTTATAAAACTGACATAAAAGATATGGAACATATAGAAGAACTTGGTAATGGTACTTGTGGCCATGTTGTAAAAATGAAACATAAACCTAGTGGAACGATTATAGCAGTTAAGGTGAGTTAAAAAAAATAATGCTAAGGTAACTGTAGTAGTGTTAATTTGTAATATTAACAGATACAAGTTGTAAACTGTTAATTGTTCTCTTTGTAAATAGGTAAAATATGTTTATTAACTATTATTTTACAGCAAATGAGACGTTCCGGCAATAGTGATGAAAACAAAAGAATTATAATGGATATAGAAGTAGTATTAAAATCACATGACTGTAAATATATAGTTCAATGTTTAGGATGTTTTATAACAGATTCTGAAGTTTGGATATGTATGGAACTTATGGACACTTGTTTTGATAAGTTGTTGAAAAGATTTAAACAGCATATTCCAGAAGAAGTGTTAGGAAAAGTCACAGTTGCTGTAAGTGACTTTGAGCCTTTAAATATATAAATTATTCCTTGGTAATAATTTGTTATTTTGTTTCAGACTGTAGAGGCTCTATCATATTTAAAAGACAAACATGATGTTATGCATAGAGATGTTAAGCCTTCAAATATTTTGTTAGATACAAAAGGTAATGTCAAACTTTGTGATTTTGGTATAAGTGGAAGACTTGTAGATTCTATGGCAAAAACTAGGAGTGCTGGATGTGCAGCATACATGGCTGTAAGTATTTTAAGGAAGTTTATGAACACACCATATTAATTTACTCACAATTGCTATTTTCAACATTTTTTGCCTCTGTTGCCATATATGCTTGATGAAATTGTGTGTGTATGTGTCATTAAGGATCATTTGTTGCTTCTATTTTATTTGTTGTTGTTTGGGACACAAAGTACAGATATTAAACTAAAAATTATAATAAATGCCAGTGATAAACGTAATATCTGTAATATTTATAATCTGAAAGATGTGTTAAAAAATTGATATCTGAATGTGATGATTTTTCATTAATTAATAAAACAAAAATTAGTTTTAACAAAATTAAAAAATATAGTTATACTTTTGATATTTTCACTAGCCTGAAAGAATCGAACCTCCAGATCCTGATAATCCCGACTATGATATTAGAGCTGATGTCTGGTCCCTTGGTATTACCTTGGTGGAAATGGCGACAGGAGTGTTTCCTTATCAAGACTGCAAGACTGATTTTGAGGTGCTTACCAAAGTGATAGGGCAGGAACCACCAAGTCTACCGACTGATAAAGAATTTACACCAGATTTTAGGGATTTTGTAGCTTGCTGGTAAGTTAAATAAAGCATTTAAAACGGAATTGTTTAATACAAAATTACATAATTATTTTTTTATATTTTGTTGACTAAACTGCTGGATGTTTGTAAAGTGCTCAACTACAACATGCACAATCAATGCTTTAAGCAGATAAAGTCCCCATATTTTAGTTAAAATACTTACATTTAAATTCTGGGCATATTGAACCAATTATTTTCTCTCATAAATGACTTGTGTGCACTGTGTCCATTGAGTTTTACAGAGCAGCTAGACAGTTCTTGTTTAGATACTGGGATTCTAACCAGAGTTGCCAAATGAGCTGAAGTTAAATTCCTGCTATTCAGATAAGATCATGCAATTTAATGAATTTTAGGTAGAGTTGCTTAAAGGCTGATTCTCATTAGACGTGCAAAAAAGTGGATCAGCAACGGCATGGCACATGATCGGCATGGGCAAGGTTTTTAGATGTTTTTCACACTGTAACAGTCTTGCCGCGAGTTAGCAGTTTTAAGTTTTGTTAAAAGTGTTCGCGACTTCGACGCTAATAAAAATTGCTCTAATATTAGACAAAGAGGAGCAGGAATAATAATAAGCTGGGGGGTGGTTCCTTCCAAAACCAGCCAACGGCACTCAAACAATATTCATTGTGACTCATGGTTTCTAGGAGCAGAAAAATTTTGCAGAATGAAGAAAAAAACGTTTTTAGGTGCATAAAAAAACGCCGTAAAGAGAAATCATAAAGAGCTTAATTTTCTTAGGCATATTCAATAAGAATTTCAAAAGTGGGCATCTGTTGGCACTTCATCTTGTCTTGTTACTACTGCATTGAATTATAAACAATTGCCGGTTGACTGCTGACCAAAAAATATTTACACTTGTAGAACGTCGCGTGCAAATCCCGTCGCTTGCCGAAACATTGCGCACATAGTGTGAATTAAATAAACCCCGCAAAATCCACAGGAATCAATGATGCTGGCGCCCTGTCTGAGCCGAACACTTGCCTTGCATGAAAGTGAGGATCGGGCGCAAATTGTCAAATATAACATATTTTGTAGCAATTAAACACAGTTTATTGTTGTACCTATAAAAAACTTATTAAAAAAGATAAAATTCGTATTTAAATATAATAGGGTACATATTGTAACGTTTTAACTTTAGTCACACTAGGGGTTTGAATTTATATATACATTTATTTATAACTTTACAATTTATGTTAAGTAGAGAACACAATCATGAACTTAAAATAACTGACTAACTCCCGCGAACGAAGGCCAATATATATGCAACGCTGAATCGAGAAAAGACGAGAATCTTCTAGACATATCCAAACTTTTTTATCGAAAATTCCATATTGGTCGGGAAGGTATTACAACATCCTTGTCATTGGCTGTGACGTCACTATACCGCCCAGCTTGCTTGCGTACATTCCAGTGGCGTATCGCAAAATCGTTACAATATGCTCTTAAAATACATAAAATAAACAAAAAATATTGGTAAATTGATTAAAAATCAACTAATTTAGTCCGAATTTTTTTTAATTTTGAATTAAATTTTTTTTTTGTTTTTTGTCTTTTATTTTAGTTTAATAAAAGATGCTAGACGCAGGCCAAAGTACACTCTATTAAAAAATCATGAATTCATAAAGAAATATGAAATAGTTAACAATGTGAACGTAGGTGAATGGTACGTAAAATTAATTAAACGTTCAGAAGAAATGACAAACCGGGCAGCGCCTAGGTACGTTGCATGGTTAGTTTCAGTTTTTTTTTTACTACTTTTTTACTAAACTTGATTTAATGTAAGTAATTAGTCTTCTCGATTGCATTTAAAGTGCGTCATAATTTTATTTGGAGCAGACAAAAGTACCTTAAACTTATAACCAGGTGGGAAAGTGACTAATTTTTAAAAACGTTTAAAGCATTCGTCATGTAGTTTTATGAATATTTTGATTTTAACCTTGACACTTTAAATACATATTTTGTTTTAAGTAAAAAATGGTAAAAGTTCTTACCTTAACTATTTGGATCTAGATTGTATGCAACATGTTTGTGATAACATCGATAGACATATTTATACACTACAATAGTTTGTAAATATAAATAACTATTGGTTCAAATTATTTGCCTAACTGTTATTTCCCCTCTTGATACATCGATTTAACTGTTTTGCTACGTAAGATCTCTACACTAAGACATAAGCACACCATATTATTTTATTAAGGCCAATAAAAAAATTTTGTTCACAGTGAACTGTTTTAATAAATTGTAAACAGTTATTAATTTATAGGATTATCAATTTGGTTTGTATATTTTTTCTAAAAATAATAAAAATTATCACAATTAGCGTTCCAGATAAGTTCCTCTGTAATCAATTCTCTCAGGTGTTGAAAACTATTTTTATAATATACAGAAGTTACATCTGCGCTTAATTTTTAAGTCAACTCTATAAGAATGATCTAATAATAGATTTAACGTTGATTACTGTTACAGTATTTGAAGATCTTTAGTATGATTGTCTGCTTACTTTAAAAACAAAGTGTTACTGTTTTGTTCCATTTTATATTATTAATTTTATTAAATTGAATTAAAGCTAACTTCTTACATTAGATTAATAATTTTTGTTACTTACACAACACTTTAATTTATTTAATTCCGCTTGTTTGTCTCACCCTTTGAGAATGGTGTAGTGTTTTCTTACGTTTTTTGATTTTTTAGATGGACGAACACTGCATCCTGTAGGTTTGTATGTTGAGATTTTTTGTTGGTTGTGATTTTTTTGTTTGTTGTGATTTACATTGAATCTGGTGGCCTTTTATTATTATTTAAATTATGTTTAATTAAAAAAATTGGAAACATTTTCAATTTATTTAGACAAAAATCAATAAAGCACTTACATGGGGCTAAACATGATTTTATATCTACAGATCTTACACTTTTAAGCCGTGCATAGCCCGCATGTATTTGAGTGGGTAAGGAATGTAACATCAACAATTGGCAACAGCGGCACTTTCATTACAACGCACCTCCAAAGTTTAAAGAATACTATCAGTGAAATCACTCTCTGTCGGAGCTTTGATCTTTATGGTTATAAAGGGCTTCGCCGCGGCCGAAAGGAGTTCCTAGAACTATCAAATAATAAAATCATAAACTGCTTGGTTGGCGTCACATATGGGGGCCAGCGAAATGCTTTCGATAGATATTTATTAAAGATACACGAGGGGCACTTCAAAGCATTAAGGATCGAAATAAACGCCTTCATTTGGAAAGCATCTGCATGAGAACTTTGTTTATATTTAGGTACAAATATGGTTTAGTTAAATGAAAGGCATGATTAATAAATAAATATGAATTTATTCGGCACAAAAAATAACCATAAATGAATAAAAATAAGCCATTTTTAGTTTTCTTAAACACAGCATATTTATAAAAATAATAAAAAAATAAACTATATAAATAAAGACTATCCATAACAAAACATACTTAACTTAAAAAATAAAAAAATTTACCACCATTTTTACCATATTTTACCATCAAAGCAACTTATATGTAAATGTATTTACTCGCGGGACAAAATTAGTAAAGAAAAAGTTTTTTTAAATAGTTAATTTGGGATTTTTTATTTGTATCTTGCAACTTTTTCAGTGTACAACGCAAGGAAATAATTATGAGAAAAATTGGAACAGGGGTGTTTGAAAACTAAATTTTTAAATTTTTTGTTGAGTTCTCCTACCCCATTTCTGCAAGCAGGTCGTTAAGGTAGTTATCGTGGTGTAGGCATAGCGTCAGAAAATTCTAAATTTTTGTATACTTAAGGACATGATAATACAATTATCCTTAAAATTTGAAGTCAATTGACCTCCTCTAACCCGAGAAAAACTCATTTAAAAATTGGATAATTAACTTGGAGAGTATACGCTCGCTGTAGTTCTGTACCGGTTGATTAGTTCTAGAAAAAACCAACTGTCAGAAACTTTTAAAAAACTAAACAGCTTTTTAATGTTTTTGTTCTAAGTTTAATAAAAAATTATTGACCAGCTAGTTGTTAATAAATAACTGTAGAGTTCAATTTATAAAAAGTATACATACTAGCGACCAAGCATACATACTTGACAAAGCTGTACGCGAGTATAGATATTACTTGCGTGGTAAATTCAAACAGACTGATGGAGAAATTAATATTCAAAATTATATTTATTGCTGGTAAAAATTTTTAAATTTTGAGTAATACAAAAAATAACATCAATATAATCTTTATATTAAATATAAAATAAACACAACGTTCAATAAAACCACTGTGAATTCACGTATCGATCTATACTGTTCATCGATTCTAGTGGGCCATAAGCGACGATGCCGGGTTAGAACTTTTAAAAGTATGAGGAAGTATTAGTGTACGCATACATATGAAAACTGTATCAGTAACGTCTCCATGGGTACAGTCTTGCATAAAAATTATGACTCACTTCGCTACAAGCTTGTATACTTTTCCCGCGCGTATCATCTAAAATTTTCTGACAATGTTGTACCACCACAAACTCGTTAACATTTTTAGTAAACATGTTTTCTAAATCAATAACATAATTTATAAAAGTTTTGAGAAATATAGTTAAGCCTCCAAATTCGACCGACCGCATCGATTCCAGTTGGTATACTATCACCTAAAATACCGCTCTCGTACAAATATCCTACTCCGCGACAGCTTGTACTGCAAAGTTCAAAGTCCATGCCAGGATCATGCCTGAATTCGTCGGGCTAAAATCTGCCGGTAGCAAGGAGTGACACGTCTAGTAGTTTGTTAATATTCGATGGCACCTTTGCAACAGCCAAAGAACAATTTTTTTTAACTCTGATCACATCTACTACGAAATAGCGTTGTCAGTACTATCGAAGTGGCGTTAAATCTTGAGATATAAATAGTTATCTATTCCCGGCACAAAAGTTTAAGATCTGTATTTGGATTTTTTATTTTTCGTCAAATTACAAAGGTCACTGATTTAATTTGTGAAAACATGCATGCGTTTTCTCAACTGTTGACTTGTCTATCTTTAGAATGAATATTGTCAAACAGTATTGTGTATATATTTTATTATAAGAATCGTATAGACTCATTACTAAAGGTGGTTTTATTTGATAATAATTAATATTATTAATAATAAACATTCTAACCACTAAGTGATAAATGCATTTTGGTTTTATGTACAAGGATTATGAAATATTTATAGGTTGTGTAATTTAAGAGCATGATTTAACTGAATGATTAGTTTACATTGGCACATAAATTCTGTGAAATCTATTTAAAAAAAATTAGTAAGAAAGTCTTGGACATATTTGGACCTGCATAGGTTTATTTTAATAAGTTGGAACATTATTTTACAAAATTTGCTACTTGTATTATTATCTTGTATTTAAAGAAAAAAGTACATATTATTAAAATAATAACGTGCTGATTTCTTGTTTGGGACAATCAGGACAATGTCCCATTGTGGGCTCCTTCTTTTTATGTTTACACTATTATAAGCGCCCTTTAAATACGCCTGTTTATTCGGGTTGCAAATGAGATTTGCAGTTAACTATGATGATTTAATACTTTGCAAAAATTATGTTGTTCATATTCATTGTTATTTTCCCTAAAATTGGTAAGCGAAGGGTCAGTCTATACCTTTATTTTAATAAACATCAATTCATTTATAATAGTAAATATTTTTAAAAATTCCATTTTGCATTGCGATAATTAAATTATGTTAATGACTTTTGGATGGTTAAATTTTTGCACCCATCATCAAAAATGTTTTTTTTATTTGCAACTTTCAATGTTCAACGCCTTGAATACCAAAAACTATTCTTAGGTGTTGTCCTTAGATACTTTTGATTAATTTATTGAGGACTGAAGGTCATTTATCATAAGAAGCTACATACTGTTACCAAATTATCAGAATTATAGCAGGTTTTAGCAATTGTAGGAAGTTAAAGGTTATGTTTACAATTAAAAATCTTGCAATTTTAAATTTTGAACATGAATAATTTATTTGCTACATTTCATGTGGAGACTATAGAAAAAACCGTAGTTTGCTTTTAATAACTTGTTTTCTCAATGTGTACTCTATGCAAACTAAAGACATTTCATACTTTTGCTTTTGCTCGCGACTTCATCTGCTTAGACTGTCGTGGAACATAGTACATTTTATATAGTTTTTTAATTGGACAATTGTGTAGGATTTTGAAAAACAAAACATATATTAAGTGTTCAGTAGGAAATAAAGGAGGCCGTTTAAGTTAATGTACCTATAATGCAACTTCCTCCTATGAGACAAAATATACTTAATTTTTAAAAAAAGTATATAAAATATGTTTTATTTTTTTTTTTTATATTTATAAATAAAAATTAATAATTTCATTTCTTCTAAATAAACAAATTGTACACATATGTGTATGTAAACAAAACATATTTATATATTTACTCTTTTAACTTTCATAGTAGAAAAATCGTGTATTCTTCTCTCAAAATCTATATTATTTGTAATTTCTTGTTCTATAGACAATATTGCAAGATTTTGTAGTCTTAAATCTCTCATTGTGGAACGAAGCTAATTTTTATCAATTTCAATTTGGAGAAGCTCCTTTTGCAACTAGCGACACTGATATCAATTAATTGTTAATAAAATTATTAACAAAATTACAATGTTGTACCGAATTTTACACCTATACTGTTAAATAAATTTAAGTAGATCAAGAGGGCCTTCCTTCCTGCCTTTCCAACGTTTAGCGTCTTCTTGTAGTGCAGGTGCAGCCATAAAAACCTGGATCCTTTTTCTTTCAATATAGAACTGTTTTTTATCAATTTAGTCATTTATTTGACATTCGAATTCTTTATTTAGCAGGTTACATGGTGTTATACACGAATATTTTCTTGAAAAGGCATGCAACTGATTAAAACGTTCTTTTATTTCCTTTAGAATTCTATCCATTGATAAAAACATTTCTCTTCGTACTTCTTGTTCTAAGGATAGCCCTACGTCAAGTGAATATTTCCAACTCATTTTTTTTCTCCTTCTAACTCGACGTTTAGTCGATATCTCCAACTCTTCACAAATTGTTTTGGCTTCTATAACAGCGTTTTGTATTAGCGCATCTCCTTGTTCCATGAAATGGGTTTGCAAAGAATCTAGTTTTATGGTAATGATGAACATTTAACCCTTTTAATTGCAGGTATTTTTACGTGTCATTAGTTTCCAAAAGAACGGGTTTCCAGAAATTGAGATGAATCATATAATAATTCATAATTCGTAGAAATCGAATAGTAAACTTATGAATCTAATAAGTGTTTTTTTACAACTAATACTAAATAAAAAAATGCCGCCCCAAAAATATGTGCCACCCGGTGCGGACCGCACTCATTGCACTACCCCTAGCTACGCCACTGTATGGAGGAAAAGGTAACACTTTGTGTCCTTACTGTTCTGTCAAGTTATCTATCAGATATATTTTTGGTGGTTTGTTTTTAAAATGTAAATACACTTTGTACTGAATGTACAATAATTTTTTTCTATTCTCACTGAACAACAATATTCAGCAATGCAGCTTCAAATGCATTTGTTGAAAAATCAATATTCTGATTAATAAGCCAATCTTGAACGGCAACCTTAGTCCCGTTATTAGTTGGTATTATATGTAACAATATGATTTGATAAGAAGCATTATCCATAACAATTATAGATGGTTCATTAAAGTTTTGAAGTAACCATTTCAATTACTGTACTTTTTATACAGCGTCTTTTATGGTACAACCGTTTACATTGACATCGTTGCATACATCAATAAATGGGAACTTTCCTTAAAAATAAAAAAAAATTTCGTCTATGTGTAGTCCCTGAATGTAGCTGCTGAGAGTTAAATCAATGCTTTCTCACTTACGATAAAATTAGAGTAAATTTAAGTATGTTCTTAAAAAAAAATTAAAAACAAAGTAACATTTTTAAATTCTAAAATAATGTGCTAATAACAAATGCATCGTTATTTAGCTAATTACATCGTTACATTTTTTTCACAGACAAAATTTAACCGCAAACTCAATCCGTCAGTTCTTCACCTCTCGTCAACTATCACATAATCAACAACTCCCTTCCACCAATTCGCAAATTTTAACCAACGGCAAGACATCAACCCGAAATGTGTCAGAATCTCTATCGCCTCCGTCAGAAACTAAAGTTCCACACGTTTCTCGATTTAGTTGTTTTCAAAGAGATAATCACGTGCAAGAAGTTCAAGTGCCTAGGAGTTATTCGCCTTACCAAGCCTACCAGAATCATGTAGCTTCATTGAAAGAACAAATAGAGAACAAAATCGTACAGGTAAGGCGTTTCAATGGTTTTAATTATTTTTTAGTTTTAAATTAATTTAAAAAAATTAATCGTTTGACTTAATAATACTAGAACAATGCTGAGTCATCATTCATCTCGTCCGCTTCCACTCGGAGACCTCTAGAAGCTTCTTCAGCATCAACAAAAACGCCATATCAGCATCGAAGAGTTGCCAGTGAGACGAGGTGGCGATCCCCTAGTGCTTCGCCTCTACCACTACGGGCGCAGTTTCAAGTGGAGGAGCAGCAATATAACTGCGGGAATACTAGTCCTATAATACTACAGAGGTTCTACCATCAACAGAAACAGCAGCAATTGGTAAAGGAGGCTGAGGAATCTGGTAAGTTAAACTTAAAAAAAAATAACCATTTCATAAAATATTATGAACAGAAATCATTAATTTTTAATAAATTTTAGGAAGAAAACGTTTTGCCTCCTACATCAAACTGCAACTTGGTGGAGATCGTAGTGGTAGATCCTCGAGACACCAAAGTCCCGAACCACCTCCTCGACTCAATCGGCATCTCAGTGCAGAAAACCAAAGTCCTTTAGCGCTTCGTAGAAATTTCTTAGAGAGTCATTCGTGTAATTCTCCTAGTCTATCTCGAAGGTAACTTTCACTATTACTATTGTGTTTTATTGGAGTAATTTAATTAGAGGAAATGTAAATTCTTATGGACTGTGCAACACTTAGAGTAAATTTCTTTTAATTAGTCTCATTTTAAAAAACATCGTAAAATCTGTTGCGAGTTTTGATCATGCCATAGTATAATCAAGGTATGTTTTTTTTGTTTTAGTTCTACAGACAAGTGATGTGTTATGTGCACGTATTTTGCTGGTTAATATTATTTCAGGATATTGTTTTAGGTTAAATGATATTTATTATGAATGAGTTAATATTTATATTTTTTTTATCCCCGCCCTTAATTACCTACCTTCCAAAACCAAAACCTCTATGGATGGAATTCTTGTTTTAGTTTGAATAGAATAACTTTTCATTTTTATTTTAACATCTAATTACCCCTTTTTAGTATTTATTTTTAACCACTCCTTGTACTTGTTGCTTCATGTGGTACTTGCTAAGTAGCAATAATTATGAATTTTTCATAAACTTTGTAAATATTTGTTTTGAAAATTACAGCACTTGTTGCTGGCGAAATTAAGTACATCATTATATCTAGGTTAGGTTAGGTATCATGTGAGTGGGGCGTGGTCGCCCCTCATTATTTCTAACATTTCTTTAATAACTAAAATGTTAAAAATATACCAAACATAAATTTTTAATTGCAATCTCAATTTCGCAACTATGAGTTAATTTGCTTGGACCATCTAAAATTTAGCAACGTTGTCGGTTAATTAGAAGCGCGCAGTAATCATAAAATCCAGAAGATATTCCATTACCTCTAAGAATCTACTGCTTATGGTTTGCTTAAAAGCTCATCAGAAATTCTTGTTTTAAAAATATTGTGTATATATTTTTTTCAAGTAAGCATACTAACATTATTTAGGTACGTTTCACCGACTCCTCCCGTGCCTCCTCCTAGGAGGTTATCAGAGAGTTCGTCGGTACCTGGTTCTCCACAACACCTGCGAGCTCGCTTTCACTATACTCCCGAACCACAGAGGAGATTATTCCAAAAAGATGAGGTCTCATAACGACGGGCATTTTCGCCCCCTGCAGGAGAGGGCATCCAATAGGAATGAGTTTTGTTTGTTTTTTTTAATTTTTTGCTCCGATACACACAAATACTGAAAAAATCGGGTGTAGTTTTTATTTAGTGTCAGTCTACAATGATTTTATAAATTAAAATTATTAAAATTAAAAAATTATCGCTTTATAAATAGACATTTCTTAATTTCTTAAACATCGTTAGACTGATATTGAAATAAAAATGTACCTCTTAAGTTTGTCTCAATGGTTCTGATAATGAACATAGAATTCTGCCTTCAAGAAAATTTGACTTTGCAAATAAACGATAATTGGCCAGTTTCATAATATATTAAAGGTTTGTTTAACCTGCAGTTTTGTACGGCATTCGGAATCGTTTGGGTCGAATTTATGCACATGCGTTAACTTTATACTCCCTAGAAAATATGAATATAGAGCGGTTTTGTGACAGTTTTATTTAATCGATTAACATCTCAATACAAAAAGTGTCAGTGACAGCTGATGAACTACCCAATGTGCATGTCAGCCCAATCAGTTTCTACATTCGACAATGCACAGAAATTACCGTTAAGAAACTGGTTCACGAACGATCCCAAGTTTGGTTGAAATGGATCGTCCCATGAACCGTCCATGCATGGTTAGAACTCGTTTTATCCATTGCGCGCATGACCGTACAGTTTTTTTTCGAGTAGTTGGAACAAACCTTGAATAAGAAACTCTCGGACGTTTCTGGTAATTCATTTTATATGCTTACTTCGAATGCGTCGTACCTCGCCAACTGACGAAAGAGCTCTGGGTAGTTGACTCTTATACATCAGTTAATTTTGTTAGCTCAACAACAAAAACTGTTAATTGGTTATCTTAATGGCAGATAATTAAAGGAAACATTTCAACACATAAACTTTGTTATTCTATATTGCAGCTTTTTAAAATTGATAAAAATAAGATGCTTTATTGCGATATAAACTATTTTTACCTACCAAAAATTCTTGCCTCAAAGCCGTATAAAAAAAATTCCTGAACGCACTTTTATATAATATTAAAATAATTGCAATACAGCGATTTGTTGAAATGATCCTGTTAACCATAATAAGGAATTAATAAGTGGTTTAAGTCAACAACTTTTTTAAAATGTTTGTCATTCCTTCAACTTTTGATTATATTTTTTGACATAACCATGGTATTAATTAAGAATTTTGGATAAAAGGATTTCTTTCTGAAAGATACATGTATGGCAATACCGACGACTAAGTACTTTTCCTTTCAGTATTCTAAATTAAATCTGTAATTAAATTCATTTAAAAATCTTATCTTTATAATGTTGGATTAATATTTTTTTATCTTCTACTATACCAAGAGTCTCGTTATATCATATCCCTCGTGAGAATTTGGTGATATAATTTAATTTATTAGGGTAATAATACATCTGTAGAAGTCAAGGACAGCGAGATTTTATTTATAGTTGGTACATAACAAAATTCGATGCACATCACACAATTTGGTAGCGTCACACTAAGAATTGTCAGAATTATAGGAGAATCCAGAAATTGTAGGAAATTAAGTTATATTTTCTCTCGAAAATCTTGCCATTTCAAATATAAAACCATTTTCCAAGATCATTTTTGTAAGAATTAAAAGTTAATATTTGATAGTATTTGCAAATAAATAGTACAACAGCATAAATTATGGAACGATGTGTTCAAAGCACTTTAAATAATTTCTTCTACAAAAATTTGCGCACGCCGGGATGTTGGCCAAACTAAATAGCCAGTAGGTGGTATCACTGCTTTGAAACATCTACGTCATTGATGACGTGCATCGGATTTTGTTTTGTATTTACTGTAGTACTATGAGCACAGATGTGGGTGAATTTAGGGGTGTCCATGATAATTTTTAATGATCTACTCCACTGTCCTTATTATGTACATTCAAAAAAATGTTACCAGGAACCACCATTTTACCAGGTACATACTTTTGTTGAAATATAATTAGTTTTTTTTTAATTGTAACAACTATTAAACGGGTACTTGGCACAAATTTGTGATAATCATTAGCTGGTTATCATTGATTTGATGTTTTATGAAAATACATCGAGTAAATCAATAGCTGAATTTTTATTTTTATTAGTATTGATAAAATTCTTAAAACATAGTTTATTGCTTTTTTGCTGTAAGATAGTTTGTTTTTTTTTTAAATATCAAACATCTCCGTTAAATACATTCATGTCTGCGCTTTTAGTTCTATCGACTTAAGAACTTTTTTATAGCAGATTTAAATTTTAAATATAGACGACTTGAAATTAATATGAATTCGAGACTTTTGGTTTTTAGTAAATGTGCAAGTATTTGAGGTGCTTTAATGATTTTAAAAAGAAAAGAAAATTTCAAGAGCGTTTATTGCTTTTGCTAATGCTGGCAAAATTGATTCATGTGTTGAGTTTTTAATGTGAATGTTTTAGACAGTGTTTTAAAACGAATAAGATTTTTCTAAAACACCCATTGGAACTTAGATGCTATTGACGTTAGAATTTTCGTATACGATCTCTGTGTTTTTAATTTACCGAAGTTTTTAAGGCAAACCTGCTTGCCTTTTTTATTTATATCATTATTTCTTTGGGATATTCGTACAGTATTTTTAAAATAATTAAATTTTCATACATTACAACAGTTAATCCATTTTTTAAAATGTAAAAAATATCCTATTTAGGTAACACGTTTGTAAATTTCGCAATTCTGCTTAGTATTTATTAATCGTTTTTAGTTTCTTGAAACGTCATCTTATAGATTACAGCTTCATACAAGCTAGAAAATTGTTAAAGGTCTGTATACTTTTCAGCTGCAGGTAAAGCTTTTACCGTGGAATATTTCGACTAGAAATTTGAATAGTTTTTTACAGGTACTTAATTTTTTCTAAAAAAATACGCCAAAGAAACCTATTTACTATTAGGTTCGCTTTTTTTAAACAATAATAACTATAGTTTTTTCTTTATATCCAATATATTTTTTTAAATCGTAAACAAAACTTATTTATTTATCTTTATATTTTTGATGTGCCGAATATCCTTTAAGAAGACTGCTTCACCCATTTTGTTCACTGCCGAAAACAAAACAAAAAATACAATTCTGGTAAAAGGTGGCAGTACTGTTGAATATTTTTTGTTGTTTATTCCTTTATTTTGTACTTCATTGTGAAGATTTTAGTCATCTTACATTGCTAGTCTTATAGTCCGTCGAGAGACGTGGTTGCTTGTGTATTATTTTTTTTATTGGAATTACGTACCTTACCCGACCAATTGGAAATACAGGTTTTCCCAAAATTACTAAGTGTCCATTTTTGTGATTCAAAAACATCACGATAATTCTTGAATTACTTAATATATCTTTAAATTTTGTACAGGATTATTCACTATTAATTACCCACCCTCTATCATCGTTATTATTGCCTACAGAAAAGTTTAACATACAAGTTGTTTATGATGACTGAATTTTGTTTAAAATACAATCATAAGTACAATAGCGTGCAGATTCTAGGGAATACAAATGAAAATAATATTTTTGATGTGAAACATCTAATGCCGTCGGTGAGAGTTTAAGCGGCTGTTGGCGTGGCGACTGTTAGTCTTCCGTCCGACCCAAAATACCTCGGCAAACCTTGACTGTAGTAACTAACAAATGAAATAAATGAAATCTTAACGAAAAATGAAGAACATTACTGGTGACAAATGACAGTTTTTAATATTTTTAATTTTTATTGGTTATTCTTTTCGTTTAAAATTGTTAGTCACAAATTTACAATACTTGAGCACTCATATTTAAAATATCAAAGAAAATTATGAAGAAAATGTAGCATATTTATATTGAGAGATATTCAGCAGTAGTATTTGGTTTTTTCAGTGATAAACCATTCTTTTTTGCATATTTTCTATACAAAATAGTTTCGATGTTTTACATCTGCCAGGCGTCCCGCGACGTCTCATTTTTTTATGGAATACGCTGTATATTTTTAAATTATTGGAATGATCCTTTTTTCTGATACCAAAAATATATCACTACCAACTGCTGTTTTTAATATTTATTAAACTGCGAATATCTTAGTAAAATATTTATGTGAATATGTAAAAGATTAGAAAATGAAAGTAACAACTATTGTGTTTGACAAGTGACATTTTCAAACAGTCGGAATGGTGTTTCCAGTGAGAATGAAAATGTTGTGTTCATTTCAACATAAATCCTTATTTATAAGTATATTTAATGGAATTTTAACAAAAGTTCAGCCGTAACCATATATTTTTTATGCTAAATCATTTTTATATAGGCAATATTAACGATGATAAGGATGGGTAAAAGTTTTCTTAAAGATATACTTACAATTAAATTAAACATAAAATTAATTGTTATGTATACTGTTACAGAAACAGACTGTTCAGAGTGATATATCAGAATTTCATCTTTAGAATAAACAAGTTAAATAAATCTAAAATGAAACGATCGCATATCCTTTGGTTTTGGGTAAATCTGTATCAATTGATTAATTTAACCAAAATAATTTTAACACTTGTTGGTTAATGTACGTTTCCTTAGTTTTAAGTTATGAACATTTTTAAACGTTTTATTATTGGACTGATATTTATTATGCAAAAAACTCGAGTTTTTTATTCCTCATTAAACAGTTTTCCTTATTTTAATCAGAGAGATTAAAATAAAGGGACGATCAAACTTAATACCTTTTTCTGTTATTTTAATAGTTAAATAATATAACGTTAGTAAAATAATATACTTGTTTCATAATATTGGACTTGGTACAGTAATCTGTTATTATATGTATGAACAATGTAAAGTTACATTTTAAAATTAGGCGAGAATGACAATGGACTTGACTGTAAATCTAAGAGTCAAACGCAATATAATTTTCGGAAATGACAAAATAACTCCTTGCCTTTTCTGTAGGTCACCATTTAAGTTGACCGACGAGTTTTTCCTGGACGGCCGCACCTTTAATCTTCATTCCAAGAGGTGCAATCACACGTTAGTTAATAAATGTAACTTCTAATTTTGTTTTTCCAAATTTCATTAATGAAAATGATAAAGAATATTGTACAATATCGATGAATTCCGGTGGTACCGTGTTTTTCTTAATAATGACTTTCTTGTATACTATAAATTGGACAAGATTTTCTAGTTAAAAACACGCACACACAGCACTACGGCCCATGTAGAACCTTGGCTTCTTCGACAACCGCCTTCCATCTGTCTCTATTTCCAGCTGTTACAAGTTCTGTACTCTCTGCTCTTTCAGGCCTTCTAGCACATTATCTTTCCATTTTGATCGAGGCCGTCCTCTAGGTCGTCTGCCCTCTGGTGTATTTGTAAACACAGCTCTAGCTGTTGTTGTGTTTGGCATTCTCCAGACGTGGCCAACCCGTCTAATACGTTGCCTTTTAATCGAACCAACAATGTCTCGTTTTTGTAATAATTCATTTAATTTTAAATTTATCCGCATTCTCCATCCATTTTCCGCTTCGTCATACACAGGTCCATAAATTTTCCTTAAAACCCTTCTTTTAAATCGATTTAGTAACTCCTCATTTCTTTGTGTAAGGGTCCACGACTCGCTTCCATAACAAACAACAGGTTTTATTACAGTTTTGTATGAGCGGAGCTTACTGGATCTCGATACTGCTCTCGATTTCAGTATGCTGTCAAGCGCGAACATACACCAGTTACTAGCTATTATTCGCTGCTTTATTTCGCTAAACAAGTCATTTCACAGCATATGGAAAACTTAATTATTTATTCAAGGAAAAAAATGTTATTAGAAAGTTCTGCACGATGTAAAACCAAAAATGCAAACATTAGATTTCGAAATTTTTCATCCACATACAAGGTTTATCAAAAAATATGATTTTTACACACCAGTAAAATACTGTTGACAATATTGAAAACCGTTACAAAGGAAAATTATTTAGAATAGAATAAACATTGAACATTTATTACTATTATTACTGTAAAATAACTGGTACATGACCAATTAAATTATTTTACAATTATCGATATAAATACAATACTACTATTAGTAATTATGTAATACGTTCATGACATTAATTACAAATAAATAGTATGTAATACCTTTTACATCAACTCACCCTAATGCACCATCAAAATGCTGCAACACAGAAGTTACAAGAAATAAAGGTTGTAAAATTGTTAGTGAAGAGATAACTGTTAGCTTACAATTCCTTATAATCTTCTTGCAACAATTGAAAAAATTGCAAAAATTGAAAAAAATATTGTGAACTGTAATTGTCGCCTTGTTTCAACATTTGGTCTATTGATATATGTAAATATATTTTTTTGCGTTAAAAAAATTAACTCTGTTGTTTATACATGTATAATAGTGAAACACGTATATTAAAATAATTTTATTTACTAAGTTATTTTTATGAAGGCTGTTGAAACTTATTATTTCTTTGAAATGATAGCATATTTCAAGCAAGTGTGAGTTTAATCTTTTTGAACGGTTTCTGATTGTTTTTAGTTGTACATAACAATTAGAGATGCAAATGCCATACCTGAGATATTATGTATAGTTTGATTTAAATTATGTAAATATACCTGATTCATATATATTTCAGTTCTTTATTTATTTTATTTCAATTTATATTAGTGCTAATGAGAATTGCCCCAATTTTACTGGGAGAGTCTGAACAAACATTCGATTAAACAAATCTTGAATCGAGGTCAATTAAAAAAATACTGTATAAACTATATTTTTATTTCTTTGCACAAAACAGACTAATCTTTAGCACGTTTAATCACTAAAATGTATAAAATTGGCAGTGAAGTATGTACACATTCTTAAAACTATCTTACATAACAAAATAAATAAGGCGCTGTAACAACAAGAAAAAACAATTATTACTATAAAAAATTTTATATCTGTAATATTCATTTAAAACATACGGGACCTACGGAAAATCCAAAAGCCTGATTAGGAGAACCGTAATCCACAGGATAAAAATCTATAAGCGGTAGATGGGACAATTTTTGAGTCCTAACCTCAAATATCGTTTCGCTTTTTTCGTTTCCAGACTTGCACCCATCAATAAGGACATTTGGTTTTCGAGCATTGTGTGCAAACTCCTGTTCATCTTCGCCAAGAAGTTTAATAGACATGTCATGTTTTTTGGATTTGGAGTTATACCATGCAACGCTGTTTATGCAAGTGTATGTAAAGTTTTGGTAGGCTTCCTTAGAAAGAAGTCTTAAGAATGACATTTGAACGGTGCCCACTGTTTCGTATGTAATCTAAAAATTGATCGAATTGATAGCTCATTAAGCACAGGTCTTAAAAGTTTTGTATCCGGTATATGCCATATGTGAATGGGAATGTAAAGTTGTCAGTCATTATTTCAAAATTATTCATAATATCATTCATCGTATGCCTGTTAGAATAGGCCTACCTACAAAAGTGACTGTAAGCAGATTTACACAATCTGTTCCTTGCAAGCACCTCTTAATTTGAAATGTTTCTTGTGCAGTATACATTACATTACAATCTTGCGGTTGGGTCATTGGTATAGGCACCTATGTCACCTAGATCTTTGATTTTCTGTGACTACCGCTGTGTCTTCAGGGCATCAGAATTCCAGTCCGCTGGTTTTGGCAAACCACAGGATTTCTGTTGTCCCTGTCTCATTTAGATCGTTGGGATCCATGATTATGCGGCCCCAGGTTTGATACCTGTACACCGTTAGCATCGGGCAGTAACACAGAATGTGCATGCTGCTCTCTTCCCCTTCGCCGCATAGTCGGTATAAATATAAGTATAAATATGTAGATCAAAAAAGGTATCCTTTCGTTGTTCTTTCTATAACGAAACGACATGAAAACAAAATAATCCTATTCCACAACTTGTGCGTTGCCTATTGCCGTTAATGCATTACTGAGCTTGTATTGTATCCATTTCTGTTAACATACACTATGCCAGACACAAAAATTTAAGATCTGTATATTGACTCTAATTAAATAATATAGTATCAAGCAAACTAAATACTTTTTATATTGTAATTGGTTGATGTATGGTGTCCTTAGTTTTTTACAAAATAGTTCCATATCAGTAGAAAAAAATACGTTTTAAGTAAAGCAAAAGACACCATCAATAATTCATTGCTAAGAATTAAAATATGTACTTTTATAACTTACCCTAAATCCACCACGTAAATGGGAATACCAATCTTTCTGTTTACCCTCCCTTCTCCAAGGGATATTTGGCATATTTGCACTGTGTACATCTGGATAGATGCATGTTTCTCCTTTGGCAGTCATGTTACAGTAAACGTACACCGTATCATCCTTCATTCCAAGATTTGGGTCGATCCAGTACCAACCTATATAACAAATTAAGATTATTAAAATTAAAAAAATTGTGTGTACAGTTTTTCGTAGCATATTAATAGTTTAATAATTTGTTACCATCTTTTAAATGGGGATGCCCGTAATAAAGATCTCTACAAGTCATGGCAGGATTGTCCTTTGTTCCTGTAGGCTTTCTGAATGTTTCTAATTCTATTCTCATATTATATATGGTACTATACATCTCTAAAAATTTTACATTTATATCTTCCTTTGACATTTCATCAACCTTCTGTCCCAAATCGTCTTCGTAATCCGCTCTAAAACAAATTTTAAAAAATTTAAGCAGGTAATTTAGGAGTTCTGATTTGTACCAGTATAAATTTATTTTTATAACAAGAATAACAAACCAACGGGAAATGAAAAAAGCCTTACATCAAATCTTCAACACTCCTTCTTTCTCGAACAATCCCTTTATCAAAATTACTTTGAGCTTGGAATAGTAATTCTGGAGGTAATAATGGCATTTCTGCTGGAGCACCTGGTGGTCCTGCTGGGCCATTTGGACCTGGTTCTCCTTTTATGCCAGCTTGGCCATCGGAACCTTTTGGACCAGGCGGGCCTTCCATACCAGGAAGACCAGGTGGACCATCGTTACCCTTCGGTCCTGGTGGTCCTATAGGACCCTAAAACACATTAAAAACAATAAAACAAGTTGATCATATTTTAAATATTTTGAACAATATATAGTTTTAAAAATCAAGAAACAAAATTTTATTTTTTTAAATCTTACTGTTTCTCCTTTAAGACCATCGGAACCTCTTAGTCCCTTTTCTCCCCTATCTCCCCTTTCTCCATCATCACCGGTTAATCCAACAGGTCCTAATTCACCTCTGTGTCCTTTCGGACCCCTCCTTCCCCTGTCTCCCCTCGCACCTTTCGGTCCCAACTCTCCTATTTTTCCTTGAGCTCCAGGAAGCCCTGGAAAACCTACGGGACCGTTTTCACCCTAAAATTGGTTTGAATTTACACTCCAAATTAAACAACCTTTATTTTAAAATAAAGTTACCGCAGCTCCAGGAGCTCCAACAACTCCAGGAGGACCTGGTGGTCCTGGAACTCCTTGCGGTCCTGGCTGACCCTGTAAACCTGGTGCTCCAATTGTTCCTTTATCTCCTTTTTCACCTGGAAGTCCTGAGTTTCCTTGTTGACCAGCTGGCCCTTCTACACCCTAAAATTTAGACAATAATAAGTAGTAAGTAATAAGTAGTAGTTATAGTAATTAAGATAATTACTGGTCGGCCTGCAGGCCCAATAGGCCCCATTTTTCCTGCCATTCCTTGCTCTCCTTGGGGTCCCATTTCTCCTTGTTTTCCATCGTCCCCATCTTGTCCACGTTCTCCTTTTAATCCTGTTAATCCCGGTTCTCCGGGTGGTCCTGGAAATCCCGGTGAACCAGCTGATCCTTTTGATCCCTCTGGACCAGGAAGACCTCTGGGACCCGGAATTCCTTGAATACCGGGTTTACCTTCATCCCCTTTTTGTCCAGCAGGGCCTAAGTCTCCCTAAAAAAATTATTGGTTGATTAAGAAATATTGTATAACGGATAACTTTTACATTTTTTCCTTCGCTCCCTGGAAGTCCTGGAGGTCCTGGAGCACCACTATCACCTTTCGTACCTTGATGACCTTCTGGACCTACTGGACCTGGAATTCCCTCTACACCTTTGGGTCCCCTGGGTCCTGACTCCCCAGGAGAACCAGCTGGGCCTGATGGACCTTTTTGCCCTAAAAAGTTACAAATAAGTACCTTTAATATGATTAAATGTTTATAGTTATCAGTTATTGTTTAAAAATAAAATTTATTATAATTACCGACATCTCCTACTTCTCCTTTTGTTCCTGGTGGACCAGGCAAACCTTGAGGCCCGGCAGGACCTGCCAAACCAGGTAAACCTTTAGGTCCATCTTCTCCTTTACTTCCATGTCTACCCATAGCACCTGGTGGTCCTCTTTCTCCAGGTTGACCGACTGGACCAGGTTCGCCTCGAAGCCCTTGAAGTCCCGGACTTCCGACTGGACCCTTTTTATGAAAATAGTTGTTTTTCAACAATAGCAACGTGTTATTAATCCCATTTTGTTAGATAATTTTTTAAAGTTCATCTACTTACTGCTTCCCCTTGACTTCCTTTAAATCCTTTTTCTCCAGGTGGCCCAATATCTCCTTTATCTCCGTCTTCACCTGGTGGTCCAATAGGGCCTGGAGCTCCTGGCAGTCCTCGTAAGCCCTGAATTCCATCCCTTCCGGCGACGCCTAGGGGGCCTCGATCGCCTCTTTCACCTTTAGCTCCACCTGGTCCTGGAGGTCCCGGTGGTCCTTTCCTACCTTCGGGACCTGGTGGTCCATCTTTACCAGGCTCTCCTTGTTGACCTTTATCGCCAGTCGCACCTGCGGGACCTATTGGACCAATATCTCCTTTTGTTCCAGGCGGACCCTGCAGTGTGGTTTTTTTAGTATTACGTTTAAAAAAATCCGCTTCTGAAACTTACTGGTAAACCGCTGGTTCCTCTCTCTCCGGGAAATCCGGGAAAACCAGATTCTCCAGTAGGTCCTGGTTTTCCTATTGGACCTGGTGGACCGGGTGCACCTTCCTTTCCGGAATCACCAGGTAACCCAGCTTCGCCTGGTATACCTGAAGCTCCGGGTGATCCTTGTTCTCCAATTGGCCCTGGTTCACCAGCAGGTCCTTGAGGACCTATAACTCCTGCTACACCTGGCGGTCCAGATTTTCCTGGTTCTCCCTTTAAAAATAAGGGATATTAATATTAAAACTAGTTTTATATAATATGTACGTTTAACTTACTGGTGGACCTCTTTCTCCTGGCATCCCAGGTAATCCATCTTTTCCAGGTGATCCAACAGTTCCAGGAAGTCCTGCAAAACCTCTCCCGCCTTCAGAACCGGGAGGACCAATTTCTCCTTGCGGTCCTGGAGGTCCAGGTTGGCCAGTGTCTCCTATTTAAAAGTTACAAGTACAATTAAAAAATTGATTTAGAAATACTATTTCAATTATACTTTATATCCAACATTGCAAATTTTTAATGTTTAAAGTTGATTCCATACCTTTGGGCCCTTGAAGACCATCTGATCCTCTTCGTCCTCTACCTCCTCTAAACCCTCTAGGGCCCATTTCTCCACGTTCTCCTTGAGGTCCGGTATGACCCTGGGAATATAATTGTTTACAAATTCACAACTTTAATGAATGAAGATATTAATATCTTGGTTACTAACCCTTTCTCCTTTTTCTCCATCGGGTCCAAATCTTCCTGTAGCTCCTTTGTCTCCTTTTTCTCCAGTGGATCCAGGATAACCAATTAGTCCTTGAATACCTTCTTTGCCCTTTTCTCCAGGAGGTCCTAAATCTCCTGTTTCTCCACGTGGTCCATCGAATCCCTGTATTTGTAGTTAATTATAAATGCGATAAATACTTGTATTTATTTTTGATAAATATTGGAATTGATTTAAAGAAAATATGGTACCTTTGGTCCCTCAGGTCCTTCTAATCCTGGTGATCCTTGTGGACCTAGAGGTCCAGTATCACCTTTTGCTCCAGTTTCTCCTTTTTCTCCTTCGACTCCTTTTTCCCCGGGCTCTCCTTTGTCTCCTTGTGCACCTCTTTTACCATCATCTCCTTTTACTCCTCGTGAACCAGGAAATCCTATTGAACCTTGTGGTCCTGGAGCCCCTTGTTCGCCTTTCGGGCCGGGTTGTCCTGGATTTCCATTAAGTCCTGGTAGTCCTTCGGCACCAGGTAGACCTGGAACGCCTGGTTTACCAGAAGGTCCCTACAAAATTGTATTAGCAATAGGTATTTTAAATAGTTACAATAATTTAAAATCTTTCCACCCTATATTATGGAAAAATCGTTGTTTATCATTGTGTTAAAACACTTAATTTAATGTTGTATATCATTACTGTGTGGATGTGGATGCTTGTTTACAGAGGTAAAAGACAACGTATTAAATGCGTCGATTAAAACAACATATGTCAAAGTCAAATATCACCTAACCTAAAAAAATTTTTATGACTTACTTTGATATCTTATTTTCAAAATATGTACAAAAACTTATTGAGATCAAAACAAACATGAGAACCGTTTTAGTAGTTCTAATGGATAAGTCAAAAAGATTTGTCAGTTTGGTGATTTTAGTACTATTGTTATCTAGTTTATTTGGTCTAGTTTTTTATCTAGATTTAATATCTTTCAATAATTATCCAATTCAAATACTGTATATAGAAAGATCTAAATCAGCTGTGTTCAAAACTAGTCCTAAGTTTTTAAGTATAACTTTGGATGATGATGTTATTGCAAAAAGATTTAATGGTTTTGATATGAGAAGTAAAAAATTAATAAAAATGTTACAATATTTATCACCTGGATATTTCAGAGTTGGAGGAAATTTAGGAGAGAAATTAAGCTTTTTACCTAATGAAAATTCCAATTATTCTTACACAAGTTTTAAAGAAGATGATTTTCCAAATATTACTTTAACTGCTTCTGATTGGTTGAAGCTTACTAATCTATCATACAATGCAAATATGGATTTATTTTTTGGTCTTAATTCTTTAAATCGATTTAAAAATGGTTCATGGAATTTTACAAATGCGGAATTGATGATTAAATTTTCTAGTGAAAATAAACTTAATGTGAACTGGGAATTAGGAAATGAACCAAATTTATTTAGACATAAGTTCAATGAAGAAGTAAATGCTACTCAAATGGCTACAGACTTTCATACTCTTAGAAATATTTTAAATAACTATGAATTCTATAAAAATTCACTTTTAGTGGGACCAGATGTTACCAGACCTGAGGATAATAATAAAGCAAGTGAGAAATACTTAAAAACTTTTGTAAAAAATGCTAAAGATTCTATAAACAAGATAACCTGGCATCAATATTATATGAATGGAAGATTAGCTCAACCCAAAGATTTCTTAGACCCAAACATTTATAATTTGTTAAAATTTCAAATAAACAAAGTTAAAGAAATAACAAATTCTAGTGGAAAGCCTATATGGTTAGGAGAAACTGCATCAGCATATGGGGGAGGAGCTCCTAACATGTCAGATAGATTTATAGGAACCTTTATTTGGCTAGATAAGCTTGGACTAGCAGCTAAAATGGGTATAGAAGTTGTAATGAGACAATCAATTTTTAATGGCAATTATTCCCTTCTAGATAAAAACTATGACCCAAATCCTGATTGGTGGGTGAGTTTACTTCATAAAAAATTAGTTGGGTCAACTGTTGTACCTTACCACACTGTTACAAGTGATAAAGTAAGGCTTTATGTTCATTGTTTCCGAAACAAATCAAAGTCAATAATTGTTTTTGGAATAAATGTGGACAAAAATCCTGTACAAATTAAAATTGAAGGATTGACAACACCTAAAACAGAAAAGTCAAAGTTGCCTTTGTATATTTATAGTTTTGAACTACAAACAAATGATTTGTTTTCTAAAAATGTGTATTTAAATGGAGTTCTCTTGAAAATGCTACAGGAGTCTAAATTACCACAAATGCTACCTAAAAAGATTAAATGTTCGCCATATATTTTAATGCCTTCACTTTCTCTTGTGTTTTGGGTAATACCTAATGCAAATATTAAAGCATGTTCTTAATAGACTTAATTAACCAGATTAATTATTTTGAACAATAAATTATTTGGCAAGAAATAGATAATTTTGGCAGAATTTTAAATCAAAATAACATTTTTTATATTTAATGCTTACTATTAATCCTGGAGGTCCCAATAATCCTGGAGGTCCAGGTGTTCCAATAGCGCCAGAAGGTCCTGGTTGTCCTGGCTGACCTGGTTGTCCTATTGGACCTGGATGACCTTTGCTACCTGGAGGTCCTTCAATTCCTGGAATACCTGCTACACCTGGTAATCCAGGAATTCCTCTCGGTCCTGTAAATCCTCTAGGCCCCTTTAAGGAGATAGTGTTATTACCTTTTTTTAATAAAAATGTATGTGAAATAAACATATCACCATCACAGATTGTTTTATTTTAATATTTAATAACTTTTTTCTTGACATCCAATTTAACATCAAACAATTTCTGATGAATGTCAGGTGAATTGTAAAAATTTCTATAGAGCGTTTCGTTTGAACGTTTTTGTTCGTTCGTGTTGTGACGTCTTAAGGACTTGAAGATAGCAATTATTTGCCTTGTAACTTCTCAGGCTAAAAGGATCTTTAAATGTAATGTAATCTTTATTTGAAATAGGAAGTCCTCCAATAAACAAAATTAATAATAAACGTATATAGTGCTTCGTAACATCATAATAAACACATAAATAAATATATTTAACATATAGACCTTCAAAAGTTAAATTTATTGTAACAATAAAATTAAAAATAAAATAACCACCAAGGAAAACAAATCGATTTACTGATGGGTATGGAAACTGACTGGTTGTTAGTTGCTATAATATATATTTATATTTACTGGTTTTTGTGGATGAATTAGCTTTCTCAGGAGGTTTTTGAAAATTTGTATACTATTTTTTACTTCGGTGGCCAGTTTGTTGAAGTCATCCAATCCTTTTATAAACAAAGATTTTGTACTACTTCCCAGTCGTGTTTTAGGAATATAGAAGTTATTTGTGCTTCTGGTGTTATAATTATGTATCTCGTTATAACTTATAAAGGGATTCACATAATCGGGTAGTGGATGCAAATCAGAAAAGATCTGACACAGGAATTTAACATCGCTAAAGGGGTCCGACAAGGATACATTTTATCTCCCATGATGTTTATTATCTACGTTGAGAAGATTTTCCAACTAGCTCTGGACAGTGACCCTACTGGAATAAAAGTAAACGGCAAACCCATCAACAACATTAGATACGGAGATGATACCGCAATACTAGCTAATAATCTAGAAGATTTGCAAAACATGCTAGACAAAATTGTCGAAGTAGGCGTACAGTTTGGATTGCGCATTAACATCGCCAAAACTAAAATGATGATTATCAGCAGGCAAGAATTTGGTAACATCAACCTTACAATCAATGGCGAAGCAATTGAAAGAGTATCCAAATTTAAATACCTGTGAACAACTCTCAACGAGAAATGGGATTGTGATGAAGAGGTAAAAACGCGTATCGGAATTGCGAAAGCCACGTATTTAAGGATGAAAAACTTACTCCTTCAGAGAACCCTACCGGTTGTTCTTCGACTACGAGTAATCAAGTGCTATGTATGGTCCATCTTGTTGTACGGTGAAGAAACGTGGTCGCTTTTAAGGTCAGAACACTGAACCGAATAGAATCTTTTGAAATGTGGATTCTACGAAGAATGCTTCGAATCTCCTGGACCGAGCATATGTCAAACAACGATGTTTTGTTGTGAGCTGGAGCAGAGAGAGAACTCCTGGATATAGTTAAACAACGAAAAACGTCTTATCTGGGCCATATACTTAGGGGTGACCGATATTCTATCCCAAAACTCATTCTCCAGGGCAAAATTGAAGGGAAACGCGTACAGGGACGTAAGCAGCATTCTTGACTTCGGAATATTAGAGATTGGTGCGGAATACCAGATGCAGGGTCTATATTTTGCCACGCTGAAAACAACACACTTGTCATTTTATAATGAACAAGGGACAAGAAGGAGAAAAAATTAATTTAATTAAATAAATTAAATTTTGAGCTTTATAACTTATACAGAGGGTCAGGAAACAGACACATAATAACAACAATCAAGATTGGCAGGTTAGGATGGGCAGGACATGTAGTAAGCTATGACAACAACGTGCCGACGCGAAGGAACTTTGAGGCCATACCAACCGGTAGTAGAGGTAGAGGGAGACCAAGACTGAGATGAAACTTTGAGGCCATACCAACCGGTAGTAGAGGTAGAGGGAGATCAAGACTGAGATGAAACTTTGAGGCCATACCAACCGGTAGTAGAGGTAGAGGGAGACCAAGACTGAGATGAAAAGACGGCGTTTCTGAGGATGCCAGAAAAATTTGTACAGCTGACTGGAAGGTCCTCGCCAGAGACCGGAAAGGATGGACGACGAGGCTGGAAAAAGTCGAGGCCCTGTAGGGCTGTAGCACTACTGATGATGATGATGATCTTTCACTTCAATGATTGCAGTTATTTTATTTATGTATTTGATAGATTTATTTTCACCTCTATCAATACATATTCCTTTAATTGATTTTTTACTTTGAGGAAAAAGTCTCTCTGTAGTTTGGTTTTATCAGAAAATATTTTAGTTCCATTCACTGGTTTATTTTGTTTATTTTTAGTACAGTCAATGCATCCTGAGAATTCGTGAAACAAATCTTGAGCGGTCTGTTTTTAAGATGGTTATACTTTCCATACTACAAGCTCTTGCTGAGTGCCGTATCGATCGTAGATACATCGAGGTCATCAAACACGTGTACCAAAGAGCAAAAGCTTATGTTAGCCTGCAAGATGATTCCCAAGAATTTGATATTGCACAAGGTGTACGCAAAGGAGATGTCATATTACCAAAGTTATTCACAACCCTCCTAGAATATATGTTCAAACAAGCCAACTTTGGTATCATGGGTATATAGATGGCGAAAAACTAAACCATCTGAGATTCGCCGACGATATCTTAATTATCGCAGATAGTATGGACGAAGCTAGGCAAATGCTACGGAGGCTCAGGGAAGCATCGAACTATAGTTGGACTCAAAATCAACACCAACAAAACTCAATACATGACAAATCTTGTTATGAGTTATGCAATCAAGATAGGCGGAGTAAGCATAGAGCAAGTAAGCTCTTATAAATCAATTACCTTGGTCACCAAATCTTTATTGGTAGAGACAACCAAACCCGTGAAATATCAGGAAGAATAGGCTTAGAAAGCTACGCAATATCTTAAAGTCAAACATTCCAATATGCCTAAAAAGAAAAGTATTGTACTAGTGCGTGTTGTCTGTGCTTACATAAAGGGCTAAAAAAACTTACCCTCACAAAGAACACTATAAATAGAATAAGTATCGCGCAGAGGAAAATGGAGAGGTCGATGTTAGGTATATCACTAATAGACAGGATCCCAAATATAAGATTACGGGAGAGGTCTGGAGTGACGGACGCGGTTACCCGTATAACAACCTTAAACTGGGACTGGGCCGGTCATGTGGCGCGACTTTCGGACAGTCGCTGGACAAAGACGATACTTGAGTGGAGACGCATTCAGAAGTAGAGGCCGTCCACCAACCAGATGGACCGACGACATCAAAAGTATAAAGACCAACTGGATAGAGGCAGCACAGTATCTGCAAGAATAGAAAAAGCTACAGGAGACCTAAAATATACTATAATATTTTTCTCTTTTCCGTCTTTCTCTCATTTCCATGATCATATTTTCATTTAAAGTAGCACTATCCAAAGTGACCTCTTTCATTTGATCTGTTCGATTTGTTTTACTTTGTAGTAATGTTTCTAGAGATAATTTTACTTCTTTTAGTTCAGTAGCCAATTTGGTAGCACTGTTTGATTCAACCACTGGGATATAAATTTTTTCTTTTGGGTCCATAACAACTCTCCAGCTTCTTGGTTTATAGTTTATAGTTTTTTTAGCATTTGATTTGAATGAAATAAACCTTATATTCTGCTCCTAGCCAAGGATCTGCTCGTGAAAACCGCAATAAAACCCGTTCAGTAATTTGAGAGATGTGCCCGAACAAACGGATAAAAAATAAAAAAATGCATGTTTATGTTTTGGTAACGTGCAAATTTTTTTTTTTTTTTTTTTTTTTTTTTTTTTTTTTTTTTTTTTTTTTTTTTTTTTTTAATGAAAATAGTCGCAAAAAGGGTAGACCTATCGCGTGGGCCGCGGACGGCCCGCACTGCGACTAATGTTAGAGTTCAGGCCTCGAATGTTGCAGAAATCAATTCTAAAGTTGCTTTTTGGGGAATTATCAGCAACCGCAGTACCGCAGTTGGAACATGTATTTTTGTTGGACTTTTCATGATTTGGTTTAATGGTTTGATGTAAAAGAAAAATATGAAGAAAGAAAAAAAAAAAGGGCAGAAGTAAGAGGAAGAAAAAAAAAATAAATAAAAAGGGGAGCAGATATGTGGACTAGCTTCTACAGAAATTTCTGCATCCAGGACGGTCAGTTGACCTCGATGAACTGTGGCCTCGGCAATGCCCCCCGAATACACGAGCTCGGATCCCCTACAGTCACGAACTGGCAGAACAGGAGTATCGGGATTATACACCAATTGATGTGGCAGCCTCCCAGAGCGTTACCAATGGGTTGGGGCCACTGTACTACTTGGCGGCCAGCCTGCGGAACTGTTTCAATGCTGTACCCTCAGCCCCAGAGAGGCCTGACTGATGCCTGGATGCTTCCATTCGAATATAAACCAGAACACATTTCACCCGAGCGACCGGAAACTCTGACCAAGTGCCGAAACATGACTAGTCATTTCACGGCACCTATAATCAGAGCGGTGGTGTTTCACCGGGCGATGGAGGGTGAACCATCTACCACCTACTAGTTATATAAGCTTAAAAAAATGAATTTAATTTAAAATGACAGACAGACACTTTAATTTTATTTATATGTAAAGATTAATAAAGTATTTAAATCAACGTTTCTATTCTTATTAGAACAGTTTTATGTTCCAGAATGGTAGTAGCTCAGTAGAGACGTAAAATATATTAACTAGTAATACTTTCAAACGTACCATTTCTCCTAAAAGACCTGGCGGTCCAGGTGGCCCCTCATCTCCTTGAGAGCCATCATGTCCGGAATGACCTTTTTCTCCAGGACTACCGACATAACCTCTCTCACCTTTCTCACCGGGCAGCCCCGGTAAGCCGATGAGGCCTTGCTCTCCTTTTGATCCCATCGGTCCAGTAAGGCCTCTATCTCCGTCTCTCCCCGCTCTGCCTCTTCTACCTTCCCTACCTGGCGGACCGGACATTCCTCTGATTCCTGGTAGCCCCTGATAAAGATGTTTTTATTTAATGAGATGGCACTTAATGCTTCAAAAAACACTTACTGGTTCTCCTACATCGCCCGGTTCTCCTTTGATGCCCTCCAGTCCAGGCGGTCCTTGGGGACCTGGCACGCCTGTCAGTCCCATTGGGCCTTCAATGCCTCTCATTGACATCTTTAACATTGATTCAAACATCTGTATTCATTGAAGTTTAATAAAAATACATCTATCTTATCTACAAAGCTATTAAACTTAAGTTTTATTTCTTATTATTTTTTACGTCGTTGATTTACTTGAAAAATCCGCCAAAAAAAAACAACGCAATACTTAATTTTTTTCAATTTTTTGGAGTGATGAGAAAAATTAATGATATTTAAATGATCTCACGCAGAAAATGGGATACCTCCTGAATTCTGTCAATAAAACTAATGTTACATATTTACCATATGTTGAGATAATAACTGCCTAAATGTCTCTGCCTGGGTATCAGGTCCTTTTTCATTTCCTTGCGCGTTTAACTGAAAAATGAAAACGGCAAGTAAAGTCGAGAAAGTTCATTTTAATAAATATTTCAACTCATACTTACTGGTATCATAAAAACGTGTCCTGGCGGCCCTGGAATACCCTGCGTACCGTAAATTCCATCTCTCCCCGGTTCACCTTTTAATCCAATAGGACCAGGAAGTCCTGGAGGCCCAGGATAACCTCTGGCGCCAGGAGGGCCTCTGATACCAGGATAGGGATAAGCATCTATCGATGAACTGTTTATTTCTGGAATCTTGATAACCACGTTTTTAAACTAAATCTTTTTTACGTGTTTTTTTTATAAAACCACAAAACGCTTTTTTTATTTGTAAATAAGCCTAATTACCTCTTCATATTCCAAAAAAGCAGTAGTGGTAGTCAGATCTAAATCTGCCGTTCGCTGCGTCGTGAAATTCAAAGTAGAATCTGTTGTAACTTCTTCCTCAAATTCTCCAGTTGTTACTGCTCCTAAATCGGTTGCAGATATTCTGTGACCTAGATCAAAAGAGTTATATCCACTTTCCTGGTTAAAATGTAAACTGCCACTTCCTTCCAGTAGAATGTTCCCACCGTTTGCAAAATTTCTTTCTCCACTTGCACCAGATTCTCTGCGAATGCTGCTGGAATCTGTAAAAAGTAAATCTCATAAGTACCATTTGTTTTGCTCGGTCCAAAGTCTATTGTAACGCAAACACCTTCTGTCGAAATGCAGGTAAAAAGTCGGCACACGCACACGTTTTGGTTTCTTCGATCAAAGCACTTCTGTTTCAAAAAACGGGCGCACTCTGTTGAGAGGTACATTAATAAATTTCCCTAAGATTGAAACCCGAAAATTATTTGTTTATTATTACGCTTTTGTTGAGAGGTTTAATTTTCATTTTTTGCTT
This sequence comes from Agelastica alni, assembly GCA_950111635.1. Lineage (NCBI taxonomy): Eukaryota > Metazoa > Arthropoda > Insecta > Coleoptera > Chrysomelidae > Agelastica > Agelastica alni. Next base: position 17,616,470 of record OX467712.1, read on the forward strand.
TATCGTGAACAGAAATCGTTGATGTAGCTCTCGATGAGTTTTTTTATTAGAAATAGGCACATATTTAATAATAGACTACAGGCCCATGTCCAAAAATGGATGGGTCATATAAACCACCAGGTGACGTATATAGGACGATATAAGAGCATAAAATAATAAGATTCAGCACTATGCCGTCACTTGTAAGCTGTCCAACTGAGTGCTAGTTAGAATTCAAAAGTGCAGGTAGAGTGAGTACATTTTGGTCATATATTTTTGTACGGCATTTTTACCATCGATAGATCCATGAAAAATAATAAGAAAGCGCGCAGTGCCGTAAAAAAATGCGTCCGTAAATTTTTTTGATTTTCTAACAATTTCCAGGATAAATTTGGTCATTTCATTCTGTACGGCATCAGATTCATACTGTTTCAATACAGCTTCTAATCCATTATTCCGCAACGCCGTACAAAAATCATGCGACAAGGAAAAAAAATCGAGGGTTGCAACCCCCTCTCTTTCCGTGGTCCGGGGGGTGATTTGAAAAAGTACGGCTTCGGTTCCAAAACATTATCTAGCACTCAAAAGTACTATTAAAAATAATGCCGTCAAAAAGTTATTGTTCATTTGAATGTATATTAATAATTATATTAATTTCATGGTATACTTGATTTATATAGCTGTAAAATCATTTGACATTTTCCCTTATTATTTTATGTTTTTATATCGTCCTATATACGTCGCCTGGTGGTTCATATGACCCATCCATTTTTTGGACATGGGCCTGTAGTCTATAATGGGAATGCAACAAAAATAAATTATCGGTACCAATTTAATTTCTAACGATAATCCGAAACCACCGCATATTCGTGAAATATACTATAATTACTATTTAGTATCAAAATTAAAAATGTTCAAATATTGTTATTAAATACATATATTTATTCACGCGCCTTTTTCCGTAGGGGTACGAAAATACTTCTTTCTACTTGCTACGGTTCTTATCCACGTCTTTTGCTTTTTTTACTTTCATCAGCGCTTTCATACAAGCTCGTCGGTTGCTGGTACTCTTGACCTGGCCTTTTTTTAAAACAATTTAGATCTGGTCGAGATATGTTAGCCTAGGTCGAGCTCAATCGACTTGACCATTTACAATCGCCTTATAAATATATTTCTTCAATATTTCATCCATTCTTTCTGCGTGTCCGAACCATTTAAGTAGGTATTCCTTTATCTATCTTTGTTACTACATCTTCTTCCATACCACAGCGTTCCCTTATCACTCTATTCCTCACTTTATCCATCAGAGTCACTTCAGCTATACTTCTCAAAACACTCATCTCCGCAGCATTGATCCTACTGTCATGCTTCTTCCGGAAAATTATAAAATTATATTGTAGTTTTTACCTTCTGAATCGTAGCTATCACCTCTCACACGTTCCCCGAAGTATTCAAAGCTTTCGCTACTAGATTTCTTTGCATTAAATGAGCCTTCGGTAGCAACATTATTTCTCGTCCCGGGGTTAAGGCAATCAGGTGCGTATTTGTTGCAAAATTCGTAAGCATCGTCAGGTCGAGGAACAATTTTTATTATTTGTATATCTCCCTGAAAACAAATTAAAAATATCACCTTTTATTTCAATTTTTTTTTAACTGATATGTATATAGGAACTAGCAATTAACAATTAAACTATTGGAGCCCTAAATTCAGTACTTTGGGAACGAAACATCAGACGAGACACCAACCTTAGAATTTACAAAACAATCATTCAGAGTATATTGACATATGGGATAAATGTAAGATACATAGAAGAAAACTGCTGGCCACGAAGATGGACTTTCTAAGAAGAAGCTGCAGAAGATCGAGACTTGAAAGAATAAGAAATGTGGAGATTAGGAGCATGAACACCGAGCGAGATATTATTGAGGAAATTGACGAAAATAGTAGACATGGTTGAGACACACATAAAGGATAGATTCAACAAGATGGCCAAAAAAAGAATTGGAGTGGATACCACCAGAAAAACGAAAGAAGGAACGACCAAGGAGAAGTTGGAAAGATGATATTGACGAGGCTATGGAAGCAAGAAATTTAGGGGAGAATATGTGCTGCGACAGAAGGAACTGGAAACTGGGGACGGAGAGGCGGCGACAGCCGTAAATAATCTATATATATATACATATATATATAGTTTGTCTCACCACAATGATACCTTTTTACTTAATTGCCTGGCGTATTAATTACAGTAAATAAAGTTACCCAATAAACGTTAGACATTAGCATTAATTATTGTAATACCCCACTGGGTATGGTAAATATAATTTATCACATCTATTTTTGCATTAGAAGAATGCATAAACATACAGAAGTGGTCAATATTGTAAAACAACGAAAACTTGAATATTTCGAACAAATCATGAGACATCCAGAAAAGTATGTCATTCTACATCTTATAATTCAGGGTAAGATTAATAGTAAGAGACGTCCCGGCAGACGAAGAACTTCCTGGCTCAAAAATCTCAGACAGTGGTTTGGTCCCACCACTATACAACTTTTCCGAGCGGTTACCAACAAAATAATGATTGCAAACATGATAACCAGAATGATCGCCAACGATCGTTAAACCGTCATGGCACCTAGAAGAAGAAGATTTTTGCATTAAACTGATTCGAATTTATATTTATCTTAATTAATATTATTTGACAGTAATACGTAAAGCGCTTTTATATTAGGTTCATTATAACAGTAAATATGAGTGATCTGAAATTGTTAATAAGCCATATTATTTATTATTTAAAACAATTTGTACAATATTAAACAATAAAAAACAAAACAACCACGAACAATTGTTGCCTTTTTCTTGTTTTTTTTCTGTTTTACATCAACAACATTTTATGAAAAATATTAATATTAAAATTCATAAATTTATTTCAAAATTAAATGTCTACAGAAGTTTGCAAACAAAACAAGTAAATATGTTTGTTAAGATTTAGCAAACAACAAGAATTTTTGTAAAAGAATCTAAAGCAACACAAAAAATGGGAAAGAATTTAAAAAAAAACATCTTTAAAATGTATAGTGACTAAACGGACGATGACGTAGGTAAGGTTTTTAATTCCTTGGTTTTTTTTCGGTCTTTTACATAGACGATTGTTTAAAAGATTTGAAAGAAAGTGCGTATGGATTAAAAATAAATTATTTGATCGTCAAATGCCTCCTTTACGCCAATTATCAAGTCATATTAGCGTCATCTGAAGAGGAGTTGCAGGCGATGGTTATGATGGGCATGATGCCCTGAAAATCAAGGGGATAAAAATAAATGTAAGCAAAAAGAAAGTAATGGTTTTTGAAAGAGAAGAAAGTATAACAAACTGTGAAGTTCTGATTAAAGGAGGAAGGGTGGAACAAGTAAATAAATTTGTGTACTTGGGTTTCAAAGTTTACGAGTGATGGAAAGTATGACAGTGACATTGAGCGAAGGGTCTTGACTGGAAAACAAATGGATGGGGCACAGCATAGCTTCATGAACAGCTAGAAAGTGTCAAAAAAGGCACGTCTAGCTGTACATAGAGGAGTGTTGGTCTCTACACTTATGTATGGTAGTAAATGTTTGGCAGAAGAAGCAAGAAAATAGGATTAATGTTGCGGAGATAAGTAGATAAGTTTGCAAACAAAACAAGTAAATATGTTTGTTAAGATTTAGCAAACAACAAGAATTTTTGTAAAAGAATCTAAAGCAACACAAAAAATGGGAAAGAATTTAAAAAAAACATCTTTAAAATGTATAGTGACTAAACGGACGATGACGTAGGTAAGGTTTTTAATTCCTTGGTTTTTTTTCGGTCTTTTACAATAGACGATTGTTTAAAAGATTTGAAAGAAAGTGCGTATGGATTAAAAATAAATTATTTGATCGTCAAATGCCTCCTTTACGCCAATTATCAAGTCATATTAGCGTCATCTGAAGAGGAGTTGCAGGCGATGGTTATGATGGGCATGATGCCCTGAAAATCAAGGGAATAAAAATAAATGTAAGCAAAAAGAAAGTAATGGTTTTTGAAAGAGAAGAAAGTATAACAAACTGTGAAGTTCTGATTAAAGGAGGAAGGGTGGAACAAGTAAATAAATTTGTGTACTTGGGTTTCAAAGTTTACGAGTGATGGAAAGTATGACAGTGACATTGAGCGAAGGGTCTTGACTGGAAAACAAATGGATGGGGCACAGCATAGCTTCATGAACAGCTAGAAAGTGTCAACAAAGGCAAGTCTAGCTGTGAATAGAGGTGTGTTGATTCCTACACTTATACATGGTAGTGAATGTTGGGTTTGGCAGAAGAAGCATAAAAATAGGATTAATGCTGCGGAGATGAATAGTCTGAGAAGTATAGCCGGAGTGACTCGGTTGGATAAAGTAAAGAATAGTGAGATAAGAGAACGCTGTCGGTAAAAGAAGATTTGGTTATAAAGATAGATAAAGAAATGCTTAGATGGTTTGGACACGTAGAAAGAATAAATGAAGGAAGATTGACGAAACAATCTTATAAGGCGAGTATGAATGGGCAAGTCGGTAAAGGTCGACCTCGACGAATATATCTCGATCAGATCAACATTGTTTTGAAGAAAGGCCGGGTCAAGAGTACCAACAACCGACGAGCATATATGAAAGCATTAGTAGCATGCCATCGAGAAAAAAAGAACCTATTATTCTATGACCTAGTAAACCAGCAGAAACATTCATAGAACCGCAATATTGATTTTGTTCCTTACAGATAAATGCAAGTTTTCGGTACTTCAGTACATTGTGAATAACGATGGTGATTTGAGTAAAACCAAGTACATACAAATATCCGATACTTCTTATTGAATTACCAAAGGAAAACCATTTTACAAACATTTTTTCATTATCTGTTTAATAATCCATTTCAAATTACTATTACAAAATAATTAACAAGAAAATCTGGTGTACGTCAAAATGAAGGCTAACGCAAGAAACAAGTTTTAATCAAATAATTTTCTTCATTTTCTCGAAAACGGCTTATTTAGAAGCTGTTATACCTTTCAAAAAAATTTATTTAGTATTTTGCTGTAAAATAATAAGGGGATATTTACAGAAGTTTTTGTCCCATGTTATATCCTATGATCCAGATTAAATATTCCACCGTGTAACAGAACAGTTAAAACATGTTATACTTACCTCTAAAACTAGATATATATAGTTAAATTTAGCAAACACACTTTCGCATTCACCAAAATTTGAAATAAAAAAGAATCATTTAAAATATGCCCAGACGTCGAAAAAAACTTACGTTGTAATATCCTTCATCGGCCATCCGAAATCCAATATTAATAACGCCAGTAGTACTTATATATGATGTGGATGCTCGCAACAAAGGTTTTGTGACGGTTTGATTACAATCGATTATTGCTGTTATGGAATCTCCCTTCACACTGAAGGCCACTCTGTGCCACCTAAAACGATAGGTAATAATTTAAAAATGTTCATCCACTTTTTATAAACATAAAATTCGACGAGAATCATGTACATAATATATGGAAAAACTAGGATGTTTCCGATCGATTACTCGCTAGTGACTTCCACAAACCTTTTTTCATATTTACAACCAATATTTTCAAAATTCAATCTACATTTTAATTTAAATACAGCCAAATATAATACAAATCTATTTACTTCTTTGAAATAAGAGACCGCAAGTTATGCTGATGTTTAAAAAATTTTGAACATTCAGAAAGAGTCGATCGATTGCAATGAAATTTCCCATCTTCAGAATCTAATAAGAAACGTTAACATTACGAACAAAACATTTTTTAATATTTACATTTTACACTGCCTCGTGCTTTTTAAATTTTGTTTTATTAAAAAAGTTTTTTTTTATGAAAATATCGTGTGGGCCGCGGAAGGCCCGCACTGCGACTATTAGAAGGGGAAGGGATTATAGAAAGGAAATGATTGTGGACACGCTTTTTAAAAAGTTGCAGGTCATGGTTCTCTGGAAAAACTGATTTTGGAAGCTTATTCCATTCCGTAGCAGACCTGTAAAAGTAGGATTCTTAATGAAGATTGGTCCTTGTAGTGTCAAGCTTGAGAGTAAATGTGTGAGACTGATCAGCGTGCCGAGTTCTTCGGCCGAATGTGGCCAATGGTGGTATGGTGGTATGGTGGTATTTATCTGGAGCATCTGCCATGGAAATATCTGTAGAGCAATGACTGGTCTGCAACTCTTTTTCTATGTTCTAGAGGGTGAAGGGTATCTGTGAAAGTTGAGCTGTTTATCAAGCGAATGGCTTTTTTCTGAATGGAATCTAGAAGACGAAGATAATGCCTTGGTGCTTAACCCCAAATATGCGAGCAATACTCCAGTAGAGGTCGGATTTAAGCCTTGTACGTCGTCAACAGTTGATCAGGAGTAAAAAACTTTCTAGCTTTCCACAGAAAACCTAGACTCTGGCTTGCCGACTTTGCGATGTTAGCAACATGGTCATGCTAAGACATATTATTGGACACCGTGACTCCCAAAATCGAGATGGAGGGACTTGGTTCAAGGGTATTTCCGGACATTGCGATGGGATGATTTGAGAAATTCACTTTCTTGGAAAACGTGGCACTTTGTGTTTTTTGGGCGTTGAACTGAACAAGATTGTTGGTTCCCCTCTCGACGATTACTTTAAGATCTCTATTGATGGAATCAACCTGTTCCTGCCTAAGTCTAATTGTATCATTCATCTAAAGTGATCGATAGGATGTGAAAGTTGAGACAAGTGTGCTATCGTCTGCGAAATAGTAAATGAGGTTCGTGGTGGTTTTCAAGAGGTCGTTGATGTGTAAAAGAAATAAGGTGGGGGAAAGGATGGAACCCTTGGGGACCCCTGCATTGGTTTTAAACGCATCAGAAGAAATACCGTCAATTGCCACATGTAAGGAGCGATCTTTCATGAATCTCAAGAGCCATTGGCGCAGTTTGGTTGGGAGACCGTAGGCAGATAATTTACTTAACAATGCCTGGTGCAAACGCGGTCAAAGGCAAAGTACATACATACATTCCCGTAGGGGTAGGCAGAGACCACTTCCTTCCACTTCCGCTACGGTTCTTATACACATCTTTTGCTTCGTCTACTTTCATCAGCGTACATAAAAAAAAATCATAAAAAAGTATCGATTTAAATTATGGTTTTCTTTAGTTTGAAGCAATAGTTCGTCGCGATTTGTGCTTAATATATTTTAGGGTGTCCGTTATATACAAAGGTAATTTTTTATGCAGCGCCCGCTAAACTCTAAACTCTAAACAAACAGCTATTATGATATCAATTTATTAATTAATATTATTAATATTAATTATTAAGCACGGGTATATTATTTCGGTTGGATAAAGTAAAGAATAGTTAGATAAGAGAACGCTGTGGTGTAAAAGAAGATGTGGTTACAAAGATAGACAAAGAAATGCTTAGATGGTTTAGACACGTAGAAAGGATGGATGATGGAAGATTGACGAAACAAATTCATAAGGTGTGTAAATTGACGGAAGTCGGTAGAGGTCGATCTCGATCAGATCAACATTGCTTTGAAGAAAGGCCAGGTCAAAAGTACCAACAACCGACGAGCATGTATGAGAGCACTGATGAAAGTAGAGGAAGCAAAAGATTTGTGTAAGTGGAAGGAAGTGGTCCCTGCCTACCCCTACGGGAAAAAGGCGTAACTATATGTATTTTTTGTACGATTTTGTTAATTTCATAAATTCTAATTCTCGTAAATTTTTCAAAAGATACGATATCAATACTTTTTTTTTAGCTAAAAAGCAGTAATAAATGGTCGGAGAATCCCGAATATTTAAGAGGCTTAGAAAGAGTTGTTTAAGTGACAAAATTTACAAAATTAACACTTTACTTTGACACGAGGATGAAAAACTTATGTGATTCAGATTATAAGCGAGCTAAATAATGTTTAATAAAATAAATCATGTACACCCAGATGTGGGCATTTTATTTGATCTTATACACATTTTCAACTATTTTCTCAATTTTTTGCCATAATACCGTCAGAGTTAAATATTTTTGGAAATAAAGAACAAAGTTTTATCTAAACAATTATAATTTTGCTGTAAAAATAAACAAATCTGAAAATGAGTTCAATTAAATAAATCTTGTGTGACTATGTTTGTAGAACATTTAATTTCCTACAAGAATATGTATTTTATATTGCTGAATATTACATTGTTTAAAAGCAAAAAAAAGGAACCATAAAAAGTGCAAAAATTCCATGTAATTTAAATGAAAAATGTATCGTCTTTAGGGAAAGGTATAATGTGAATATTGTTACGATTTCTTGAGTCCGTCTCTGTCGACCCTTTCTGTCGCGACAATGCGTCGGCCACGATTGGGGAACTGTCGGCGCGAAGACCTAAGGAAAGTTCCCGCAAATTCTCCTCGACGAGGTGTCTAGTAAATTCTCGCCGTTTCGAAAGAGGTCTGTCGCCTTCGCGAAGAAGGTTTACAGGTATAAAAGGGACAGCGGCCGTGGACAGCTTTTCAGTTAAGTTTTAAAGTGTTTATGATTTATGAAATGTAAATAGTTATAAGAAGTTGTATATCTAAGTGATTTATATAAGTAGAATTGATTGTATTGGAATAAACATTGTTTTGTTACTGTATCAAGAGTTTTAAATCGCCGAACCTAAGAAAGAACTAAATTCGTAACAATATTAAGAGCTTTTTTTTGGTCTATTTTTTTAGGCCATAAACTAAAAGTGTAGGAGATGCTGCAAAAAAAAATCAGCTTTGGTGAAAAATGAACACCGTAGGCATACAGCCCTTACACGAGTGGTGAAGGTATGAGGTGCGATAACATAGGGTAGCAGGTCAGCACTAGTTTTTATTGACAAAAATTTGAATACAAATGTACTGCAGTCTGTTGCACTGCCATACCTTCTTTTTTCATGTGCCCTATCTGGTCTCCCGAACGTTGGCTATCACTCTGGCTAGAGGATTTCGATCTTCTTTTAAGTGTATGAGTTCTCCTACTGAACGTATATTTGTCCATTCACGAGTGTTCTTCAACCATGACTGTTGCCTTCTTCCAGGTCCACGGCGCCCCTCTATTTTCCCCTTCATTTGCGGCATTTTAAGGTGGTCATTAATTGCCTGTCAGTTTTGGCCCTTCTGAGGACTTCCTCATTTGTTACATGGTCCGCCCAAGGTATGCGCAGCATCCTTCTGTGCAGCCACATCTTAAATGCCTCTAGTCGGTTCATTGTACTGATCTTGAGTGTCCACGTCACCGTACCATACAACACTATTGACAATCCGTTGTCTTAGCTTAAGGTTCAAATCATCATTGCAAAGAAGCGGTCTCATTTTATTGAACGCTGCGCGCGCCATCTCTGTTCTGCTTTTTATTTTTGTATCAGGGTCTAGTGTTTCCGTTATGATGCTTCCGAGATATTTAAACTTTGTGACACCTTCTAATGGGGTACCATCGTGGTTTAGATTGACGTTATTCTGTACCGTACCATGAATTTTGTTTTATTAACATTGATATTCAAGGTCAACCGATTTTGATGATTCTTTTTTTATTTGAAAGCTGGTGCTTCCCGTGTGGTTGAACAATCTGGTCATTTTTTAACCGACTTCAAAAAAGGAGAAGGTTCTCAATCCGACTGTTTTTTTATGATTATTACCTCAGAACTTTCGACTGGTTTAACCGTTTCTATGATTTTTTTTTATTTGAAAGCTGGTGCTGTTCGTGTAGTCCCATTTCAATTTAGTTCAGTTTTGACAATAGCATTTATAAGAAAGCCATATAAGTCTTAAATTTGCATTAAGTATGTGCGCGACAAATGACCGAATAACTCAATATCATGCCAACCGATTTCGATGGTTCTTTTTTTATTAAAAAGGATGTACTTCAAGGGTAGTTTGATAAAAGTTTGGTTAGGTTCTGAATATGGGATCCATGACAAAGTAACGTAACTTTTCAGTTCTTAGGAGCAAATTAACGATACTCGGCCGAATCTTTTATAGGCTATCCTAATATTTGTTGAAGTCTGTTTTTTTTCCAAGAATTATTAACATTTTAGTTTAAAAATGTAACAATTTTCTAAAATTAATTAAACACTAATTTTGTATAAATTTTATGTAAATTGAGCTACTTCAACTGGGTGTTTGGGTATTTTTTTCAAGTCTGTTTATTTTACCCTAATGCAAGGATCAAAACGTCCTGACAAGTCTTTTGTACGCACAGCTTGAATCATAGCTAGTGTAATGTCACAATATACTTAACGAATTCTCTATTCCTCCCACATGAAATGTTTTTACTATACTTATTCCTTTAGATACGGGGGTTGTCTTATTAGTTTGAACTGAGCCATAAAAACAAACTGCAAATTGACTGGTGTGTTTTATTGTTTCTCAAAGTATTTTCCAGAGAGATTATCTTTTTTATTTTAAAAGTTTCTCTACAATACTTTTTTTTAACATCGACTCCGATGCAGACATATTTAACAACAAATTATATCAATCCACTAATTAATTTAATTTAATTTTTGCAATAAATTAACATTTTTTCGTAGACAATAAAGAAACGTTTTAAATGATGTATCACAAGCCCCAAATTTCTTTTTCAAAATTTGAGGGTTATAACTGTTATTCGAAAAGGTTCCAACGTAAAGAAGAAATTATTCCGTCATTTCATAATCTAAAATGGCCGTGTATTGGGATTTTTTTATGAATATGCATACGCATTTCTCTGCGTAACAAAAAACAAAATGAGTTCATTAGAAGCAAGTCTCAAATAACAGTTATAATAGACCGGGCAGCACAGCTTAAATGGAACTATGCGAGACATATCGCTCGTATAAAAGACAATAGGTGGAACGGAAGAGTGTTGCGATGGAGACCATGGACCGGTAGAAGATCAGAAGAAAGACCTATCACAATTTGGTACGACGACATAAATAAATAGTATTGCCGTAGCAAAACTAACTTTTCAAAACCGAGGGCTCTTTTCTATTTGTATAGTTACCCTTCGGTTCGGAAAAGTAAAAAAAAATACCTGAAAGTTTTATCGCCCTAGCTCTCCTTCTGAAGTTATCGTGCGAAAAGTACAAAATGCGGTAAATTTGAGGATCATCTTGTAAGGCAGCTACCTGAAGGAATGTACCGTTATGACTCATCTTCAAACTCGGTCTTGTCCTTCGGGCAAAACTTCTACTCTGTAAGTTTTAGCGACCTACTGCCTCTCTGTCTCAAGATATCGTACCCACAAGATTTTCCAACACACACACACACACACAAAATTTAAATCAACCGTCACGCTGAAAATGGTGCCATTCGACGCGTGGGGCTGTGAAACGTGCAGCGCACATGGTTTTGACGATTTTGATTTTTGGGGGTAAACCAATAAACGGTTAGAAGAAAAAGAAGAAGACATACATATATTATAGTCACGCTTTTCACGTAGAGATAGACCGAGACCACTTTTTTACAATTACTACGAATCTTACACACGTATTTCGCTTCTTCTACTTTCATCGGCGCTTTCATTCATGCTCGTCGGTTGCTGACACTCTTGACTTGGCCTTTCTTCAAAACGATTCGATCTGATCGAGATACGTTCACCTAGGTCGACATCTACCGACTTGCCTATTCACAGTAGCCTAATAAACCTATTTCGTCAATCTTATTTTATCCATCCTTTTTAGGTATCCAAACCATCTAAATATTTTTTTATCTACCTTTGTAACCATATCTTCTTTTACACCACAGCGTTTCCTTATCTCACTATTTTTCACTTTATCCAACCGAGTCACTACGGCTATACTTCTTAGACTTAGACATTTACTACCAGCTACACTAATGTTCCACACCGTATATTGTTTAGAACGTATTTAAGCACACCATGTATGAATATTTGTGAGCGTAACGTTTTATCTTTTAAAATATCTTCTTCGAACATAAACAAGACCAACGTCAAATAATCGTATTACAAGAATAATAGCACAATAGATTATTAAATTAATAACCATCTATTATAGTCCAGTAAACTGATATATACGAGTCGTCCGCTTACACCATCACCACCATTATTTTAATATTAATTTGTTATTCTCTTGCATTAAAGAATGGACAATTTCGCGAACGAAGAGAAGAAAATTATTTTATAATTTTTTTTTATTTTTTCGTAATTTATAACAACAAAGTTTTGCACATAATATTCGTTTTCGTGGGACAATCTATATATGTATACCTAAGATACGGCAGGTAAATCGGCCTTGCATCATTTGTCTGGGAGTATTGAATGATGTATCTAATCCCTACTTGCCATACCCTTTTCATAATTCCTGTTAAACGAACCAATAATACGGGGTTAATGGCTTTTGAATTAATTGGGTTTTATTGTTGGAAGATATATCGTGAAAGTTCAATGATTAGACAGCTATTTATAATAAATGTAGACGTAGGTACAGATTTAACAGAAAAATTTAATTTTATTAACTTTCTTTGGGAAGTATAATATTCAATTATATTTTTAAAATTGCTCCCTGGAGTATTTACGAAAATCGTTAATAGTATATTATTCAACGAGCGTATAATGAAGGTTATTATACACGAGGTGAAGTTAAATGTCACGAGCGCTAGCGAGTGGCAGAAATCACAGAGGGAATAATAACTCATTATACGCCAGTAAAATATACTTTATCCACGACTACTAAATATTTTTGTTGTAGTTTATTTTATTTGTTGGAAATCATCAATCATATTTTAGTAGCTTATGTTTACTATGTATTTGTATTTGGTTAGTGATTAGCAAAAATCCACCACCACCCAGACAGCTTATTATAAATAATACAGTTATTGAAAAGGTAGAGATTACAACATATTTGGGAACTGCAATCAACGAGAGTTGGGATCATTCTCTCGAAATACGTTGTCGAATAGTGAGGGCTCGTGCTGCATTCCTTAAAATGTCGAAATTGTTTAAATGCCACTTTCTGAACTAAACAACTAAAATACGACTTTGTCACGTGCCTATTTTTTTCCTTCTACAGTTCTATTATTAATTGGGTCTCTTCTGATAGTTTCGTATTCCTTAGTTACTCGTAAGTAGGGTTGCATACCGTATTTTGTTGTAACTTTAATATATCATCCGTTGTAAATAGTGTTGCATACCTAGTAGTGATAGGATTATTGTTTGGTTTGCATTTCTGTGTGGATGGGGCTGGCTAACAGCACGGACGAGGCGATTGTGAAGCCCGGACTGGAGAAGATTGTGGGTTGACGTTTATTCCGTGTAATTTCTTGATTTCCGGCCTAGGAGTGTCAGTCGTTGGGTGAGATTCTTCGAAGTCGGGTGTTGGTGAGAGTTGTTGGGATGGTGTGATATTAGCACGTGAGCAGAACCTCTACGGTTTTTTCTTTCATATCTGGCTGTATTTGGGCCATCTTAATTGGATTTTGAAGAAAAACCACTTAATTTTTAACTTGACCATTCTATCTTACCTTCGTTGTTGATATTTTGGATTTTGGTGTCGAGTTAAAATAGCCGCTAGCGGGATTTATTTGAGGGAAGCCATTGTTGATTAGCACGTGCCGTTCCATAACCATCATCCATATCGACGATAAATTTCAGTGTTATAAAGACTTGCTTGGTGTTTTTAGCAGAAATTATTATGATAATACTACTTGGTGTTTCTGTTTCTTGGATCATCGATGAAGTTTTCAATTGGTTACGTAGTATTGAGTTTAATTTTATCAACTTATCAGTTATTATGTGCTTGATCTAAGTGTTTTCAATAGTTTAAAAGTAACAAATTATTTTCATTAAATTTGTACCTGCTCCAAGTTGAATCTGAACGTATACATTACTGAATATACATTATGTAATTATTGTGATGGTTTCAAATTATTATTTTTGTTGCAAGTCCATTTATTTTGTATTTTTTTTAATCTTTTGCTATCAAGAATTCTATATAAAACCAATTATTTTTGAAATTTTAAATATTGTGAACATTTTTTTTTGTTAATTCTCTTTTGTACATTATTAGGTTTTTATTATCGTCTAAAAGATTGTTATAATTAATTTAAATATTATTTTAAGAAAAGTGTATTAAATTTGTTTAATCTACTTTACCAAAAATACAGAATTTGTTGTAAAAAAAAAAACCGGAACATCATTTTTACTTAATTAATATATTGCAGGAATTGTAAATATAGTTTTATTTATTTAGTTCACCAAAATTGTTTGTTGTTTATCGTGTGGCTCTGCTAGTGCATACAAGACCTAGTGGTTTCCGGCTTATACCGTCTAAGTCGGTGGCGCGGCTCACTTTTATATATTTTTTTTCTTCTACCCTCTACGGCTGAGCTCGGGCATAATTTGCCAGTAGAGAGACCGCTGGCAGAGTACTCTTTAGAGAGCAAAAAAGACGTGGCAACTTCTCCGATGCTATGTGTTTCCTGTGCTCCTATATGGCGTTGAGTCATGGACTGTAACAGATGCAGCCAGTAAAAGGTTGGACGCATTTGAGATATAGCTGTATCGACGTATACTAAGAATCAACAAAAGAGTACTCGACATTTTTAACAAGGAAATAGAGATCATGAGTACAGTCAAGTGGGAAATTGGAATACTTTGGACACATCATGAGAAACAGCGAAAGATACGGTCTGTTGCAGCTTATCCTACAGGGAAAGGTGCTTGGAAAGAGGGGACCAGGCAGAAGAAGGATCTCATTACGGGTCTATTTAGGGCCGCAGTTGATAAAATAATTATTGCCAGAATGATCACCAACGTCCGGTAACGGACAGGCACTGGAAGAAGATGTTTACTATTTGGGATAGTCGCCGCGATTCCTTAATTTCCCTAAGGACAGAGTCGTTCGTTCTTCTTGCCGTCCATGAGACTCGAAGTATTCTTCAACAGCAGTGAATCTGGAATGTTTCTATTTTTCTTCGGTCTTGTGCTTTCACGGTCCACGATTCCGCTCCGTACAGAAATATTGGGATTATTAGAGTTTCATCTATTTTTTTTGGTGTTTAGCGTGATAGCACTATCCTTCCAGGTTTTTTCCAGGCGTTTCATTGCTCCCCTTGCTATTTCTGTTCTGCGTTTTATTTCTTGTGTGCAGCCTTCTTTATTTGTTATTAGTACACCCAGGTAAACGAATCTCTGCTTTGTGTTTCCAGTCTGATAATCAGGGTATTTAGTTCCTCTGGATCATTTGCTAGTTGAACGGTGTCATCCGCGTATTGGAAATTGTTAATTTTGTTTTAGAGACTCCCCCGGTCCAGTCTTCCAGTGTCCTACGCATTATATATTCCCCGTACACATTAAACAGCAAGGGTGACAAGATACATCCCTGCCTTACGCCTTTTCGTATTGTGAATCTGTCCGATAAAAAGTTCCCAACATGTACCACGGTTCGCTAATGTATCTATTCTGCAAATAGAAAAAGACCTTACCAAAAGTGTTGTTAGTGAAAGAATCATAGATGAATTTGCAAAATCCTCAAGAATGCTGGTTTTGAAATAAAATATTTTTGGCCTTTTTTTTACTTTTTTATAATTTTATTATTTATTTATTGTATTAATAAAATAGCTGTTATTTCATAACATAAAATTTGATTATTTATAATTAGAATTATGTATGAATAAAAAACAAGGAGAGTATAAAATATATATTTTTATTGTTGAAAAATGGTTTTTCCAATTGTTTGAAAAATGTATAGCTTCCTTATACAGTGTTGAACAGCCAAATGGAATAAATTCGATAACGAATAAATGAAAGCGTGTTGAGATAAATGCTTGGACACGTCGATTTGTATTTTTAGATGCGCATTTTTTTTAAAAAATAATAATTATATAGGGTGTGTCATGTGACAGTGGCCGATACCAACTTTCATATTTTAAATACAACCCGCTGTATATTATTTATTTTTTGGATTCTTCAGAAAATTCTAGACATAATTCATGTACAATGTCCCATACCTATTTTCAACTGTTTCGGAAATATTAAGTATTTTCAGATGTATTACAAAAATAAACATTAAAAAAAGAAAATTATTTTATTTCACAAATTCGCTACATTACACTCAATACATTGCCGCTATTGGTCTAATGAGAATTCTCACTGGATGAGAGAGGAACATACGCAATATCCTGAAAAAGTTAATGTTTGGGCAGGAATTGTTGGAAATCATATCGTAGGTCCCTTTTTCAATGATGGCAACTGGAATGGAGATAAATATTTAGAACTGCTCCAAAATAATGTCGTGTCAACTTTGACAATTATATCCTGATCCAGCAAACCCACAAGTTCCTGCCAATATACTATGGTTTCAGCAAGATGGAACACCGCCCCATTACCAAATCAATGTCCGGCAGTACCTGAACCAAAATTTTCCAAATCGGTGGATAGGGATGAGCGGATCGATAGAATGGCCAGCACGATCTCCTGATCTAACGCCATTAGACTTCTTTTTGTGGAGATATGTCAAAAGTATTGTATACAAAACTAAACCACTCGACTTACATGACTTAAAAAGACGAATCACGCTTGCGCTTAGATCAGTCACGCCTGAGACGTTGAGTAACGTTAGAAGACATTTCTATACCAGATTAGCATGTTGCCAAGACGTTCGCGGCGAATATTTTGAACATCTCTTATGGGACATTGTACATGAATTATGTCTAGAATTTTCTGAAGAATCCAAAAAATAAATAATATACAGGGAGTTGTATTTAAAATAAGAAAGTTGGTATCGGCCACTGTCACATGACACATCCTATATAATTATTTTTTTTTGAAAAAAATGCGCATCTAAAAATACAAATCGACGTGTCCAAGCGTTTTTCCCAACACGCTCTCATTTATTCCATTTGGCTGTTCCACACTGTAGATACGTATTAATTTTTCTACAAAAAATATAATGTTTATTTTAACTAAATTCCACCACTATAGTTTTAAGAAAGTGAAAAAGATCTTTATGAAATTTTGTTTTTTTTTTTACTTTTATTAACATTACTCATTACTCCCAAGTATTTAAATTGAGTGACTTGTTCAATGCTATTGTGGTATTTGGAGTATCGTTTCTACTAATGGCCATACATTTGGTTTAACGGATGTTAATTTTCAGACCCAATCCTTGACTTTCTTCATTGACCTTATCTAGTAAAGTTTGTAGATCATTTGCACTATCCGCCAATATCACGGAATCATCCGCATATCGAATATTGTTTATGGGAATTCCGTTTACTTTAATGCCTATGGAACTGTCGGAGATTGACTCAGTGAATGCTCTTTCCACATACAAGTTAAACAACATCGGAGACGAGATGCACCCTTGGTGGACGCCCTTTTTTATTTCTAAATCCTCAGTTGTTCCTGCATTCTGAATCCGGATTTCCGCTCTTTGGTTCCAGTACAAATCACCTATAAGTCTGATATCCTTTCCATCCAGTCCCAATTTCCTAAGATATGATATGAGGAGATCGTGTTTTATATTTTTCATTTTTTAAATTAGTATAGTTTAATTTGGACAATATATCATGTATTAGTGATAAGAAATCAATGCAAGTAGTTTACTGGTTTAATCACACACGTCTTACTTACTGCCCATCATCGATGTCACCTCCGAAAGTTATCAGATTATCTTCTTCGGGTAATTCATCGGTGTCCTCATAGTAAAAACTGACTTCCTTGCCGATGGTGACAAAAATTTGGTCGTCTCCATATTCACTGAACAACGTAAATATGGGATAAGTTTGACCTAAAACAATCGTCGTCAGCGACATCATAATCATAAAATTCTTTTGTACAGTTTAAAAAAAAATAACAATACAATATTTAAATACTTGACAGTAGAAAACAACAAGTTAATAACGGTACGCCCATTATTCAATCGTAACTGCCCGTTTAAAATTTAAACTCAGACAACGCCGGCAAAACATCCTTTGAAAAGGGAATGAAAATGTTAAGTGAATTTAATTATAAGTTAGTCGAGAGATTGTCAGCGAGAATAACAACAGCGACTCATTAATACCATATAAAAGAGAAAGACCAATCTAAATCCTAAACGGCTTCTGGAGATGAGCAATTCAACTTTTTCTTTTACTTTTGCAAGTCAGTTAACGTCAAAACTAAACATTCCACCAATTATCAATTCGCGAACATTTAATAGCATTTTACATAAAAAAGATTCAGGTGTGGCAAAAGAAGTTGTGGCAAGAAAGAAGGAGAGTGATAAAGATGAATTTGATAGAAGGTTATCTGACGAATTTCAAAACAATATTAAACTCTTCTGGAAGTCCATAAGAACAGCCAGAGGTGAAAATACTACTGGAAAACTGGAAAAAATCAGAAGAAACCAAGATGGTAGTATGGTAAAAGCAGAGGAAGGCGTATTAAAGAGATGACAGGAAAACTTTGAAAGTTTATTCGAGAAAGAGGATACACAAGTACAGGCCCCATTCGGAGACATGAGTAAAAGTAACAATGAAAGTGAAATTAGTACGACAGAAATTGTGAAAGAGTTAAACAGTATGAAATCGGGTAAAGCTCCTGAGTACGACAGTTGAAATGCTGAAGGCTGAACAAAGCGTGGTAGCTAGTCTGCTGTACCGCCTTTTTAACCTTTGTTGGAGGAGTGGTAGCATACCAGACGACTGGTTCAGGGCCATTATCGTGCCGCTTTACAAGGGAAAAGATTCGCAGCAGGACTGTAAGAACTACCTAGGTATTAGTTTACTCAGCATAGTCGGCAGACTAAGATGTGGTTACAAAGATAGATAAAGAAATGCTTAGATTGTGGGGACACGTGAAAATAGAGGAAGCAAAAGATGTGTGTAAGAACCGTAGCAAGTGGAAGGAAGTGGTCTCTGCCTACCCCTACGGGAAAAATGCGTGACTATATTTATGTATGTATGTATCAAGCCGAAATGACAGCCATTACCGAGGCAGCTAAGTGGACACTCCGCAATGAACAAAAGTTCAGTGAGATATCCATTCTTTGCGACAGCCAGGCTGCCATTAAATCACTGAGCTCAGTCTACTTATCCTCTAGGGCAGCGGTGCAATGCCAAGCCGCCCTGAATGAGCTAGCAACATTGTCTGGGTACCCGTACATAGGGACATACCAGGTAACTGTAAGGAGGACGAGCTAGCTAGCTGTATCTGTCTCATTTCATTAAGGAGTACAGATTGCAAACTGCTGGTTACTTCTACTCAGCAAAGTAGTTTAAAAAGCCAACTTGTAAAATAAACCTATGTACACATCATCGAAACAGATTTAGCCTAAACTAGATCTACGTCAAACTAATGATGTCTTAACTTTATCCAGGGAGTCCATTGGAAATGGACTTCTGTGGAAGCTGTCACGATAAGAAAGAGGAAAAAACAATGGTTTATCTTCTCTGCCACTGCCCTGCCCTAGGCAGAAAACGGCTTTCTATACTAGGACAACCGAACTTTGATGATTTATCTGATCTCATCTAAGTTAGCATTATACTGGCATTGATACTGGTGGTACGAAGTGCCTTGGAGTATGTTCCACTTGCCCCACTACCCAGTGGTCTCGTTCTAATCATAAAACTACGGGGGTGGTCTCAAAGGAATTCTGCCAACGGCACTCAGACAACGTCTATCGCCTTTTCCCGTGGTAGCAATTAGAAGGCTTTAACAGAAAGTTTCAAAAGATCCTGTATACCATTAATTGTGCTGATCGAAATCTTTTTAGTGTCTTAGTGTTTTGGCAAAGATTATTCATCAGTAAAACAGTCTTTTACTGAATAAAGTTCATTAAATCAAGATATTAAAGGGTACAGTATATCAAATGTGAAAACACCACAACAAGCTTAATCTTGTTTTAAGTTTAAATAACGTACAGAATAAACTTGCTGACTTAAACACATAATTTGAATTTTTGAGTTGATGTCAATACCTGCAAACGTCAATTAGATTTTTATAAGAAAGGGCCTCATTATTTATTTGCTTAATGTGGAAGCAGGAAATTCGTTTAAATGAAAGAGTAGTGGAAAGTATATTCGCAAGAGCAAAATACCTAATCTCAAATACATGCGTCATATTAAAAAAACAAAACAAATTAACTGTTTCATTTCATGACATGGCAATTAAAATCTTGCAACAAAAAAAAATTGGAATAAAAATGAATACTGTATTAATTTTTAACTGTTTCGAAAAAAAAATTTATTTAAGTACCCGTTTGTATTTTGGTCAAATTTTATTAGACAGACAATATTTATGCGACACACAGTATATTTATTATTAACCCATTAAAAAGTGACGTTAAAATCTCATACGGGATGGACGAAAAATACATTTACCGGAAGTTACACAATATAACATACTTTATTAGACATTTTTAGTACAAATCGATCCCTTTGTTATCCGATAAAAGTTTTATATCAAACAATTTAAAAATAAATACCCACAGCTATTACCCAACCTAAAAAAACCTTTTAAAGTAAATGAAATCTTTACTAAAATTATTTTTAATTTTTTCTTTTAGAACAACAAAAAAATATTTAAATCCGAAATGATATATTAGTAATAAATACTACAATTTTACTTGTTACTGCGTGTTATGCACTTCGGACCCATCCGAAAAAATACTACGACGCATGCAAGAGATCAAACAAATTTTCTTCTAAAAATGTGTCCTCACCACAACGGCCCCAAAAATAAAATAAACATTCTACGAATAAAAAAATGGACTGGGTCGGGGGACCCCGGCACAGAAGTGAAACTTCACACTTTTTACATTGAAACAAAATTTATCTAAATTATTAATATTTGTAATTAATTATGAATGACAATAAATTATAATAAATTTTTTTTTGTCCGTTTTATCTACTGATCTATTAGACATTCTTCTATTTTTTATTACCATATAAACGAAATGTACGTATATAGTAACTAAATTATTCTCAAACTAATAAGCGCACGTGGAGGATCACTGCAACACACAACTGCAAAACTTCACGAATCAACAGGCAAAATTAAAATGGGCAGAAGAGTTCGGCATTTCGCCCAAACTTTACACAGCTGTTCTCGAATATTCAATAAAATCATTGCTTTGGGAGAATAAAAGCATTAATATCGAAGGTAAAAGGCTAACACACCTTAGATTCCCAGATGATATTGTTCTCGTCACAGATAACATCGGAGATGCAAAACAGATGCTCGAAGAAATAATACAGCCGGTCTCCGAATAAACGCAAGTAAAGTAAAACCGAAATAATGACCAATCTAGTGCTTGCACAGAACATTAGAACAGGCGACTCCGAGATAAAAAAGACGCATATGTACGAATACCTCGGGCACGAAATGCAAATTGGAAAAAATAATCAAACGCACGAGTTAAGAGTGAAATACCCATATGTCTGTAGAAAAAAGTATATGAGTAATGTGTGTTACCGGTAATAACATATGGAGCAGAAACTCTGACATTAACAAAAAAGTCAGCAGAGAAGCTGAGAGCCATGCTTGGAATCACTAAAAGAGACAGAATCCCAAATAATACCATCAGACAAAAAACTAAAAACAAAGACGAAGTTGACCACATAACTAGAATAAAATGAAGATAGGCAGGTCATATGGCGAGGACATCAAATGACAGGTAACAAAGGCAGACCACCAGCACGCTGGAGCGATGATACATACATACATACAAAAAGTCACGCCTTTTTCCCATAGGGGTAGGCAGAGAGCACTTCCTTCCACTTGCTACGATTCTTACACATATCTTTTGCTTCCTCTACTTTCATCAGTGCTCTCATACATGCTCGTCGGTTGTTGGTGCTCTTGACTTGGACTTTCTTCAAAACAATGTTGATCTGATCAAGATATGTTCTCCGAGCTCTACCTCTACCGACTTGTCCATTCACATTTGCCATATAAATTTGTTTCGTCAATCTTCCTTTATCCATCCTTTCTACGTGTCCAAACCATCTAAGCATCTCTGTATCTATCTTTGTAACCACATCTTCTTTTACACAACAGCGTTCTCTTATCTCACTATTCTTTACTTTATCCAACCGAGTCAATCCGGCTATACTTCTTAGACTACTTATCTCCGCAGCATCAATCCTATTTTCATGCATCTTCTGCCAAACCCAACATTCACTACCATACATAAGTGTAGGAACCAACACACCTCTATGCACCGCCAGACGTGCCTTTTTTGATACTTTCTGGCTATTCATAAAGCTATGCAGTGCCTCATTAATTTGTTTTCCTGCCAACACCCTTCGCTCAATGTCACTGTCATACTATTCATCTCTAGTAAATTTTTAACCCAAGTACACAAATTCATTAACTTGTTCCACTCTTTCTCCCTCAATCGAAACTCCACAGTTTTTTATGCTTTTTTCTCTTTCAAAAACAATTACCTTCGTTTTGCTCACATTTATTTTCATGCCTTTTATTTTCAGGGCATTATGCATAATATTTACCATCGCCTGCAACTCCTCTTCAGATACTTGATCATCGGCGTAAAGAAGGCATTTGACGATCAAATCATTCATTTTTAATCCATACGCACTCTCTTTCAAATCTTTTAAACAATTGTCTATGTATAAGTTAAACAGCCATGGCGAAGCCACACATCCCTGTCTCACACCTTTTTCGATGTTAAACCTATATAACACTGGCTTATTCTCGAATAAGTATTCTACACGTCTGTGGTGAAAGAGAGTGCGCACACAGCATTTTATATGGAGTAGTGAGAAGGAGTCGAAGAAGAAGAAAAAGAAAAAGAACGGAGGGGGTGAGAGAACGATGTATCCTATCCGCCTGTAGTGGAAGAGAGTGCGCGTACAGCATTGTGTATGGAGTAGTGTGGAGAAGGTGGAGCAGAAGAGAAAAAAGGACGGAGTGGGAGCGGAGGAGAAACGACACGCATTCTCGTAAGATTCCAAAGTGATGACGTCACGTTTTTGCCGATTCACTCTCTGTATTTCTTTTTCGAGCGGTGCGCGTAAAGAACTGTCACTTAAAAACATATATTTACTGCTGAAAAATAAATTAAAAAATTAAACTCCAAAATAAAAACATTACAAATACAACGCAATAAGGGTAAAACAATAGCCAAATCTGTAAACCATGGAAATTTGTGAAACCGTAAAGGAAAACCAAATTTAAAACGATGTTTTTTTTACAAAGTATATTTACAACGAGTCATCGTTATAAACGTTTTGTATAAACTATTATTGCGTTGTGTTAAGGGTGAACACATTTTTAGAATAAAAATTGTTTGATCTCTTTCATGCGTCGTAATCTCTTTCCTGTCAGGTGCATGACGCCACTAACAGTTTCATACCGATTTTTATGTCAGTGAGGTGGGTACAGTTCAAATCGTAGTTAATTACTTGATTGTTTGTCGCGAATACAGGGTGGCCAACTGAAAACGAAACAAAGCCATTTGCAGGAAATTCGTCAACATTTTAGAAAGCTCTGACATTTCTCTTTACAATAGTCCTTAAATTTTACATTTCCTCCCAATACTCTGAAAAAAATTACATGTTAAAATAAATATTTTAGTTGCTTACTTACTACTTAATTGATTAAATGTTCAAATTGATGACTGCCCGCTTTCATGCAATAATAAAGAATTGTTTTAGTTTATTTTTAGATTTAGTTTACGTCATTCGCTGGAGCTCGCGTAGACCTTTAATTTGATACCAAACTCGATATACTTTGGTCTTTAGATGGCAAGATATTGTCTATTGTACTAGTATCTATGAACTGCGCAGAAAGATCGATTATTGTTCGTTTCTGCG
Organism: Agelastica alni; assembly: GCA_950111635.1. Lineage (NCBI taxonomy): Eukaryota > Metazoa > Arthropoda > Insecta > Coleoptera > Chrysomelidae > Agelastica > Agelastica alni. The sequence continues at coordinate 17,640,254 of OX467712.1, forward strand.
CATGTGTCAAAAGTCAATATAATTTGTGTGTGTGTGTGTGCCTGTTTGTGTGTGTGTGTGTGTGTGTGTGTGTGTGTGTGTGTGTGTCTGTGTGTGTGTGTGCGTGTGTGTGTGTGTGCCTGTGTGTTTGTGTGTTGTGCCTGTGTGTGTGTGTCCGTGTGTGTCCGTGTGGCTTTGTATGTGTGTCTGTCCGCCTGTTTGTGTGTGTGTGTGTTTAAAAAATTGTTTTAGTTTGTTTTTAGATTTAGTTTACGTCATTCGCTGGAGCTCGCGTAGACCTTTAATTTGATACCAAACTCGATATACTTTGGTCTTTAAATGGTCAAGATATTGTCCATTGTACTAGTATCTATGAACTGCGTAGAAAGATCGATTATTGTTCGCTTCTGCGTATGTGTCAAAAGTCAAAGTGTGTGTGTGTGTGTGTGTGTGTGTGTGTGTGTGTGTGTGTGTGTGTGTGTGTGTGTGTGTGTATGTGTGTGTGTGTGTGTGTGTGTGTGTGTGTGTGTGTGTGTGTGTGTGTGTGTGTGTGTGTGTGTGTGTGTGTGTGTGTGTGTGTGTGTGTGTGTGTGTGTGTGTCAGCTTGTTTGTGTGTGTGTGTTTTAAAGAATTGTTTAAGTTTGTTTTTAGATTAAGTTTAAGTCATTCGCTAGAGCCCGCGTAGACCTTTAATTTGATACCAAACTCGATAAAGATTTTGTTCAAAACGTTCACACACACTCCGAAGAATTTCCAGAGTAATACGACGGCACTCGTCAATTGTTCTTTGACTAGGACGCTAGTTGTGTTTTATAGATTATACTTTTCAGATGTCCCCACAAAAAGAAATCGAGGGGCGATAAATCTGGCGATCGTGGAGGCCATTCAATGCTGCCCCTTCTCCCAATCAAATGCTTTGGAAAACGTTGGTCTAAATACTGATGAACAATCTCCACTTAATGCAGAGGAGCACCGTCCTGTTGAAAATAAAAATGATCTTCGTCATACTGTGGATTATTTTCGTATACATATCAGTCAAGGCGGAGTCAATAGCGTCTTGCAGTAATTGCAAATATATTTCGCCAGTCAAATTGCCTGGTAGAAAAATGGACTCACCAGTCGGTCACCGCAAATGCCAGCTCATACATTTAATTTCTCCGGTTGCTGTGTATGCACCTCGTGAAAAACCCTTGGGTTTAGATAGGACCAACAGCGGCAATTTTGACGATTTACCGTCCCTTGCAAGAAAAAACTGCATTCATCGGAAAAAAAGGGAACTGTGGATCGCTTCCTGCTCGCGCACTCATTCTTAGGTACTAAATTTATACCATTGGCGTACTTAACTCGAATGAATGACATTTTTGCCGTTCGTGATTCTTTGCAGATAAGTTTCACATTTAACATCTAATTTCTTTATAATTAATGGGCAGAATTTTAAAATTTAAAGACTATTGTAAAGGCTATTGTCAGAGCTTTTAAAAGACATCTTATTCCACCCCCAATGATATTTAAAATTTGGGGGTAATTTTTACCCTCGCTTGGGGTTGAAAGTAGTGGAGTCAAAAATACCGGAAAAAAGTGTCCCCCTTTAATCAAAAATCGACCAGTCTGAGCGTTTAAAAAATGTTGACGAGATTCCTGCAAATGGCTCTGTTTCGTTTTCGGTTGGCCACCCTGTATTTATTTTATTTTGTGCTGGTCGACTAGTTATGGTGCATTAAAATTTCTATGTTCCGCAAATATTTTTTCATATCTGTATAAAGAACAACATTTGATGGAATGGTCTCGGCCAAGTTGAATATACCTTTTAAGAAAAAGAGCAAATTTCAAAGAATATAATAGAGACTGAAAGGAAAGTTTCCATCGAAGAAAAACGAAACTTCACCTACCTGCAGTGGGTCGGGCTACAATCAAGATGGAAAAATCCTTGGGAAAACCATCTGGAAAATATTCCTGCGTTGCAAGGGAAATTTGAGCTTGTTCACTCCACCTAGAAATAAAATGTACTTAATTACTAGTTATTTTTGCACTACAATAATCAGATATCACTTAATTTTTTTTTAATGACTTAACTGTTGTATATTATTAAGAATTTTTTATAATTCATTTTTAAGAACAAAAATTCTTTTTTTATAGCACATTCTAAAAAAAATATTTTTCTTAAACATTGAATTTTCATATTACTTCTAAAAATGGCCACTTGCTCAGATTTAATGCTAAATCTTAAAAAAATCATTCATAGTTTACTTAATAGAAATTCATATTTATGATAAAATAAAATTGCAACAAATTTTGTTTCTATTAAGGATGTTCGATGGTACTTTAAGAGAGGTAGAGGGTAAGGGGTATTTTTTTTTCGATATTTACATCGTATTTGCAAAATAGTCTCGGTAATTATACAGATAAGCTTACACATCTCCGATTTCCTTAAAATTTTAGTATATTATAGAGAAAATTGTGCCGAGAAATTTTATACATACATATGTATATATATATATATATATATAAATATATATGTGCGAAAATCATAGAAAACTGCATTATTGCAATAAACTATAAAAGTATAATGAAGCCCGACAGCGAAAATTAGATGTGAGGATTATGACTGCTGTATGTACCTACATATTTTTAATATATAGGTATAAGTGGGTCGATTATAAATCAGAAAACAAAATACTCCTCTGGCTATATGCCAACGACAGGCATTGAATTACATCTGATATATAGCAGTGTATAATACCCCATCACATGAAGCAAGATATACAGATGCTTGTTAAATAAGAGAAAGGGTTATTAAATTTATATATATATATATATATATATATATATATATATATATATATATATATATTCTTGACAACATAGTAAAATTTCAAGGAAATCGTAGTATAATTACCAAAGTCCCAACAAAAAAGCCACTTTTAAACATTGGCAGAAGAATAATTCGTTTATTTTTTGTGTTATTTTAAAAAAAATACCTATACGCCCATTCGGATCTCGAAGGAGTTGAAACTTCTGTATTATTTATACATCTTCCTAAAATCCTGGTTATGCCTTGAGGTTCATCGTAGAGACCCGCAGCTTTTATCAAATCAACTGTACCATCTGAAAAAATTAAATGCTTTATACAAGATGCAAAAAAAAATACTCACTTTAACAGTCAATTAAATTCCTATCTATAAAAAATTTGCCAAATACCACTCACTCACTTACTGATTTCTAGAAAGTTGAAACTTAACATGTGGACTTTCTGCATAATGTAGATTCGTTATAACGTAGGATATAAAAATTTTTTGTGTACCTGATAGTTGAAAAATGTATGTATGTATGAATTTTTCCTTTGGTGAAACCATCAGGCCAACCACTAGGTTGATAAACGAACGTGCTGATATGTGACTAGTATAAAAATCCTGGTTTCGTACAAAACGGCGATCGTCGGTAATAATTATATTTTTAGTTTATTTCTGTTAGTTTGTAGTTAAGGTGGAAATGTAATTGGTGAGTTTTGTTAAATTATTGTTAGTTTTTTAAAAAATGTATTTGCTAAATTGTTGTTAGATTTCTTAAGAAAAGATTATTTTAATCAGTCAATAATTAAACTAAGACCATCCAAGGATCTCGATTCGGAAATCCTGTCGTAAGTTGAATTTAATTTAGTTTGGTACGAAAAATTTTGAAACACCACTTGTCAGATCAACATCAACAACGAAAAATTAATTAAGTTGCCCAAGAGATAATAAACTTAGAGATTAATGACCACAGCGTTCTCTTATCTCACTATTCTTCACTTTATCCAACTGAGTTACTCCGGCTATACTTCTCAGACTCATCTCCGTAGCATTAATCCTATTTTCATGCCTTTTCTGCCAAACCCAACATTAAATTCCATACATAAGTGTAGGAACCAACACTCCTCTATGTACAGCCAGACGTACCTTTTTTGACACTTTCTGGCTGTTTATAAACCAATGCAGTGCCTCAATCATTTGTTTTCCTGCCAACACCCATCGACCAATCTCACTGTCATACTTTCTATCTCTCGTAGACTTGGAACCCAAGTATACAAACTTATTTACTTCTTTACTCTTTCTCCCGCAATCAAAACTTTTTACAGTTTGTCATGCTTTCTTTTTTTTAAAGACCATTACTTTCGTTTTTCTTACATTTATTTTCATTCCTTTGATTATCAGGGCATCATTCATAACATTAATCATCGCCTGCAACTCCTCTTCAGATGACGCTAATATGACTTGATTATCGGCGTAAAGAAGGCATTTTACGATCAAATCATTCATTTTCAATCCATACGCACTCTCTTTCAAATATTTTAAACAATCGTCTATGTATAAGTTAAATAGCCATAACGAAGCCACACATCTCTGTATCACATCTTTTTTTATGTTAAACCAGTCCGTGTAAGCTCCGTTTATCCTGACACAAGCAGTGGAATCCTCGTAAAGTGATTTCAGTGCTCGAATTAAACTACCGCTCACCCCATATATAGACAATGTCGACCACAATTCACTCCTCACCAAGGTATTTTATTAAAAATAAATTTTTTTAATAGGTAAGTATTTGTGGGGATTTGATTTTTAAATAGATGCTTTTATTCACAGACGGCTTTGGTTTAGTGCTTGTCAACTATTCGATAGATGTTTTATTGTTATTTTGAAATTTGGTAAACATATTTAGTAAGTGAAATATATTTATTGAATCAAAGTGTTTTAAATAGGCTTTTTGTTTTACCAACGTTGCAATTTTAATTATCAATACTTTTTTGGTTTCATTTAATAGCTTTTTTTTTACTCTTGGATATTTAATTAAAAACCTTACAGAAGAATCAATTTGAAGTTAATGGGGTCATATGGCCCACCGCTTTGTGGCAGAGGCTGCAGATGATGGGTCGTGCTTTTTTTATTTCTCGTCTTATTTGCATGCAACTCAAGTGCGAACAAGCATTATAAAGTGCGTTTGTAATAATTGGCGACGGTTTGTGTTTATATACAATGGGGTCAAGTGGCAAAATTTACAGAACTTTAATCAAATACCGTGCTCCATACCACATATGCCACCCACAGTTAAATTTAAGCTGCCAGCGAAATTTATTCTTACCATCTAATGAGTACCTTTAAATATAAAACGAACTTGAATGAGTACCCACTTCTCATCCAGCAACACATTCCTCCTCCTACATCTACTGAGGCTAACCTCCCCATCTGTAGCTCACCAGGAACTGAGAGAAAAAAATATTTGTTTTGTAATTTTTTAAAGTTTGTCTTTTATATTGTTACAAATTGCGACCAACATCTTGAATGCCGGATCTGTCCAGTAAATCATCCGTTCGACGAATGACGTGTTTTCTGGAAATTTGGAAATAGCAATACATGAATATCTCTCCAATAAGGTTAAACATATTATCTTACCAAACCAACATGGTTTTATGTCGGGTAGGTCAACTATCACCAATTTATTCTGCAAAACGCAATTCATTGCAGAGACGTTAGATGAAAGTAGATGTAGTCTACACTTCTCCAAGGCTAGAATTAATCACAATATTTTACTTGTTAAACTGGACACACTAGGATTTCATCCAACACTGATAAATCTTCTTAAATCATATCTATCGGTCTTGGTTATAATTCAACGGTTTTTTATCAAACCTCTGGAGTGCCTCAGGGCTCTGTCTTGGGGCCACTTCTTTTTATTTTATATATTAATGACATTCTGCCTAAAATTGACGTAAAAGCTTTGTTGTATGCTGACGATCTCAAATTAATTCACAGAATCGATTCTATCCATGATTGCATTAAACTCCAAAATAATGTTGAACTACTAAATGACTGGTGTGTAGAAAATGAGTTGTACCTAAATGTCAGTAAGTGCAGTGTCATGTCTTTTTGCAGGAAGGAGTTAGGCATTGTGTTTCAATATAATTTAGATAACTCGGTATTGGTACGACCTGACCTAATTAAAGATCTTGGTGTTTATTACGATCCTAAACTAACTTTCACTGCGCATATTGATAAAATCACTGCAAGCGCTTATCGCATTCTCGGATTCGTAATTAGAAACATGAGACTATTTAAATGTTTTACTACAATGAATTTACTGTTCTCTGCATTTATACGGACCAAACTGGAATATGCCAGTGTTATATGGAATCCTATATATAATATACACATCTCTACAATCGAACGTATCCAGAGGCGCTTCTTTAAGTCAGCATGTTTCATTCTGGATGGTTTGTATCCGGAGCGGATTATATCGCAACAGTACTTTTATGATCGATTTGGTGTACACAGTCTGCTGAGAAGGCGGTCAATGTACTCTGTATTATTTTTACATAAAATTGTACACCTACAATTAGACTGTAATGATCTAGTTGCCATGTTAGATTATCATGTTCCTGGGTTCAATTCCCGCCATAATCAACTGTTTTTTCAACGAACTTATCGAACTAATATATACACATTTTCACCTCTACATTTTCTAATTGAAAATTATTCTAATATAGAAAAATCTGTTGACATTTTAAACTGCAGCCAATTGTCAATTAGACATTATTGTTTAGAAACCTAAATCTTTGCTTTCAGCATACATAATTGTAATGTTTTCTTATATATTGTGATAGTTTCTTGTAAATTAACGTATGTTATTTATCTAACTACTACTAACCCTATCCTGTAAATTGGGTATACCCCGTAGGATATTGTAAATAAATAAATAAATAGAATGCTTCATGCCAATATACAAGACCGCGTATCGGCCTGCCGAGTTAGTTGATAAAGAGTAAGTGGAAAATAGTAAGTTAGTTAGTTGGAGATAATTAGTATTAAAGTTAGCTTTTAAAAAAACGCATTTATATACCAGTCGCGATATTTTTTAAATAACTCAAATACTACTAAATTTAGGCACGTATGCGTCGCATTAAAAAAGTTGTTTGCAATAAAAACCTACAAACTTACAATTTGGGCCAAATAGACCTCAATGTGCCAGTATTGTGTTTAACCTCGATCAAGGTAAACCATAGTTCGCTCAATGCTAACTAGGCTAACAGGTGGTAGCAGTGGCACACTGTAAGCTCAACAGCTGCAGTGTGTCTTCTCTAAGGCTGAGACCTCACTAGTCCGTTGCGTTGCGTTGTCGCAACGGATCAACGCATTGCATGCGCACGACGTCGCAACGATAACGTACTAGACTGGAACGTTTCACGTTACCGTTGCCTATGAATGGATCGAATATTGATGTTAAATCGACGTTATCTTTATAGTTATTAGTTGCGACAACGCAACGCACTAGTGAGGCCTCAGCCCAACCCAATCGCCTCTTACCAAACATAAAAAAGAACATATTTTTTATAAGAATTTAAGAATGACATCGGATTTATAATCATTACTTTTTTATGGTACCCTGGTCGATTATTAAATGGATAGATATCGGTCTGAGTTGGTTAATTCCTGCAAGTGAGCTTTATAATAGCAATTGGAGAATCTGTTTAGAAATAACAATTCCCTGTAAGTTCTAGGTTTTTAAAGATTTTTAAGCTCCTTGTAGTTCTTTTTAGTACGGTTGCATGTAAGTATTTTTTAAAAATTTACATTAATTAACAGACAACCTTCTGCAAGACAAAATTGGTGTTTATTAATTGTAATGCGAAGCTATGATGCCAAAAATAGTTTACCAGACTAAATCACCCTTTCTCTTAAATTAAACGATGATAATATCACACGTGGTTGTCAATAACAATAGTTAATTAAGAGGTTATCTATTGGGTCATCTGAACTACCCGTAGGTACATAATTATGCAAATTTTAAACCTAAATAGGATAGATGTGGATGTGATAACAGTTCAACGAATTTTTTTTCTAGCTTTTACATAAATAGGAATTTGGAATTAACTCTTTTTAATGTGAATTTAAACAATATCTTAAAATAGTTTACTCGTAAAAATACTCTTTTACAGATATTATTCAGTTATAGCACAAAGGTAGAAAATAACATTAACTTAAGTATTTTGAAGTGCCACGTCTTTTTCGTTCTCTATAAAGTACTCTGCCAGCGGTCTCTCTACTGGAAAATTATGCCCGAGCTCAGCCGTAGAGGGTAGAAGAAAAAAAATATATAAAAGTGAGCCGCGCCACCGACTTAGACGGTTCAAGCCGGAAACCCCTAGGTCTTATAGGCACTAGCAGAGCCACACGATAAACAACTAAGATTATGGTGAACCAAATAAATAAAATTATAGCTAAAATATATTAGATACTTTACTCCTACAATAAATCAAAGTACACAGTTCAATAATAAAATTATAACAAATATAGTCAAAATTAACAGCCAACAATAAATCAAAGTACACAGTTCAATAATAAACTTATAACAAATATAGTCAAAATCAACAGCTAACAATAAATCAAAAATCCAAAGTTTACGATTTCATAAAATAACCAAAACAAAAGTAAGAGTAACAAACTTTACCAAGTTACCAAAAAAAAGTATACAAGTCAACTTTTTAATAATACTTAATCAAACGTTCACATAAGGCTGCTAATTTACTCATGTTTTTACCATTTACATAAAGATTTACACTGTTAAAACAATCGAGCTTATTTAAAAATATTTCTTTTTACAATGGCTGATTTTTATGCATGAAATACAAGTTTTGTTTTATTTATTAAGAAAAAAATAAGTTCTTAACACTAATTTTTGTTATAGGTATATGATTTTTCTACCATCTATGACCTTGAAAATAAGCGCGCGTTAACTACTAACAAAATAGTTCAAGTAAAAACCGAAAACATTGACTCAACTATTCGATTAGTGAAACTGTAATAGTACGTAAAGACGCGTTGCGATACACAGACGATACCGTTATTTTCGCCGACAGTCTGGAAGATCTACAACATCTGGTTGAGTTAACAAGCATTTTCTGCAAGAAATATGGCCTAGATATAAACCTAAAGAAAACCAAAGTCATGGCAACTTCAAAAAACCAAAGCACAAATTTCAATAGACCATCTATAAATATTAATAACGACAACCTGGAATGGGTATCCTCTTACAAATATCTTGGCACATGGGTAACTGAAACAGCAGAACACACAAAAGAAATAAAGTGTCGAATTGAAGTAGCTCGCAGCGCTTTCATAAAAATAGATAAAATACTCTGCAGCCGAGATATAACATTAGAACTTAGAACCAGAATGCTATATATTCTCCATTATATTGTATGGAATGGAGGCTTAGACAATTAAATCAGAAAACATCAAGAACATAAAAGCATTTGAAATGTGGTGTTAGAGGAGGATGCTGATAATACCATGGGTTGACAAGGTTTCAAATGAGGAAGTACTACGCCGAATGAATAAAGCCAAAAAAATTAGTAACACCATAAAAAGGAGAAAATTAGAACATCTAGGACATGTTCTGAGAGGAGATAGATATAATAACCTAAAGCTAATTATTCAAGGCAAAATAAAAGGCAAGAGAACGATTGGCAGAAGAAGAATCTCTTGGCTGCGCAACTTGAGGGAGTGGTTTGGCTGCACGTCCGCAGAACTCTTCAGACGGGCGATTGATAAGGTTCGAGTAGTGGTGATGATTTCCAATCTCCAATAGGAGTTAGTCCAACTATTTTCAATTATATTAAAAAATGCGTCGACAGAATTTCAAAAAAAAAAAAATGGGGGATGAAGACGAATGGTATTGCTCCAAGTTTTCGTTGACGTTGACAGCTGACGCTTCTCCGATTTTAGTTGTAATTTAATAAAAAATAGCTGGTAATTTACGAGATGTGCATAAAATTGATTAAATCGGGTAATACTTACCAAAATCTTCAACATGTTGCGCTGCTCGTTCACCCACACATAGGAGCACGATCAAACAGCAAAACCATTGAAAACCTTCATTCGTACACCGCATGACTTCAACTCCGGCCGCGACTACACTCTGCTATTTCTCATGCATCTCTCGATATCATTTGCATGGGTCTAATGCCTTTCGCACATTCCTAATTACGCACTGAAACAAATAATATAAACACTTATCATTGTCAGAAACATCTGCTTGTGCAAACTCAGATAGTGGTCAATAAAAATTCCAGTTAATTTAGGAAGAATAGAGGTCATTCGTGCACATAAAAACAAACAATACCCCAATTATTTAAAATTTTATTTAAAACTCTCTTATTTAAACTCCTGGACAAAGTTAACGCAACAACACATTAAATCATACAAATTGCTATAATTAATTAATTTTATGGACAAGGAGTGGCAGGCCGGGCTAACTTTGCTCTGCCAACTCGATATCCACTTGTTACGTCCGTTAAAGTTGTTGGTTATAAGCTGTTGGGCTGTTTTGACAGTTGGATTCCTAGATTTTAGTCGGTTGGATCTAATTATGTCTTGGTGGATCGGTAAGTCTAGGTTTTCGCTGACCTTTTTAAACTCTCGGACTAATATCTGCTGTCTACGGATTTTTGATGGTTCGATATGACACAGTAAGGGCAGCTATTCGATGGTAGATCCTGTAATTATTCTCATTGTTTGGTTGAGAACGGTATCCACTTTACTAACGTAAGGACTTTTAAGCCAGACTGATGCGCAATATTCGGCCGTAGGAAAAACCAGGCTAAGTGCAGATGTGCACAGTGTTGAAGCGTCCAAAACAGATGTGGAGATTCATCAGATGCCAGAGAAAAGAAGCAAGTGAATTTATTAGCACAAACCACATAACGAAGGAAACTTGGGTCCAGTATCTTAAAGAACTGTACAAAAAAGAAGATACGGAAAGCATACCGAGCACCCCAGAAATCGCAACTAACGAAGTAACTGAAATAGAAGAAAATGATATAGAAACGGCATTAATGAAACTTAAGAACAGAAAACAGAATGGGCAAATCGGTAGAGGTCGACCTCGGAGAACATATCTCGATCAGATCAACATTGTTTTGAAGAAAGGCCAGGTCAAGAGTACCGACAACTGATGAGCATGTATGAGAGCACTGATGAAAGTAGAGAAAGCAAAAGATGTGAGTGAGAACCGTAGCAAGTGGAAGGAAGTGGTCTCTGTCTAACCCTATGGGAAAAAGGCGTGACTTTATGTATGTATTTATGTAAGAACAAAAAAGTCCAGGCCCAGACGGTATTTTAAATGGACTTCTTAAATACGGCGGGAGAAGCCTGAAAAGCAGCTAACAGCCATAATTCGCAAAATTGTTTTACATCAAAAAATTCCGTACGAATGGCGCCTAAGTACCACAATCTTACTGTTTAAAAAAAGAGACAAAAAGATACCCGCAAACTACCGAGGCATAAACCTTCTAAATACAATCTTAAAGCTGGTAACAAAGATTATAACAAATAAAATGAATAATCACAAATTTTGTGAAGTTCCTTAACTTTTGTGGAGCAGTTAATTTTTTAAATTGCGTACGACAAAATTATACGCTTAATAATTGCTGTAACACATTTATCTTAGTTTATTCTAATCATGTCTTGCATATTGGAGAGTGTGCTATATTTAGTAATTTAAAACTGTGTGACAATTTTAATATTTTGACCAGAAGATACATACTTGCATGTGCGTTAAAATGGGAACAAACAGTTTCGTATGTTAAACTAATTATATTTTATTTTATAAATGCACCAAATAAGCTCAAATGAATTTTGACAGGGATGTGTATTGTCGCCTCTTTTGTTTAATGTATATAGTGAAGGCATCTTTAAAGAAGCGCGGTCAGAGGAAACCGGTGGAATTGTCATAAACGGGGAAATAATTAACAACTTGCGATACGCAGACGATACCGTTATCTTCGCCGACAGTCTGGAAGATCTACAACATGTGGTTGAGTTAACAAGCATTTTCTGCAAGAAATATGGCCTACATATGAACCAAAAGAAAACCAAAGTCATGGCAACTTTAAAAAACCAAAGCACAAATTTCAATAGACCATCTATAAATATTAATAACGACAACCTGGAATGAGTATCCTCTTACAAATTACTACAATTACCCTAGGAAACACAAAACCTAATGATTTCTAGTGCCAACTGTCTTATGGCCCTACCTGTATTTTTCGATCTCAAACAAACTAAATATTTATACGTTATTTATATCTTATATGCAGATTTCCTTCGGATGAATCGGCAAGAAATAAGAAGATTGAATCGTTGAAGTAGTCAAACAAAACTAAAAACTTTAAAACACTGTACGCATATGTTCAAGACAAGGAAAGCAATTCCTTTATGCCTTTTACTTTTTATTTCTCTATCGCATCCACTTACACGGTTGAAACGAATTACTATTGAAAGGTAACACTTCCGGGTACATTAATCGGAGTGGGTTGAAACATCAACAAAACACGATGACTGCCGATGATGATAAACATATAAATTCGCGCGAATATTTTAAAGAGAGAATATGTCATCTTCATGTAAAAGAAGTAAAGTGGTGGTTGGTAACAAATTCGGTTTAAATCGGCACTCGACATCCGCTTCTTTGGAAATAAAGTGAAGATCTTTGCCGTTTCTTTAACAATTTATCTCACAGGAGTCTAGCGACCACAAATTCTACTATGATTTCGTATGCGCTTTTCGTGAAACTTTTAACTTGTTTATGATTATTCTTGCCCTATTCAAATAGCAGAAATAATAAAGGAAAAATTTAGGATCAAGTGTGGCTTAACATTTTCAAATAAAAAACAATTTTTATGCATGTAAAACTAATCCTACTACTATGTATGAGTACGTATGTATGAATGTTGGCAGCAATTAGAATTAAAATGACATTAGTTAAAATCAAATTAGCTACATACATTTCTAACCGGCATTAGTCAATTTCAAATTGGCAATAAACTAAATTAAATTAAACATACATAAAGTCACGCCTTTTTCCCATAGGGTTAGACAGAGACCAATTCCTTCTACTTGCTACGGTTCTTACACACATCTTTTGCTTCCTCTACTTTCATCAGTGCTCTTATACATGCTCATTGGTTGATGGTACTCTTGACCTAGCCTTTTTTCAAAACAATGTTGATCTGATCGAGATATGTTCTCCGAGGTCGACCTCTACCGACTTGCCCATTCACACTCGCCTTATAAATTTGTTTCATCAATCTTCCTTCTTCCATCCTTTTTACGTGTCCAAACCATCTAAGCATTCCTTTATCTATATTTGTAACCACATCTTCTTTTACACCACAGCGTTCTCTTATCTCACTATTCTTTACGAGTCACTCCGGCTATACTTCTCAGACTACTCATCTCCGTAGCATTAATACTATTTTCATGCTTCTTTTGCTAAACCCAACATTCACTACCATACATAAGTGTAGGAACCAACACACCTCTATGCACAGCCAGACGTGCCTTAAATTGATGCTTGTCAGTTTATTTATCGGTGTTAAGTGTGTATTATCAGGCAGGAACAGTTTGATTGATCTTAAAGAAATCGTCGAGTGGGAAACCAACAATCTTGTTCAGTTCAACGCACAAAAAACACAAAGTGCCACGTTTTCCAAGAAAGTGAATTCCTCAAATCATCCCATCACAATGTCCGGAAATACCCTTGAACCAAGTCCCTCCATGTCGATTTTGGGAGTCATGGTGTCCAATAATATGTCTTGTCATGACCATGTTGCTAACATTGCAAAGTCGGCAAGCCAGAGGCTAGGTTTTCTGTGGAAAGCCAGAAAGTTTTTTACTCCTGATCAACTGTTGACGACGTACAAGGCTCAAATCCGACCTCTACTGGAGTATTGCTCGCATATTTGGGTATCAGCACCAAGGCATTCTCTTCGTCTTCTAGATTCCATTCAGAAAAGAGCCATTCGCTTGATAAACAGCTCAACTCTCACAGATACCCTTCACCCTCTAGAACATAGAAGAAGAGTTGCAGACCAGTCATTGCTTTATAGATATTTCCATGGCAGATGCTTCAAAGAAATAAAAACTCTTGTACCACCATTGGCCACATTCGGCCGAAGAACTCGGCACGCTGATCAGTCTCACACATTTACTCTCAAGCTTGACACTACAAGGACCAATCTTCATCCAGAATCCTTCTTTTACAGGGCTGCTACGGAATAGAATAAGCTTCCAAAATCAGTTTTTCCAGAGAACTATGACCTACAACTTTTTAAAAAGCGTGTCCACAATCATTTCCTTTCTATAATCCCTTTCCCTTCTAATAGTCGCAGTGCGGGCCGTCCGCGGCCCACACGATAGGTCTATCCTTTTTGCGACTATTTTCATAAAAAAAAAAAAAATTATGTTGTTTTAAAAAAAAATACATTTTAATTATTTACTATTGAATCTTAATGCTAAACAATACGCTATCTGGAGGAATAAACTCGCATCAATATCACGTGACCAGTAAGTATGATTGCTTTGTGTTTATATATCATGAAGCTCGCATTTATGCGAAGATTATAGTTGTTTAATAGTGACTAAAAATTTGTTAATAGTGAAAATGATCGGCAGAGCAAATTGTTGTGTTCCTGGATGTAACTCAGTGTGTAAAAAAAACCCAATTTGACTTTTCAATATTTCCCAAATGGGGGTCAAAGAGTTGAGCATATTAGAGAATCGGGAATGGTAACTATGGTTGATAGAAAGAAACTGTGGGAGATCAATCTGAAAATAGGAAAGAGAGTTACCAAAAACATGAGAGTTTGTTATAAACAAATTTTTTTGAAAAATGTCCCATTTCTCCTCCGCTTGAAATAATCTACTATTATTTTATTTTAATTATTTCCCGAACACATTAATACAATTAGAAGGACATTTTTTTAAACATAGTGTTTAATTAGCTTAAGAACAAAATTTAATAAAGCATAATCGATTATGAAAATAAGTGTTAATAAAATGGATAAACACAATTTATTACGACAGTAATAAATTTAATTAATTGCACCAATAAATAATTAATTTTTCAAATTAATAAATAACAATTCTTTAGAAGCTTCAATACTTTTAAGTAAAAAAATTGTCGATATCGCAATTAAATGATACAATGCCACCCATAAGCTATTGATTATTTAAATTATTTATGTTGATGTTATGAAAATATTCATTTTGTCGAATTAAATATCCTGTTCCACTTTTCGTGAATGATTTTCTCAGTACGCATTCCTAATAAGTAATGGAATATTTCTGGTTAATCACATTAATTAATAAATTAAATTGGGGCGGTTCGGTCAGTACGTCGCACGGTCACGTAAAAGGGGACAGATGAAAAACGAAGAATCTTAAAAATATAAATAATACCAATTATTTTTATTACATTACAATAAATAAATTTACATAAAAATTGTTGAACAAAAAAATTTAAAAAAACGAGTACTTTTTTAATTGAGAATTGTAATATTATTGGAGTTTTTTTGAACTCAAAATAATAATAATAATTTTAAATTTTTTTAAGAGCTGGTTTGGTCATTTCACCCATCCTTTATATTATTTTTTTTACTAAAAATGGCCCTCACGTTTTCTAAAAATTCAGGTAGCCATGTTAAATAATGCAATGCTTTAAAATAAATTAAAAAAGACACAGATAATTAATTTGCAACTACAAATTTCACATGAAAATAATTTTTAAACTAAAATGAATTCGCTTAAACACACTTAAATTGTTTCTTCTGTCCTGTGAGACTCCTCTTGGTTTATTTACGATAGTGAGTAGCGTCCAAGGGTAGTCTTTTATCATTGTAATGCTCCATTTTTTTTATATCTTTTTTCCTAGCCCTGGTGAAACCTTGTTCTTCACTTCCAGCTCCCAAATTTTCGGAAAAGTAGTCATTCAGTAATTGAAGAAAATGCAATTTCGAACTAATTAGGCAACCTTAAACTTAAAATGCTTTTAGCATTCGTCCAATGATCTCTTTGTAGTCAGGATCTTTATTACTGCCTAAAAATGTCTCTATATCCTCTTTCAATGCATCCACCCTTTTTTTAAAGAATCTTGGTCAACTAAAAGCCTTTTAGTTCAACAAACATACCTTCTATCAATTTTACCTCTAAGAGGGCTGAAAACTTGGTGACCAAATTTTTGAAGCATTTTTCATCTGTTGGAAGTGATTTTTCGAATTTATGACCAAATACAGTCATCAAGTCCAAATCTATTTCTTGATCATTTACGCTACATGTTAGAGCTACGAAGTGACCAGTTTGACAGGGAATTGGGCATATTGTCACTGGGTATTTGATAATTGTCATATATATATATATAGTTATATATATATATATATATATATATATATATATATATATATATAACTATATGTATATATATATACATACATACATACATAAAGTCACGCCTTTTTCCCATAGGGGTAGGCAGAGGCCACTTCCTTCCACTTGCTACGGTTCGTACACACATCTTTTGCTTCCTCTACTTTCATCAGTGCTCTCATACATGCTCTTCGGTTGTTGGTACTCTTGACCTGGCCTTTCTTCAAAACAATGTTGTTCTGATCGAGATATGTTCTCCGAAGGTCGACCTCTACCGATTTGCCCATTCACACTCGCCTTATAAATTTGTTTCGTCAATCTTCCTTCATCCATCCTTTCTACGTGTCCAAACCATCTAAGCATTCCTTTATCTATCTTTGTGACCACATCTTCTTTTACACCACAGCGTTTTCTTATCTCACTATTCTTAACTTTATCCAACCGAGTCACTCCGGCTATACTTCTCGGACTACTCATCTCCGCAGCATTAATCCTATTTTCATGCTTCTTCTGCCAAACCCAACATTCACTACCATACATAAGTGTAGGAACCAACACACCTCTATGCACCGCCAGACGTGCCTTTTTTGACACTTTCTGGCTATTTATAAAGCTATGCAGTGCCCCATTCATTTGTTTTCCTGCCAACACCCTTCGCTCAATGTCACTGTCATACTTTCCATCTCTAGTAAATTTTGAACCCAAGTACACAAATTCATTAACTTGTTCCACTCTTTCTCCCTCAATCGAAACCCCACAGTTTGTCATGCTTTCTTCTCTTTCAAAAACCATTACTTTCGTTTTGCTCACATTTATTTTCATCCCTTTGATTTTCAGGGAATCATGCATAACATTAACCATCGCCTGCAACTCCTCTTCAGATAACGCGAATATGACTTGATCATCGGCGTAAAGAAGGCATTTGACGATCAAATCATTCATTTTTAATCCATACGCACTCTCTTTCAGATCTTTTAAACAATTGTCTATATATAAGTTAAACAGCCATGGCGAAGCCACACATCCCTGTCTCACACCTTTTTCGATGTTAAACCAGTCCGTGCAAGCTTCGTTTATCCAGACACAAGCAGTGGAATCCTCGTAAAGTGATTTTAGTGCTCGTATTAAACTACCACTCACCCCATACATAGACAATGTATACCACAATTCACTCCTCACCACTCTGTCATAGGCCTTTTCCAAGTCTATAAAAGCGCAATAGACCTTCTGACTTCTAGCCAAGAATTTTTCGACTATACCTCGTAAGAAAAAGACCTGATCCATACATGTATATATATATATATATATATATATATATATATATATATATATATACATTTTATTAGTTTTTGACTAGTTATTTATTTACCCGAGATTAATAACAGTTGGCGACGAGAATGGGTATCCCTGTGTATAATGCAAATCGTTTACATAGTGGCTCTAACATCTTCCCTCTTAAAAATTTTCGTTATAGAAGTCTTGGTCCATTAACCGGAAGATCCTCAGAATGATCGACTGGCACTGTGATTTATTTTCGGGGTGATCCTGACTTCTATTTCCCTCTTCTAATCGGATTCTAAAGAAGTCACATCGAATGTATCCAATATGTCGATTAAAAGCTCATTTTTATATGGGTGATCTTATTTTACGTCACTGCCAACTCTTGTTTTGAGTTGGTTTACATGGGATCGAATTAATTTATTATTTTTTTCCAGAAAGACACTGAACATAACATTTTCGATGCGCTCGATTATGTTACCCAAAACCCATTTTTTCATGTAAAAGAATGGATGGGCTTTTGTAAAAACTGGTTGGCCAATTTTTTCGAAAATTTCAAATGGAGTTATATTCACCAACCTTGACTTATCCGATGCTTATCAAAGTCGAAGATAAATCCAAGAAACTAACAATTGCAATACATAGAGGGCTCTACTTGTTCAATCGTCTTTCTTTTAAGACAGCACCAGTGGCATTTTAACGGGAAGATATTAGAGCCACAATGTACCATGGCTACGAAGTGACAAGTTTGACAGGTACTTGGACATATTGTCTGGGTATTTGATAATTGTCAAATATATTTATACTAAATACACTAGGTATTTTAATGCTCGGGATTGATAACACCACACTATTGAATCGTTAGAAATATAGTCATTCTATAAAAAATGAGGCATTGACCTAAAGATTAATATACACTACCTGACAGTTTTAATTAAGTATCCATTTTGTTTGTAAAAATCACCAAACTACACCAAACAAAATACAAGTAGAGTAACTAGTAGGGGAAACTAAAACATACTCTGCCTTTAACATTACTTACAGTCCAACATTGACAATTTAACCTTTATTTTCTCGCGCTGTCATTCTGTCGTTTTTGACGCCAAGTGTGATGTTTACTAAGGCAAATGTAGCGAAAATTTCAATATTTGAACGGATATGTTTCTACCATTTTTCCATCAACCATCAATTTTTGTTTACCTGGCTGCTACTCCAAGTAGTCGATGCATTGTGCAGAGTGAATCTGTTCTGGCAGCAAACCTCGTTATTGTTTGTGGTGTCAAAGAAAAAAAGGATGTCGAGTGGATTATCTGATGGTCATTTTCACTTTTAACAAATTCTAAGTCACTATTAAACAACTATAATCTTCACACAAAGGCACGCTTCCAGGTAAATAAACACAAAGCAATCATACTTGCTGGTCACGTGATATTGATGCGAGTTTATTCCGCCAGATAGCGTATTAATTAGCATTAAAACTCAATGTTTACCTTCGGAGCGTTTCAAAAATTAGACGCCAGAGGCCGCACGCCTCGCGATTAAATGCAATGCGTTCAAAATTTCTTTGCAGCTTCATTATTTAATACTGTCACTGCTCGTAAAATTAAGTAGCAACTAAATTAATGACGATATATCTTTACGTCTTTAATTGCATACATTCATTCCGTCAAGACGTACATTTAAACGTGTTTTTAATTTTGTAAAGAATTCTAGCAAAATGTCCGACTCGAATGTCAGGAAAATTCCGTGACACCTGCAATTATTCTAATTCGTACGCGATTCAATTAACTTGAACTCTTCATATTTCAAAGGAAATATTTGCTTTTGTGTAAACGAAAAAATGTTAGGATCGTTTGAAGCACTCATGAGCTGTTTAAGAAGGTATAGACATTTTACGTAAGAGAAATCGTGTTACTTGTTATTCTATCTACATTAAAAAGATAAAAAATAAAAAAGTCAGAAAATTTTTCTTTTTTACAATTAATTTCATATATCTTTCATATGAATGTTAAGGACCACCTGGAAAACTAAAATATATTCACAAGTCTCTTGTTTTCAGAAATTTGTTATTCAAATTTTGTTATTGTAACAGTTTGGCATAGATTTTATTTTTTATATAACCTGTAGGTGTTAAAATGTGAATTTTAATAGCTGAAGTCAATCGAAACGACATAATTTTAATTTTGCAAAAATAACATCTATCAGATTAGTCATTATTTATTTATTTATTTTTAGTCGACTTCCAAAGTAAACACAATCTTTTTTTTAAGACAATAAGAATTTAATATGGCTGCATGAAAGATGACAGATAGGTGGCATCTACATACTAATAACGCTTCTAGATATTAATATGATAAAATATTACTTATCTATACATATAAAATGCTTTGTCCTGAATGAAAAACTAATCTTTGTTGAGTTCTTTCCAGTGGTATTCCTCAATTTTTGAATAAAACAAATTTTTTTCCACAAATAAACATTTTATTTTTCTACATAATCACCTTTTAGCTCGATACATTTAGTCCAGCGTTTTTATAATTTTTTTATTCCCTCCAAATAATAGGTTTTTTCAAAGCTCTCTCAAAATACGCGTTTGTTTCGGTAATGACTTCTTCATTCGACTCAAATCTCTTACCGCCCAGCCATTTCTTTAGGTTTGGAAACAGAAAATAGTCGCAGGGGGCTAATTCTGGAGAATATGTTGGATGGGGTAACAGTTCGTATCCCAATTCGTGGATTTTGGTTATCGTGACTAGACAAATGTGCACACGTGCATTGTCTTGATGGAACAGCACTTTCTTCTTCTTAGCCAAATGCGGCCGTTTTTGATTCAAATCAACGTCGAATCTGTTCAAAAGCTTTAAATAATATTCGCCGGTGATCGTTTTATCTTTCTTGAGGTAATCTATGTGAATGACACCGCGTACATCCCAAAAAACTGTGGCCATGACCTTGTTGGCTGACAGACTCTGTTTCGCCTTCTTTGGTCCACGTTCACCCCGAGCAGCCCACTGTTTCGATTGTTTCTTGGTCTCTGGCGTGTTGTGATGGATCCGTGTTTCATTCACAGTAACAAAACGGCACAAAAATTCGTCCGGATTACGGCTGAACTCGCTAAACACTCTTTTGAAGTGGTCACACGATTGCGCTTATGGTCGAGTGTGAGCAATCGCGGCACCCATCTCGCAGAGAGTTTTTTCATGTCCAAATATTCGTGTAAAATATGATGTACCCATTTAGTTGAGATACCTACAGCATGAGCCAACTCACGCACTTTCATTCTCCGATCACCCAATATCATTTCATGGATTTTATCGACGATTTCCGGCGTGATCACTTCTTTTGGGCGACCTGGACGTTCGGCGTCACTAGTGCTGGTACGACCACAACGGAACTCTGTAAACCACTTCTTAACCATTGAAATTGATGGTGCCGAGTCCCCGTAGTATTTATCAAGTCTTTCCTTAGTTTCAGTGATGGATTTTTTACGGAAAAAGTAATGCTTAATCAGCACACGAAATTCACTTTTTTCCATTTTCGTAAAAATTCACGAGGTTGTCTGCTTTGAACGGCTATCAAACACCAACTGCACGACGAAGCTTGCTCAAAATTAGAAAGTTGCCCACTGATAGATTATAGTTGACGGCAGCATTTGGAGTAACTGCGCGGAAAATTTAAAAAGTCACTGACTTATCAAACTGCCCTCGTATTTAGCACTTAACACGCACATTACTCTGTTTTTAAACCTATAACTATTTACACTCAAAAGGTTTGGTTCTTCTGAGTCCTCTACTCCACTACTACATGCTGATCCAGGAGTTGAATAGAGTCAACGTTCACGTTAATAAGTCTATTTTCATACTTCTTTGCAAAAACTTTAATCACATCTGCAACCATTTCCACACCCAGATCTTTTTGTAGGTTGCTACTTCTTGTGCACCAGAAAGCATTTACAATGCCACTTGGTACTATAGTCTGAAAACTTTAAGTCATTTTGATGTTAGTTGCACTGGCACGTCCATTAAGTTGAATACCATAATATGCCCATAATAGCTCCACTACTTATATTATATATCAAGCATTTATGTATTGATAGCCCGAAATTTTTTTCCAGGAGCCAATAAAATTTTCTATATTTGATGTTGGGTGGGTCCAATGGATCTAATTTCGTTGGCTGATAAATGAGGAGATTTGCAGCTAATTTATTTGGGAGGACACTCAACCGGTTCTGATAACTCTCGGCTAATTTGGCACACTCTTCCATGACTGTTGGAACTTGACGGTTTCTATAAAGAACATAGTTAGGAATAGAACAGGAAGCGTTAGCAAGTGATTTGAGTAATTTGGATTGAAAACGCTTTATCTTCATGACATTTAAATCGCTTGCTGATCCCCACAGTTTTATTCCATGCGGCCATTAAGGCGTTTTTTATAATAACAATTATTAAGATTATTTGGATTTTTTAAAAACAGATTATGCAAATGAAAACTATAAGATTTGAACTTGATTGTAGATGACAAAAATATAACAAATCACTCGACTAGATCAACTGCTGCTAGCGAATTGGCAAAAAGTAGTGTAGAAGAACAACAATTCCTAAAAATTACTGGTCATAGCAATTATAAAACCATACTTAAATCTCGATTAAGAACACCACAACAAGATCATAAATATTATGCGTAGTAATATATCTTTATAGTAGAGAACAATAACCAATCTAATGTTAAGTTCAATTTTAATAATTGTAATTTGACTAATTGTACTTTTAATAAATAAATAAAGGTTTCGTTTTGTTAGGTTATAAATTTTTTTTTCAAAAAATTTTCCACCGAATATCCCTCGTACATTGACAAATGCCTGATAATTTTATGACAAATTTGTCTTAAAATTATCTCGTCTATAATCAATGTCCTAGGGATATTACTACCAAAAACAACATGATTGCTAATAACCTAACGTCTAAAGACCTTCACCACTATTTGCAAGGGTGTGTAGATAGGAAAAGGGAGTATAATAAAGAGGAGATTGTGTTTTTTTTAAATAAAGTAGCTTTATCGTACCAGTTCTAGTAAAGTATAACCTTTCATTTTTAAGGCCTAAATATATTCAATGTGTTTTTGTGGTATTAATGGTTTGGCAACAATCAAAGATTTTTAGTTTAATGTCCTAATTAATTTATCTTCCGAACATTTTCTCATTAATAAGGTGTTTGGTCTTCTAAAGGCGCATATTTATCTATTAAAGAATATGTCTGACAAGAAGTAATGTCTTTGAAACAAAGTTAGTGTAGTAATCGTGTGGGCAAAATGCTTTTAGGGTCTTTTGAAGCGAATTTCGGCATACAAAGTAGGGAAAATCAATGAATGTGCGCTAAATGACTTGCTAATAATTCGATTTATTAATCAAGACTTTTCTTTAGCGGGATCTCTCAGATGGCTGAGTGACAACTTGACTTTGCAGAGATTAATCGCGTGATTTTCTGCTATAAAGAGAGAGAAAGAGAGAGAGAGAGAGAGAGACCAAAGGATTGCCGGAAGTTTTCTTTAAGTATTATTTTTTCATGATGGATTCAAGGCAGACGTGATCAAGATGCGGGTGCGTAAATGTTTTTATAAAGATGTCGCGTACACACGTTTCACATACATTGAGGACGAAAAAGCTGAAATACATTCAATAATAACTAATTCATTGATAGTAACTAATACATAGACGATTGTTTAAAAGATTTGAAAGAGAGTGCCTATGGATTGAAAATGAATGATTTGATCGTCAAATGCCTTCTTTACGCCGATGATCAAGTCATATTAGCATCATCTGAAGAGGAATTGCGGGAGATGGCTAATGTTATGCATGATGCCCTGAAAATCAAAGGGATGAAAATAAATGTAAGCAAAACGAAAGTAATGATTTTGAAAGGAGAAGAAAGCATGACAAACTGTGAAGTTTCGATTGAGGAGAAAGAATGAAACAAGTAAATGAATTTGTATACTCGGGTTCAAAGTTTACGAGAGATGGAAAGTATGACAGTGACATTGAGCGAAGGGTGTTGGCAGGAAAACAAATGAATGGGGCAGTGCATAGGTTTATAAATAGCCAGAAAGTTTTAAAAAAGGGTTTTGCAAAAGAAGCATGAAAATAGGATTAATGCTGCGGACATGAGTAGTCTGAGAAGTATATCCGCAGTGACTCGGTTGGATAAAGTAAAAAATAGTGAGATAAGAGAACGCTGTGGTGTAAAAGAAGATGTAGCTACAAAAATAGATAAAGAAATGTTTAGATGGTTTGGACACGTAGAAAGGATGGATGAAGAAAGATTGACGAAACAAATTTATTAGGCGAGTGTGAACGGTCAAGTAGGTAGAAATCGACTTCGGAGAACATCGATCTCGATCAGATCAACATTGTTTTGAAGAAATGCTAGGTCAAGAGCACTAACAACCGACGAGCATGTATAAGAGCACTGATGAAAGTAGAGGAAGCAAAAGATGTGTGAAAGAACCGTAGCAAGTGAAAGGAAGTGGTCTCTGCCTACCCCTACGAGAAAAAAGGCGTGACTATATGTATGCATGTATGATAGTAATGGTTGTGGTTAATGTTAAGAAAAAACTAGCAATATATTTGTTTTTTTAATTGAGGCACAGCAGCTCCACTGCATTTAAAATTCGACCTAAAAAAGTTTTTACACAAAATAAGACAAGATAATAATGTTTTTTTTATAAAAAAACCCCTTTTATTACAATTTATTAAAAAATAACCCCTTATATTTATTGTAAATAATATACCAACACTCAATGTATGAATTACACATTTAATTTAAAAAAGTCCTACGTTTACATTTTATGATAACACTGCTAAATGAAAAAAAATTAGAAATTAGGTAAATTTAAAAATTGTCCCTAGCTTTGATCTTAGATACTTTAAATAAATCAAGTAAATAATTATTTAAAAAATTTAAAAATATTTTTAGACCAATAAAAGGCATTGAATAAAAAACTGATACAAAAATATTAATACTGAGCTTAGATTTTTACGATTTTTCAAATCATAAATTTCTGCCAATACATAATTTTTTGAAAAATTCATTCAAAAAATGTCTGTTTCATAGCACCTCTCTCTGTGGCTATAATAGTTATCGAAATATTTAAAAAAATTCTTTACGTAAGAATCCAAATCAAAAAGGGTCCAACCATTGGTAAACTTGACATGGAATGACCCATGATAAATATTAAGAATAAAAAAAAGTAACTAAATATAAAATATTTGTTGATTAAACCTAACCGACAATTTTTTTAACTAGAAAAATAACCCGAAATGTATAATTATAAAATTTCATAATTAATAAATAAATAAAAACGAACCTTCTGATCAGAATCCGTTTTAGGTGTTCACTATAGATCCAAACCGATCTAAAATCGTACACACACTGAAATTGTCGCATATTAAAATCGTTTAGAGACACTCTAAGAAATTAAATAAATTCTAAATATCTAGTGCATCATCACTGCCACGCGTTTTAATTTGTCCTATTCTACATCTTAATCACACGTGTCAAGGGCGTAGAAAATGGGGTTTTCATTAAAATTAACTGGAAATTTAAATATTGTATTAGTAGATATTGCATATGATAGCACCCCGAATTCCAATGAATTTATTTGAAATAATAACTTTATTGTCACAATCGACAAGACTTGGTAATGAACAACTTATTATCATTTTAAATCCACCCAAATTGAAATTGGTTGCCAGGATTTAGTTGTACCCTTCTCGAGAGCCCTATTGTTTTATTTTCCAACCCTCTAAACCGGAGGTCGTCCACCCTTCGGTGGCTTACACATATGTATCCTAAAATAAGTCTTAAGCATACCTCAGATGTCGAACTCATAATGTTCAAAAATATCGAGCATTATGAGCCATGATTAACGCATCATAGACGTCGAAGGTCAGCCACTGACGTCACACGCTAGACTAGAGAATTTGCGGAACCACCGGGAAAGTTGTAGTAGCCGTTCGGGAAAGATCTTGGTTGCTTTTAAATGGGATATACAGCCCTTTACACGACCACTAGGTTCAGTTTGAGTATGAGCTTTGAACAGTGTTTTAATTAGGTTGTAAGTAGTTAGAGCTAATAAATACATTTGCAGGAATTATGATAAGCACTAGAAAAAAATGACAAACCATTTGAATTGTTAGTTAAAAAAAATATACATACATATACATGTAGTCACGCCTTTTTTTCGGTAGGGGTGTAGGTAGAGACCACTTTCTTTCACTTCCGCTACGGTTTTTACACACATATTTCACTTCTTCTATTTTTATTAGTGCTCGTTGGCTGTTGGTACTCCTGATCTGGCCTTTTTTTTAAAACAATGTCGATCTGATCGAGATATGTTCACCGAGATCGATATCTAACGACTTTCCCATTCACACTCGCCTTATAAATCAGTTTCGTCAATATTTATCCATTTATCCTCTTTACGTGTCCACACCATCCACGTTCTGGCTGCTCGTAAAGTTATACAGGGCCCCATGCATTTGTTTCGTTGACAACACCCTTTGCTCAATGTCATAGTCATATATATTTTCCGTCTCTCGTAAACTTTGAACCCAAGTATACAAACTCATTCACTTGTTCCACTCTTTCTCCTTCAATCAGCATTTCGCAGTTTGTCATGCTTTTTCCTCTTTCAAAAACCATTACTTTTGTCTTGCTTACATTTAGGTACTTCTTTATAAATATTAATAATCCCTGCTCCAAACCAATCAAAATGGGGTAGATAACTCTGAAGTAAAAAAAATATTAAATCTATTTTGTTTTAACACGCTAGACTAACTGCTCTAAACAACTTCGCAAACATTTTTGATCTAACTCAATTGAACTTTGTTTTAAACCATAATAATAAACTGTTAGACTTAGTATACTCTAACTTTAATTGTACCGTAAAAAGATCTTTGGACCCACTCGTTAGAGAAGACAACCATCATCCAGCATTAGAAATAACCTGTACTTTAAACGTGAAAATTGAAAGAGTTAACAATCTAGAATTATCTTATGAAAAGTGTTACAACTTCCGTAAAGCCAATTTCCCATTATTATACGAAATGATAGGCAATATTGACTTGACGTTCTTAGACACCTTTGTTGAAGCTGAGGATGCTTGTAAATATTTTTACGGCAAATTATATAATGTATTAGACTACTGTGTACCTAAGTACTCTACGAGTAACAAAAATTAATAACCTCAATGGTTCACTGGCAGTATTATAAGGCAAATTCGTAGGAAATATAAATACTGGCGCTTGTATAAAGATAACAACGACACTCAATCACTTGAAGAATTTAGACAACTTGGACAGGAAATAAAAACTGCCGTTAACATTGCACATACAAATTATGTCAGACAATGTGAATCTGAGATAAATATAAATTCTAACAAATTTTGGGCCTACGTTAACAATAAAAACAAATCTGGTAAAGTACCTAATAGCATGACATACGAAAGTCAGATACTAGCTAATCCATCGGATATACTAAATGGGTTTGCAGACTTTTTTAGTAGTTCTTTCGCGGACCCTTTAAACTAAGCCTCAAATACCATAGAGGATAATGATTCATCGAACCACTTAAATTTAAATATAAGCAGCTTTCAGGAGAAAGAAGTTTTAGCTACATTGACGTCTATGAAAGCAAAACCCACCACAGGAACGGATCATATCGCTGCATTTATTGTTAGAGACTGTGCTTCAGTATTAGCTCACCCATTAACAACCCTTATTAATGTTTGCATTCGTTCACATACGATACCTTCTATGTGGAAGTGCTCTAAGGTATGTCCGATCTTTAAAAAAGGAACGCGAACTGATATAAAAAATTACAGGCCGATTTCAATTATATGCAATTTTTGCAAGGTATTTGAAATATTGGTGCAAGGAGTTCTGTATCAACACGTCAACAATTATATTCTAGACCAGCAGCACGGTTTCGTAAAAGGCCGATCAACAACAACAAATCTTACCGTTATTGCACAACACATAGCGGAAAATATAGATAACAGAATTCAGACAGATGTTATTTACATGGATATGACCAAAGCATTTGACAGACTTAACCATAATCTAATGCTGCAAAAACTCTCGAATTTCGGCTTATCGAGTAACCTACTTGCGTTATTCAAATCATATCTGTCCGACCGCACACAGTATGTGCAGTTAAATAGATTTAGGTCTAACAAATACCTCACCAAATCAGGTGTACCGCAAGGATCTAACCCCGGTCCACTACTGTTTAATATCTTTATCAATGACATTGGTGACATAATTAAGCTTAATTTTTTACTGTACGCTGATGATCTAAAAATTTTCTCTCCTATCATTAATATGACTGAATGTGAGAAACTATCGAAAAATCTTAATCAAATAAGCCAATGGTGCAGTCGTAATAATTTAGCGTTAAATCCTACCAAACGTGGCGTAATGTCATATACATTGAGATCTGATCCAATTATATTTGACTATAAGATAGACAATTATTCTCTAGACAGACCATGTAATTTTAAGGATCCTGGAGTTACTTTCGACCGAGAGCTATCTTTCCAAAACCACATAGACAATATAACTACGTCAGCAAACCGTATGTATGGATTTATAATTAGAGTAGGCCGCGACTTTAACCATTTAACACTTAAAACTCTCTACTATGCTTTTGTGAGGTCAAAGCTAGAATATGCATCGGTTATCGGGAACCCATATTATCAAGTGCATATTTATAAACTGGAGACAATCCAAAGACGATTTCTCAAATACCTAAGTTTTAAAGTAGATCGGACTTATCCACTAATTGGCACGGCACACGAGAGTTTACTGTCAAGACATAGCTTTTTCACTCTGGATAGAAGACGAGAATGTTCTAGTGTCATAATGCTACACAAAATAATTAACAATGAAATTAAATGTCAATGCTTACTACATCAGATAAACTTTAATATTCCCCGTCAGGCATCTCGATACACCGACTCATTCTACACTACCACACCACGAACAAATATACTTAAAAACTCTCCTGTTCATACTATGTGTAGCAACTATAACCTTATAAGTGACCAGCTTGATATATTCTATTGTAATGTGAGGCATTATTATCAGCAGTAATATTGTTGTGTTAGTCTTAAGCTTTCTACTAATGTTAGTCTGATTTTGTAAATTGTGTATTACTCTTAAGCTTTTTTATTGTTAGTACTATTGTGCAAATGTTTACTTTGTTCCTGTTCTGTAATTGGAAATATTTTTTTCTGTAAAACAGTGTAAATAAATAAATAAATAAATAAAAGAAATAAAATTTACAAATAAAAAAATTTATGCACTTTTGGTATTTTTTTTCAAAAAATAGTAATCTTTAATTCGTCGAGATATACTCCGTCAATGGGAATACTATGCGTGCGAGCTTTATTTTAGTATTTTAATTAGAAAACCATTCGCTGTTGTAGTTACGAATCATCCCATATGGCAAACACTTTATCGCTAGTTGAATTAGCTATATTATGATATTGGTGTTAGGAGTTGCTTGCGTAATTGGAAGACAATAATCGGTATAATGACCCGCTTACATTCTACACATAAATTTTGCCTACACAATTATCTACAAATAGAATAAGTCATTATGTCTTAATACAGTAAAGTACTGGGAACAACATATGCCCATATAGCATTGCAACTGGTATTGACATTTTAACCTTTATTTTCTCGCGCTGTCATTCTGTCGTTTTTGACGCCAAGTGTGATGTTTACTAAGGCAAATGTAGCGAAAATTTCGATATTGTGGTGTCAAAGAAAAAAAGGATGTCGAGTGAATTATCTGATGGTAATTTTCACTTTTAACAAATTCTAAGTCACTATTAAACAACTATAATCTTCACACAAAGGCACGCTTCCAGGTAAATAAACACAAAGCAATCATACTTGCTGGTCACGTGATATTGATGCGAGTTTATTCCGCCAGATAGCGTATTAATTAGCATTAAAACTCAATGTTTACCTTCGGAGCGTTTCAAAAATTAGACGCCAGAGGCCGCACGCCTCGCGATTAAATGCAATGCGTTCAAAATTTCTTTGCAGCTTCATTATTTAATACTGTCACTGCTCGTAAAATTAAGTAGCAACTAAATTAATGACGATATATCTTTACGTCTTTAATTGCATACATTCATTCCGTCAAGACGTACATTTAAACGTGTTTTTAATTTTGTAAAGAATTCTAGCAAAACTTCCGACTCGAATGTCAGGAAAATTCCGTGACACCTGCAATTATTCTAATTCGTACGCGATTCAATTAACTTCAACTCTTCATATTTCAAAGAAAATTGTTGCTTTTGTGTAAACGAAAAAATGTTAGGATCGTTTGAAGCACTCATGAGCTCATGAGTTTTTAACGCCAAGTGTGATGTTTATTAAGGCAAGTGTAGTGAAAATTTCGATATTTGAACGGATATGTTTCTACCATTGTCCTCAATTTTTGTTTATCTGGCTGCTACTCCAAGTAGTCGATGCATTGTGCAGAGTGAAGCTGTTCTGGCAGCAAACCTCGTTATTGTTTGTGGTGTCAAAGTAAAAAAGATGATGAGTGGATTATCACGAACAATTTGCTCTGCTGGTCATTTTTAATTTCAACAAATTATTAGTCACTATTAAACAACTATAATCTTCACACAAATGCACGCTTCCAGGTAAATAAAGCACCTGATTTTTAAAAAATTTACGGACCCCCCGGTAGAGGTCCCCTTTACAGGTTTAAGCTGAGAGCCCCAAATGGTTCTAGTCCGGGCCTGCTTCTTTGTAAATGTCTATGCTGATGTTAATGATTGTTCTTAAATCTTTTTTGACTTTAGAAATAGTTTTTGTATGAATTGATTCGTAATATATGTATTTGAATAATAAATTTTAAATCCGTATTTTTACTATTGCCGACAAAAAAATAAAGTCTAATTTTCAGTGCTCTTTAAATCATTTTATAAAAAATGTGCGAACAAAAAATGTTCAACATATTTCATACCTTTGAACCAATATTTAACAAATAAATTATTTTTGGAAATTCATCAAGTAACCCTATTCCAATTTTTTTTTAATGCAAACACAGACATCTGTCAAATATGATTGATTGGGAATATTGATCGATAACGTTTTAGTACCTGAATTTTTAAAATCCAGATTAAAATATATGCAGTGGATTTATGTTTTTATTCGCTAATTGGCTGTCTAATTGTTGTTTGCAAACAAAATTCATGGTGAAGAATTTACTTTTAGATTCAAACGATAACATAATGTTACATTTTAATCATCAAATAAAGTTATGAGGTTTCATGTTTAAAATAAGTTACAATTTCTTCTTTTCTCCTCTTATTTTTTTATTGACTCTATTACGTAGTTATAACAACTAAATACTTTTACGTTACCCTTACTAACGCTTCTACTAAGAAAGTAAAACAGCGCAAAATGGAGAGATCGATGCTTGGTTTTCGTTACGTGACCACATTAGAATTGAAGAATTACGCAGAAGAACAGGCGTGACTGATGTGGTTGTACATGTAACAAAACTCAAATGGAATTGGCCGGGACATGTAGATCGCATGCAGATGGCAGGTGGACAAAACGATTACTTGAATGGAGACTCAGATCCGATAAAAAAAATAGAGGAAGATCACCAACTCGCTGGACAGACGACATAACAAAAATTACAAAAAACTGGATTCGTAGCGCTCAAGACAGAAAAGAATGGACTCAACTAGAGGAGGCCTATGTCCAGCAGTGGACGTAGAGGGCTGATTGATGATGATGATGATGAACAACGTAATATCAGTATTTATACTAAAAATGGAAAATGGAAACATCGATAAGGGAAATCTGCTGCAAAAACGTGAAGGGAAAAGCCTAACCTAAAAAGAACTCCTGGATGACTAACGAAATAATAGGATTGATGGAAGAGGAGCACACACACACAGAATTCTTAAGAACAACAAACAGGCTTTCCACAGAAAACCTAGCCTCTGGCTTGCCGACTTTGCGATGTTAGCAACATGGTCATGCCAAGACGTATTATTGGACACCGTGACTCCCAAAATCGAGATGGAGGGACTTGGTTCAAGGGTATTTCCGGACATTGTGATGGGATGATTTGAGGAATTCACTTTCTTGGAAAACGTGGCACTTTGTGTTTTTGGGGCGTTGAACTGAACAAGATTGTTGGTTCCCCACTCTACGATTGCTTTAAGATCTCTATTGATGGAATCAACCTGTTCCTGCCTGAGTCTATTTGTATCATTCACCGAAAGTGATCGATAGGATGTGAAAGTTGAGACCAGTGTGCTATCGTCTGCGAAACTGTAAATGGGGTTCGTGGTGGTTTTCAAGAGGTCGTTGATTTGTAAAAGAAATATGGTGGGGGACAGGATGGAACCCTGGGGGACCTCGGCATTGGTTTTAAACGTATCGGAAGAAATACCGTCAACTGCCACATGTAAGGAGCGATCTTGCATGAAGCTCAAGAGCCATTGGCGCAGTTTGGTTGGGAGACCGTAGGCAGATAACAATGCCTGGTGCCAAACGCGGTCAAAGGCTTTAGATATATCCAAGGCTATTGCACGGGATTCACCAAACTTTTCAATAGTGTTTGTCCAGAGTTGAGTGACATAAGCCAGCAAATCTCCAGTAGACCGAAGTTGTCGAAATCCATATTGTCTGTCATGAATTATCTCAAATTTCTCCAGATATTTGATGAGTTCTGTGTTAATCGCTTTATGTAATATTGCTTCAAATCCTTTTTGAATTATATTATTACTAGGCTGGAAAAGATCAAAAACTGTTATTAAAGATCGACAATTTTTAACCTTAAATTTATAAAAATAATGTTGTTTTTTTAAAATATCAACTCAATTTTTTTAAACTAATAAATTTTTTACATTTTTTTATTTTTATTAATTTTCCTTTAATGTAATATCATCATGTATTTTAGTCGGTTAAACCCAAATTACTTTAAAAACAATTGTATTTTTGATTTATTAAAAATTTTTATACTTACTGCATCCATAATTATTATAAACTTTATTCACTAAGCTTTTTTTCCAAATTATTATTGCACTTTTTTATTTAAACTGCAACAAAGTTATAGTTTGTTTATTTTTTATTCTTTACATATATCTTTCGTGTCTTTCACGGTTAAAGAGCATGATTTAATGCAGTCGTCAGATGTCGTTGTCGTCGCGCACCCTGCCAATACCTAATCACCCATATCAACACGTTTGTGAATTGTCCCACATGAATAGAGCGAAACAACTATCGATTTCTTTAGAGTATACCTATAGCACGTCCGAATGAATGCACATAATATCTCCAACACACGATAAACTAATAAGAGCGTAACAAGGGTCGTAACGATCTATCTATATACCACTAGTCTCGTATTTCAACCCTTTAATTTGTAGAATCCGTTACAAAGCTACCTCCCCCATGACCGAAATCATTTTCATGTTTTCAATATTCATCGAATTAATTTTTTCAACAAAATGGAATTTATTAATAAGTAAACGTTTTATTACCGTTATAAATGCGTTGTGTATCCGATTTGGATACATAGATACTAATGACAACGACACAAAATGTGAAAATCTGGTTTTCACATTTCCTTCTTGCATCAAAATGCAAAAATACAAAAATTATCGGTGCCTTAGAATTAGCAAAGCTTTACCACTGCTTTCAGTAATGTACAAAAAATATTGTGCTCTTTTAAGCGTAGTTTTTGAATGAATAAGAGTTTTAAAACTTAGATATTCATTCACGTTTTAGTTGTTGTGTGTGTGTGTGTGTGTGTGTGTGTGTGTGTGTGTGTGTGTGTGTAAGAGAGAGAGAGAGAGAGAGAGAGATGGTCTCGGACGGTGTCGATTAACCACAGGGAGTATAGAAGGTCTAGATATTAATCTGAAGGAAAAGTCTATATTTCTAGTTTAGCACCATTAATAAACCTTATAAGTAGGTCAAAAATGGCCTTTTCGTTTTTTGCCAGAAGTGAACATAAAATAACAGGCATGGAAAAGTTGTAGGCTATAAGAGAATTATAGTTCTGTTTTTTCTGTCAGTCGATCTTCACATGCAAAAAAAATATGGTTAAGATCAGCTATTGATATATTATCGCTAGTAGAAAAAGGTGCGTTGAATATACCTATTTTGTGTAGATGAGCCCGAAAACGTCCATGATTTACTTTTAAACGTGTGAGAATTCCCTGTTGTCTTTTGCTATAATCTAAATTTAAAAGCTTACTTTTACTGGGAAGTTGCGGATATAAATAGAAATACTGATTGCTGTTTGTTTTTGCGATATTTTGATAATAGTTTTTCCAACGTGTGCGGGCTAATTCTTTGTGGTTATTTATTAAGTCTGAAAATGATTGGGTTTAAGTTAACTTAGATATTCTACATGCCGCTTTTGCTTCGTGGTCCACTCTTTCATTTCCATCTATCCCGCAATGTCCTTTCACCCAGATAAGATTAATTTTCTTCCCACTATTTTTTAAGTCATATAGCAACCTCTTAATTTTAAAAATAAGATGTTGCCTAAAACATTTTGATGGAGAACTCTCTATTGCTTGCAATACAGATTTAGAATCCGTCATGATGGCCACGTTTTGAAATGAATTCAAACTACACCAGTATAAAGCTTCTCTTACAGCTAGTGCTTAAGCTGTATATACTGATAAATTGTCCGAAATTTTAAATCGTTTGACTATGTCCAAGTCAGAAACAAAAATAGCTGCTCCGGTCCGGTCATCATTTTTTGACCCATCTGTATAAATTTTTATTACATCCTGCTTTATGACAGCCAATGTGGTTTTCAAGATCAACTCATTTAAACTAGGTAGGTCCGAATATGATGGGTATATGAACGTTGGTCGGAATATCAATGAACCATAACTATACTGGTAAATTGGAAAAATAGATTGGTTGTTAATGTAAATATTATCTGAGATATGGTATTTAAAAAGGCATCCGACAATGGTGGGGAGTTTTTTATTCTCCAGTTAGAAAGAGAGAGGTTACAAGAGTTTATTTAAGCGATTTTCGAGACCATGGATGTGTTAAACGATCGGTATATTACCAATTGCTTTTCAGCTAAAAATTTTCGTATGAAATGGAGAAACCGTTGTCAGAGAACCATCCATGCAGCACAGGCATAAACATCCTCAAGTCGTCAACACATTGCTCGAAGGAACTACGGATGAAATAAAAGCATAAATCATCTGCATATTGAATGACTTTAATATTGTCATTTCCCGAACTGTGCAGGTCAGCAGTATAGATATTAAATAGAAGTGGGCTTAGAATAGACCCTTGTGGTAATCCGTTATAGACCGTTCCAGGACCGTGTAGCACATTTACATGGTCTGGAATAAAAATGTGTCTGTTTACAAATAAGTTAATTACATTGGCATTTTAGTTGTTACAGTGTATATTTTTTAGATCTACATAAATTTCCATTTTTATAATACAGGAATGCGCCATTTAAAAGAGACTTTTTATACGAGAGTTTTGCGTGGTGCTGGTTTGTTTGATTTTATTATTAGATATATTTACCACATTTTTGGCAAATTGTTTTACTACTAAGTCATCTTTTGATCAATATTGTTATGTATTTGTAATAGATAAATGTTTTCCATCCATTGAATCTGTCGAATTGGAAATGTAAACAAAATAACAGGTTCAGTCAATACGAGAAAAGTATGACAAATTGAAAATATTTTGTTAAAAAAGTACAGTGGGTTTGTAAAATAATATATCCATCACTATAATAAAGTCTTTTATGAAATAACATCAAACGCCAGCTCTGTAACAATCAATCAATTTATAATCAAATTTAGAGCCAGTTATTTGGTACAAATTAATATTTTTTGTCTGCCAATCTACTAATCATGTGCAAAAGCTAAACTTAGTTTAAGTTTAGAGTATTGTTTTAACATTTAGAGCGTTAGACCATCATAATCTCTTAAGCTTTTTGTTTTTTTTTTGTTGAAATAAAGACAAACAGTGGTGGATCTTTTCCTTTTTAATAAATATCTTCACATACCAATTACTAAAGAAGCCTCTTGTTTGGCTGTGCTAGTAAGGGCTACAAAAAAATTAACTCAAAGCACCCCACATGGTATAACTCCAAACGATCATATTTTATTAGCAAAGCCTTCCTTTTAGTCGATATTATGCACTTCTTAACTGGATATTTATACATATAGTCACGCTTTTCCCGTAGGGGTAAGCACAGACTACTTCTCTCTACTACCTATGGTTCCTCCACACGTCTTTCGCTTCTTCTACTTTCATCGATACATTTATGCATGTTCGACGATTGCTGGTACTCTTGACCTGGCCTTTTTACAAAACAATATCGATCTTATCGGGTTACCGATTTGTCCATTCACACTCGCCTTTTAAATCTGTTTCGACAATTTTCGTTCATCCATTCTCTCTACGTGTCCGAAACATTTAAGAATTTCCTAATGTTACCACATGTTCATTCACCCCTCGGCGTTCCTTTATCACTTTATCCATCAGTCACTTTAGCTATACTTCTCAGACTACTTATCTTCGCAGTATTGATCTTACTGTCACGTCATTTTTTAGTTCTCTAAAGAGTACTATGCTAGTGGTCTCTCTACTGGCAAATTATGCCCGAGCTCAGCCGTAGAGGGTAGAAGAAAAAAAATATAAAAGTGAGCCGCGCCACCGACTTAGACGGTACAAGTCGGAAAACCCTAGGTCTTGTAGGCACCAGCAGAGCCACACGATAAACAACAAACAATTATGGTGAACTAGATAAATAAAACTATATTTACAATTACTGCAATATATTAATTAAGTAAAAATGATGTTCTGATTTTTTTTACAAAAAAAAATTCTGTATTTTCGTAAAGTGGATTAAACGAATTTAATACACTTTTCTTAAAATAATATTTAAATTAATTATAACAATCTTTCAGACAATAATAAAAACCTAATGAGGTACAAAAGAGAATTAAAAAAACAAAAAAAAGAAATGTTCACACTATTTAAAATTTCAAAAATAATTGGTTTTATATAGAATTCCTGATAGCAAAAGATTAACACAAAAAAAAAGAAATACAAAATAAATGGACTTGCAACAAGAATAATATTTTAAAACCCTCACAATAACCACATAAATTATATTCAGTAATATATAAATTCAGATTCAACTTGGAGCCGGTACAAATTTAACGAAAAATGATTTGTTACTTTTAATCTATTGAAATCACTTAGATCAAGCACATAAGAGAACAGAAACACATAAGAACAGAAACACCACGTAGTATTTTTAAGATTTACACTGTTAAAACACCCGAGCTTATTTCAAAAATAATTCTTTTTACGATGGCTGTCCTTCAAAATAGCAAAATTGTAGGATATTTACAAATAAGTATGAATAAACGTTTTTACTTGGACACAAAGAACTATTGAGAATATTACTTTAAACAAAGTTCAGACTCGGCATATTATCCAATGTAATAAATAGTTTTCAACAGTGTACCATATTAATAAATTAAAACAAGACTTAATAGCGGTGTCGAAAACAAATCACGTCGTTTAAATATTCTAAAATAAATCACTTGTAACCTGTGGGTATACGATTTCTCTAATCATGTGGCCGGATTGATTATGGAACTGCACCTGGTACTTCACGATGGCTTCACTTCATCAAATCCCACACGTGGTGATTTTAACTCGACCCCAATAACCAAAATATCCACCACAAAGGCACGACAGAATGGTCAAGTTAAAAATTAAATGGTTTTTCCTCAAAATCCAATGAAGATGGCCCAAATACAGCCAGATATGAAGGAAAAACCCGTAGAAGTTCTGCTCACGTGTTAATATCAAATCGTTCCAAAAACTCTCAACCGACTTCCACCACTGACACCAAGCGACTGATAACCACTCCTCACTCCCAGGCCGGATATCAGAAAATGACCCGGGACACGCGTCAGCCAACCTTTGCAAATCTAAGTTCCTAACTCATAATCGCGTTCGTCCGTGTTGATAGCCAGCCCATTCACACCGAAAAGCAAACCAAACAATAATATAGCTGACAAGACACGACAATCGAGGCCAACGATCAAGGCGAAATCTAATAACAGAGACTCCCACTCCAATTAACAGAATGTCACAGCCATTAATGATTAAATCCCTTCCCTGCTAGGTATGCAACACTATATACAACGAACCAAATACGGTGTGCAAAACTAATTACGAACGCCAGACTATCATAATAATGAAACGGTAGATGGGAAAAAATAGGCACGTGACATTACTTTGCGGGCTTAAGCAGGGAGGCGAGATATTTCCAATTTTATTCAACATTGCTCTTGAGAATAGCAATAGGAACCGCTAAAATAAGCGTTGAACTTTTTAGTTGGGATGGCCCAAGATAATTGCAGGCTTTTGCCTATGATATTGACGTAGGGGTAAAACAGTACTGACTGTGAAAGACATTTTCAAGGGTAGAAACGCAAGCTGAGCAAATAGGACTCAGAATAAACGAGGACAAAACCAAGTATATGCACACCAGCAGAACAGGAAGTAGAGATAGAGTGGGCCAAAATGTCACTGTGGGGGAATACAATTTCGAGAGGATCGCAACCTTTAAGTATTTAAGAGCCACAATTGCTTAAGATAACAATCTGACAGAAGAAATTAAAATATCAAAAATCACAATCTATAAAACCGTTATACGACCGATTGTTATGTATGCTAGCGAAACCTGGACCTTGACCAAAAACAACGAACGGAAATTAGGATTTGAAAGAAAATTTCTACGCAAGATTTTTGGATCACTGCAAAGCCCAGTAACCCAACAGTACCGATTAAGAATCAACCAAAAAGTATCGGCATTATACAAAGATCCAGATATTGTGAAGGAGGCAATGGGCAGGTCATAAGCAAAAACAGCCTGACACACGGATGGTAAAATTGGTTTGGAAAGGAGCACCAGTAGGACGAAGATCCTTAGGGCGACCCCGAATGAGGTGGCGAGAGAACATCAAAGCGGACCTAAGGACAATTGGGATAGAATACGACCCAGCATTGATGGAAGATTGGCAACAATGGAGGCGAATAGTACAGTCGGACAATACCTACCCCGGGTTGTAGAGCCATGGAGTAGTATTGATCTTACTTTCATGGCATTCTTTTATCAAACCTAACATTTACTTCCATTTATAAGTTGTCACGTGCCTATTATTTTCTTCTCCTATCTGCCGTTTCATTATTATAATAGTCTGCATTTGGGTTCGTTGTATATAGTGTTGCCTATAGTAGTGATAGAATTCGATTATTAATAGCTGTGACTTTTTTGTCTTTCTTATTGGACTTCGCCTTGATTATTGGCCTCGATTGTAGTGTGTTGTTAGATATATTATTGTTGGTTTGCATGGGCTGGCAACTGATGCGAACGAGCGCGTTTATGAACTAGGGACTTATACATGGAAAGGTTGGCTGACGCGTGTCCCGGGTCATTTTCTTGATGTCCGGTCTGGGAGCGAGGAAGGTTCATCTTTCGTTTGGTGGCAGTGGTGGAAGTCGGTTGAGAGTTTTTGGAACGGTTGAATATTAACACGGGAGCGGAACTTCTACGGTTTCTTCTTCTATATCTGGCTGAATTTGGGGCCATCTTTATTGGATTAGGAAGATAAACCATTTAATTCTTAACTTGACCATTCTGTCGTGCCTATGTGGTGAATATTTTTGGATATTGGTGTCGAGTTAAGATCACCACTTGTGGGATTTGATGAAGTGAAGCCATCGTAAAGTACCACGTGCCGTTCCATCCACATCGACGATAAATTTCAGCGTTATAAAGACTTGCCTGGTAATTTTAGCAGAAATTATTGATAATACTATTTGGTTTTTCGGTTCTTGGATCATCGATGTTACCGTGACGTCTCAGTGAGGTTTACAATTGGTTACATGGTATGGAATTTAATTTTATCAACTTATCAGTTATGTGTTTGATCTAAGTGTTTTCAATAATTTAAAAGTAACAAGTTATTCTCATTTAATTTGTACCTGTTCCCAGTGACGTCCCAATAAAGTTTTCAATAGTTTAAAAGTAACCAAATTATTTTTCGTTAAATTTATACCGGCTCCAAGCGGAATCTGAATTTATATATCACTGAATATAATTTATGCGGATATTGTAAGGGTTTTAAAATATTATTTTTGTAGCAAGTCCATTTATTTGGTCCATTTTTTTTTTGTTGTGTTAATCTTTTGCTATCAGGAATTTTATATAAAACCAATTATTTTCGAAATTTTAAATATTGTGAACATTTTCTTGTTGTTGTTTTTTTTTGTTATTTTAATTCTCTTTTGTACCTCATTAGGTTTTTATTACTGTCTGGAAGATTGTTATAATTAATTTAAATATTATTTTAAGAAAGTGTATTAAATTCGTTTAAACCACTTTACGAAAATACAGAAGTTATTGTAAAAAATCAGAACATCATTTTTACTTAATTAATATATTGCAGTAATTGTAAATATAGTTTTATTTATCTAGTTCACCATAATTGTTTGTTGTTTTTCGCGTGGCTCTGCTGGTGCCAATAAGACCTAGGGGTTTCCGGCTTGTACCGTTTTAAGTCGGTGGCGCGGCTCACTTTTAGATTTTTTGTCTTCTACCCTCTACTGCTGAGCTCGGGCTTAATTTGCCAGTAGAGAGACCACTAGCAGAGTACTCTTTAGAGAACCAAAAAAAGACGTGGCAAAGTTTACTGACAAGCCAGTCGTGCTTTTTTGATACATTCTGGCTGCTCATAAAGTTATGCAGCGCCCCATTCATTTGTTTCCCTGTCAACACGCTTAGCTCAATATTACATTCATATTTTACATCTCTCGTAAACTTTAAACCCAAGTATACAAACTCATTCACTTGTTCTACTCTTTCTCCATCAATCAGCACCTTGCAGTTTTTCAAGTTTTATTTTCTTTCAAAAACCATTACTTTCGTCTTGCTTACATTCATTTTCTTCTCTTTGATTTTTAGGGCACCATGCATAATATTTTTCAACTGTCTATGAATAAGTAAAACAGCCATGGCGAAGCCACACATTCCTGTCTAAAACATTTTCGATGTTAAACCAGTCTGTGTAATTTAAAAAAATAACCTATCTACCAAGTTTTGTATACTATACCAATCAAATAAAATATTTATTAAAACTCAACCCACTTTTTTCCAATTCCTTTTAAAATGACGCACAAAGTTTCCTTCGGGGTTTCTCAATAAATGCAGAAAAACCAATTTTATGTCACAGGTTAGCCACTATACTTTTTGTGGAACTCTTAAGCAAACATAAACAACATTTTTGGCTTATTGTTTTTCTTTTAAAGAAAAATGTGCTTTAATAATTAAAATGATATTAGGTTGGTTATTATTTTAAGAAATTAAATAAAAGTAATCTTTATTATATTTTTTTTAAATAATGCAAAGAACAAATGGCTAGTAAATGATTAAACTCAAGCACCACTAGCATAATTATTTCAAAAATATTTATTTTACATAATTATTTTTTTTAATTAATTGTGCAAATAGGTCTGCTTAGTTTCTTTAATGGTATTTTCGCTTCTCGATTTAATGAACTGATTTGTGGACTATGTAAACTAATTTCGATCTACTTGCAAGATTTCTTTTTAAATAACACTAAAAATCTTTTTATTGCGACATGTAAGTAACTTAAAAAAATACCTTACATGCAAGTTAGTACTTATTTTTGAATAAAAGAAACATAATTGCATAATTCAAATCAATTAAGAGTAAAAAATAATTTTTAACAACAAGCTTTTATTTAAATGCGCCAAAAAAAACTTTTACTTTAACTTAAAACGTCATTACACAATTTATTACGTAATAAAAGCTTGTTTCGAGATTTACCCTATGTAGATAATCAAGTAAATTAATTAACTATAACTGATTGAATTTAATTGTTAGAATTTTTAGACTAAGTAAATATAAGTACTTAAATCTCGCGACAAGTTTTTATTACGTAATAAATTGTGTAATGACGTTTTAAGTTGATAGTAAGAGTTTTAAAAGAAAAGTTTATATAATTCTTTTTATCGCATTAAAATAAAAGCTTGTTTTTAAAAATTATATTTTACTTTTTAGTTATCGCCTGACAGGTTTTTATTTTTTATTTATCGCTGAGTTATTGTATCTAAATGTTTCTCAAGATTATTTCATTAAAAGAGTCATTGTTGACTAATCGTTTGCCAGTAAATTTAGTGTTCATAAACCCTCTCATACCAATTTTTAATAGAATCGGACAATAAACACAAAACTCAATCGTCATTTTTATATGATTTTTTGACTGAAGAATTATAATCTCCGATCACGAAAACCACTACACACCAACTCTGAATCGAATCGGACCATAATCACAAAACTCGTCCGCCATCTTGGAGCCGGCATCTTGAATTTATAAATTTTAACAAAATACATAATCGCCAACCTTAAAAATCCCCACACCAATTTTGGTTCGAATCGGACCATAATCACAAAACTTGTCCGCCATCTTGGAGCCGCCATATTGAATGTATAAAATTAAATACAAAATGCATAATCCCCGACCCCGAAAACCCTCGTATATTTGTGTAAAGATTATAGTTGTTTAATAGTGACCAATGGGAAACATATTCTTTCAACTATCGAAATGTTCACTAAATTGTACACATAGTAAACATCACATTTGGCGTCAAAAACGACAGAATGACACCGCGGGAAAACAAAGGTTAAAATGTCAATTTAACAAGCAATTTCGGTTTTTTAAACTTCAATTTTTCGTATTAGGAACTGATCGATTATTACGTGCGTCATTTAGAGATCCTGAAGGCAGGTAGGCAATCAAAATTGATAATATAATTTTCCTAAACGAAATTATCGTCTGCGAGATCGGTGTTATACGTATTTCTATTAGAAAGATCTTACGTTCGTAATGCTCTATTAATTCATTACAGCTCAAAGAAGTTCACTACTATTCTTTACGTAAAGTTCGAAAGAGAATAAAACTACATACTTTAAAAGGATATTTTATAAAATCGTTGGTCGTGTCAGTTCGGCGACGTTCACTTTGCGGTTAAATGAAAAAGCGACACGTTCTCTCTCAGCAGCCAATATTGCGAAATCCGTTTAGAGAAAAATGTACTCTTGTACATTTCTTCTATACGAGACGTTCGAGTTTGTGTGTGTTGTTACGTCTGACAAATATGTAGGAAAATAATCATGCAAATAAGTAAAATTGTTGTATAAATAGGGGAAGTGGGGAATGAATTAGTGAACACTATAGCAAAGAAAGCCTGTAACTCGGGTGAGAATATCAATGTTAAACTGGAAAGATATTTTTAACGTTTTTCGGAAAGAGATCAGAACGAAATGGAGAAAACAATATGATTAGTATACAAAAAATATAAACAGTCAATATTTCAATATACACTCAACGTTACCCAATATTCCACATATTGATTATTGGGATTACAACAAACACAAGTCTGCCATCATCTCACGCCTGAAGATTAATCATGGTCGTTTTCCATCACATTTATTTAAAATCGGTGTTACAAACTCACCTTATTGCGTAACATGCAACACCATAGGAGATACAAATCACATATACGTGGAGTGAACCCGACAAATTTATTTTTGATAGCCTAATCAATTTCACATTTAATGCTAAAATAGATATATAAAAATAAGTATACGCAAAGAATTTTAATTAAAAAAAAAAAAGAAAAAAAGAAAGAAATAATAAAACAAACTGTGGTAAACGGTCTTGAACCAATGCCATCCCCTTCTCCGACAAAAAAAAGATAGGGGAAGTGTCACTTATAATTGAAAACACCACCGAGTTTCTTTGTAATAAAAAAAAGTGAGCCGTCACGTGAAACATGGAAATTAAATGTTATTGAAAAAT
This sequence comes from Agelastica alni, assembly GCA_950111635.1. Taxonomy (NCBI): domain Eukaryota; kingdom Metazoa; phylum Arthropoda; class Insecta; order Coleoptera; family Chrysomelidae; genus Agelastica; species Agelastica alni. Next base: position 17,683,747 of record OX467712.1, read on the forward strand.
AATTGAGTTTTATAAGAAAAGGATGCAATGAAGCGGGAATACACAAATATTAAACAAAGTTAAAACTATAGAAATAATTATTTAGTTCTATGTTTATCATCATCATCACTTAATCTTCTCGTGTCCACTCCTGAACATAGATCTCCCTCATCACTTTCCATTCGCATCGGTTCTATGCCGTTTGCATCCAATTTGTTTGGCAGCGCTTTATGTCATCAGTCCATCGTGTTGTTGGGCGGCCCCTGTTTCGATATGCTTCGTCTCTTGGTCGCCATTACAGTAGCCGCCTCGTCCATCTGTTATCCGTCATTCTAGCGACGTGGTCTGCCCAATTCCATTTCATGGTGGCTATTCTCTCAACAGCATCAGCTACTCTTGACCTTAGTCTTATTTCGCGGTTTGGGATCTTGTCTCTCAAAGAAACCCCCAACATCACACGTTCCATCGCCCTTTGAGTCACTCGGATCTTTTGCACCGTTCTCCTTGTCAAGGTTAGCGTTTCTGCACCGTAGGTCAACACCGGTAACACACATTGGTTAAAGGTCTTTTTCTTTAGGCATATTGGGAGGTTAGATTTGAAAACATAACTCAACTTGCCGAAAGCTGCCCAAGTCAGCCCTATACGACGTAGAAGCTCGGTGGTTTGATTGTCTCTTCCGATGCAAATCTCGTGGCCTAGATATTTATATGTCCTTACCTGGTCTATGGCTGTTGTTCCTACGTACATGTTTCCATTAGTAACATAATTTGTCATTGCTCGAGTTTTTGACATGTTTATTTTCAATCCCACTCTTAACGATAAAACATAAAGCTCGTTCAGCAGTTCCGTAGGCTTATCTAGCCGATCAGCTATTAGCACAATGTCATCTGCAAACCTCAGATGACTGTTCTATGTTATTATAATGAAATTTCGCAAAGTCAAGAAGCAGTATTGCCGAGATTAAAATATCCTCCTGTATTCGACAATCCATAGAACCCTCGAATGTTTAAGAAAGATCAAGAACAGACAAGGATGGAATATCGTAGAAGCTATCAGATGGAGAGTAATGAACGAAGAATGACAGTTCTAGAAGGTTCTAAACAACCCAAACAATATATATAAACAGGGCCAGCTAACGTCAGGGGGTCAGTCAAATACGAAGTTGAGTTACGTGAACATGATTCATAACCTCCAAATAAATAGTCGTTATAAATGTCTGTGGTCGACATTGTCTATGTTTAGGGTGAACAGTAGTTTAAAACGAGCACTGAAATCACTTTGCAAGGATTCCACTGCTTGTGTCAGGATAAACGGAGCTTGCACGGAATGGTTTAACATACAAAAGGGTGTAAGACAGGGATGTGTGGCTTCGCCATGGCTGTTACATAAACTTATACATAAACGATTGTTTAAAAGATTTGAAATAGTACGTATGGATTAAAAATGAATAATTTGATCGCCGATGATCAAGTCATATTATCGTCATCTGAAAAGGAGTTGCAGGCCATGGTTAATGTTATGCATGATGCCCTGAAAATCAAAGGGATGAAAATAAATGTAAGCAAAACGAAAGTAATGGTTTTTGAAAGAGAAGAAAACGTGACAAACTGTGAAGTTCTGATTAAGGGAGAAAGAGTGGAACAAGTAAATGAATTTGTGTAATTGGGTTCAAAGTTTACGAGAGATGGAAAGTATGACAGTGACATTAAGCGAAGGGTATTGGCAGGATAACAAATTAATGGGGCACTGCATAGCTTTATAAACAGCCAGAAAGTGTCAAAAAGGCACGTCTGGCTGTGCATAGAGGCGTGTTGGTTCCTACACTTATGTATGGTAGTGAATGTTGGGTTTAGCAAAAGAAGCATGAAAATAGGATTAATGCTGCGGAAATGAGTAGTCTAAGAAGTATAGCCGGAGTGACTCGGTTGGATAAAGTAAAGAATAGTAAGATAAGAGAACGATGTTGTGTGAAAGAAGATAGATAAAGGAATGCTTAAATGGTTTGGACACGTAGAAAGGAAGATTGATGAAACAAATTTATAAGGCGAGTGTGAAGTCGGTAGAGGTCGACCTCGGCGAACATATCTCGATCAGATCAACATTGTTTTGAAGAAAGGCTAGGTCAAGAGAACCAACTGAAAGTTGATTATCTAATCTGATGGTTGCATGTTGGTCAAAATAGAGATTTGAAATTATTCCTATTTCTTTACTGTCAATACCTGATGTTTCCAAGACTTTTTAAGTTTTTTATGAGACACTGTATCAAACGCCTTTTCGAAGTCTATGAAGTATGCGATTATGTCCCAATTTACGTCTCGAGCTATTTGTATAAGTACCTGTAAGCTAAACAGTGCGGCAGCGGCCAAAATAAGATATCAGACGGCGTTTGGAATACTAATGTTGCGGGGGAGAGGGGAGGGGGGGTTAATAATGAATTCCAACTATTCAAGCGTGGCAGTAAATGTATGAAATTGGTTAAATACAGCGTTATGACGCGAACAAACGCTGTGAAACCAACTTTTCTTTTTTACAACTAATAATTACAATTTCCTTCTTTAAAATTAACAAATGTATTTATTTTAAAGGTGTCAATTTAGAGAATAAAACAGCGTTATATTGGTCATTCTACCATTTAGATCCAACGAAAAGAAAACATACAGGTATAGAAAGATGTAATAAACGAGATATTACTTCACTAAAGTTTATGTCTTACTGAGATTCCTCGCCATCAAACATGTATTAACAACATAAAGTTAAATAATAAATGAATTTATTTCACACTAAATGGACGGCATTTTCCAGACGCATTTATTGCTCTAACACGGGAGTATATATGTCCGCTTTAAACTTTCAAATTCGCACTTCGTTTGCGTTGAAATAATACTAGTTAATAGGGATTAAATTCATGTTTTAACTAGCGACGATATTCGTCATTAACAATTTGCTACAGGATGGACAAGGATTTGCACGTTATAGAAATAGTACCTCGAGGAGTTATCGAAAAAATGGTCTGAGACAATTAATACTAGTACGGATTGCGACCAACGGGGCCCGTCCCTGTCTGACTATAATCACAATAAAGAAAAATGTTTGATTCTTGGTAGGTAACAAGAAACGCCCCACTTTTTAGGGGATAATTTATTACCGCGGGTAGCGAATGTTCCTTACCTTACCAGAAAGAAATCGTTCTATCGGGTCAATTTCTAAAACAATTGATTTAAATTTATATAAGAAGATTTTAAAGTCGTAGTTTAGTTTGAAGTTAAAGTTAATTATCTCTCTGTCAGTCGTTCTCTTAAAGCTGTGAGTTCGTGATTCCATGATTTTTCAATTTGTGTTGTTGATATAATGACCTGCCACATGAAGACCCACCAAAAAACAAGAAAAGGGAGAAGATAGCGAAAAATACAAAGCAAACAAAAGATAACGATACACAAAGAGAAGAAAACATTACAACTAAATGATTAAAAATTAGTTTTGTATTGAGTGTTTGTTGATTATAATATTATAAAAAAAACATCTTTGAAATGCACTTATCTAAAATATCTTTACCGAAAAATGGTCCAAGTAAAATAAGTCTTCTCAAAAAATTTTTGAAAATAGAAAATTCAATGCAATAGTACCTTGATACGATATTCCAAACAGTTAACAGTAAATACATGCAAAATTTTTACTGATTGGTTGTTTTTAGATTTTTCCATAAAAGTGAACTCAAATTTAAGTTTCTTATTATTTGGACCATTTTCCGCTAAGCCTCTTAATTGTTGTTTACATGGCTAATTTGCATTTTTCTAGCGTTTTCATGTGATGTATCAAAAGGTAGGATGTTGGTATTTGACATTTTAAAGAAGGGATGGGGGATGTTAAAGGGGTGCCACTTGAAAACAGCAGAATAACATTTTTAAAGCTTTCCCTTGATTTAAAATTTTTGTTTTTCTTACAATTACTCAAAATCAAAAGTTATTTGGACTGGTTTTAAAATAAAACCACCTTTTTTAAAATATTTGTGTTGTCTTTAATTTTGTAACTCTGTTTAAGACTGTGTTAAAGGTATTAAAAAAGGTAGTCTCTGCAAAGCATCTAAGATAGAACGTATCCTCAAATTTTTTGTTTATAATCAGTTTTTGACAAGAATGACATTTGAGACGACACATTTTCTTCGTTTTTTTAATTATAACAACTATTGTAGTGCCGATTATACCTTAATGTACAAAAAGGAACCATGAAAGCTTATGAGTAAAAAATAACTTACTTTTTTGCAAAAATTTTACATGATCGATTTAGAAATATATTATGTGAGACATATATTTTTGAGATAAATCTTTTAAAAAACCATAAAGGCAATTGAGACTAGAGGAAAAGTTTTGTGTTGGGTTAGGTCTTGATATTAATATATTGGTATCGGATTTCATAGGGACAGAAAAAAACGAAAGACAAGGAAAGGAAAAAGGGGAGCTGGGCTTGATTTTTTGAGAGAGAAGGTTGAGGTTCAGTCTGAGATATTAAGCTGTCTACGTTTTTTCTAAGTTTACTTTGTTTTAAATAGCTGTTATTTTATTAACCCGCTTTACACATTTAGAAAAAAAATCTGAATGAATAATAGATTTGTCTATACTATTTAGTACAAGAGGGTACAAGAGGGGAATATTTAAACCCTTAATTTATCAGATTTGCTATTTGTTGCGTTTTGGTAAAAGTTTTTATAATTTCATTTTAGTTTAGGTTGCCAAACAAAAACGAAACAAAGTCATTTGCAGGAAGCTCGTCAACATTTTAGAAAAACGTTCAGACCTGTCGATTTCTTATTAAAGGGGGACACTCTTTTCCGTTATTTTTGACTCCACTACTTTTAACCGCAAGCTAGGGTAAGAATTACCCCAAAATTTTTAAATGGCATTGGGGGTCGAATAAGATGTCTTTTAAAAGCTCTCACAATTCTCTATACAATAGTCTATAAATTTTAAATTCTGCCCATTACTTATTGAGAAATTACATTTTAAATGGGAAACTTATCTGCAAATAATCACGAACGGTAAAAATGTCATTCATTCGAGTTAAGTACGCCAATGGTATAAATTTAGTACCTAATAATGAGTGCGCGAGCAGGGAACGATCCACAGTTCCCTTTTAATATCTTTTTTTCCGATGAATGCAGTTTTTTCTTGCAAGGGACGGTAAATCGCCACAATTGCCGCTATTGGTCCGATTCAAACCCAAGAGTTTTTCACGAGGTGCATACACAGCAACCGGAGAAATTAAATGTATGGGCTGGCATTTGCGGTCACCGACTGGTGGGTCCTTTTTTCTTCCAGGCAATTTGACTGGCGAAATGTATTCGCAATTACTGGAATACGCTATTGACCCTGCAATGACTGATATACCCTGTGAGAAAAAAGTATGGAAACCCCGGAAATTCGGAAAACCGCACGAGGTTAGTCGTGAAAAAGGTCATATCATAGGTAACTTTCAACGAGGAATCCAACAGTAACCTCTGATTTGACCTTGAATCTCATTTTCAAGGTTATTTCAAGGTCAACCTTATTTTTTCAATGGAAACCCCTATTTTTTATACCGGAATTGAAAAGAGCGAGACATCTTACGGGTGGGAACAATTTAAGTCCGAGGATGCGTGATCCCTAATCCTTCTTAAAATCATGTATTTTAAAAATCATCACCTTTTAAGGCCTGGATAGCTGGAACAATTTGATTTCGCAAAAGTTGTTTTCCGGGGTTTCCATACTTTTTCCTCACCCTGTATATGAAAATAATCCATAGTATGACTAAGAACATTTTTATTTTCAACAGGACGGTGTTCCTCCGCATTATGCGGCGATTGTTCGTCAGTATTTAGACCAACGTTTTTCACGGCATTGGATTGGGAGAAGAGGCAGCATTGAATGGCCTCCACGATCGCCAGATTTATCACCCCTCGATTTCTTTTTGTGGGGACATCTGAAAAGTATAATCTATAAAACACAACCAGCGTCGTTGAAAGATTTGCGTCAAAGAATCGTTGACGAGTGCTGTCGAATTACTCCGGATATTATTCGGAATGTGCTTGAACGTTTTGAACAGAATCTTTATTATTGTTTGGAAGCGGGCGGGCTTTAGTTTGAACATTTAATCAATTAAGTACTAAAATAATTGGAATTTTCAACACGTAATTTTTTTCCAAGTATTTGGAGGCGATGTAAAATTTAAAGACTATTGTAAAAGAAGACTATTCAAAAGAAATCTTATTCGAAGCCCAATACCATTTAAAAAATTTGGGGTAATTCTCACCCTCCCTTGGGGTTGAAAGTAGTGGAGTCAAAAATACCGGAAAAAAGTATCCCCCTTTAATCAAAATCGACGGATCTGAGCGTTTTTCTAAAATGTTGACGAGGTTTCTGCAAATGGCTCTGTTTAGTTTTCGGTTGGCAAGCCTGTATAAATACATTAGAAGACGCATAATTATTAAAATTAAAATAGACACATTGGGCAAATAATATTAACATACATCAAATATTTATTTATAAAAATTCAGCCTGCGTACTCAAAAAGTAGTGGGTCGATTGACCTGAAATTTTGCATTTGAATACGCTCGTGTTTTTATAGTTAAACGTTATTTTAACACAACGTTGCGTTCGAATACAGTATACGAATACAATTTGCGTTTACCTATTTTGATGTTGATAAATGTATGTTCACAAAACATTTGTAAGAAATATCCAGCACCGTAGAAATGAATTACCATTAAAAGAAAACGCTTCCGGCTAAATTGATCGGAGTACAGTAAATGTCAACAAAACACGACGAATAAAGTTTGAGACACACATCACAGGACCATGTCGGTTCCAGACTCCTGCAGTTTTTTATGTTGCATAATTTTGGCTACTTTTATAACCTTATCAAGAATCTTGACATAATTTTTATAATAAGTCTTAAATTGCAAGTTAATAGTAAGTATATTACATAACAAGAGTTTTAAGAAGCATATTTCACTTCAGTTTTCTTACAACTCGAGTTGTGTACTATACTTTTTCTACGACTGCATTCATTCATGCTGAAAAGGCTATAGAATACAACAAAACAGCATATCTGTGTTTTATAGATCTTACAAAAGCATTTAACCGCGTAAGACTCACTGACGTTGTTAAACTTTTTAAAAATAAAAACGTGCACCTGGATATTTCAAGCATTGTTGCGGAGTTTAACACTAACAACTGGACCCAAATACAAGTAAAAGGCAGAAAGACACGCAGACCCATCCTCCTCTTCAACTTGAGTATGGACGAACTTATAACGGAAGTAAAAAAGGTTGGAAAGGGATACTCACTAGGGGACAAAAAACTAAAAGTAATTTGCTTCGCGGACGATGCCGTCCTGGTCTCAGAAGATGAAGACAATCTACAAAGAATGATTTATCAGTTCGAAAAGACAGCTGCCAAATACAACATGGAGATATCGGTAGCAAAATCAAAAGTGCTAACCATCTCAAAAGAGCCCAGAAGATGTAAATTGGCTTTGTACAATAAACCAGTAGAACGGGTTATGAGTTTCAAATATCTCGGCGTCAACATCACGAGCAGCAGAGACCTCCAAGAAGAAGTAAAGGATCAAAAAACCAAAGCAGCTTTAATATCGGGATTCCTTAGAGATATAATATGGCGAAACAAGCACATGTCCATTGAAAGCAAAGTCCGCATATATAAGACCTGTGTGAGACCTGTTATGACCTACGCTGTAGTTAGCTTTTCTAGCCCCACTTCTTCTTCTTTAGGTGCTCTGTCCTCCTCGGACGTTGGCAATCATCAGCGCTATCTGAACCTTGTCTACAGCTCGGCGGAACAATGTGGTAGTGCTCACTCCATACCATTGTCTTAAGTTTTTTAGCCAGGATATCTCTCTTCTACCCGGGCCTCTTCGTCCTTCGATCTTCCCTTCTATAATAAGCTTTAAAAGTCGATACTTGTCATTTCTTAAGATGTGACCAAAATACTCCAGTTTGCGCTTTTTTAGTGTAAACAAAACTTCCAGCTTCTAGCCCCCCGCCCACGTAATATCCAAAATTAAGCTTTCTCGGTTCACATGCATTTCTAACCCGTTTTTTCGCGACTGTATTCTCGTTGTTAAAAGTACTCACTGTAGAGTCGAGATGAGATTACCAATTCCTATGGTCGGTAAAATTAAGTCGTATGCAGATTCGCAAATTAAGTATAAACGTCATGAGTAAAAACCCCAGTTATGCTGGCGTATCTGCAGGATATCTACATGTTATGGGCAATAACGTGCAGTTAAATAGCACGAGCGAGAAGAACTTATAGTTACGTTTGAAATTAGGTCATTAACAAACTCGCATCTTCCTAACACCCTGTATCATCGACCGGATTACCATAACCAAGGAATAATATAATTTTAGGGATAATACGATGTGATATCGCTTATTACATTGTACGGTTACATTAACTGTTGTACAAGTTCTTTTCAAAAGCTATAACAGCAGGTGTGTAATGGACGCTGAATTGTTCAATATACTCTGAGGTATTTTCTCCATTGTTATTTTTATTGCTGGATGTTCATTAAAAAATTTAATTTAAAAAACGATTGCCTGGAACATATTTGTTACATTATGTGTAAAATGTTTAATGTACAATATCGTTTATTATATCAAACCTTAAGGGTTGTACCTCGTAATTGTTCCAAAGTTAATTAAATAGACTCAATATTATTCGTGTTGTTCAATCGAATAATTAATTACACCGGAATGTTACACGATATACGAGCCACGTCCAGCTTCAATTAGCTCAAACACAACATTTGTGGCTTAAGGAGCAAAACCAGCCGCGACAATGTAACATCTAAGACAAAATATCCTATTTGCCGGAATTGTTGTTGGCGTTGAGCATTGGTTTTCGGTATTTTATTTGCACTCTCTAACAATACTCTTTTGGACTCTAAACACATAATATTACATTTGTCTCTTTATAATTTAAATAGCAAAATAAATAGTAAACACTTCAATCACATGTACAATAAACGAATATAAACAGTAATTACTCGTATCAAGCTATACAACTTTATCAACTTACTTTTCTAAATCTGTATTACACACATTTGCTGCAGTTACCATTTTTCAAAACTTAATTGCAATAATACATATACAGAGGGTCAGGAAACAGAGACATAATAACAACAATCAAGATTGGCAGGTTAAGATGGGCAGGACATGTAGCACGCTGTGACAACAACGTGCCAACGCGAAGAAACTTTGAGGCCATGCCAACCGTCAGTATAGGCAGAGGGAGACCAAGGCCGAGATGGAAAGATGGCGTTTCTGAAGATTCCAGAAATTGATGCAGCTGACTGGAAGGTCCTTGCCAGAGACGGAAAGGATGGTGCACGAGGCTGGAAAAAGTCGAGGCCCTGTAGGGATGTAGCACTACTGATGACGATAAATTGCAATAATAAAACAATATTCACGTACGATCTAACACAATAAATTATAGTATAAAAAAAACTAAAAACACACGCTTTTAGAGTTAATCAAACTAAAAATTAAAAAAAAAAATCTTAACACAGGAATAAAATTACTGACGAAAAAATTAATTTCACTGTTCTTCAAGCGAGGGGTGCTTTCATTCCGAAACGCAGAGTTAGTTTAAAAATGTCATACAAAGCAGTGACATTGATTGACATTAATTTTGTTTTGCAGTGACATTAATTTTCTCGTCAGTAATTTTATTCCTATGTTAAGAATTATTTTTTACCTTTTAGTTTGATTAACTCTAAAAGCGTGTTTTTTAGTTTTTTTGTACCATAATTTATTTTTCGCTTTTTAGTTCGATTTGTTTTAATCACTTAAAGAGTAAACGTACAAAAAAAAATGCATCGGCTGGAAATCGAACCCGGGCCGTCCGCGTGGCAGGCGAGCATTATACCACTGAACCACCGATGGATTTCGTTAAGTGACGATTTCTACTAAATCGCACTTCATTCCAAAAAAATTTCCGTGCTGCTTAGCCTACTCCGGTTCATCGTACAGAGAGCGTCTGCCCTCGTACGCTCTGTAGAGTTGTTATGATATTAAATAAATTAAACAATTTAAAATAATCTATTAGTATGCAAAAAAACTAGTTTAACTCAATTAGAAATTCACTGATTTCTAATTAAAAAAATTTCATAATGCCATCGGCTGCAAGATAAAAACTTGGCCTAATCGATTATCTTTTATTTTTGACAACATAAATAGATAATTCGAACAATAAAGTTTTGAAACAGTTTCAGTTATTGCTTCGGGTTATTTACTATCGAAAGGACGACGATTTACTCAGTTTTCAGCATTGTGTACTTTGCGAACTTCAATATCGAATTTAAATCGACTTTTATAGAAAACTCTTAAAAACTTGTGGAAAACTTTGTTGTCAAAATGTATTCAAGATAGCTACAGTTTCATCAATATTCAAAAAAGGTAGGTTAGGTTAGGTTAGGTATCATGTGAGTGGGGCATAGGTCACTCCTCCACTGCGACCTTTAGTAGGTCTATAGTAGCTCACCCTAGAGGTTACAGTTCATCGCACAGTCCAGCCATTCTAACAAAGTTCATGGTTGTATGAGGTAAAATTTTCTTGAAAAGGGTAGGTTCTAGGTTGGTATAACCAAATATAGTGAACCTTATTCTTCCCAGGCTGGGGCATAAACTTAGTTTAGCAGTTTGGTTGAAGTTTTCCCCGTACCCTTATAGAAAGTACACACTTTCCTCACTTACATCAGGAAGAAAACTCATACTTCCCAACCCCTAGTGAGGAAAAGTACTTACAATATAAGCTGCAGTAACATCCAAAGAAAAAAAGGAGTTTTCTCCGTACCCCTATAGAAAGTACACACTTTTCTTGCTTACATCAGTGAGCAAACTCATACTTCATACTTCCTCACCCTCAGTTTAAGTATGTAAATGATAAAACTTATAAATCTTTAATATTCAAATTGTTTCCGTAATTTCTAGAACATCTTGTTTCCCATGTAGGTAAAAATTAAACATGAATGTTTCTTTAACGTTAGTTTTTTAAATAAAAATTTCAATATGTAGCTTGCAGATGCTATAAAGGATTTTAATGAGTCCTATTTCCTAGGTTAGGTTAGGTATCATGTGAGTGGGACATAGGTCGCCTCTCCACTGCGACCTTTAGTAGGTCTATTGTGGCTCACCCCTTGAGGTTACAGTTCACCGCACAATCTCACGAAGTTTATGGTTGTATGGGGTGAGATTTTCTTAAAATCGATTGGTTCTAGGTTGGTATAACCAAATATGTTAAACCTTATTCTTTTCAGGCCGGAGCATGAACATAGTATATGTTCAGCAGTTTTGTCTTCCACGCAGCAAAACCGACAGTCCGTTTGTTGATTCAGACCTATCCTTTTGAGGGTATCTTAGACGACAGTGTCCTGTAAGCAGTCCCGTTAGAATTCGCAGGTCATTACTGCTCCATTGTAGGATCTGCTTAGTTGTGTTTCTCGAGGGTTTAGGTAAAAACGGTCTTGTCTCTTCACATGTCCGGCCCATCTCAATGTCTCTCCCTTTATTATATTTACTATATCTGGTTGAGAAGTGCACTTCCCTGTTAGTTCTAATTCTGTATTGTTGTGTGGCGTTGTCCTTGATTGGTCGATATATCCTTCTAAGAATTCTTCGTTCTGCGATTTTTAGTCGGTTCTCATTTTGTTTTGTCATCGTCCATGTTTCACATTTATATGTTATATTATAGGTCTTATAATTGCATGATAAATCGTTACTTTCGTACGGCGGGTTACATTTTTCGATTTCATTATTTTTTGTAGTGCAAAACAGCAGCGATTATCTTCCTGAATTCTGTTGTTAATCTCTTGTGTTATATTGTTATCTGAGGTGATTGTAGCTCCTAAATATTTAAACTCATGGACCCTTTCAAAATTATAGTGGTCCATTGTCACATTTTGTCCTATCCTGTCTCTTAGTTCTGTTCTTGTTGTAGTCATGTATTTTGTTTTATCTTCGTTTATTTGTAGGCCAACCTTCCTTGCAGCATTTTCCAGCTTAATGAACTTTTCCTTAACGTTGATACTTGTATTTCCAAATAGGAGCGTTTCTATGTTTGCCCTTCGTACGATGCCTTTCAAGGCGATGTTAAGAGGAGTGGGGATAACGCATCTCCTTGTTTGAGAGCACCGTTGATTGGAAAGAAGGATGACAATTTTTCTTCAAGGACTGGTTATTTCCTATTAAATAATATAATAATTGCATCTTATATTACCCTAGGACATCAAAGGTGTATGGATAAATAAAAAAAAATTAAATTTTAAATCTGTTGGCTATGTCATCGATTGTGGTGCATTGCGCTTTATTTTAAAAGCTCTTCAGAAAGTCGAAATTTATATTTAAAAATATTTTAACCATTAATTTAAAAATAAGATACTTTAAAATATTTTTACTCGCCCGGAGATACTTTTTCTGACAAAGAAGGGCGAATTTGAGATTTTACTTTGTCGCTCTATAAACTCTAACTGATTTAGGTACATGCTTCTTGCAAAACGGGATAAAAGAAAAGGAATAAACGTAATAATTTTAACTCGACAAGAGTTTCGCAAAAAAAAATAAGTAGGAAGAAAAATTTTTCTCGACTGAATACAGCTTCCGCAAACTTGTCTATTTTTTGTGCTGGTAAAAGCGCTATTAATTTATATTTATTGTCGAGATTACACGGAAACCGAAATATATGGAGCATCAGTGGAAACGTTCGATACGCCTAAAATTGCGTTTTCGTTTCCTTTACGTTGACAAAATCGCTTTTACTCTGCTCCATCAGTTGCCGGAAGTATTTATATTTTATGGTCGTTCGTGGCAACGAAAATTCCTTACTGGGTCCCATTTTTTTTAGTTTAAATAATCTTATTACTATATTTTACAAATATATCGCCGGGATACAAAAACAAAATATAAGTCGAAAAAAATGTTTTTTCTACAACCCTTTAAAAAAATACGTCATTTTGTAATGGACTACCTTCAGCGAAAACGTGATTTCCGTCGCAAGTAAGAGAAATTCTCAAACCGAAAGTTAAATTTATTTTTTAAACATTTCTCACACTTGTATATAATGTTTTGACGACTTAAAATTATTAATAAACAAGGACAAGAATCATTTCTATAATTAGAATGCATTTGTTTTATTTTCATTTTTACATAACTTGGTTATGTTAAAGAAATGTTAGAGGTTTTTTGAAAAATATGTGTCACCATTTGTTCCTGTTATGTGAACGTTGATGACGTTTGTCTGTTAGAATAACAACCGAATATCTTTATGAAGTTGGTATTCAAGTATTAGAGTAGCCAACCCTAAGTCCAGAATTAAACCCTACAAAACATATTTGGACTTCCAAGAAAATTGCATAAGATCTTGTTATATTGCTTTAATCAACCTAGATGAGCTGAAACACGCCTTAATAGAGGAATAAAAAAGTTTGGTTATACAGTTTAGGAATTTGATAAGAGTCTTCTAAAAGCCTTCTTATAAGAGCTGTCTTTAGAGCCGGAGGTACCAAATACCAGATAATAAAAATAGTTTTCATTATTCTAAGTTTTTTTTGTTACTTAATACCCTCTACATGAATGTTCTTTTAAATAAAAGGCCATCATGCCCAAACCTTGTCAAATGCCTGCGTAATGTCTAGAAACGATGCAGCACAATATCTTTTATTTTCTAGATCTTCGTTTATTTTTTTAGTTGCACGATGGACTTGTTTAATTGTTGCGTGCTCACGTCTAGATCCAAATTGATGATTTGGTAGTATATTTCTTTGGTAAATGATTGGTTACATTTTTTCAACAAGCAGTTTTTCTTGCCCATTATAGGAAGCAGACTTATAGGGCTATAGGACTTCACATCTTCTATTTGCTCACCCGGTTTAGGAAGTAGTATAATTTGTGCCACTTTCCACTGTGATGGGAAGTGTGCTGAAAAAAATTACCTAAATATCAGAACTACTGTCCGGATTAAAAAAACGTTTCATTTAAACTAGTCTTTAAATCAATTTAAAATGGAATTTTTTTGCATTTATTTTCGTTTATACTTTTTTTTAACTACTCCCATTACGTTTTTTTTCCGTGTACTCCAAAAACGTTTTCACGCATGAAGAAAAACGCTTGAAGGCATATCATGCCAGAGAAACTTCCTTATACATTGAATACAGTTAATTTAGAGCAGATCACACTTGATTCCTTTGACTTTTATTTAATCACGCTAGATATTTCCGTCTGAAAATGAACTGATTCATTCTATTTTTGTTTGTACCATTTGCTTTTTTTCTACATTTTTCAGGAAATTTAAAATTGTGTTTGCGCGACTATAGTTTCTGTAATGTTAATAGTTATTTAATCCTCTCTAATATTTAATTTCTTTGTTCATTTTAAACGAAAAATTGAGCATGGTTATCCGAAATAAATGCTTTTTTTGTATTAATACGGTGGTCAAATAAATATTTTCGTTTATTATAAACAGGAAAATTTCGTATCCTACTGAGTATCCATGAGTTTTAAAATGCATCATCGCATTGAGACGAAAAGAAAAATAAAGTGAAAAATGGGGCAACTAAAGTTAAACATAACCAAAGTTAAAATAAGGTTATTTATTACTTATCACAACCTTAATTAAATAAATGTGTCTAGAAATAATGATTACAGTGGACCGAGGCGAATCAGATCAAAATAAGAAATCCGTTGATATTGTTACGGATTGTAGTCAATGAGTACGCCCCTGTCTGTTATGGAATTTGTCTAAAAGCCCCAAAGTTGGGCGCCAATGTGTTATTATGTATTTTTATGTAACTTTAAGAACTTACTAATGCCCCAAATGTTGGGCGCTAATTTTGTGTTACGTTATAGTTTCCTTTCTAAATCCAATTGTGTGTAACGCCATAAGTTACTTATTTAAAAGCCGCTAATTGTGTACCCAAAAGTTTTACTACACGTTAAACTAAATTATTTTATCAAATTAAAGTAGTGACAAAGAATTTTACATAATTTTAACAAACTGTCCAAAATGAAAAAAACTTAAATCATTGTCATTAATATTGATTGTACAAATAAAATTTAAGGTATTTTAAAATTTCAATTTTAATGTTTAAACTACAGCTAAGTAACCTTAAAAAAAAATTAAAATATTATGCTCGGGGTTCCGTGACTTCTTGATTGGATTAAATTTGAGAGGATGTATAGATTAGTACACGGATCTTACCTGCAATTCCCTGGTGTCCTGGAACCCATATCAGTTTCACGTGATTACGGTCTGCCAGCGTTCTCAGTTCTTCTTTGTAGTCCCATACCAGTTTGGACGTCACTTTTTGTCTGAGAGGATGTCGATGTGCACGTTTTCAACATTCCTTCTATTGTTTTCCTTCACACAATAAAGAGTGGCGTACACCTCTGCCTGAAATACGGAGATGTGGGTGCCCAACGAGTAGCTGATGCCAGTGTTTGGGTTCCTGCGCCCGCCCCATTTTTAGTCTTGGATCCATCTGTATACCAAATTTTCCCCTGTAGAATGTTCTTGAGCTAATAGGAGTCTCACTTAGTTCTTTCTGGGATCAGCACCTTGAATTGGTCATTGAAGCAGTACCGTTTCGGAATGTGGTCCGTTCTCGTTTCCAACGTGTTCTCGATCACAATTTTGACGATACTGTTCCAACGTTCAGGTTGTTGTGTGTATTCTGCAGTCTGAATGCACCGAGCCTCGCCTCACCCTGCACCACTAGATGGAGAGGATGATTATCACTTAGTATATTAATAATATTTGCATCGTGTTCCTGAGTGATCAAGAAGAAAGGCTCCTCCGGCACTGAGAAATGTTTAATTATTTCCCTTGTATGCCTTGTATAATTTTTTAATTACAAATCAAATCTACAGTCTACTGTTTCTTTTTTTACCATAATACATGTACAATGAGATTCGATTAATAATTGTGTATGATTTTTAAAAAGAAAAACCTATAGTAGATTTGGAGTCAGGCACACCTAAACACCAAACCGCAAGCTGTATATATCTGTAAACATACAGACACACTTTAGTTATAGTTTAATAATAGTGTAAATATAATAACGATGTAATAAATTTTAATTGTTTTCGCAAGAAAACTGTATTAAACACCTGCTGAGTTCCTGAATTAATATTAATTAAAAACACTTTATGTTTATTAATTTGTACTAAACTTGCGGTTGTCGTTACCGTTTTATCGTTATTTCTTTAGGATCACCAGCCTTTTACTTAATTGCATTGAAAAACGTTTTATTAATTAATTAATATTCCCTAAAAAATATTGTGCATTGACTTCCACACATATACAGCGAGTTCATTAAGTAATGCATAAATTCATTATAAGCTAAATAAACCGTAATATAAAAAATACAAGGAAAATTTTCAGTAAATATTCAAACTGTTCTCCATTTACCACTAAATAATGACTTAACCTAGTAATTTACAGTAAATATTTAAATTGTTCTTCGTTTACCACTAAATAATGACTTAACCTAGTAACAAATTCTACTTTAATATTTTATAGTACAGCGGGTGTCAGGTTCTACATTTTCTTTTTGATGAGGGCTTTTGGGACACGGATATTGCCAGGTCTGTTGGTGTCGACTTTAGTCTAAAGATGTAGGATTGTGTGATCTAGCGGGCCATTCAACTGCTCCCCTTCTTCCGATCCATCGATCTATAAATGTTCTGTTTAAAAACTGGCACACAGCTTTAGCGAAATGTAACGGTGCTCTATCCTGTTGAAACCATATTCTGCGGTCCAAAATGTTGACAATTTAGATATCAGAAAGAAGCTGGGTCAAATTGGGAATTAATGTATTTTGAAGAAAATCCAGAAAAAATTCTTCTTATACATTTTTATCACTTATAATTGCACTAGAGGTCTGTCTTTTATCGGATACCTTTGGGTTGTTTAATAGAAAATTGTTGCCTAGCAAGTAGACCTGAAAAACTGTCAACTTCAACCGAAGGTGAAGAGTTTTTAGGTTGACAGTATTTCGAGTCAACTTGCTAAAGGAAACAGTTTAGAATTTGAACGACACAAATTTACCTGATATCAATACAAACATGGAGTGTAATTCGGCAGGACAATTTAATAAATAAGAAATTTAAAAACATATTAATGCAAACTTTATTTATGAAACATTAAAAATAAACAAAGTAAAAGTGAGAAGCATAAGTGAAAGTCTACAGAACTTTAATTCGCCCCACAATATTTTATGAGAGTGAGATATGGTCCCTGAATAAACGTATGGCTACTAGATTGCTGGTACTAGAACGGACAATCCTGAGGACTATTTTTGGGCCTTGTAGAGATTAAATAACAGGAGAATGGAGAAAAATTAAGAACTACAGACACTCTATGGAAACAAGAATAAAGTGCGCCACATCAAGGCCAATCAAGTCCTAAAATCACACGACGAAAGAATCCTCAATACTGTCTTTTGGGAAAGGCCCGAAGGTAGGAGGTCGATTGGCCGTCTAAAAAAAAGGTGGAAAGACGCAGTAACAAGTGACCTACACAAACTGGAAGTACGACAATTGAAAATAACTAAGCAAGACCGACAAGAGTGGATGAGAATAGTTAACGTGGCCAAGACTCAACAAGAGTTATAGAGCCATAGAAGAAGAAGAAGAAGAGGGTGTAAATATCGAAAACATATCATGGATGATCATATGCCTGAATACTTCAACTAAATTCCCAAATGCCACACATGGTAAATTTCTATTTTAAATAAAGTTGTTGTGGCAGTGGAAGTTAGGGGGTTGACAAATGACAGATATCTGTTTGATAAAAATGTGCCCTTTTTGTTACAAAAATTGACGTGTTTCAGCATTTCCTTAAACTCTTATGAATACCGCGAAACATCGATTGTTTTTTGTGGTCCACTCTGTATATTTAAATAGTTTACAACGCGCTTTAGTTTGAATGTCCCACAAACCAAGTCAAGAGTTACACCTGATCAAATTGCCAACAACATAGTGAAAACGTCTAGAGCACCTGTGAATAAAGAACACTCACGTAAAATAAAGAAAGACTTTAAATTATTAAAGAAAGACAGCCGTGAACAACAAGATCTGTCAAAACCTTTCACAGTCACAGAAACGATACGGGCCCTACAAGAGTTAAAAAATGGCAAGGCTCCTGGTTTTGACAACCTACACCCTGAGTTCTTAACGCACTGTGGACGAAAAACAAGAGAATGGCTGACAATTTTCTACTTCCACATCCTCCAGTCCAGAACCTTGCCAAAAGAATTCAAGAGGGCAAAGATCATCCCCATCCTCAAACCTGGAAAGCCTGACAATACACCTGAAAGCTACAGACCAATTTTACTCTTTAGTGTAGCGTACAAACTATTTGAGTGTCTCCTCTACAGCAGGTTAAGCCCAATTATAATGGAATATATATATATATATATCCAATGATCAGGCTGGCTTCAGACCAAATTAAAACTGCGAGAATTAGGTCCTGGCACTAACAACGTTTATTGAGCGAGGCTATGAAAAACGCATAAAAACCGGCGCAGTCTTCGTCGATCTGACAGACTGGAGAAAGGACTTAACATATAAGTTTCTAACAGCAACTAGATGCAAGACGATGACATCTCTTCTGGATAATATGCTGTCAAATAGGGTTTTGAATAATGGTCTTCTTCAAGGGTCAATGCTTGCGCCGTTACTGTTCAATCTCTCGGAAGATTTATGTACGCAGATGATATTGCTCTTGCAAACCAATACACTAATATGACTGCTCTCGAACAAACTCTTTCTCTCAAGACCCAGAGATGCTGGCTGAATAGTTCAAGAAATGGCAACTTACCACAAGCATACGTAAAACAGAAACCTCATGCTTCCATCTAAATAATAGGCTTGCTGGAACACCTCTGTAGGTATCTCTAAATGGCGCTGTGCTTCCTTATAACTCCCACCTAAAATATTTAGGCGTAACACTAGATCGCACCCTCTCTTATAACAAGCATCTATCAAATCTGGCTGCAAAACTAAACTCCCGAAACAACATTCTATATAAGTTAGCGGGAACAACTTGGGGAGCTGATGCAGAGACACTTTGTACCATGTCGCTAAGTCTGGTCTATTCAACTGCTGAATACTGCTCGTCGGCTAAACAGTCCGCACGTGGGAAGGAAAAGTCGACGTGGTGCTAAACCAAACGATGCGAATAATTTCTGGTGCTATTAAAACCACTCCACTCTACTGGCTACCAGTCCTTAGTAACATCGAACCACCTGAAATACGAAGACGTAATATACTGGTAAGAGAGTTTAAAAAGATTTCTAACAACCCTGCCCTTCCTATTCACCAAGATTCACCATTAAATAGCAATAAAAGACTCAAATCAAGAAATCCACCTGTAAAGACTGCGCAACAACTCCTAAGTCAAAACTATGATGGTGCTGAAACTTGGCGTACGAACTGGAGAAACAAAGTAAATCCCAGACTGTACCCTCTACTTGAAACTCCAAACCCTCGAGCGGGCTTTCATCAACCAAGGAAAACCTGGGTAGCACTCACTAGAATAGGGACAGGTCATGGCCGATGTGGAGGGAGCTTCCTTACATAAATGGAACATGAGACCCAACCCTGGGTGCGACTGTGGTCCTCAAGAACAAACCAGTTATCATATTGTTAACGACTGCCCACTCAGAAAATGTACTGGCACTGATGACGACTTGTTGATAGCAACACCACAGGCTGTGGAATGGTCGTGAAACCTGAGTGTGGAATTATGATGCTCAATATCTATTTTTATCTCATGTTATTTTTTTATTTACTCTTTTATGTTTATACACACTTACGAGTATGTTTGTCTTTATGTCATTGTTGAACTTTACATCTTTATTTTATTTTGTTTATATTTTATGTTTTTTTTTTTTTTTTTATTTAAAGAAACCGCATCAACCGCGAGGGTTATTAGCGGGTATGGTACAATAAATTTCATATATGTTGTAAAATGTTAATGGATTTCAGGAACTTCAGTAATGAGTAAATATTAATCAGGTTCAAGGCATCACTAAGTTCTTCGGGCAGTCCTGATGTTAACCTTTTCTCTCTATAGTCGGGACACTCCGATATTAAATGTTTCACACTCAGTTCTTCATAGCAGGAGACACATCTTTTGGGATTTTCTTTCTTCAGTAGATGCTGATGTGTGTACCTAGTGTGGCCAATCCTGAGACGGGTTAGGATTGTCTGTTGCTTACGAGAGATTGATTCGTAATTCTGGTGGCTTAAGTTAGGATTGATTGCTTTGAGTTTGTTATTCTCAAGAACTTGCCACCTTTCCCTCTATGTATTTACTATGAGTTGACGAATACTGTGATTTAAATCTTCGTGTGGCACATGGCGAATCATTTGACTGAGAGGATTTGAGCTGGTCTCTCTGGCTAGTGTGTCAGCGGTTTCATTACCAACTATCCCTATACCCAAACAATTTCAACACTTTTGCCTATTTCAGATAGTTTTCCTAGTTCTGATTTGATTCTGAGAAGAAGGGCATTACGGGGGTAAAGCTTAGTGAGTCGGTAAAGATGACAACGTCTTGTTCATATTCATGGCAGCGAGCAAGAGCTTTGGCAATGGCGTACAGTTCTCCCGTGTAAACACTTAAACACTTGCTTCTGGTGGTAGTCGATAACTGTAATTTGCCTCGTCTGTAATTACGGCAGCTCCTACACTTTCACTAGTTTTCGATGCATCCGTGTATATGTGGTAGTAGTCCACGTATTTGGAGACCACTTCGGAAAAAGCTGCTCTTATGAGTGCTGCTGGAGTATCACTTTTGGGATAATGAGTAAGTTGCAATTTTATGTTTTAATTCTGCCATTAGCTAAGTAAATAAATGATAAGTTTAAATTTAAAAATAAAAGTCAATAGTTATTTTAAATTTCCTTTATTTTAACACACATTTACAATATAACTAAATTGTAATACCTAATACATCTAATAATTTACACACACTAGTTTAAAATTCATGGTTAAAAAAACGATGCTTGACATTATATTATTGCATATATTTTAATTTGTAAGATACGTTAACAAAATTTTTTTCCCGCAGTCTTATTTCATTTTGGGCGACTTTCGATATGTCCGAACCATATGGAAAAGATTCAACGTTTAGAACCGTTGTGAACTAATTTACAAAAATGTAATCAACTCCATGTGTATACCAAGTAAAAAATACCTTTAAGTTTCAAGATTTTATCACATGACATTTTAGTGCATTTCCGTAAGAGAAAGAAGATGGTGTTACCATCGTAGCAACGTTATCGATAAAGAAGATTTCAAATTTACACATTCGACTTTATCGGTCAGAATTTTGCACTTTTATTTATTGTTTTATTTTTGATTTTTGTTTAATTATCATATTTATTTATTTATTCACTGGCAAGCCCTTTTAAATTATAATAAAAACAACAGTAAGAAAAATATACAATGTAAACAAATTCAGACATAAACACTAAAATGAATATACATAGTTTTTAAAACAAGACTTACAAAAATCATGGAATGGTAAAATATAAATTACTGAACACTCAAATCACGAATAAAGCTTTTAAATTTACTAATTAAGACATCAAAAAGTGGAAGGTCCTCCAGTAATTTAGCGGGTCTCATAGATCTAGGAAGAAATGTGTAGAATGCATAATTATATCTATGGATAATATGTGAAATGTTCGACTCTGCCTTGTAGTTCGCGTTGGAACAAAGAGACTTATTTTACTTAAAAGTTGAGGACAGTTACATGCACCATTAATGATTTTACAAAGTAATGTAAGATCTCTTTGTTTCCTACGGTTCTCAATAGAGGAGATTCGCAGCTGCTGCAGCCACACAGCGTAGTCTTGATAGACATGTAGCTTAAATGCAATATAGCGTAAAAAGTTATTTTGGAACGTGTTCGAGTTTCCTAATGTAAACTAAGTAATGAGTAGACCATAGAAAAGAACAGTAATCAAGGTGTGACCTAACTAAGGAAAAATACAAAAATATAATTGAATTAACACCAGTAAAACCACGAGTACTTCTCTTAACGAAACCCAACATTTTCATGGACTTTTGTACAACAGTGGTGATGTGGTGGCTGAAGGTGAATGATCTGTCAAGAATTACTTCTAAATGCCTTATCTGATTGTCTGTATCTAGCAATTGACCATTTAAGTTGTAATTGGGTGTGATTAAGTGTTGGGTACGACAAAAGCGAATTATGTGACATTTACTATAAATATTTATATTTTTTAAAAATGTATTAGCCTAATTATTTACCAGATCATCGATCAAACATTATAATTAGTATGAAAATGTATAAATCTGATTTTTCGCCGCATGATACCTATACATTAGGGTGGGTAAAAAAAACTTAATTTTTTTCTTTAGTAACCATGAAAATATCGTCCAAGATGACGAAAAAAAAATTCTGGTAAAGTTTGAGCTCTTACTATTAATATTTAGAGGTCGCTCATCGTGATTTTTGATTTGCCTTTTAAATAACACGGGAAAAATTGTTTGTTTTTTTTTAATTAGAATTTTAAAGCGCTTAACCGAATTATCAGCCAGTGGAATTAAATACATATACTTGTAGGGAATTTTTTAAAGAATGATGAATTTTTTTAAGTAACTACTTAGGTAAATAAAAAATTGCGAATTTTTTCTAAAATTAAGTAGATATAGGAAAAAATCGCTTTTCCAACGATCATTGATTTTTCGTACAGATTTTATTATATTACCGAAAAACACTCGATAAACTTCACGGTAAATAGGATATTTTATGTTTTTAAGTTATTATTTTGCGATAGAGTATAACAAATTGTAAAAGTCATCATTTACAATTTAAGGTTGAACTTTAACCTCGAATAACTTTTAAACGAGTCGAGTAAGCAAAAAATCATATCAAATCTTTTCTGTAGATCGTTTAATTCCCTACAAGTTTATTTATTCAATTCCATTGGTCGATATTTCGTTTGGACGCAATAAAATTCCAATTTAAAAAAACAATTTTTCCTTTGTTATTTAAGTGCGAAATCAAAAATCACGATGAACGATCTCTAAATATTAATATTAAGAGTTTAAACTTTACCAGAATTTTATTTTTCGTTATCTTGGAGGATATTTTCATGACAACTAAAAAAAAAAATTAAATTTTTTTTTCGATCCACCCTACTATACATATAGGCATACGTGGGTCGACTATATATCATAAAACTGAGGATTGTTGATTTGTCTCTTCGAAAGGCAAACGTGAGTATGCAAGACCTACCCCATGCTGATAAGTGGCAACACCCCGAAACTGGTCCATAGGTGGTCACTTCTAGTGGATAAATTTAATAATTTTCTCTTTTACTTAACAAGCATCTGCATATCACCCGAAATGGGATTATGCACGATTATATATCAGATATAATTCAGTGTTCGTCGAGGCACATTGCCAGAAAAAAAATTGTTTTCTGATATATAGTCGACCCACGTATGCGCTTATGTATAGGTATTATGCGGTGCAATTAGCTGGTTTTTTAAAAATCAGATTTATACAGTTTCGTGCTTAATCGCTGACAAAAATAATATTAAAGTTTTCTATAATATTCATATTTTAATAATATTATAATTAGTTCATCATCCTTTCTAATTTTTTTTTATTCCTCTGGTTTTTTCCTTATTTTTTTGGTCGGTAAAATTGAAAATTTATCTTAATTTGGTCTGATATAACATTTCTGCAACGAACAATTTTTAGAAGTGCCATCTCTATATATATAATATTTAAAGTTCGGGTTGAACCGCGTCTTTAAATTTGTTGATTTCGACGTTTCGGCTTCGATTTTAAAGCCATTTTCAAAAAGTAGAAATTAAGTAAATTTGGGATGAGAAGTCTTAATCTGCCTACTCCTCAGGTGTAGTCACGAAGGAAGAATGATTTCCACACTAAGGCCTCAATCTGCCTACTCCTCAGGTGTAGTCACGAAGGAAGAATGATTTCCACACTGAGGCCTCAATCTGCCTACTCCCCAGGTCTCGGCATTGGTTCTCTAAGGTCTCAATCTGCCTACTCTTTAGAGAGAACTGTATATATATATATATATATATATATATATATATATATAAATAATAATTATTTATTATTACTAGTTATTTAAAAACAGTATATTTAAAATGTATGAGCAGTACAAGAACATATACGCCCTTTTTTTTTAATAGAACGTTCAATGTATTTTTGTATAATATTATCATTTAAATTTTAATTCATTTATCTCAAACTTTGAAAGCTGTGTATATTTAATATCCTAAAAATACAGATTATAATGAGTTTTAACTTAAATTTGAACGCAAATGTATCTACTGCACTCATGCCAGCTTTTTAAAACACTTTCATTTACATATTACCAAATCTATTCGCCTATATTTTATGAAAAATTACCTTAAATGATTTGCGTAGAAACTACACACAACTTCAAAAGTCTTGGACCCCCTTAATATCAAATGATTAGATTAAACCCAGTTACTGTTCTTACTGCGGTAAACAATTACATGTATTAAGGGAACAGAAAAGGCAATAAAAAGATGTCGATAACGAGTACTTGCTTTATTATCAATGTTTTTACAAAATATTGGCAGTGATAGCGTATTCAGCCAAGTGACTAGTGTATTCTTTCGTTTCATTTTTGTGATTATAATGAGAGGTCGTGAAATTTCTGCGTTTAATCGAACAAGAATAACTGCTTTACACGATGCAGGAAACTCTCATTATCAGATATCGGAAATCTTGGGCATTTCTAGATCATCTGTTGTGCGAACAGTACACAGATATCAATAATTTGATACAGTGGAAAACATACCACGCAGTGGACGTCCTCGCGTGTCTAACAAAAAAAAGGATCGTTATTTGGTGCAATATGCCTGCAGACACCGCACTGCTTCAGATTCAGCTCTTAAAAAGCCACTTAAAAGCCACTTTCAGGGTACGTTTCGCTGTAGTATATTGACACCTACAGTTAGAAGACGACTACATCTTGCAAATTTACGTGCTAGACCATTACGGGTCCCCACTCTACTTCCAAGATATCGTGCAGCCCCCCGCCTCCAGTGGGCGCGGGAACACAGAGGTTGGCTTTTGCAGCAGTGGAGGTGGGTGTTATTTACATACAAAACCAGAATTCAACTAGTGAGTAATGACAATCGGCAAAGAATCTGGAGAAAACCAGGTCGTCAACAGCGACTTGAAGTTTAGTGAAGTTTATTCCTAACAAGGAGGTACCGTAATGTTTTGGGGAGCAATAATGTTTAACCGCCGTACCCCATTAATTCGCATTCCGCAGAATATGACCAGCCAAATTTACGTCGATCAAGTGATTACGTCCATTATCCACCCCATACGTAACAAATTAGGTGAAAATTTTGTGTGTATGGACGACAACGCCCAACCGCATCGCTCAAGAAGGATTCAGGATACACTTAAAGCAGGACATATCAGTAGATTAAATTGGCAAGCCAATTCGCCCAACATGGATCTTATTGAAAACATGTGGAATAACATTGCTAGAGACATTTACGATTGAATTGACCCATCTCAGACTGCAGATGAGTTAGTCGTAGCAGGTGGAATGGAACAATATTTCAAAAGACACTATCAACCGCTTGGTTATTTCAATGCACAGACGTGTTAATATATTATTTTAACGTGGAGGAGTTCATACCAAATATTAGTCAGTGTACAACATTTTTCATTACTTTTTTTGATTAAATAAATTTTGTCAACAAATTCACACATTTGTTAGTTTTTAATTTTCTAAATATTCCAGTTTATGGAAAATACTCCTTTTACAAAAAACAGATTTAGAAAACAATATACTTTTATAAATATATTTTTGTTTTCCTAACGAAACATTTCTTTAACAAGGCTAAGTGGGGGTCCAAGACTTTTGACGTTGTGTGTATTAAATATGCAACGTATTTAACGTAACAAATACTTAGTTTATTATTATAATTAAAATGATCATTTTTTGTAAATTAGTGACGTAATCAAAAATTTTTAAGAAAGTGAACGGCTTATTTATTTAATATAAAAAATATAATAATTAAAATTCTTTAATAAACAGGATGTCACAAATATAATTTGTATAATATCTACATAATCTTGGACGTTTAAAGTAAGAGTGCGTAGTGGCTGAATGGTACAGCATCTGTTTAGCACGTCAGTATATTCAGGTTCAAATACCCCAAGTAGTCAAATTTTTTTAAAAATATTAAAATTTCGCTACGCTTTTGAAAACGCGGTAACGCACCCGAAAAGTTTACAGCGTGCCACATGCCAATGTGATGCAGAACCATAACGGTTAAGCGGCAGCACAGTCACAGATACCGGTGCTAGCAGGGCTAACAGTACTTGGTGTGGAAAAAACACGCTTTATTATTTTGTCTCTTAATAGATAAACATTGTAAATATACAATATATTTCGTTTACGCTAAAATAGCAAATATAACTATTGTTTTTTAGGAGAATTCTGTTGAAGTAAGTTAGTTCTATAGACCTATTATCAGAGGAGACGGAACTATTTACTTTTAAACACGATCATACATCCCCACTTTTTGGTCGACTGTATCATCTTGATACGGCCAACTTTTGTAACAGTTTAGTTAGGGTAACACAATTTGGCGCCAAATTTTTGGAGTTTAGAAAAATACTTTAAGTAGGCAACAACACTTCAATTTTCTAGAAAACTGAGTATCACCTATTCATAAATATATTCTCATAATAAACTAAATATTACCCGGTAGATATATTCTTATTTTTAACAAACAGCACGCCACTTATTACAAGCGTGGCCATAAGTCCACAATAATGTTACATCGTTGCCAGCATGGGGACGGGACAAAGAGAATCGATTGGTATTCTTTGTCATACTCATGGCCACTCTCGTATAATCATTGCGATAAAACAGAGTTTTATGAATAGGATTTTGCGTCTCCTCTGGATAATAGGTCTACGGTTAGTTCCTAACATACTTGTTAGTTAAATAAATTTTAAAAATTCCTTCAATATTTATATCTTTCAACATCCTGTCGAATCATGAAATTATATTTCCATATTATGTACATAAAATAAAAGATGAAATGACATTTGTGTAGAGTCCTCGGTTACGGTTGAAAAAATTGATTGATGTAATTTAAGCCAAATTGAAATTTGCAGAACTCTCTAGGGCGAAAAATAAGGTAGCAATTTAAAACAAAATTTAAAATAAAAGCTTTCAAAGATTTAAAACAAGAAATACTCGGCGGAGGCATTTTTTTTCCAAAATCATTAAACGTATCCACGTCTCGACTGTAACTCACCACTCCAGATATTTTCCTCGTCGTTCGAAGCAGTATAAAATTTTAGCAAAAATTCCCGGCAATAGAGACAAAAAAAATTGATAAAAGTCATCACCAGAAAACGTTTTAAATTGTTTTATAATCACAAATGATTATTCACTCTCTGGTATTCTTCTGGTACCATGACCGTTCAACGATCGTTGGTTATCACGTTGGCTACCATGTTGACAGCGGGTCGGAAAGGCTGATCTGTAGACTTCCCATACCACTGCCTCAAATCCTTTAACCACGATGTTCTACTTCTTCCTGGGCCCCGATTGCCTGGTATTTTTCCCTCTATAATAAAGTGTAGTATTTCATATTTTTCCGGGTGTCTTATAATATGACCAAAATATTTTAATTTTTGCCGTTTTACCTTTTTTGACTATTTCCAGATTTTTTTTCATGCGATTGAAAACTCTATTGTTGCTGACTTTGTCAGGGAACAAAAACTCGAAGCATGCGAAACTCCAAAGTACCTAGGCGTGACACTGGATCGACATTATCTTTCCAAAAGCACTGCCAAAATACAAAGGCCAAAGTTTGTACTAGGTACAATATTATCCGGAAGCTCACTGGCACAGCATGGGGAGCACAGCCTGAAGTACTACGTAAGTCGGCTCTTGCTCTCTTTTTCTCCGCTGTCGAATACGCGGCACCAGTGTGGAATAACTCGGTTCACGCAAGGCATGCTCACGTAGCCTTAAATGAGACGTGCAGGATTATAACTGGCTGCCTGAGACCGACACCTGTCGAGAAGCTGTACCCTGTATCTGGAATCACCCCAGCACGTGTCAGACGCAAAGTTGCATCTAAAGCAGAGTGGTAGAAGCAGGTGGAAGATATGTGGCATCCTCTACACGACCAACAACCAGAAAGGCGACGACTCAAATCAAGGAAAAGCTTTCTCCAATAAACACAACAACCGAACCAAGGAAAGAGCTGCCACCGGCAGCTTAAAAAGATGTCAAAATAAAAAAATACTGGAAATTGGTGTTGCACTAATGGAGTTTCAGGTTATTTTTTACCAAAATCAAAAGCTTTTTTCAACAGCTATTGATAAAAATTAAATGTATAGTAAGAGGAATTGAGAATTAGGTATTGACAGAAATAGTTATCCAAATCTCAAAAGATTACTGTGTTTTTAACAGCTATAAGTAAGATAAAAAATCTTTGTAAATTGAAAGTTAGTTTTTTAAAATAAAAGTCAAAATGGAAAGTACTGGAAGTTGGTGTTGCACTAATGGAGTTTCAGGTCATTTTAGGTCGATTTTTTATCAAAAGCAAAAGCTATTTGTAAAAATTAAATGAATAGTAAGAGAAAGTGATATTTAGGTAATTGACGACTATTTTTTCTTTCTTTTTTGGAGATTATTGTGACTTTTATTTTCAAACAAAATTACGACTGTCGGTACAAATAGACTATTGTTAATGTAAGAATAGATTTATCAAAACATTTTCGGGACCTTAGCCTGTTTCTTCTTTACATAAATAACAAGGACGAAACTAAAAGCACTCGCATGTTTTGTTGCTATAAACCAGTAAATTACGGTCCGGGTTCACCGATATACTTACGAAATAAAAGTCGAAATAATTTCTTCATTATTGTTCTCCCTCTCTCGACTTTACTACTTAGTGAGATCATTATCACGTCGACACGTAACCTATTTTATGTCTCATTTCGTTTGTTGGTCCACAATACTATTATTTTCTATTGACATTAATAATTAAACGTTATGACAAATTCATTAATATTTAAATCGCTTGGATCAAGTGCCTGATAATAATTTGCTAACAACCAAAGCAATACTAAAATTATTAATTGAAGTTTGCTTAACAAACACGCGTAACAACATACATAAATAAATAAATTTACGGATTGCGGTCATTCGCTTCCGTCCCTTTTCGATTATTTGACTTAAAGCGATGGCAAGTCGATCACAAAAAAAAATTATATTCATGTATGGTAACAACAAACGCCCGGTATCTTAGCGAATGATTTATAGCCACGGGCGGCAAAAAATTTCGTGATAATTTCTCGTTCTTCCGGAGTGTACGTCCCCTTTCTAGAATAATTGATTTGCATCTTTTTAATAAAATCGAGTGCTGCTATCTAAGTTAATTTGGAAAGTTATATAGTTTTGAAAAGATTGTAAAGAAATAATAAAGTTTTGTGAATATCTAAGTGATTTATCAAGTAGAAATTTACTTGAGAAATCCCCCGTTGATCTTTTGTTTACAGATATAGAAATTTTAATGAACCTTCTCTCCACTTTTTAGACATGTGTTTTCGACGTTACTAGGTTAAGCTAGGTGAGCGGGGCGTAGGTCGCCCCTCCACTGCGACCCTTAGTAGGTCTATTGTGGCTCACTCCAAGAGGTTACAGTTTAACCTTATTCTTTTCAGGCTGGGGCATAAACATAGTATATATTCAGAAGTTTCGTCTTCCATGCAGAATTCCCATTAGAATTCGCAGGTCATTCCTACTCCATGACTGTCTGCTTTGTAAAGATTTTGTGATAAGCCACTGGAATATGCTACAGTGACGTCACAGCCAATTACGAGAATATTCCAGAAGATCATGACGAATCGCAATTGATCCACTGAAAGATCTAAAATGCGTGATCGAATTCTCTTGAATATTAATATCGACCGCCGATCGCGAAAGTTAGTCTGTATCTAAAGTTCGATTATTATGTTCACAAGTTTACAGTAAATAAATGTGTTGAATATAAATTCAAATCCCAAATGTTTTTTAGTAAACATTACAATATGTCATTTTAAAATTTTTAAATCGTTAAGAAATTACTCAGTATAATACTAAAATGTTTTTTAACAACATTTTTAATGTTGGCACACAAAAAATGATAACGTTTTGCTCGTGTTAGTGGTTAACCAAAAAAACACCAAGAAGAGCAAATGAAAAGATAAATGAAAAAAAATATAAAGCAAATACATCAGTTACTTGTGTTTAATAATTATTTATTTGCCTAACATTTAAATAATACTTTTAACCAAATTATAGTAGTTATAGATGGTAAATTACAGAACTAAACATTGAATTTATTTAAAAATAATAAACTCAGCATTTTATCAAGATATCAAACAGTTAAATAATTTTTTATTCAGGACAATAATAAATTTATTATATTAACTAGTAGGAGTAATTTTTTATGTAAATATTTTTTATTTTTTAACCTGCTGGTTCAACCAATAAATGTAAACATATTGCTAAAAACTATTTAAACTTAAAAAATATAAAATATAGTTGCTGCATCAAATCAATGTTGAAAAGTGCCGAAAATTATAAAAAACGTTTTCCATATTTTAGTTATATGATCTAAAATCGCCCTTATCGCTGTATCTTCAATGTCCCAACCCTTTTAGCCCCACCTTAGCGGCTGTCCCTGCATTCTTCTGTTGTTCGTATTGTAAGTGTCGTCCGTTTCATAGGGGTTCTGGCTTCTGATTGGTGGCCGATTCTTGCCGATACTGTTGATCGATCCCCAACGAGCGAACATGGCCAAGGCCCGTTTTCCCGCAGATGGTCGAGGGTAAACGGGAAAGTCCGACTCTGTAACAATAAGAAATAACTTTACGTAAATATTAAAATAATCTAAAGGAACGAATTACATCAGAAAGATTCATTCAATATTGCAATTTGTGGGAGTTATTTCGTGAAATGGAACGGAAGTGTGTAACATCTATCATCCTGCTTTGCTGTTATAGGCGTAAACTATATAAATAAATATTTACTGTTGATAAAAAGTCTTAATAAAGTGCAGATCATTGATAAAAATTCAAGTAAGTAATAATAAATAATTATTGGAATAAAATATTTTAGTATTTTGCTTTTTTAAATTTTAAGGTTTATTTTCATCACTCCTAGTGTCAATTAAATAAAATACAATTTTCATCAAAAAAAATTATTCTTTGTTATGAAAAATCATTTCAAATAATACCTGACCCATTTTATTCAGAATATAATTTTAAAAATGCTTATTATTAAGGAGAGATGTCAAATATTATATATACATCATATGCGAGTACTTTAAGGCTAGCTCGCTTTATTTTGATTCTGCTGGAATAGTTGTTGGCGTTGAGCATTGGTTTTCGGAATTTTATTTGCACTCTGACGATTGCGCTTTCCATACTCCTTTGGACTCTGAACACTTTTAATAATAACAAATTAAAGCTCAATAAACAAAAACAATAATTTTTACGATAAGTTTTAATCCAATTTTCTCTTGATTTATCCATTTTTCTGTCACCTTTAGGCAATTTTTCTGTCACCTTTAAGTAATAGTTAATACATACATACAAAAAGTCACGCCTTTTTCCCATAGGGGTAGGCAGAGACCACTTCCTCCCACCTGCTACGGTTCTTACACACATCTTTTGCTTCCTTTACTTTCATCGGTGCTCTCATACATGCTCGTCGGGTGTTGGTACTCCTGACCTGGCCTTTCTTCAAAACAATGTTGATCTGATCAAGATATGTTCTCCGAGGTCGACCTCTACCGACTTGTCCATTTACACTCGCCTTATAAATTTGTTTCGTCAATCTTTCTTCATCCATTCTTTCTACGCGTTCGAACCATCTAAGCATTCCTTTATCTATCTTTGTAACCATATCTTTTTTTAGTTAATATGTTTCTATTTTTGATGTTAGGTGTCTGCATCTGTTTATTTTCTTATTTCTTACTCTTTTTTAGTTTTTTTGTTTAATTTTATTTTACGAAATACATCAGATTATATCCAACCTTTTAAAAAATTATTCATTTATTTGGACATTAGAAAATTAAATTACAACTTTAAAAATTGCCTAAAACTAATAGATTAAATGACAAATAGACGTCAAAATTTAAAGGTACGTTAAAATTTTATGACCCTTTCAAATAAGTTTGAATTGTATAAAGTGTGATTTTAATTAATTTGATTGAATTTTTAAAATTTGTGAGGAGGTAAATTAGGCATGTTTTCAGTTTTTTAAACTAGGTTGAATTTTGGAATTTTTAAATACTGATGGTCCCAGTCAAGCAATATAAAAATCATATTATTTTATTTACTTTTTAATGATCTTTGACAGTTATTCCAGAACATCAAAGCGAGCGAAGCCTCGGATAAATGCTAGTATTACATAATTTTTTACATCCAACAATTAAAATTGTTATTTTTTAGTTCATTTTAAGTTCTAACTTCACAGCACCATAACTCGGTGTGTTTTTAATAAAAAGTACGTAAATTCGTTGACCCAGTTTTTCTGGTGGTCTAAGACCTCACTTACCTCACATACAAACATAAAAATAAATTGCGAATAACTGGATAACAACTATTACTATTAAAAATTTATTTTTTATGACTACTTTATTTTTATATATTACATTCACATTGTTTTATTGTTTAACCAAAGTAATAAAATTAAAAAAGTAATATTTGTCGTATTAAGCTCTGAATTTTATTAGTATTGTTTGCAATTCCAAAAAAATTCCAATCATTTTTATCTGAAGTAGAAGTCGTTCGTAGAAAAATAATGTAAAACTGTTTCAAGCAGAAAAATATGAATATTTTTGAGTTTTCTTTACAATCATGATGTATACATAGTTTCCTCTAAATTATTTTTATAAACGTTGAAAAAAGAACTTTTTTATTGCGGTGAAAACTTCTTTAGGATATCCTGAACAAAATTTGGGGGGGACAAACGTATGATTTGACTTTTTTATTCTTATATTAAGAATTATTTTTTACTTTTTAGTTTGATTAAATCTTTATTTCCTCTTTTATATTAACATCTACAGATACAGTTCTGATTTGCTCGAAGTTTTAGGGATTCCATTTTTTTTATTTTTTTATTCTGAATTGTTCTGAATCTTTTTTCTTGGGTTGGATAGAACTAAGGGATTAAGATCTCATCCCAGAGATACAGTTTACAATTTATATGTAATAAAACAATTATAGTACTATAAAAGTAAATATTTCGTAATATCTAATCAAATTTACTTTCCTTATTTTTTCATAAAAATAAAAAGAAACAAAATAACTAAAAATATTTAAATAAGCGTTGATTCAACGATCGTAAAAAAAATAAAATGGCAACTACTCTCGTAGCGTGTCGAATATTAAAACGCTGGCACTATCCAATAGGCCAAGTTCCGAAATATAATCTCTCTCTCCTGATCTATCCCTTGTAAGGGTGTGGTGACATCATGTCGCGATTCTTTGAACGAGCTGCTTTTAGGACTCCCTATCTTGGGCATGATGAACAGCTTTGTGCATATTTTCTCCAGTAAAAGTTTTAAGTTGGTCTACCCATCGTGATGGTGAGCGTTTCCTAGGTCTTCGTCCCTCGATTTTTCCTTCGATGATTAATTTTTCCATTCCCTCTGCTCTCCTGGTAATGTGTCCAAAATATTTGAGAAACTGTTGACTGAAAATGGACGACAATCTAGTTTGTATGTCCAGTTGAATCGATTCAGGTTCTTGCCATCGCTATGCGGCTTCGGATTTCGCGCTCACATTCGGTCCTAAATACTCGAAGCGGTTGACAAACCGTTAAATATAATACGATGTCTGATATTAAAGCGTGAGAAATGTTAACAAAATTGTAACAATATGTTTGGCCAATTTATTGGTAATGTCCAAGCAATAATAAGCTTTCAGTATTGTTTTCATAGTTACCTGGGGAGCCATTATCTCCTAAGCTACAGGATTTCATGCAGAAGATTCGCTAAATCAACGATCTTATCCCGTTAGAGCATTGGCGAAGCCTTTTTTTCGTTGTGATGTAATAAAAATGCGAAAAAGGGGCCATGAGGGGTAAAAAATTCAGTTTAAACTCTCGGAAAGAGAAAGCAACCTGTTAATGTGAAAAATAAATACATAAAAACTGCGATGTAGACTGGAAGTCTTACCATAAATAAAAACGAATCTCTAATCTCGGATCTATTTTTTTTAATCGCCATTAATCACACACATCGAATTCATTCTATCGTATATGATAACAGCAAACAAACAAAATAAACGCGAGGTAAAATAAATGGATTATTAAATCTCTTATTTTTTTATCGTATAATGGTTAATAACATTTTAAATTATAACCAGCAAAGTACCTTTTATTTCCAGTAATATAATCAAGGTTTTGTTTTTTTAAATACGATACCATGAGGTGAATACCCTAGCAATGAATATTACTTACAAAATATAAATCAAGTTTTCACAACACCAAATATTAAATTATTTTTGTACATACAAGGGCGGTTTGATAAGTCAGTGACTTTTTGAATAAAACAAATTTTTTCCGCAAATAAACATTTTATTTTTCTACATCACCTTTTAGCTCGATACATTTAGTCCAGCGTTTTTCTAATTTTTTTATTCCCTCCAAATAATAGGTTATTTCAAAGCTCTCAAAATACGCGTTTGTTTCGGTAATGACTTCTTCATTTGACTCAAATCTCTTACCGCACAGCCATTTCTTTAGGTTTGGAAACAGAAAATAATCGCAGGGGGCTAAATCTGGAGAATATGCTGGATAGGGTAGCAGTTCGTATCCTAATTCGGGGATTTTGGCCATCGTGACTAGACAAGTGTGCACACGTGCATTGTCTTGATGGAACAGCACTTTCTTCTTCTTAGCTAAATGCGGCCGTTTTCGCTTCAAATCAACGTCGAATCTGTTCAAAAGCTTTGAATAATATTTGCCGGTGATCGTTTTACTTTTCTTGAGGTAATCGATGTGAATGACACCGCGTACATCCCAAAAAACTGTGGCCATGACCTTGTTGGCTGACAGACTCTGTTTCGCCTTCTTTGGTCCACGTTCACCCCGAGCAGCCCACTGTTTCGATTGTTCCTTGGTCTCTGGCGTATTGTGATGGATCCATGTTTCATCCACAGTAACATAACGGCGCAAAAATTCGTCCGGATTACGGCTGAACATCGCTAAACACTCTTTTGAAGTGGTCACACGATTGCGCTTATGGTCGAGTGTGAGCAATCGCGGCACCTATCTCGCAGAGAGTTTTTTCCTGTCCAAATATTCGTGTAAAATATGATGTACCCGTTCAGTTGAGATACACCTACAGCATGAGCCAACTCACGCACTTTCATTCTCCGATCATCCAATATCATTTCATGGATTTTATCGACGATTTCCGGCGTGATCACTTCTTTTGGGCGACCTGGACGTTGGGCGTCACTAGTGCTGGTACGCGACCACAACGGAACTCTGTAAACCACTTCTTAACCATTGAAATTGATGGTGCCGAGTCCC
This sequence comes from Agelastica alni, assembly GCA_950111635.1. Taxonomy (NCBI): domain Eukaryota; kingdom Metazoa; phylum Arthropoda; class Insecta; order Coleoptera; family Chrysomelidae; genus Agelastica; species Agelastica alni. The sequence goes on from OX467712.1 coordinate 17,719,403, forward strand.
CGTAGTATTTATCAAGTCTTAGTCCTTAGTTTCAGTGATGGATTTTTTACGTAAAAAGTAATGCTTAATCAGCACACGAAATTCACTTTTTTCCATTTTCGTAAAAATTCACGAGGTTGTCTGCTTTGAACGGATATCAAACACCAACTGCACGACGTAGCTTACTCAAAATTAGAAAGTTGCCCACTGATAGATTATAGTTGACTGCAGCTGACTTATGCAGTTGACTTATCAAACCGCTTCTTTCCATTTGTTACGGTTCTTACACACTTTTACTTTCATTAGCGCTCGTCAGTTGTTAGTACTCTTAACCTGGCCTTTCTTTAAAACAATTTTGCTACTACCATTTCAGTAGCAGCCGATCTAATAAAAGCTTACTTTAAAACCGAACTAATTAACCAATGGAATATATATTGGCACAATAAAAATGTAAAGCTTAAAAATATAAAAAGCAATTTTGGACCATGGCAGACAAAAACAGAAAATAGGAGACACCAAGTAGTAGTCACTTGCTTACGCCTAGGACATACTAGACTCACACACCAACACCTCATCACACGTAAAGAAGAACCTTCATGCCTTCATGCCCACTCTGCGACGAATCTATCACAGTTGACCACATCCTCCTAGAGTGTCCCATGTATGCTGAAGAAAAAAGAACCAACAACATTGGAGAAGACATCAAAACAATTTTATCTTGTGAATCAAATTAAAAAAATGTGCAGGCATTTTTAGCAAGTATGAACAAACTACACCAAATATAGACTTATTCATACTTATTTTGCTAAATATTGTAATCACATTATTTGTAAATTTAATTCTTAACCGCTAATGACCTTCCAGGTCGAAGCGGATATTAAATAAAAAAAAAAAAGTTATCTGATCGAGATGTTCATTTGAATAATACTTTAAAAACAAGCCGTGTGGTGTCATTTGACACCTGATATAAACGAAGTTCCTTGCGCTATTCGACAATTTTTTTTTGTTTATAAATGTTGATTAAAGTATTATGCAAAAAAAATTATTCGCTTATAAATTTTTAATGTATTTATTTATTATTTTATTTTTAGCCGCTGCCAATATTTTTTTTATACTGTGCCGGTGTTTTTTATGCTAAAACATTATAAATTGTATAGAGAAAATTAAAATTGGTTTAAATTAATTATATGCATATAGCAACAAACCATTGTTGCATTGATGTATAATATATTACTCAAATTTCTACCTACGTGCTCATTGATGATTTTACATAATCATCCATCACCATCTGTTGATTTACTTTCCATATTTTTTAAATTATTATTTAAATAATTAACAAAGTACTAAAAAAACACGCTTACTAATACCAAAGCTACGTTAAGCCAACACAATAGCGTTGTTGTGTTTTATTTACACAGTGACTATATAATTACTACGTACCAGGGGTCTATAATCATATCATATATTATTTATGAATCAATACTACTATTTAACAAACTAAAGCTCAAATAAAATTTCATTAAGTAAAACTACATGTTAAACAGATAAAAGTCCCCGAAAACGATGAAGCGACAACTTAGCAGTGCAATAGGCAGAGGGAAGATGAAAAGAAACAGGCGATCCGCCTAGATTAAAGAAGGAAAAAAAGAAGATTTTTTATAGTTTACATTGGCCGTGAAAGCATACGAGAAATATTTTAGTAAGCGCTCACAAAATGAGATGTAGCTACTGCGCATGTGTGCCTTTACAAAGGAAAGGCAAAGGAAGAATTAAGAACGATAGCAGCCCTCTCTTTTTAATTGAATTATAGTCCATAGCATATTTTCATTGGATAGACCAATGCGGAAAACCCCTTATTACAAATTTTCAGATTTCTTTTCTGACTAGTTTTGCCATAACGTCTAATGTGCCATCGAGAAAAATCACCCCGCATTATCCGCTCTTTTACAGACTAAACAAACACAAAGACAAAAAAAGGTAAATAATATTGAATATTTCACCGGTTTGTCGGGATCAGAAATAAAGGAATAATTTTTGTCTTGGATATCGCGTCCCCTGTGTTACTGGTTCACATTGACGACGTTGAAAAAAAAATACACGATATTTACTCCCTCGCTTTGACGAGATTATTTTTTTTTGTTTCGTCTTTCGGGAATTGCTCGACCCTCTCGCTATTTATCAAAACGACATTTGAACCGGGAACGTGGGAATAAACAGTGACCGCATACATTTTTATCGCAAGTGTCACCATATTTTTCAGTCCCTGAATATTTTTAATTTTCCTTTATATTAAAAACGATTGCGTCACAAAAAAATTGAACCGTTTGATACCAAAGTTTACGAACATTTTTGAGAATCAACTAATTTTTTTACGTAAATACTTCTTTAGGCGCGTTAAGCAAAATTTGGTAGGGGGCAAACTTGAAACTATAGTGGGTGACGTCATGGCTTCTTCTCCTTTCGTACATCTGTCAAAAAGTGGCCTTAAACTGACAGCCCACTTTTATTAGGTTAGTTATTATTCAATGATTCAATTATACAGAGAAAAGTTGCCCAAGGTTACGTAAAAATAAAAAGGGAATAGAGCACACCCTCCATACCAAGGTAAAAATAATACACCCCTACCTCGCTTTACGGTCTAGATACGTTAGAACTTGGCCGCAAAACGAAAAGCCGTGTACGGAAGCAATTATTCTAATACAAATTCATACAAATTCAATGGGATCTATGGGATTTAATAAATCTGAAGAAACACTTAAAATTAATAGAACATGTATGAAGTATGAAGTATGAAGTAACCCAAATTTTATGTTGGAAATAATTTTGGCACGGTTACAATTTGCATAAATAATTTAAGTAGAATAATGATAATTTGTAAAATCGGAATAAATGTATGTAAATAGCTTTAAAGGTATTATATAAAAAGAAATTAAATACAAAAAAATTTAGAAACAAAAGTTGAATACAAAAAAAAGTGAGTTATTAACTTTCTCTGTTATTGTTCAAAAAGTTTGCTCGTCAAAAGTTACGAACCGGCACGCCGAAAGACAGACGCAAAAAAACTGTTCAAAGAAATGTTCGAGATTTAAAAATTTAAATAATAAATTTATTATTATTATTCATATCAAGCAAACCGTTTAGTAAATTTAAGCATTAAAAAATCATTTTGTAATTGCGGCCTTAAATAGTTGATAATTTAAACCGTTCTCGTAGGTTTTTAAGCCAAGATGTTCGTCTTCCTTTTCTCATTATTATGCCATGGATTATGAGATGTAGGAGTTCATATTTTGGTTCTCTTATAACATGTCCAAAATATTGGATATTGGAATTTTATTATCAACATACAAATACTACTACAGTTCAATGAACTAATCAAAATGGCTCAAAGTATTTCCCATGCCGTTCTAAGCAAAATTGCATCTTTAAAACACTGATTTACAAATTTTTTCGCAATTCTTTTTTTATCTCTACCCTCCATATTTAAATAATAGGAAAAAATCACGGAAAGGGGCGTCAAAACAACAGCCCTAGCTCTCTGCTACTCTGCCGCTGAGTATGCAAGCCCAGTATGGTACAGATCAACTCACACCAAACAAATTGATGTCGCTTTGAATGAAACCTGCAGGCTTGTCACCGGCTGTTTGAAACCGACACCTCTTAACAAACTTCACCACCTAGCTGGCATCGCCATACGCCGAGAAGTTGCTGCGAACAAGGAGAAAATCAAAGCCCTAACATCACACAAGCAGCCCCTGTCTGACCACAAACCTTCCCAACATAGGCTTAATTCAAGAAAAAGTTTTCTTAAGGGGCCAGTACTAAACCAGGACTCTCAGCCAATGGAATCCCGGATAGGTGGAAAGCCAAATCGATTAGCCACTGGATGGAACCCTCTGAGAGCTTAGCTACTGGATGCAATGAAAAGTAGGCAGTGTCAAAATCGATAAACAGACTGCGGTCAAGCGTAGGAAGATCGAAAGACAATCTGAGCAGATGGGGGCTTTCCAACAACCACAACGCTCTGCGATTGCGGAGAAGAGCAGACAACCACCAACTTGTACGAATGTAGATTGTGCCCCTCAAAGTGCACCTTGGAGGACCTAATGTCAGTCAAATCCAATACCGTAGACGTCGCCCGTTATTGGGCCAATATTATATGGTGTAACATTTTATATAAAATGAAACGTAACGCGAGATGGCGCTATAAATGAGGTGTGAAATACAAATATTCTGTCATTTGATCACTTGTAAAACCAAAGTTGATTTTTTGTGTTAAACTATTGGATTGAAGCTGGATTTAAGGTTTGTTTTTGACGTTTCAGTTTTATTGTCGCCGGATTCTCGTTAAATGCCAGTAAAGACCAGGTTTGTCCAGTTATCAATTTTGGTTTGTTTTCGAAGATTTTTAGTTCTGTTGTTTCTGGAATTCTTGTTGCAATGCCTTTGAAAGTCGAAATATTAATTTCGGACATATTGTAGCATGTGAAACGTGTACGACCAATTAGGGAGGGTGAAGAGGTTTTTAAAGCTGGCCAAATCATTTTATGTGGAACTGACGGTCATCTTCAATTTCTGATCTGCCCTGGGATTTGAAGGACATTTATGCAAATATGTAATTGTCATATGTAAAGCATATTTTTCGCAATTTTATCTCCATATCACTTTTTTTAATCCTTTGCATTTTTGGATTTTGTGGTTTATTATCACCAATTTTTTACAAAATATAGTATAAATAATATACTTTCAATTCTTAAATTTGTAAAAATAATATATAAAGTTCTTTTTTCACCCATATAAACTAATGGTGGTTATTTTATTGTTTACACCTCAGAAAGTTCATACGATCAATAATATATGTCACCCACTCCGCGATTTTTTCCTATTGAATAATAAATAACCTAATTAAAGTGGGCTGTCAGAACAAAATCACTTTTTGACTGACAGATAGAAGAAGAAATAGCCATAACGTTACATATTTGTCTATGACGCTGATGTTAGGTGACGCGAAACCATAAGTTTGCCCCCCACCAAATTTTGCTAAACGCGCCTAAGAAAAAATTTAATAATCCATTTGCTTACCTAAATTATCCATTTCTTCGTACGGATATCGATGATTGTAGAATTCGGAATTTTCACTAGAAAGTTCGTCCTGGGATATTATAGCATTTGCGAGTCTTTCTCTCCAAAGGGGGGCTTCGAGTGGCTCTAAAGGTTTAATTGCAACACAAAAGATGCAAGGAAATACTGTTAGAAAAATGATATGGTGCCACATCTGAAAAAAAAAAAATTGTTTGGAATTGTTTTTATGTACGGGACATTAAGTATAAATATGAATATTAAAATAAATTATAGTTTAAAAAAACTAAAAAGAACGCTTTTAGAGTAAAACTAAAAAGTAAAAAATAATTCTAAACATAGGAATAAAATTACTGACGAGAAAATTAATGCCACTATTTTAAGAGCGTGGGGTGCTTTCATTTCGTAACGCAGAGTTAGTTTAAAAATGTCGTACACTTTTAAAACAGTGACATTAATTTTCTCGTCAGTAATTTTATTGCTATGCCAAGAAATATAATTTTTTCTTTTTAGTTTGATTAACTCTAAAAGCGTGTTTTGTAGTTTTTTTAAATTAAACTATAATTTATTGTTCGCTTTTTAGCAAATTATGTATTAAAGGGTAGAAGCACAAAAAGAATGCATCGGCTGGTAATCGAACCCAGGATGCCCGCGTGGCAGGCGAGCATTCTACCATTGAACCACCGATGCGATAAACTGTGTTAATATTTATTCTGCGCGCATGCGTAGTTCACGCACTACTTATATCACTCTTACTCTCATGCAAAGGATCCCTGAAGAAATTTATAAATCCTGGCGAAAGTAATCAGGATAATCGGATATTTTGATCGACTTATTGCATTGTCGTCGGTCTTTGACAAGTGTGCAAATTTAAATTAAGTCTAATCGCTTAAAGTAGGTAACGAAAAAAAATGCATGATAGCCGCAGGCATAATAAAAGACATTGGATGATTCTTGAAATCTCCAATAGTATCGGAAAGTGTCCAGAGAGGCATCGATTTGTTGAGAACATTGTATTACAGGTATATAAACGGAATTACGGATCGAGGTTTTTAAGTTTTAGTTTAAAGTCAAGTATTTAAAGTAATTGTAAAGTATTATACAGTTGTGAATATCTAAGTGATTTGTTAAGTAAAATTTATTGTGTAGAAATATTAGAATTAATTTATTCAGTTATGAAAGAGATTGGGAAAGCGTTGATTAGTATGAAATTGGACAGGATTGCAGTTGAAATGCCGAATGCTGGCGTGCTAGCTAGTCTGCTGTATCTTTCCGCTTTATAAAGAAAAAGGTTCGCAGCAGGACTACAAAAACTACCAAGGTATAAGTTTACTCAGCATCATCGGCAAATTATATGCAAAGGTATTGATTAAAAGAGTGACGAATAAAACTGATAAAAAAAAATGGAATGTGTTAGCGAGATTTAGTAGAGGAAGGAGATGCATGGATCTTTTATCACGTCTTTTTATTACGAAGCACGACGTATGAAAATGCTGATAAAAGTAGAAGAAGCGAAAGATGTGTGTAAGAACCGAAGTTAGGGAAAAAAGTGGTCTTAGCCAAGCCCTACGGAAAAAGGACGTGACTTTATGTATGTATGTAAAAATTGATTATAATTCATATTTTACTTCGTTGCCACGTCTTTTTTTGTTCTCTAAAGAGTACTCTGCCAGCGGTCTCTCTACTGGCAAATTATGCCCGAGCTCAGCCGTAGAGGGTAGAAGAAAAAATATATATATAAAAGTGAGCCGCACCACCGACTTAGACGGTACAAGCCGGAAACCCCTAGGTCTTGTAGGCACTAGCAGAGCCACACGATAAACAACAAACAATTATGGTGAACTAGATAAATAAAATTATAGAAAAAATATATTGAATACTTTACTCACACAATAAATTAAAATACACAGCTCAATAACAAAATTATAACACATATAATCAAAATTAACAGCCAACAATAAATCGAAACTTCAAAATTTACAACTTTATGAGACAACAATAAATCAAAAATCCAAAGTTTACGATTCCATAAAATAATTAAAACAAAGGTAAAAATGACAAACCTTATCAGGTTACCAAAAAAAAAACGTATACAAGTCAACTTTTTAACAATACTTTTTCAACGTTCACGTACGGCTGCCAATTCAATTACGTTTTTTTTTTCTTTTTCGTTTACATAAAGATTTACACTGTTAAAACAATCGAGCTTATTTAAAAATATTTCTTTTTACGATGGCTGTCCTTCAAAACAGCAATATTGTAGGATATTTACAAATAAGTATGAATAAACGTTCTGACTTGGACACAAAGAACTATTGAGATTATTATTTTAATCAAAGTTCAGCCTTGGCATATTATCCAATGCAATATATAGTTTTCAACAGTGTACCATATTAATAAATTAAAACAAAAATTAATCGTGGTGTCAAAAATAAGTCACGTCGTTTAAATATACTAAAATAAATCACTTGTAACCTTTGGGTACACGAATTCACGAATCCTGTGGCCTACTCCTGTGGCCGGTTTGAATTATGGAACAGCACCTGCTACTTAACAATGGCTTCCCTCCATCAGATCCCGCACGCGGTCATTTTAACTCGACCCCAATATCCAAAATATCCACCACAAAGGCACGACAGAATGGTCAAGTTAAAAATCAAATTGTTTTTCTTCAAAATCCAATTAAGATGGCCCAAATACAGCCACATATGAAAGAAAAAACCGTAGAAGTTCTGCTCACTTGTTAATATCAAATCGTTCCAAAAACTCTTACCCGACTTCCACGACTGACCCCAAACGACTCTCCCAAACTACTCACTCCCAGGCCGGATATCAGAAATGACACGGGACAAGCGTCAGCCAACAAACTTCGCAAATCTATGTTCCAAACTCATAGTCACGCTCGTCCGTGTTGATCGCCAGCCCATCCACACAGAAAAGCAAACCAAACAATAATATAGCTGACAACACACGACAATCGAGGCCAAAAATCAAGGCAAAATCTAATAACAAGAACTCCCACTCCAACTCCATCGATTAACAAAAAAGTCACAGCCATTAATAATTAAATCCTAACACTACTAGGTATGCAACACTATTTACAACGAGTGATAAATTTAAATTACAACAAAATACGGTAAGCGAAACTATTTACGAGCACCTGAGAAATACAAAACCATCAGAGATCCAATTAATAATGGAACTGTAGAAGGGAAAAAAAATAGGCACGTGACATCGTGATAGGAAAAGTTTACTTTTCGGCTGTTTTTCATTTTGTTTCTAAATTATTTTTTTACATTATTTAGGTATACAGTATGATCCATGTAGATCCAATTTTGTTTTTGCTGTGGTGGAGAAAATCGTTTGTGGAGAGGTCGCAAGATCTACTGCAAGACTCCACTGACTGTTGCAAGTCTACTCACTAAAAACTCTACCACTATATAGGTCCGTCAGGCTGTTGCCTCCGGTGATACTTAGGCATTTTGGCATATTGTATGTCATTGTACATTAAATTATTTTATTCCTACCCACGCATATAGGTGGATTTGAACGATTTGGGACGCCAAAATTATTTTATGATACATATTGACTATAAAATTGATAAAAAGACGAATTAATTCGTGTTTTGTGATATCTTCACTGTCAAAAGTCTTACACCCCACTGGAAAACATACTAAACCGGGAAATCAATTGGGCGGTTAATTGTGTTTGCAAATAATAATTCTTTTAAGCAATGTTAGTTCCGTACGCCATAAAAAAATATTATTTGCAAAATAAATTGACCACTTGATGGACTTATATGTTTTCCAGAGGGTTGCAAGACTTTGGAAAACTATGTATATTTAGTCAAGTTTAATAATATTTTATTAAATTTAAACAAAAACCACTTTTAATATTTTAAATTGTTTTAATAAAATAATTTAAAAATAACGAAATAAACAAGCTTTTGCCTTCTGGGAAATAGAAAAAATGTAGCAAAAAATATTTAAATATCAATAAAAGGCAGCATATTATCTTCCTCCTCGCTTTCCAAAATATATTGAACAGCATATAAGCTTAAAGATATATTTTTATAACAAAATAATTCTTGGCTAGAAGGAACCTTCGAAATTCCCATGGTACAACACCGACAAGGCCGACCACGCAAATTATTTTTTGTTTTACATTTGATTTAAAATGAGAAACATTTTGTTTTAGTATTTTGTTGTTGTGTTCTGTGTCCCCATAGAATGACAAGAGATGATTTTTCAAATACGCCAATTTTTCATTTAATGTTGACAAATTTGACAGTTGCATCTTCTCGAATAGATAAATAATTGGTTTATATTTTTACACCCGAGGTGCTCGATGAACCTACAAGAACACTTTTTCCTTAATAAAAAAAAAGTTCCATTTAACAAAATTTTAACAAATATTTTTTGTAGTGTTCCATTTTAGTAATATGCAGGATTCTGCGCATCATTTGTTCAACGTTACGAAGCTAAAGCAACAAAGTGCTAAATCCAACAAAACATGTTACCGGGACGAACGGGGAAATATAACAAAATAGGTTTTAAAAACTAAAAACACTATAAAATTTCTCTAAGAAATACATTGTTTTTGAAAGCTCCAAACATTACCGAAAAAAATGAAAAATCAGTTTAAAAAGTATAGTAATTTATTGACTTTTACCCGATTTATTGGCATCCATTACTTTTCACTTAATAACTTTCTTAGAAAACAATATATCCACTTTAAAAGATTTGTTTATACCGAAAGTGACAAGAACAGACTTTTTTTTTATGTTCTGGTTCCCACGAAAAGGGATATCCTGTAATGTTCAGAGAACATCGTGGGAACCAAGGGAAAGAAGGTAGGAGTTGGTGTTCTTCTTAAATTTCTGGAGGTTGTATGCCTCGGGGAACACCTCCCTAGGCAATGAGTTCCAAAGCCTCGCAATTCGTTGGATGAATGAGTCTTTGGAAAGTGATGTTCTGCAGGTCTCCAAAGTGACCACGAAGGGGTGTGAAGACTGAACTTGACGGGTTAATCTCGAAGAGACTGCCAATGGAGGAACGATTGTTGATATTTCAGAAGAGCATCGCCCATGAAAATATCTATAAAATAGAGACAAATCGCCAACTTTTCTACGGTGTTCCAGACAATTGAGCGAGTTTGTAAGCGAGGCATCACCGACGAGACGAATTGCCCTTTTTTGGACAGAATCCAGTAGCTTCAGGATATTTTTAGGTGCTGCACTCCAAATATGGGAACAGTACTCCAGTACAGGTCGGATCTGTGCCTTATAGATCATAAGCAGCTGACTGGAGGTGAAATAGCTCTTGGCACGAAACAAAAAACCAAGTTTTTGGGATGCACTTTTGGCAATGGACCTCACGTGATTTTCTCAGGAAAGGTTATTGCTGATAGTAATACCAAGCATCGATATGGATGACTTCAGTGGTATGGTTACTCCTGACAAAGTTATGTTAGGCACAGTGAGATCGGCTTTTCTAGAGAAAAGACATGCTTGTGTTTTGTTTGCATTGAATTCTACTAGGTTAGTGGATCCCCATTCGAGAATTGTTGGTCACGAGATTGATAATGGAAGTTTAAATATTTATTTGACAATTGCCAGGCAACGACCATCAATGCGTTGAGGGACATATTGTTCTTGGGACTGTATACTTAAGTGGGAAATAATTTGTTTTGTTTATTGGTGTATTTTCGAAAGTTAACTTTTGGCCGCCTAAATCGTTCAAATCCTTTCATGTGCCACGTTTGTTTAAAAGACTATTTGCACTCGAATTTACGATAACATAACATATAAAATTTAAATGTACGAATGCTAGATGCATATTATTATGTCTTCGTTTAAAATCCTACTCTATCTATTCATTCTGAATTTTCTCTTTGGGAAAAAGATGTCGAACAGTGATTTAATAATAGAGCAATATAAAACTCGCGTTTCGAAAAGAAACGAGCTTTTAAACTGCATTGACAAAAGATTCTACTTATACAGTAAAATTAACACGATTTTTTTATTGACAATTGTTGAAAAAAATAAATAATAAAAAAACGGTAAATAAAAAATTGATAAAAATATTCATTGAGACCATTAATCTAAGATATATTTCTCATTTTATTGTTGAGTTAAGAAGTATTCGATTCGGTCTCTTGAGAATGTCAATATGGTCGATGAATTGGAGAAGTTTGCATTAGACAGAAGTCATTCTCGTTTATATGTAATCATATCATCAATCACGCTATTCCCAGGCAAGCAAACGTGTAACTACGAGTATAAAAATGTAATTATAACAAGTGTCTGCCAATCTTACGGATTTAACGTTTCATTGGTTATCTATATTTTTCTTGTACACTCGTCAGAATAAGTTAGTCACTATCTGTCTTTCTTTATACCTACCTGCCTGCACAGCACATTCATTATTAAATAACACAAAAACAACGCGTCCGAGATGGAGACATGGTGCATATAATTTTTAGGAAGAAAAAATTAAGACCAATCTAAAATTTTCTGCAATCAATAGTTTTCGAGTTATTAATTTTTTAATAAAAAAATAAACTGCGGTTTTTAATGAACTGAAAAACTTATTTTTATATAAATTAAATATCTGATTCGGAAGACAAGCCAGCGAGGCAAGCCTATAATTTCTATAATAGAGTATTTTAATTACACGTCAAGTTTTTATGTAAAAATATGATCAAAAAAAGATTTGCTGTTAATTAATTTATTTGCAGCCTTTGCCTGTCTCTTTATAATTATTGTACATTTTTGTGCTAAGTCGGTTCTAGCAAGGAAAGAAAAAACATCGGAAAATGTAAACGGAAATTGGATTATATGCATTATACTCTAGGGAAAAAAGAAGGATCACACGATTTCAATTTGGATTAAGAATTGTCACCTAAAACTCCAAAATCCATACTCTCGAGTAGTTCGGCTGTTCGCGACGCATAAAATACTTTAAGGACTCTCAGCAAACGAAAATGCTAACATTTGGGTCGCATGTTTTTTGGATTTGTCAACAAATCGTCGATAAGGGAACGATTTACTACGAGGATTTTAGAATTTGAAGCATTGTTGAGTTATCGATTTCCCCTATGTTTTTTTTTACTTTGCAATGTTGAATGAATTTTAAATTAGTATATTAATTTCTATAAAAAAGTAGAGGTTATATTTTTATGTAAGCACCATCCAACGCAGTGATGTTAAAATTACTTCATGCATACATTTTTTTTTTTTTGCTGAAAATAGTCGCAAAAAGGGTAGACCTATCGTGTGGGCCGCGGACGGCCCGCACTGCGACTATTAGAAGGGGAAGGGATTATAGAAAGGAGATGATTGTGGACCCACTTTTTAAAAAGTTGCAGGTCATAGTTTTCTGGAAAAACTGATTTTGGAAGCCTGTTTTATTCCGTAGCAGCCCTGTAAAAGAAGGACTCTTGATGAAGATTGGTCCTTGTAGTGTCAATCTTGAGAGTAAATGGGTGAGACTGATCAGCGTGCCGAGTTCTTCGGCCGAATGTGGCCAGTGGTGGTACAAGAGTTTTTATTCCTCTAAAGCATCTGCCATGGAAATATCTGTAGAGTAATATCTGGTCTGCAACTCTTCTTCTATATTCTAGTAGGTGAAGGGTATTTATGAGAGTTAAGCTGTTTTTAACGAAATGGCCCTTTTTTAAATGGAATCTAGAAGACAAAGAGGATGTCTTGGTGCTGAACCCCAAATGTGCGAGTAATACTCCAGTGGGGGTCGGATTTGAGCTTTGACGTCATCAACAGTTGATCAGGAGTAAAAACTTTGTAGCTTTCTACAGAAAACCTAGCCTCTGGCTTGCTGACTTTGCGATGTTAGCAATATGGTCATGCCAAGACATATTATTAGACACAGTGACTCCCAAAAACAATATGGAGGGACTCGATTTAAGTGTATTTTCGGACATTGTGAAGAAATGATTTGAGGAATTTACTTTCTTGGAAAACGTAGCGCTTTGTGTTTTCTGGGGTTTTCATACATACATACATATAGTCACGCCTTTTCTCCCGTAGAGGTAGGCAGAGACCACTAGCTTCCACTTGCTTTATTTCTTACACACATCTTTTGCTTCCTCTACTTTTATCAGTGCTCTCATACCTGCTCGTCGGTTGTTGGTACTCTTGACCTGGCATTTCTTTAAAACAATGTTGATCTGATCGAGATATGTTTACCGAGGTCGACCTCTACCGACTTCCATCCATTCACACTTGCCTTATAAATTTGTTTTGTCAATCTTCCTTTATCTATCCTTTCTCCGTGTCCAAACCATCTAATCATTCCTTTATCTATCTTTGTAACTACATCTTCTTTTACACCACATCGTTCTCTTTCCTCACTATTCTTTACTTTATCCAACCGAGTCACTCCAGCTATACTTCTCAGACTACTCATCTCCGCAGCATTAATCCTATTTTCATGCTTATTCTGTCAAATCCAACATTCGCTACCATACATAAATGTAGAAACCAACTCTCCTCTATGCACAGCCAGACGTGCCTTTTTTGACACTTTCTGGCTGTTTATATAGCTATACAGTGCCCCATTCATTTGTTTACCTACCAACACCCTTCGCTAAATGTCACTGTCATACTTTTCATCCCTCATAAACTTTGAACCCAAGTATACAAACTCATTTACTTGTTCCACTCTTTCTTCCTTAATCAGAACTTCACAGTGTGTCATGCTTTCTTATTTTTCAAAAACCGTTACTTTCGTTTTGCTTACATTTATTTTCATCCCTTTGATTTTCAGGGCATCATGCTTAACAATAACCATCGTCTGAAACAGCAACAAAAGTTTTAGTTAACAGAAACTATTATACTCCAGTAGCACTATTATAAAATAATTGAAACCATAACTCTGTGTCAAAATGTACTGTTTAAAAATTTCTAATTATAATTATTAATTATGTACATATAGGTACATACTAAAATAATCCTTTTTTTCTCATTTAAAACTAATACAGGTATATACTAAAATATATCTTTTTTTTTCATTTTAAACCAATATACTGATATTCTGTCCTAAATTTGTCACTGAATCAAAATAGTCTACAAAAACTAAAAATTTTTCTTGGCATCACTCTGGAAATGTATTTCCTGTATCAAAAATATATTACATGAAATGGTCACACTGTAAAAATTATGTAAATATTTTTTTTATACTGCAGTATATACTAAAGTTAAAATATTCATTTTATAATAAGCTGTAAACTGTTTAAATGGACAAGTGTGATTCTTCGGGGAAGAATATTGAAAGGACTGCCGATCAGAAAAACTTAAACTTAAATGGTGGTCTGTAGACAAGGTAAGATTAACTGCGTTTACTTTCAGACGTACACTCCATTGTCATTATTGCCAACCAACGTTGTCAGTTTGTTGCAAAATTTGAAGCTTAATTAAAAAAAAATTAACCACCAACTCAAATAACAGATTTAATTTTTATTCAAATTTAAAAAATGTTTGGTTTTTATACAAGAGATGATAATAAAGGACAACTTTTATGAATTTTTTTTTATAAATCCACATATTTTCCTCGCAGATTTCAGCACTAAAATTTTTATTTAAATTAGATTTTTATACGCCAGCAGCGACACTTGAACAGAATACACTTTTAAAAAGTTTACAAAAAAAAGAATAATAATAATTCTTTAAATGTACGAGTTAATTGTTACAATAAAATTCCAGCGAATTATTTTCATTCAGATAAAGTTTCTATTTTATTATTTCGAATACGGCTTTTTGAGCGCATTTAGATTAAATAAATGACCGTTAATTTCACCACCTGCTTTGTTGCAACAAGCTTACATATCTACGGAAAGTAGATGAACATTTCTCTTACCATTAAAGTACTGACAACAAAAATGGTTGAAAATTTATAGTCACCATAAATTAAGTTAATCTACGCACTGCAATTATAGTTCAGTCGGTAAATTAACAGACAAAACTGCAGGGGTACAGTCAAAGGGTGGCTTTAAGGGGAATAAACGGAATCACACCATTACTACGACATTTAAATATAAAAACGAAGAGGAACGAATACTAAAAGTGCGACGGAAAAGACCTCCATGAACCTTCACGTATGACTCATTATTTTAATGTTTCCCTGAGAGTATGTCCAAGTGAATTTTTAAAGAGTTTTAGCGGTTTGAAGTCTTAATCTTCTTCCTTTTTTAATGTAAGCAATTTGCTTGTTTTTCTTCGTATCCTCTGCCGTTCAATTGTTAGAAAGGTTGTCGCTCCATCTCTTGCGGGGTCTTCCAACGCTTCGGCGCCCTAAGGGCGTCTTCTCTCTAGTTATTTTCACCATTCTGTCGTCATTCATCCGGTCTGTGTTCGTTCCACTCTCTCTTTCTTTCCAGTACCCATTCATTTACATTGTCTATTTTACATGTTATAATGATCTCGCTTCTCTCCCTGTTAAAAAGTGTTTTTCCAGCGATCCTGCGCACTATTTTCATTTCGGTGGTTTCTAATATTCTCTTTGTGTTCGATGTATCTGGTCTAGTTTCCGCTGTGTATGTTAATATAGATCGGATGACTGCCTTGTAGATTCGGGATTTGGTTTCGATTCCGATATATTTGTTTCGGAGGATTGTATCGTTCAGGTTAGCTGAGGTTCGTGCTGCTTTTGCCGCTTGGTAGATGTTTCTTGACACCAAAACATAAGAGTGCTGGTGTAATATTTTACAGATTAAATGCTAAACTTGTTAAATATTTAGAAATAAACAAGAATTGTCTTTCAATGACATTTAAAGGTTAAACCCACAAATCAGAAAGTATGCACTATCGTAGCTTAGGGTAAAATTATAGGTTTCTGGTTATTTTTTATTACATACACGTTTAACACACATTTAAACCTATTATTAGAATTTTAGGTTAGGGTAGGAAAGAAAAAATAACATTTTTAGGGTATATAAATGTACCCAATAGAAACTTAAATAACTGTTCTACAAAATACGTGTAAATAATAATAATCATTTCGATTTCATCATGTTAAGATAACTCATATTTTGTAATGTATAAATATTTCTTCCATTAACTATTGTAAATAGTCAATGACTTTGCAAAATACTATGCAACATTATGTGAGTGTAAATCTACTCTCGGAAGAAATATACAGGAAAAAAATTGTGATAAATTTATCTGCATTGTAATTACGTACTTAAAAAATACAAAAAAATTATTTCAATAACTGGTATTGTCTCCTCTGGCCCTAATAACTGCCTGACATCGTCTTCTCATACTTGATTCAGATTTCTAATCTCATATTTCTCATATTTGATCCCACGTCTCTACTAGTTGCAATGACAGCTCATGTAAGTTTGCTGGAGGTGGTTGTAAAACTTAAATAGGTCGTACCATGCTGTCCCATAAATTCTCAATGGGGATCAAGTCTGGACCCCTTGCGGGTCAATCCATTGTTGGAATTTGAACCTCCTGGAGGTAATTTTGCACTACCCTAGCAACGTGTGGCTGTACATTGTCATGCATTAACACAAAATTTTCATCTACAAATGGGGCAAATGGTACTACATGGTACTCTAAAATGTCTGTAATGTATCTGGCAGCTGTTAGGGGACATTCTTAAACAATTACTAACTCTGTACTAGTCTCAAAACGGATGCTTTCCCTACAATTTTACATTGAGCATATTGCTTTCCGGGACGTCTATACACTCTCATCCGTCTGTCATTCGTAAATAGGCAAAATCGGGATTCATTTAAAAACAATACATTAGCCCACTAATGAACTTCCAATTTACGTGTTCTCGGGTAAACTGGAGCTTCCTTCTACGATGATCTGCGGTGAGAAGCGGACCTGTGGCAGCTCTACAAGGTCTTAAATTGTGTTCTGCCAATCTTCATCGTACTGAATCCCTAATAATTAGAAACTGGTAGTGGCGAAAATATTTCTGTTGTAATGAAGTACTTACTCGTAATGAACCTAGTTCTTGGTCGACCTTGTCCAGGTCTTATTTGGTTTTTGCCTGTTTCTCTGAATCTTCTTAATGCTCTGGAAGTTGTTGATTGTGTTACTCCCATGCGTAGTGCCACTTGAACTTGGATAAATCCTTCTCTGATGAAAGCTTTAACAACGGCACGCTCTTAACTTGAAAGATTTCTTGTTACACGTTCCTGTTTATTCATTTTGGAAAAAAATCACTTATCTCACTATATAAGTGTACAGAGTGAAATAACCAGCGCTAAAATATCTACAGATTTTTACCAGAATATCTTTTTTCAACATTGTACAAAAAATGCAGAAAAAAATTCTTTCAAAATTTGATGAGATAACATAAATGAACATTTATTAACCATTGGCGTACTTTCAAAATACTTGGTGAAATATTTTTTAATTAATAAAGAACCTTGGATCTGTATAAAGTGTATAATTGATTCAAATTGCAAAGCGCTTTCGACTTCCGTCATCATCAGTGCATTCTGAAATTAAATACTCATATTGCATTTTCACCAATATTAGGTTTAGTAAATGATATAATATTTTAAGGTTTATGAGTACTTACTGGCAAAGATAAGATACCCACTAAGATATAATTTCCCCGTACTAAAATTGGCAATCTTTTTTTGAGGTTTCAGATCTGGAATTTAGATGTCTTTTAGATGCGACGTATCTCTTGCTATACCTCAGCTTTTTGGTATCTAGTCAGCTTCGTTTTTGCTGCCAGGATAGCCAAGACTTGGTCTTCATCCTGACAGCGGATTATTGTTCTTGGATTACGGACCACTCCGTGCCTCGGCTGAGATTATTCGGTAGCCTTTGTCACGTGCCTATTTTTTTTCCCTTCTACCGTTCCATTATTAATTGGGTCTCTGATAGTCTGGTGCTCGTAAATAATTTTGCATACCGTATTTTGTTTTAACTTGAGTATATCATTCGTTGTAAATAGTGTTGCATACCTAGTAGTGATAGGATTTAATTATTAATGGCTGTGACATTTTTGTTAATTGGAGTGGGAGTCCTTGTTATTAGATTTCGCCTTGATTTTTGGCCTCGATTGTCGTGTGTTGTCAGCTATATTATTGTTTAGTTTGCATTTCTGTGTGGATGGGCTAGCTATCAACACGGACGAGCGCAATTATGAGTTTGGAACATAGATTTGCGAAGATGGTTGGCTGACGCGTGTCCCGTGTCATTTCTGATATCCGGCCAGGGAGTGAGTGAGTCGCTTGGTGTAAGTCTTGTGAGTCGGTAGTGAGGATTTTTGTGGTCGTCGTGTGATATTAACAAGCGGGGAAAACCTCTACGGTTTTCTCTTCATATCTGGCTGTATTTGGGCCATCTTAATTGGATTTTGAAGAAAAATCATTTGATTCTTAACTTGGCCATTCTATCTTACCTTCGTTGTTGATATTTTTGGTGTCGAGTTAAAATAACCGCATGCGGGATTTATTTGAGGGAAGCCATTGCTGGTTAGCACGTGCCGTTCCATAACCATCATCCATATCGACGATAAATTTTAGTGTTATAAAGACTTGCTTGATGTTTTTAGCAGAAATTATTATGATAATACTACTTGGTGTTTCTGTTTCTTGGATCATCGATGTAACAGTGAAGTCTCTATGAAGTTTTCAATTGGTAACATAGTATTGAGTTTAATTTTATTAACTTATCAGTTATTATGTTCTTGATCTAAGTGTTTTCAATAGTTTAAAAGTAACAAATTATTTTCATTAAATTTGTACCTGCTCCAAGTTGAATCTGAACGTATACATTACTGAATATACATTATGTAATTATTGTGATGGTTTCAAATTATTATTTTTGTTGCAAGTCCATTTATTTTGTATTTTTTTTAATCTTTTGCTATCAAGAATTCTATATAAAACCAATTATTTTTGGAATTTTAAATATTGTGAACATTTTTTTTGTTAATTAAATCAGAACATCATTTTTACTTAATTAATATATTGCAGGAATTGTAAATATAGTTTTATTTATTTAGTTCACCAAAATTTTTTGTTGTTTATCGTGTGGCTCTGCTAGTGCCTACAAGCTCCAGCTTCCAGCCTCCAGCTTATACCGTCTAAGTCGGCTCACTTTTATATTTTTTTTTCTTCTACCGTCTACGGCTGAGCTCGGGCATAATTTGCCAGTAGAGAGACCGCTGGCAGAGTACTCTTTAGAGAACTAAAAGACGTGGCACCTTTTGGGTTATCACCACGTAACTAAAAAGGGAATTTTTCCGCTACAAAGACAGATATCCATTTCAGTTGGACAAAATTAAATGTTTCTGGAATTGCACTCATACAATTGGAAAGAAATATTAATCCTAACTGAAAATGCAGTAAACGTGAAACTGTTAATTCCAAAAAAACCGTGTGGTGTCATTGGACACCCGATAGAAACGAAGTTCCATACGCTATTTATAAATTTTGATCAGGGTATTATGCAATAAAAAAAAAACAAATATAATTTTTTTTTGATTCTCTGGCAGAATTGTTGTTGGCGTTGAGCATTGGATTTCGGTATTTTATTTGCACTCTGACGTTTGCGCTTTCCATACTCTTTTGGACTTTGAACACATGATTTCCCTATTGTCTTCCTATAATTTAAATAGTAAAATAAATAGTAAAACCTCAAATCACATGTACAATAAACGAATGTAAACAGTAAATACTTGTATTAAGTTATACAATTGTATCTTCTCACTTTTCTAAATCTGTATTACACACATTTGCTGTAGTTTCCATTTTTTAAAACTTAGTTGCAAAAATAAAACAATATTCACGTATGATCTAACACAATAAATTATAGTTTAAAAAAATAAAAAACACTGTTTTAAAATTAATCAAAGTAAAAAATAATTTCTAACATAGAAATAAAATTACTGACGAGAAAATTAATGTCACTGTTCTAAAAGCGTGGGGTGATTTCATTCCAAAACGCAGAGTTAGTTTAAAAATGCCATACAAAGCAGTGACATTGATTGACATTTGTTTTTTGACAGCACAAAAATAATGCATCGGCCGGGACTCGAACCGGGCTGCCCGCGTGGCAGGCGAACATTCTACCACTGAACCATCGTCCCATTTCGTTACGTGACGATTTCTACTTAATCGCACTACCCGTAAGCAGCTTTAATGAACTTTGTTCCAAAAATTGTGCCTGGGTATATCAAAAATCATTATCCATGTGAAATCTAAAATCCAATTATCCCTCTGATGAAATAATTAAATCACGAAAATTATTACATCTGATGACAAAGTGGGAATAATCTCCCGACCGTTCTATACAATGTTCATCCGACCGTTCAAATGTATAACTAATTTGAATATTTATCCATGTACATTAAAATATGACTTTCTTTATTTAAATTAACCAGTTATCAACGTATATTCTATTGCATCAAATTTAACATTTTAGTAAACAAAGAAGGTAGGATACTAAGCGTAAATAAGTTTTAATAAAAAGACCTTTGTTTACAAATGGTGAAAGGCTTTCGCGGCCATCGTTTAGTGGTAAATAGTTTTTCGTACTTTTAGTCAGAGATAATTCTCGACGTTTCTCCATCGCGAGTGGATGGCATCTTCGGGAGATGTAATTTTGTCGGCTTTTTTAAGGCTGATGGTTTGTGACATTTGTATGTCACTATCGCAGGTTATATACGTTTTGGTGGGCAGAGCATATTTCGGAACTGCTCAGGAATTCAGGACACCCAAGTTTTATGCACCACATCTGCATATTACCCGAGGTTTCATAGAGAAGCAATTGAAATACATAAACACCAGCAGAACTTTAATAGATCTGATGCTTATCGTTTGTTGGTACTCTTGACCTGGCTTTTTTTAAAACAATGTTGATCTGATCGAGATATTCGCCGAGGTCGACTACTCTACCGGCTTGTCCATTCACACTAGCTTTATAAATTTGTTTCGTCAATCTTTCTTCATCCATCCTTTCTACGTGTCCAAACCATTTAAGCATTCCTTTATCCATCTTTCTAACCACATCTTCCTTTACACCACAGCGTACTCTTATCTCACTATTCTTCACTTTATCCAACCGAGTCACTCCGGCTATACTTCTCAGACAGCATTGATACAATTTTATGCTTTTTCTGCCAAACCCAACATTTACTACCAAACATAAGTGTCTTTTTTGACACTTTGTGTCTATGTAGTGCCCCATTCATTTGTTTAAAAAAACTGACGTTTTTAATGAAAGGATTTTTTGGGAGCTGTTTTCCCAATTAAACCAATTTGCAAAAAAATAATAATTGCATTAAAAATTTACTGTTCTTTTTATTTTTAAAATTTAATATTTTTTTTACAAAACTGAAGTAAACATTTTAAATCATAACTTTAACCATTTCTTTTTAATTACGAAATAAAGCTAAAAATATATTAACTTTACCTTGAAAACCAGAGGGCGACCAGGAAGCTGTCAGTAGAGCTGTCAGCTAAAATATATGTGTATATTATGTATATTATTTGTTAAAATAACAGCAATAAAACACAGAAGTACATTCATCAACGAGCGTCAACAAATAACTAACTTTTAACTATGGAGGATAAAGATAAGAAGAACAATATTATATGGAAATTTTATTGAAAAAGACGGAAAAGCAACCGGTCCAGACAATGTTCATGTCAAAGTTATAAAAGTCATAGCCAAACAGAATGGAAATGGACCGCAACTGCTAATCTCAATACTTAATAAAATCTTTCGTACGGAGATAATCCCAATAAACTCACTGCGCTCAACATTTATTACCCTTCCAAAGAAAACCTACGCTTCGAATTGCGATGAATATAGCATGATAGGCCTGATGAGCCCATGTCCTCAAAATATTTCTTAGAATAATCCACGCCAGAATTTATAAGAAATGCGAAAACCAACCGGATAAAACTTAATTTGGGTTTCGCAGTACCCAGGTAATGGGTAGCTGTAAACTATAAGCATGAACGTTTTCTAAAAAAAAACAAACAGTTGCTTGCAAACACCCATAAATTTGCATTTGTGGACTATAAGAAAGCCGAGTCGACCATCAAAGGAATTTGGGGAATCCAGCAATAGATCTTAACGAAGGAAAACTAAAGATTTTTACAGACAAGGTAACTTATGCTGCTCAAATGAGTCAACGTGCTGAAGGAAATAAAGACGTGTCTAATGTAGATATACGGGAACACTATTGATTGGCAACATTTCCAAAAGATTTTTTTTTGATCCGGATGCTGCTTTTCGAATCACTGGAATAGACTCAACATTGATCCACAGGTTTATAGTGATTCTGAAAACAATTTCAAGTGGTCTTGCGATTGACGCAAAAAAATTCAAAATCTATACATTTGAAACTACTACTCTGTACTTGCAGCTGTATGGTGGCTATCCAATGTTACCCACTGTACATAAAATTCTATTGCATGGTACAACAGTTATTTTTCACTCCGTAATACCAATTGGACAGCTTTCTGAAGAGGCTGCTGATGCTCGCAATAAGCACTTCAGGCTCTAGAGGCAGAAAAAATGACAGAGTGATATGCAATAGGACGTATTAAATAGACATTTCCTTACGTCAAAAGTCAAAAGTCGACAGTAGTAGTTTTTACTGTAAAAACATGAAAATTATTTTTGGCCAGGTTTTTGCCTCAAATACTCCACTTTGCGCCTTATACAAAGAGGCCAGAGGCTAGGTTTTCTGTGGAAAGCCAGAATGTTTTTTACTCCTGATCAACTGTTGACGACGTACAAGGCTCAAATCCGATCTCTACTGGAGTATTGCTCGCATATTTGGGGTTTAGCACCAATTCATTTTCTTCGTGTCCGTTTCGGAATCCAAACTGGGTGTTGTCCATCTGATATTCGCACTTCTTGTAGATTCGCGTGTGGATGATTCTAAGAAAGGTTTTCAGGACATGGGACATAAGACTTATCATCACATTGTGAGGCCTTGGGTTTCTTTGCCAGGGTTACGAATGTCGATTTAAGCCAATCTGACGGTATCTTCCTTGAACTATATAATTTGTTATATAATGCTGTTATTAAATCTAGGCTTTTACTTTCGATATTAAAATTAGTTTGAATGTTTATCTCTCTCGCCGTTAGACTTTCTCCCTCAACTTTCACATTTGTTCGTAATATGTGTCTCTACATTTCATACTTTGAACAAAGATTACAGATAAACATATATTTCAGTTGACAGCTGTACTGACAGCTACCTACTATCGCCCTTTGGTTTTTAAGATTATAACTAACAGAGTTCTGGGACATAAAAAGTGGATTTGTAAGAATCTATGTTCTTTGTTTTTAATAACAAGTAAGTTAAAAATTTTGTCTCGGCGAATAAATGATAACTCAATAAAATGAAAGCATTTCTTAACGCTGCCATGGCAACCTTTGTATTTCTTTCGAAATTTTATCCTGCTGGGGTTCCCTGGAAGGTATTATGACATAATAAAAAGTGACTTGCATTATATTTCTTGTTGTTTCTTGTGTTGACTTCTTAATTTTTTGCCTGATCACTTTCGTATTTTTTCGAGCAAAGCGACTCATTCTGTTGGCACTATATACACTCGAAAAACCAACTATTTTTTTTATTCGTTAGATTACAACTGTGGTCGCTTTAAATTAATATAACTTTTTTAAATTTAATGTCTAGGTACCTAATTCAAAGCCAATTATTTTAAAACATGTTTAACTACAACAAAATAAATACAATAAATATTGTAAATAGTATGTTTCTACTGTAAACTCATTTTGTCGAGATCCAATTTAACCCGGAATTTTTTTACCTCTAGCGGTATTACAACATTTTTTGTAATTATTTTTCACAATTTTCAACGAATAATATCTTTGCAGTAGTGCTTAGATGATCTTAAGTCTTAATGGATATGACGATAAAGCATCATTAAAAATTATTGTTAGAATATGAATAGCGTTGATATATCATCTTTGGAAACGGACGTTTTGGTCGTACTGATGAAAATTTAATCTGTCAGTTGCATACGCAGTGAGTGACGTTTTCTGTATAGTGTCACACTTGACCACGATTTCATCCGAACAGTGACATTTAGATAAAAATACCGGTGCTTTTCAAACGTTCAATTAACAACCAATATTTTTGTCAATTACGTTTTGTTCATCGCTCGTTGTCGGTGAGATTTTGTTGGAAAATAAAATAAAAATGTCAATAATTGAGTCGTTGATGGCGAAAGAAGGTTAAAGGCCACGGTATACTAATAAACTTGAATATTTTGATTTTTTTTCCAGCGGAATTACTGCGGATCGTAGGAAACTGGAATAGCTTTTGGATAATACACACTAAGATTAGTTAGGCATTTTTATTACTACGGTTGGTTGTGATTTTTATTTTTAGATTACTGTAGACTGTAAAAGACTAAAATTATGGAAGGATTAGCGCTTTGTTTACAACACCAAGGACTCTTAATAATCAATAATTATGGGAAAATATTTTAAATCTATATATGAATACGTGAAGAGAAAACTTTGTACCCTTTTTATATATATATATATATATAAATAATACGTGTTAAAAAAAACAAGCGAGCCTTACATTAGTCGCATATGACATCGCACATTTGACATCTTACGTTAGTAATAAGCAATTTTAAAATTATATTTTGAGAAAAAGGGGTTAGGTATTATTTTAAATGATTTTTTCATAACAAACAATAATTCTTTTTAATGAAAATTGTAGTTTATTTAATTGACACTAGGAATGACAGAAGTCAACTCCAAAATTTAAAAAAGCTAAATATTGAATAAATTTTATTCGAATAATTATTTGTTATTACTTACTTGAATTTTTGATCAATGATCTGCACTTTATTGAGACTTATTATCAACAGTAAGTAAACTTTATACACCACACTTTAACTTAAGTGCACAGCTGATACCTGATAGTACCAACCTCTCGGAAAATTGGTTTACGTCTGGCGGCAAACTCTAACCGTGTGCGTGCTTCCGTGACTTCCTGTTACTGTTAATGTTACACATTTTACGAAATCACTCCCACAAATTGCGAGTAAGCTATAGGAAAGATGTTACATCAAAAACATTACATTAAATAAAATTAAACATTTATTGCTTACGTTCATACTGCCAATGTCAACATCAACAGTCGTTTATTTATTACTGACAGATTGGCTAAATCAGTTTCTAGATGTTAATTTGTGTGATTATACTGTTTCTTTTTAATAGTCTGTAAAGTGTACGTCAAGACAAAAAAATGTTTATTTTTTTTTTTGATATCTTATTGACTTACTCTTCTTGCCTATTTATTGCACCTATTAGTAATTTTAAGCTTGCCTCTGCGCGTCCGAATGCTTCGCTGTTACGTGTTCAGCATACTGTTTTATGGAGTGAAAGCTTGAACTTTGACAAAAATAAAAAACTGCTGAAGATGTTGAAATCCTTCCATACAAAATTCAACGAGCTTCTTGCGGTATACGGTACGAAAATAAAAGAAAATCACAAACTCACTGTGGATATTATTACAGGCAATAGGTAATTTTTTTCTGCACTAATTACAGGAGTTTTTTTTCATAATTAGGTTCAGTATCATGTACTGAATGTAAATTTACAAAATCCTTACAAATTTTAAGGGCGGAGGTGCCGCCATTTTGAGAAAAACTAATACAGTCAAACCTGGATAAATGAGAACTGGATAAGTGAGAAAACTCTATAAGTGAGAGTAATAGCCAGGACCCGTCATTTTAAGCTCCCAAAACCTCTATTAGCGAGAAGCAGAAACCTCTGTAAGAGAGAGTCGTTTTTCCCTCATAGACCTCCGTAAGTGAGACTGCTACTTATCCATACCTCTATAAGCGACAGTCGAGCTTTATTTACAAATTTAACATCCGCTATTTTATGACTCATTCTTAACTTTCGTGGAACTTCCTACCATTGTTTTTGTATTGTTTTCTCTTCAATATTGTACCTATTATATTTCGTGGAACTAATAATGTTGTTATTCTATCGCATTCTTTTCGAATGGACCCGTGTGCCTGTGTACCGTCCTGTTTGTCGGACTTACTCAGTTTATAGTTATCAATTGCGAAGGAAAGTTCTGTTCTGCATCATGTCAAAACTGAAAATTAAAGTACTGTCATTAAGTGATAAACTTAAAATAGTGAATTCGTTTGAATCCGGAAAATCGCATAATGAAATTCAGAGGGAGTTTAATTTACCAGAATCCACCTATTATAAAATCAAAAGACTCCATAAAGTCTGAGTGCTCTGATGGACATGGAAATATTAAGAGGACTAGAGTTTCTGAATTTCCCAATATCGAAATGTGCCTTTTGGAATGGATAAAACAAACTCTCGATAAAAACATTCCCATAGATGGACCTCTGTTGAAAGAAAAATCAAAAGAGTTTGCTACAAAACTGGGAATCCAGAACTATAAGAGAGAAACGCTACCCATGTACCTGCATTAGCGAGAAACCCGGGTTAGTGAGAAACCTCTATAAGCGAGAATGAGATTGAGCTCACTTGAACTCTCGCTTATCCAGGTTTGACTGTATTTAAGTTTTTTTTTCTTTTCAGCGGTGAAGAAAATCCTTTATGGAGAGGTTATGAGTCAGAAAGCTCAATGTCTACTGTGATACTCCACTGACTGTGTCAGGACTACTCAATAAAAACTCCACCCCTATTTCGGTCCGTCTGGCTATTGCCTCCGGTGACACTTGGGCCTGATGGCCCATTGTATCTTGCCTATGTGTTTTTTTATCATTGTACAATGGAGACCCGACCATCAGACCGCCCGGCACACACTGCGCCGCCGCGAGGCACTGGTCCGAAAAAGACAGGCAGTTCCCGGGACCTAGAACCACGCTGCACCCAATCCAGTACCTTCGTACCTTGAACAAGTTTGTACAAGTTCTGTACTGGGTGGGAACAATGTAGTCACCCAAGAACCGCCCATTCCCCCCAGCGCACCGCAGCAGCACAACAAGCGCTCCACCACCCCCGGATCCCCGCCGCACAACCTTCAGGCCAGGCCTCCATTATACAGTCTTAGCTGATTCCTGTTCATCGGTAACAGTTATGCCGTCCTTTTATGGCACGGTCCTTTGATTTATTATTTCCTGTGTTTTTTTCCTGGTATACGTTTCCAGTAGTTTTTGTATTTTTCCGAACCTCTTCTTGCAAGTTCGTCTACTTCCTCATTACCTGCAACTTCCTGGCGTCCTGGAACCCGTATCAGTTTGACGTGATTACGGTCTACCAGCGTTCTCTCTTCTTTGCAGTCAACGAGTATGGGGGAAGGGGTAGTCTTGCCCTGAGGTGCCCCCTGCACAGGACTAAGGCTGTCTACTACAGGATTTTATCCGGTTTCCTGTAGGTTCCGTTAGCGACGGTGCTCCCCCACCGCCATACATCCATCAGCACGGGTCGCATAACACTTTGGATTGAGAGTCTTTTAGTTGCCTTTTACGACAGGCAGACCATACCTGGGATCTATTCTATTTTCCCCGTATCCCTAGGGAAAAATATTTAAGTTACAACTTTAAGTAAAACACAAGTTATTATATTGACCGTGAGTTTTTACGAATTAGCTACGACATTCTTACATAAACTCTTTATAGAAATATGCGGTTTAAGCAATGATATTAATCTTTTAGAATTGAATTCAGAAAATGTTGAAAAGTTTGATATTTTGTTAAAATCCTTCAATTTATTTCAAGCTGTAGACTGTCTACTAAAATAACAAAAATAACATACACGCCTTAAGCAGGTTATAATTATTAATGAAGAATATGTTTTGAATAAAGGTGTTATTTTGGATCAAGAAAATGTTTTTTTCTTACTGAGCTGTTTACTATATCTTTTCGATAGACATGCACATGTTGTTACCTGTGGAGTTTCTAAGCCTATAGCCTTGTGAATAACAGATACCATAAAAGAAATGATGATTACGAGAGATAATGCACTGAAAAAATATAATAAAAATAATTCTGCAAATAATTTCCGATTTTATAAAGACATGCCTTTATGGTTATTATTTGACGAATACCCATAAAAACAAATACCCATAAATACAAAACTCATGTATTCCGCTAATTTATGGAATTCGAAAACAAAAACGTATTTTTTATAAATTATGCGAAGATAATTAATTGAACATAAAACATGTTCCATAAGATCTAAGTTACCAAGAAATCTTCTCAACTAAAACAAAAAATCACACACAGAACCGATGTCAACAACTTGAACATTAGATTCAAGGGCACTCTTAACGCCACTCTTTTTTAAATCTCAATCATTCAGTCGTTCGTTCAGCTACCAAATTGCATCATTATACAATTAGATTTCCCCACACTTTAAAAAAGAGAATATGATTACATTCAAAAGAAAACTGAATATATATTAATTTGAAATAAAACAATAGGAAGTGTTGTTTTTATTTATTTACTTTGTTTGTATTTTAATTTATAGTTGTTGTAAATCTGAATTCATATCACTTAAATAATTTGTTTGTTAGGTTTAGGACAGATATTGATGTGGAGACATTTCATGGGTTAAGTGAAAGAACAATTCATTTAGTGGAGTCTTCTCTGACTTTGCCCATTATTTTTAATAAAAATGAATTTTGGACCAATCCATCGTGGCTCTTTTTCATACAATATTACATGGCTCCTCAATCGGTTACATAACAATCTGAAGACTTTATCCGCAGGCAGGTTTCGGAAACTTTTATTTGATCTACTTTAAGACGAACTTGTAAACCTTGCAGTCTACTTACTTCTACTCGAGTTACCCAATATATTTTCAATTGTTTTAATAAATCATTATTATTTTTCATGTTATGTATATATATTATTATTACATACATACATACATATAGTCACGCCTTTTTCCTGTAGAGGTAGGCAAAGACCACTTTTATTATTATTACTATTATTAATATTAATATTAGATATCTAAGAAATATAACACTGAATTTGTTTTATCTTAATTAGTAAAAAATACATCAAGATGAACAATGGAAGATTTGTAAAGTTAAATTATCTAAAAGTAAATATTACATATGCGAATAGCGAAAAAAATCACTTTTAAAATAACGTCTGTAGGTACCCACATTCGTGTCACTCCCTGTAATAATTGGTGGTCGCATTAAAATTCAAACGTATTTGCTATTATGCAAATTCTCCTTTCACCAGAAAATACAAGTACTTCATTTGCGTTACATCCATTCTGACAATTCAATTGCAATTATCATGGAAATCTTAATCTGATGGAATCTCTTGAGGGGATAATATATTCCGAATTGTGTTAAGATATTGGATGCAGATTAAACGAGATAATGTAAATATAATTCAATTTTGTGATATCAACGAAAGATTTATTTTTAGAATAATACATCTGACTTAGTCTGTGTTATGGAAACGAAAATTCGATATTTTTATGAGATAAATTTAAAAATATCATCACCCACGAAATTTTAAAAAGGATGATTTTACTCTGCAACAACTCAAATAATGTTTTTTATCGCAGCAGTTATATATGAAAGCCAATCAAAATAGCTTCTTCTACTTCAGGTTTTAGGCACTTTGCTTGTTATGATACCCATCTTTTTCTCGGCCTTCCAATATCTCTTCTTCCACGGTATTGATAAAATCTGACTTTAGCAGGTATATACAGGCAGCTGTATTTCGCCAACAAAACGAAGTGCCCTAAAAGTATAAATTTAGACCAAAACAACACTTTAAATTTGATTTTGTATCCCGTTGACTTAGTACTTTTAGCAGAAGCAAAGGACGACCTGCAGAGAGAAATATATACTCTACAAATAATCTGTCAAAAATACAACATGAAAATATCAACAAGCAAAACGAAAAACATGGCTTTCTCAGGTAAAGATCTAGTCAAGACAAAGATAGCCGTAAATGATATAGTACTGGAACAGGTAAAGCACTTTAAATATTTAGGCTGCGATATATCTTATGACCGAAGCAAAGACATAGAAAAAAAACTTATTAAATTCACACATATATAAAACAAAAAAAGATAAACAAATAAAATTTTACAAGACGGTAGCTGTCTGTACCTATCCTCTTATACATATACATACATACATATAGTCACGCCTTTTTCCCGTAGGGGTAGGCAGAGACCACTTCCTTCCACTTCCGCTACGGTTTTTACACACATCTTTTGCTTCCTCTACTTTCATCAGTGCTCTCATACATGCTCGTCGGTTGTTGGTACTTTGACCTGGCCTTTCTTCCGAGTCACTCCAACCCCTTTTTTTCCTAAAATCTACTTTTACTTACTTTATTTCGTTTGAAGTCAAATATATCTATAAATATTTTATAGCCGGAAGAGAAAAAACAGGATATGATGTCATCCAAACAATAACTGTTAAAACATCATCAAATTTATTATTATCGAAACAGATTTAACTTTAACTAGATCTACGTCGAGCTAATGATATTTTAACTTTTCCAATGAGTCCATTGGAAATGCGATCGCGGCCATAACAGGACACTGGGCAGGTGGATCCCATACTCGGCGTATGGGAATCGCAGAGCTACGACACAACTTCTGTAGAAGCTGTCACGATGAGAAAGACGAGAAAACAATGGTACGTCTTCTATGCCACTGCCCTGCCCTAGGCAGAAAACGGCTTTCTATACAAGGGCAACCTAATTTTGATAACTTATCTGATCTCAGCTCAGTTAGCATTGAAGATCTCACACTTTTTGTTAAAAGTTCCGACTGGTTCTCACGGTAGAGGGGGAAGGCACCGCCGTCCATCATGGTATTACAACGGGCCAGAAGGCCTAAGTGGGTTCCCTTCGAACCGCTGTTTTAACCTACCCTAACCTAGGTATTAAACTTGACTGTTAAATATAACGTTAACAGTTTTTTTCGCTCGTTAAAAATCCTGATATTTTTAAGAAATATTTAACTATTATTATTATTATTATTCGTGTCAGAAGTGTCACAAAATAAAACACAATAAGCACCAAATATACACAATACAATAAAATTAGACGTAAACACGTTCAATATAGCAGAGACGCAAGAGTACAACATAAATTGTCAATATAAAAACTTAAACATTTTTTGCCCAGAAGCGGGCGACGTCGATGGCATTTGGCTTCGCTACAACAAGGTCCTCTATGGTACATTTGGCGGGGCACAGTGGGCAAGTAAACATATGTTGCGTGGTTTGTAATACACCGCAGTCGCAAAGAGTAGAGTCCACTCGGTAGCCCCACTTATTAAGGGTGTCTCTCGACCTTGCTGTACACGTACGCAGTCTATTTAGCGCCTTCCAGGTCTCCCAGTTTTCGTCGCTTCCTGGTGCAACTTCTTCCGTCGGTATCATCCAGTGTTGGTTTGAGGTCTTCCCCCAAAGGTCCACTCTGGTTTTAGGTTCCTCGTAGTCTTCTGTCGATCTGAGGAAGCTTCGCCTTGATTTTAATCGCTGATGCGCCGGTTGGAGACCGTAGAGGGGGTGGCGTTCAGATGTTGCTGCTTTGGATCGTTCTTTGAGTGCAGCTGCCTCTCTGCCATTAAAGCCATTAATTTTCATCACGACAAGTGCCGATTTAAACCGAATTGGTTACTATTGGCGTATCCTAAATTATTTGTAACAAAAATTTTTTATCAGAGATTTTGTTAAAATTACAACAGATTATTAAGTTTTGCTCTTTTCCGAGGTGACAAAATAAAAAGTATTATTGGTACCAAATAAATAATAATTTTACAAATTTCGGCAATTTTCATGTTCTGTATTAGTTCCAATTTTAATTGGTCGAATTTATCCGCTTGGTTTGTCTTTTAATAGTAATTTATTTTTACAATTTTTGTCTGTATTGTTATTAATTCTTATTGGAGTCGAGTATGAAACATGTCATTGCAATTGGTCGTCTCTTTTTGGGTGTTGGGATTTGTTTAAAAATCGTTTGTTTTAAAATTTAAACAACTTTAAACTTTTCTTTCAGATACAACGCAGACAGTTCATTTGATCGGAATGCTATTGTTAAAGGTACACGTTACACTTAACGTCTATACTGACTAAATTAATTACCAGTAAAAGTAAATCATTTTAATTAATAACCATTTCGAGTAGTTACACAAGACAGTTGGTAATACGTCTGTTTAGTTTACAGTAACAATTAAAGTCGTAACGACGGCAATAGACGTGAAGTCAAATCTATAATTAGTAGAAAATTTATACTGTCAATTTAGTAAACCTTATTTTACTGCTGCAAAATATCTTAAGAAGTTGAAAATATAGAAAAAAAAATCTTATCTTAAACATAAAACTATTTTTTATAATAGCCCGTTTGCCTACATTTCTGTCCTTCTGTCAATTTCTGGTTTTGGCGGATGCACTACCATAAACTCGCATTCGCCAACATTTTAACTGTTTTGAACAAATTTATTGCATATATAAATGTAGCGTCGAAATGAAATACCAAAATTTATTTATTATACTACAATTATTTACTGGCAACACAGTTACAGTTATATTTTTTAAGGTAAACAAAATACAAAAGTACCAAGGAACCTACAAAAAGTAGGTATCATGAATGTTTAAATAAATGTATTTTAACAAACTGTCAATTTATTTACTGTAGTGAAATATTTTAAGAATTTGAAAAGTCACCAGAAAAAATCTCATTTATTTTCAAAACTTTTGTTATTATTTTTAACAGTGGCCTCTTAGACATCAAATAGTTACACGAGATGTCCTTCTGTCATCTTTGGATCTGGCTATGTGTCCTGCTCACCTTCTTTTGCTTTCCATGACATCTTTGATCCCACTTTTTTTTCTGATAACATCATATAATGTGATCTTTTATGCTTACAATAATAATTATTCTCTCCATTGCTCTTTGTGTTGTTTTCAGTTCATGTTCTTCTTTTTGAGTTGTGTTTCACGTCCCGCTTTTATATGTCAGCTGGGAGGACATGAGTGTTGATATTTTGGTTAGTACGAATAATTTTAAATTTGTTGTAGGCAACTTGGCTAGCTCTTTTCTTACTTTGAATTTTTTAACTAATGTCATTATCCATTCTCTTATTCTGTATTACTGGACTAAAGTTTATTAAACAAGATGGTGTAGTCGGAACAGAATTGAATTTTTATCCACACTGTTTTACCAGAATGGATGGAAAGCTTTGTTGATTTGTTTAAGATTTTGTTGATGAGTGGTTAAAAGAACAATTTCGTCGGCAAAGAATGGAATTTTAGGGTGAAGTTCATTTATTTTGATTCCTTCTTCCAGGTCAATCTTTCTTAGGCATGCTTTTCTAGGCACAGGTAAAGAGATAACCAATTGTTTATAATTAGTGGAGGGTCGTCACAAAAAAACAAATCCCAGAACTAATTACTTCGTTGTAATTTCTTAAAATAATATAACCAGTGAATTAAATTGGTGCTACAGCATCCGTGCTACAGCCCAGATATGTTACTACAGAATTTTAGTACCTTTAAACTGTTATGATAAAAAGAAACAATGTATTTTATTGTTTTTTAACAATGTTTGGATTGTTTTTTTGCATCACATCTGCTAAATTATACATTTCATCAACTAATTGATTCAAAGGGAAACTTTTAATCGAATTATTATTATAATGAACGCGAGTTCTTAGTTGTTTAATATCTCAAATTGCGTTGATAAAATATTTAAAATTAGAAAGTTCGTATCAAAATATCAAAATAAATTATAAAAGTGAACATAAATGTTGGAATATTTTATTTATTTATTAACATCGTTCTTCTCTACTTTATCTTCGCGAAAGGGATTTAAAGTAAATGTGAAATAATTTTTTAAACACGAATTTGTATTTTATATTTTTTAACTCAATTCTGCAGCCGGCTTGAGTAAATATCGTATAATGCTGTTCAATGATAAATTAATGAAGGTACAATATTAACTTACCATTAAAAAATAATTTCGTTTATAACTGGAAATATTTATAATACAAAAATGTAAACCTCATTTATATATAGTAATGAAATTAAAAATTAATGTAATAAAGCAAGAACAATAAATAAACCAGCATTACATTGCCTGTTTATTATTAAACGGTGTTTGACAATGCACCGATTCCATTAATTAACTCAACATCTTGTTTGTCTTTATCTTATTTTTCCTTTTCTTTGACTGCTAATTCATGTCTGGACGTTGGCAACCATATTGAGAAGCTGATACACATCTAAGCGATGTTAGCAATATCGTTGAAGTGCTCTTTTCGATCAATTTTTCCAATTCCAAACATAATTATGTGCTAATAACCTTAGCAGTCGATGCACACAATAAAAAAATTAAATAATAATAATAACTACTACATCACACAAAAAGAGGCCGACATATATTACAAATTGGAACACAAAGATTATGGAACATGAAGACATAATTTCGATAGTAATTAGAGCAACGGGATTAATTTTAAAAATACCACATGAAGCTATTAAATAAATTGCAAAAAAACACAACTTCTTTGTAATGCAAAAATGAGTTGTTTTTAGTACTGCACATATAGTGCGCAAAAACACCTACTATAACGCTATCACATCATAAAAAATAATCCTACAAGCACGGTTTCCACTCGGTGGTTGTTCCACGCAACTATAGAACAACAAAACTATGTGCAAAAGAAATAATAATAATAACACTTATAGACACATGATTTGTGACATGACAATTTTGAGGTGTTTCTAATGTATTTTGATACCCTGAATTCAAATCACAGAATATATATATATATATATATATATATATAGGGTGGCCAACCGAAAACGAAACAGAGCCATTTGCAGGCACCTCGTCAACATTTTAAAAAAACGCTCAGACCCGTTGATTGTTGATTAAAGGGTGACACTCTTTTCCGGTATTTTTGACTCCACTACTTTCAACCCCAAGCGAGGGTAAGAATTACCACAAAATTTTTAAACGGCATTGGGGGTCGAATAAGGTGTCTTTTGAAAGCTCTAACAATTCTCTTTACAATAGTCTTTAAATTTTACATTTTTTCTCAATATTTTAAAAAAAATTACATGTTAAAATTTCAATTATTTTAGTTGCTTAAATAACTTTCTACCCTTTTTTAACCCCGTTAGGCGATGAGTTTTAATAAAATACGAAACACGTGTTCCATCAATTCTGTTAGAGAATGTTTATGAAAAATTAGAAGTAGATTAGACCATGGAATCATGTTGTCCCTTACAAACTTTGCCCGTGTTTTTCACCCTCTTAGGGGCAGAATTTCGGAAAATTCTTTCTTATCAAGAAGCTGTGCGTTGATTCGTCAGTCAGTCATTCAGGACAAAGCATTTTATATGTATAAATAGATAATATAATGCAAAAGGAACTTCGTTCCAAATAAGTGTTCCACACTTACTCACTTCTTTTTCAAAAGGTAGGACTTAAATGTGATTTTAAAGCTGTGGGTTTTACTAAAGTTTTTTAGTTCAAGGGGGAGCAAATTGAATAATCTGAGCCCTATTACATTAGGAGAATTATAAGTTATTATAAGTGTATTTTTACAAAATGGCACATAAAAGTCTGTCTTACACCTAGTATTTTTCAACGTTTCAATGCGTTTTTAAACCAAGCAGCCGACATAAGCAAACGCCAGGTACCACGCTCAGTACAACACATGTACTTTAATTCATACATCCCCTAAACTAATTTAGATCCCATTTTGAAACTTTTTTGGTAAAATTAATATACATGCCGAGCAAAAAATTTATGTCACTATAAATAAATTATGGGATTGCAAATAATTTTAACAATAAAATGCATCAGCTTATATCTGCATATTGTTAATTTATCTGCCGCATATGCCCAGCTCCAAATTTCATTTGGAATCAGGTAAAAAAATTTATTTTTTTATGATTTATTTTGGAAAAACAGTAGCTGTGGGTACATTCTAAACAACACTCGACCAATGTTATTTGGAACGAAATAAATGAATAAAACTTAATATTTTTCAAAAATTGTTGATAATTAATAACGTGTATTACCCCTCTCTTGTATTAACGACTGCTTGCATTCGATGAGGCATACTTTCTCAGTCCGGAAATACCCTTGAACCAAGTCCCTCCGTCTCGATTTTGGAGTCACGGTGTCCAATAATATGTCTTGGCATGACCATGTTGCTAACATCGCAAAGTCGGCAAGCCAAAGGCTAGGTTTTCTGTGGAAAGCCAGAAAGTTTTTTACTCCTGATCAACTGCTGACAACGTACAAGGCTCAAATCTGACCTCTACTGGAGTATTGCTCGCACATTTGGGGTTCAGCACCAAGGCATTCTCTTCGTCTTCTAGATTCCATTCAGAAAAAAGCCATTCGCTTGATAAACAGCTCAACTCTCACATATACCCTTCACCCTCTAGAACATAGAAGAATAGTTGCAGACCAGTATTGCTCTACAGATATTTCCATGGCAGATGCTCCAGAGAAATAAAAACTCTTGTACCACCATTGGCCACATGCGGCCGAAGAACTCGGCACGCTGATCAGTCTCACCCATTTACTCTCAAGATTGACACTACAAGGACCAATCTTCATCAAGAATCCTTCTTTTACAGGGCTGCTACGAAATGGAATAAGCTTCCAAAATCAGTTTCTACAGAGAACTATGACCTGCAACTTTTTAAAATGCGTGTCCACAATCATTTCCTTTCTATAATCCCTTTCCCTTCTAATAGTCGCAGTGCGGGCCGTCCACGGCTGTTATCGTGCCGCTTTACAAGGAAAAAGGTTTGCATCAGGACTGTAAGAACTACCAAGGGATTAGTTTACTCAGCATAGTCGGCAAACTGTACGCAAAGATATTGATTAAAAGAGTGACGAATGAAACTGACAAAATGATATGGGATGTGCAAGCAAGATTTAGAAGGGGAAGAAGATTATGGATCAGGTCTTTTCATTACGAGGTATAGTCGAAAAATTCTTGGCTAGATGTGTGTAAGAACCGTAGCAAGTTAAAGAAAGTGAACTCTGCCTACCCCTACAGGAAAAAGACGTGTCTATATTTATGTATGTATGTAGAAGCTATTTACTGGATGGTACTCGTTAAAAGGTATAGATGTCGTGACTAGCGCTCTTTGTGCAGTTCTTAATGTGTACTTAGCAAGAGTTGGAATTGTTGATTCGTCTCTTCGAAGGGCAAACATGAGTTTGTCAAGACCCACCCTGTGCTGATGAGGAGCAACACCAAGAAACCGGTTCATAGGTGGTCACTTTTAATGAATAAATTTATACACCTATATTATAGGTCAACATGCGGCAAAATTGGCTGTTTTTTAAAAAATCAGTTTTATACATTGGAATGATTTATGGCCGCGGCGCGATTGAAAACGTCCTACGATTGAAAAGTGTCCAGTAATTTCCAGACAATGTCGAAAATAATAAAAAAGAATTCTCGCTCTTTCTAGTAATAATTTGTAGGAATATAAAAAGACAGCGGTCGCGAAAGTTTTAGTTTTAAAGTTAATTATAAAGTGTTATAAAAAGATTGTATACAGTTGTAAATATCTAAGTGATTTATCAAGTGAAATTTATTGTGCATACATAAGTATTAGAATGAAATTGTTTAGTTATTGTACTGAGTGTTTAGAGTAAATATCGCAACAATATTAGTTTTATTAGTTTTCTCTGAAAATATTTAATAACCGTGTTATATTAATGTGAATAAGTATCAATAAATTTTTTAATTAATTAGATTAAATTATTAAAGGTAATCGCACCAATTAAATCGAAAAGGTTTTCAAGCTAAATTGGGCAAGCATTTGAAGTGAATTGCAAATAGTAATTTGTGCGATTTATATGTCACACTTAGTTAACCCCGCATTGTATGATTAATGGATTAATATATGAAATAATAAATTTGTATACAAGCGTTCTATAATATTTTGTTTTATATTTATATATATATATATATATATATATATATATATATATATTAAAAAAATAGTAAAATTAATTAATTTGTACGTTGTGAAAAAACCGTAAAGTGGTTGTTTTTATTAATTATTTATTTATTTATCAACGGACAAGCCAATTATACCATTACAAAAAGATAGTACAATGTATACATTTTACAGATGACTAAGATTAAGTTAAAACTAAAAATTAACACTTTTACAATTTTTTAACTGCTTTTCTAAAGGATGGTAAAGATGAACCGAACAGCTCAAGCTTGTTGTTGTGAGTGTTTGCTGACTTCAGTATTCTGTTAAGGGATTCGTTTTGACCGTAATTTGTTCTACAAAAAGGGATCTTGAAAATGTCACTATTTCTACTTCTTCTAGCATTTACAGAAAGTGAGGTAAGCTCAACAATTTCAGGACAATCAATACTGCCATTGATAATTTTATGGAGAAATACCAGATCGATTTCAAGTCTTCTATGTGTTAAAGTATTCAAATTTAGGGTTTTTTGAATTTGTGAATAATTGTATTCATCTCTATTCATTCCTAAGTTGTAGCCACAGTATCTTAAAAATTTATTTTGAATACTCTCCAAGAGTTCTATGTCGACTCTATAGCATGGTGACCAAATGATAGAAGTGTATTCAAGAATAGATCTGACTTGGGCACAATAGATAATCTTGAGAGCATTGACAGATAGTTCTCTTACAGAACGAAGAGAAAAGCCCAGCATTTTTTTTGCACGAGATGAGATTTCTGTTATGTGACTCTTGAAATTCATTTTTGTGTCGAATATAACTCCCAAATCTTTAATCTTGTTGGTCCCTGACAAGTTTATGTCGTTAATCTGATAAACATAATTAATTGCCTCTTTATTTCGTGAAAAACTAATTTTTTGGCATTTACCCAAGTTCAGTTTAAGTAAGTTAATATCACACCACCTGGAAAGGTTATTTAGGTCAAACTGTAATCTCTCAGCATCAGATATGGACTGAACTGTTCTGAACATCTTTAAATCATCAGCAAATAATAGGAAGGAACAGTTGGTGATAACATTTGGAAGATCATTAACAAAGATATTAAACAGTAGTGGTCCCATGTGAGACCCCTGAGGTACCCCTGAAGGAACTTCAATTGGATCTGATACTGAACTACCATATTTGACATATTGGACTCTATCGCTAAGATAGGATTTGATCCATTCTAAAATATTTCCTTCTACTCCCAAAGACTCAAGTTTAGCAAGTAGTAATTCTTCTTCTTAAAGTGCCAAGCAGATTCCTGCGTAGGCGACCGTCTATTTACATCCTGTCAGATTTCTCTATTTAGAGCAGCATTTTGGAGAGACATAAAGTCGTGTATTCCTGTCCATTGTCGAATGTTCCTGAGCCATGAAAGTTTTTTTCTTCCTATTCCCCTTCTTCCTTCGATTTTTCCTTGGAGGATAAGACGTTGGAATTCGTAACGAGGACCACGCAGGATGTGACCCAGATAGGAAGTCTTTCTCTTCTTAATGGCGTCGAATAGTTCACGGCTGGTCAGACCGGCTCTTCTAAGGACTTCTTCATTTCTTACCAGATCTGTCCAAGGGATCCTAAACATTCTTCTAAGGGTCCACATTTCAAATGCCTCCAATCTGTTTGTCGAGGTTACTTTAAGAGTCCAGGCTTCGACACCATACAACAGGACGGACCAGGACTAGTAATTACTAATTACTAATTAATAATATCTAAAATGATCTGGAAAAAAGGCCAATTTGAACTAACTTTTACTTAACATTAGTTTAGTACCAAAAAAGGTAATGCCTAGCGGTAAAAAAAGGAAATACGGTATGTCAATATGACTAGCTATTAATAAAACACCCTGTTTTAGCGACTTATTTCGCTTGTACAGATCATTCGAAACAAAGCACCGAAACACAAAAGGGTGTTTTTCTTGGGACAAATATCAATTTGAACGCACTACGAAGGTACATATTTCATTTGGGACAGACCTCAATTCAGAAAGATGAATTATTGTAGGTATTAAAAAAGTCGAATAACAGACTTTTCATATTAAACAGGTTTAAATTCGCATCTGTTCCTTTTGTGCTGCTTCAATATATTCAAATAGGATTCCCAAAATGTACAGTTAAAACTCCCACTGAAAGAGGGTTCGACTTTTTGATGAATACACTTTTTTGGTAAATTATGTGGGAAACTAGAAAAAAATGTCTGAAAATTTATAATGAAAATGATATTTTAATTTATTATTTTGTTTGTTATTACCATTCCATTAATTAGTAACATTAATATACAGTGTGGAACAGTATTAAAAAAGTCGAATAACAGACTGTTCATATTAAACAGGTTTAAATTTGCATCTGTTCCCTTTGTGCTGACTAAAATTTATGAGGCACTTAGAATAATAAGGGTCTAGCTTCAGTAGTGCAGATCTTGAAAAACTGAAGGGTTTGTGAAATTAACAGGAAATGTCCTAAATTTATTTTAATCGTTTATTGTCAAAAACTAAATACTGTTTTAAATAAAAATTATGAAAAAAGACAGTGTTATAGTAAATTAATAAAAAAAAATTTGTGCGATCGGAGGACCCCCGTAAGGAACGAAGTTCCTTGTATTTTTTCTTCAACCCCGAATGTAATTCAAAATGAAGCCTGTATATTTCAATTTTTTGTTTTATATTATTTGTTCAAGGCAAATAATCTAAAGGATCGAATTACGTCTGGAAGTTTCATTCAATATTACAATTTGTGGGAGTGATATCGTGAAATGGGACGGAAGTGTGTAACAGATGTGTAACATCTTTCATCTCGCTTTCTTGCAATTTGTGGAAATAATTTCGTGAAATGTAACGGGAAGTGTATAACAGAAAGTCGCGAAAGTACGCGCTATTTGATTTGACGAATGAGCGCGCGGTGGTAGAGTTGGCCGTCAGATAGCCGTCAATTTTCTGAGAGGTCGGTACTGTCAGCCATCAGTTGTGCACTTAAATTACAGCGTTGTGTATAAAGTTTGCTGTTATATGCGTAAACTATATAAATAAATATTTACTGTTGACAATAAGTCTTAATAAAGTGCAGATCATTGATAAAAAATTCAAGTAATTAATAATAAATAATTATTCAAATAAAATATTTCAGTATTTAGCTTTTTTAAATTATGAGGTTGATTTCTGTCACTCCTAGTGTCAATTAAATAAAATACAATTTTCGGTGATATTTATAACCCCAGACTTTTTAAATAGAAAAAAAGGGTCATCATTTAAAATACCTATTCATTATTTTTTAATAAATGTTGTTTTTAAATTTTCTGCAAAAGTTAACAATAAAAAAAATAAAATTACTTGATTAACGAAATTTGCTCTCGCAGGAACAATAAGAAGAAAAAACAAGATAATCTTTTGATAAAGCTCCTCTTGTATTTTTTTCATAAAATAATGATTATTTCCACCATCTCAACAACTATTCCTCTCGGGATAGACTAGCAAGTGTGCACTCGGTATAAACAAAACCAAACAAATAAGGATTAT
The DNA here is from genome assembly GCA_950111635.1 of Agelastica alni. Lineage (NCBI taxonomy): Eukaryota > Metazoa > Arthropoda > Insecta > Coleoptera > Chrysomelidae > Agelastica > Agelastica alni. Next base: position 17,760,910 of record OX467712.1, read on the forward strand.
TTATTTTAAAATTACGTGTTGATTTTATAATTATGAATACTCGTATGGGTCAAGTAATGTTTACATTATGTAACACCAATAAAGATCGAAACACTCCCTTCGCATAATATTGAGTTTTGCAGGGCATAATAGAGCAGAAAATAAAAACTAAATTTATGCAAATTAAATTACACTTTATATGATAAGAAAATTAAATTATAATAAATTTTACGGCATAGTATCTTTTTACGTGAGTACGTAGTAATGTCGTGAAGTTTCTTATAATGACGTTTTAAATATATTTGTTTTATAGTATGAAGTTTTGGCGCCACCCTCCCAGCTGTCTCAGCCAGGAGTACCGATTAAAAACTGCCTGCTCCCACGTGCACATTATCGAAACAGATTTGGCCCAAACTAGATCTACGTCAAAATAATGATGTTTTAACTCTATCCAGGAAGTCCATTGGAAACACGATCGCGGCCATAACAGGACACTGGGCGGGTGGAACCCATACACGGCGCATGGGAATCGCAGAGCTAAGACACGAGTTCTTTAGAAGCTGTCACGATAAGGAAGACGAGGAAACAATGGTACATCTTCTCTGCCACTGCCCTGCTAAGGGCAGAAACCGGCTTTCTATACTAGAGCAACCGACCTTTTGATGACTTATCTGTTTTCAGCTCAGTTAGTATTAAAGACCTCACACTTTTCATTAAAAGTTCCAACTGATTCTCACGGTAGAGGAAGAAGGCACCGCCGACCATCTCGGTATCACAACGGGCCAAGAAGCCTAAGTGGGTTCACTCCGAACCGCCGTTTTAACCTAACCTAACTTAACCATGACGTTTTGCCTTGTTCGCCTGATTTTGGAAGTAACCATGTGAAGCGTGCAGAGTAAAACCGATCAAAGTTTTTATGTAATTATATTTCTATAAAAATAATATAAGTTTATATTCATATTAAAGTTTTTCTTACATGAATGTAAGAAATTTAATGGAAAAATAAAAATCTAATCATCTTATATATATATATATATAGAGAGAGAGAGAGAGAGAAAACGATTTGTAAACTTGAGGATGCAGTCAAAGTACTGGGCTGGTTTAAATAATACTCTTTGTTATTTGGTCTAGCTTCCGGAAATGTTCATTTCCTTTATAAAGACATCTATAAAACAGTTAAAATTTAAACAATTGTTAAAATATAGGTTAAGAAATACTTACTAAACACATGAGGTTTGAAGTAACCACTCAACGTCAAAACGAAAACAGACAATCGTTAAGAATCAAATTTAAAAACATTAAGGATACACAAAATTATTACTAGAAAATTAATTAACATATTTGTTGACACGTACTAAAGGTTGTTAGTACAAACGATTAAAATTCATTTAGTTTGTTTTAAAAGAGTAAGGGTCACACACAAGAGTCATACCAACTGTACACATTTTCGAAAACTCGACCAAATAACAAAGAGTATTATTTAAACCAGCCCAGTACTTTGACTTAATTCTCAAGTTTACAAATCGTTTTCTCTTCAACCAGCCAGTCAAGAATAACTTTCCACTTAATATATATATATATATATATATATATATATATATATATATATATATATATATATAGCGTGGACCAAAATCTGGAAACGGACAATTATCTCGTAAATTGCTAGTCCAAATTGTACTAAATTTGGGACAAGCCCATTTTAAGATAACGAGATTCCAGATTTGACATTTGCAATATTGTCAGATTTGCCGTTTCTATGATATTATTAGTCACTTTGGTATTTTAAATACATCGCCCTATGTATTCAGTCATTATTGGTATCTTCTCTTGAAGACAAGTTTACCATACGTAACACTTTTGATTTTATGTACTCTAAAAGGTCTAGTCAAGATCTAAATAATTATAAAGAAATGTGATAGACGCATTCTACCATTAATTAGGGTACTGTCATCTTACAAATGGAGCACATTTTAAACACCAGATTAAGTAATCATTATGTTAAAAGTGTTGTAGTCTTTTAATTTTTACGTTTAGTCAAGGTCTAAACAATCATGAAGAAATGTGGTAGACGCATTCTACTATTGATTAGGGTACTGTCAACTTACAAATGGAGCATATTTTAAATACTAGATTTAGTAATAATTATGTTAAAAATGAAGTAATATTTTAATGTGGTCGAAAATTGTTTGTATTAAAAAATTATTAATACAATTAGGCATTGCCACACTTCTGTATTATTTATTTAAGACCTTTTAGACTACATACTTGAAAATACTCGGCGGATTGACTTGAAATTTTTACACAACAGAAAAGTGTTTTTATATACTTTTTATTCCGAAATTTTTTCGGAAACGGAAATTCCAAGCGGTTTACGAGGTTTAAATAAAAAAAATTGAAAAAACAAAAGGATTTAAAATAATACTCATGCTAAACTCCCATTTGAGGTAGTATTTAAAAGGATTTAAAGGATTCAAAACGAATAAAAATCAAATTATTTTAATTACTCTTAATCCTTTTGTTGTTTCAGGGATATCTGACTAATGACTGTGTGTATGACTTTTTTCACTTACACACATAACTATTTTTACCCATTTGTTCTCAAGTATTTCAAATATTTTTTTTTATTGAAAAATAAATAAATGCTGCAATAACAAATCAACAACTTTTTTACGAAAAAAGGAACAAAAAGCAGAAAAAACTTTTAAATAAACCCGAAGAAAAAGAGAAAGAAAAAAAACACAAGTATACTCTTAATACCACGAAAATAATAAAATAATAAATAATAAAAAGAAACAAGCTTTTGGAGCTGATTCCTTTTAGAGTTAGAGAGTCATTCGGTAGAAATCCTTCGGATAAAATTCAGTGAAATGTTTTGAGGGTAGCATCAATATTACTGGGAACCGGCATCAAAACATTACCATTAGTAACCAGTGGAGTATAGCAAAAACCCACTGAGGTTACTTATTTGGATATTTAGTTATTCAGCCACTTATTTAGCTATTTACTTGGTCTATTTTAGTTTAATCGTAAATTTATCAGGTATTTATTCAGTTGCAGTTATATTATGGAACTAACAATTAACTTGTGAATGGGAATTTCTAACAATCACTAACTAAATTACTAAATTCTCCTCTGGCGATTCAAATCTCTTAGCTTACACGTTTTAAATATCGGTTATCAGCTTGTTATTATATAGCTAACAAAAAACGAAATATATCAACGACTTTAAAATTAAAATAATTTAACCAAACTGCCAGGACCGGCTCTTAAAATTCCCGCTACTAATGTTGTATTCAATTAATTTGTTTTGTTTTAAAAATAATTTTGAAAATCATAATGTGAGTTACTTTTATTTAAAATGTGGTATTCAAATGTTTGAATTTAGAAAACGACATACATATAGTCACGCCTTTTTCCCGTAGGGGTAGGCAGAGACCACTTCCTTCCACTTCCGCTACGGTTCTTACACACATCTTTTGCTTTCTCTACTTTCATCAGTGCTCTTATACATGCTCGTCGGTTGTTGGTACTTTTGACCTGGCCTTTCTTCAAAACAATGTTGATCTGATCGAGATCGATGTTCGCCGAGGTCGACCTCTACCGACTTCCGTCCAGTCTCACTCGCCTTATAAATTTGTTTCGTCAATCTTCCTTCATCCATCCTTTCTACGTGGCCAAACCATCTAAGCATTCCTTTATCTATCTTTGTAACCACATCTTCTTTTACACCACATCGTTTTTTTATCTCACTATTTTTTACTTTATCCAACCGAGTCACTCCGGCTATACTTTTTAAACTACTCATCTTCGCAGCAATAATCCTATTTTCATGCTTCTTCTACCAAACCCAACATTCACTACCATACATAAGTGTTGGTTCCTACACACCTCTATGCACAGCTCTATGCCTTTTTTGTCACTTCCTGGCTGCTCATAAAGCTGTGCAGTGCCCTATTCATTTGTTTTCCTGCCAACACCCTTTGCTCAATGTCACTGTCATACTTTTCATCTCTCGTAAACTTTGAACCCAGGTGCACAAATTCATTTACTTGTTCCACTCTTTCTCCCTTAATCAGAACTTCACAGTTTGTTATGTTTTCTTCTCTTTCAAAAACCATTACTTTCGTTTTACTTATATTTATTTTTATTTCTTTGATTTTTAGGGCATCATGCATAACATTAACCATCGCCTGCAACTCCTTTTCAGATAACGCTAATATGACTTGATCATCGGCGTAAAGAAGGCATTTGACGATCAAATCATTCATTTTTATTTAGAAAACAAATGCTTTTCTTGTGGGCTATTATATGTCACTTGCTTCAGATTTGGTAAAGCATCTGATATTTATGGTTATGCAGAATACGGACAAACAAAAAATGTATTTCATTCACTATTTTTACAATAAAAAACGATTTTGCGGTTGAAAAATAGCTGTTTGCCCATATGAGTGCAACAAGTTTACACGCTTACGTCATTTAAGTGTTACTTGGCGCACGCAAACTATCCTTGTCGCACGCAAATTCGAACCAACAACCTTTCTGTTAAAAGCCAAACGCGCAACTGTCAAGTTGACATTACAAAGTTTATATTTTAATTTCAGTTAATATTTTTGGTCGGGACCTCTTTTTTATGGTTGCATTTACCCCGCATTCGCAATAAAAAATAGTATGTGCAACCCTTGCCATTTTGGCGATTGCTCACTCGCTTCGCTCGTGCGTTCAACTTCGCTCTCGTGAGCAATCGCCAACTTATCGCAATAGTTGTACAATATACTATTATTTAAGTGGGTAATATTTTATTTAATACATTTTATCAAGTAATAATTTAAGTCAAGAGAACGACCATAGATATTCTAATATTGATATAAACAACTATATACCAACGACAATGAAAACATAGAATTTGTAAACGAATTTAAGAATCTTAGTTTCATGATTAACAACACTCTGTCATTTGATTATCATTTTTATACAATTATAAGAAAGTGGAACAAGTTAATGAATTTGTGTACTTGGGTTCAAAATTTACAAGAGATGGAAAGTATGACAGTGACATTGAGCGAAGGGTGTTGGCTGGAAAACAAATAAACGGGACACTGCATAGCTTTATAAATAGCCAAAAAGTGTCAAAAAAGGCACGTCTGGCGGTGCATAGAGGTGTGTTGGTTACTACACTTATGTATGGTAGTGAATGTTGGGTTTGGCAGAAGAAGCATGAAAATAGGATTAATGCTGCGGAGATGAGTAGTCTGAGAAGTATAGCCGGAGTGACTCGGTTGGATAAAGTTAAGAATAGTGAGATAAGAAAACGCTGTGGTGTAAAAGAAGATGTGGTTTTAAAGATAGATAAAGGAATGCTTAGATGGTTTGGACACGTAGAAAGAATGGATGAAGGAAGATTGACGAAACAAATTTATAAGGCGAGTGTGAATGGGCAAATCCGTAGTTCGACCTCGGAGAACACATCTCCATCAGATCAACATTGTTTTAAAGAAAGGCCAGGTCAAGAGTACCAACAACCGAAGAGCATGTATGAGAGCGCTGATGAAAGTAGAGGAAGCAAAAGATGTGTGTACGAACCGTAGCTAGTGGAAGGAAGTGGTCTCTGCCTACCCCTATGGGAAAAAGGCGTGACTTTATGTATGTATGTATAAGAAAGTATGTAAAAAGCTATTTTTCTTCAGTAGAATTTAACCAAATCTCTCAAGCTTTTCTAAAATTACCGTATTTAGTAAAATTATACAGCCACAATTCGACTACCTTTGAGTATTATAGATTCTAAAACGGTTGTAGAGTTTAAGAGGAATCTAATTAAGCATATAGGAAGATGAACTGAAAGTTGGATTGAAATACATTTATTTCATTGTCTTCTTGGTTAGTTTTTTGTAATTATTATGATAAATCGCATTTGTTACAGTCAACTACTTAGATTGTATTCTTCATACTTTGTCACTCAGACTGATTTGTACAACCAGTGGGAAATATAGTAATGGGTCCGATTTTGCGAATCCCGAATTTTGACATATCTCCACATTTCAAGGTCCCCAGAGTCGAATACAATAGTTTTTAATTGGAAGTCTGTGTGTGTGTACGTATGTGCGTTCGGAATTATTTTTAGTCTCGATTACCTCGAGAACATAAAATGATATCGACGTGGGACCAATTGCATTCGACGCATAATTACGCAACTTAAAACTGATTAGATTTTCAGCAAAATCGATCAAGCTGTTTTTTATGGAGAATAAAAAAAAATGATAAACTACCTGAATTTTGCAATTTATAAATTATACTATTTTTAATGCAAAATTTTAAGATCTTTTGAATAATATAATTATTGCATATTAGAAATACTTGTATGAACAATATGATGACAATATTTTATAAAAAGAGATACTTTTAGAAAACAAAAATAGGAATTGGAGAATTTTAAACTTGTGGCAGTAATAAGAGACTAGCATTGAAGACGCTATAACAGTAAAACATTATTTTTAGTAATAATCAAGCATTGATTATAACAATTGAATATTGTTACTAACAAATGTATATTGATCATAATAATTAAAAAAAAAAATTCAATTGTTACAAACAATTGAAAATAGCTCCCGCTTATGAAATGATAAGAAAATTTTTGAAAGAATACGGTTGACATAAACAGAATATTGTTAATGACAATTATAATTTGTTGTAAACAATTTAAAATCGTTTTTTTTAATAATTTTAATAACAATAATTATTATAAAAACAAAACATATGGTATTTTTTCATTCTTTCCACTGTGAAGTTAGTCGTGTGGTCCTCTCGGGTCGCACCCAGACCACTGATATTTTTTGTTTGTGTATTTGTCATACTATTTAGTATACTTTTTAAGTTATAAATTTAATTGTGATTCGTACCTAAAGCTATTTTCGTTTATTAGGATTTCCTATTATTTAAATAAATTACGTAGGTAATTTAATTTATTTGTGTTAAAAAAAAGATTATTAAAAAAATTATAAATAAAAATATGAACAAAGGATTAATTGATTTTTTTTTGTTATTAGGTACACAATTTAAAATAATATAGTTTTAAAATTAAATTGTAGTCATAATTAAATAAAAATTTGGTCATTTATTATTAAACATTTATTAAGGAACTAAAATAAATCCAAAAAAGTAATGTTATTTATATAGTTTTGCAAAATACTATTTTTTTATATTAAACACCCACGAAGGCATTTAGTATATTACAATCTGGTCAACAGTGACTAATGAATAATTTAATTCTAACTTAATATAATAGAGTTAAAAACTTAAAAAAACTGAGGTATACTTATCAGCGTTTCTTGGGTTCTGTAGAATGGATTGCACCAAAGTTTAACGTGCACACAAAAATACTAATAAAAACAAAATTCTGTAAAAAAATATGAATTTATGCATGCGAATAATTTTTAGTAGAGAATATTTTGAAAATTTTGTAAATCCTGCAAAAAAATGTGGAAGGTACAAATAAATCGCTATAACGTCGGTTTATAAATACATAAAAAAAAATACTTACAGTATATATCGTTGTCGTTCGATCCAACACAATCAAAAAAAAATAAACGCAGAAAATCGCGCGAAATACTATGTACGACGTCCAATAACACTCTGTATATGTATTTATCCCCGAAGTGTCACTAAAGAGAGTCGAATGGCTACTATTCACCATCACCACACTTTAAAACTTTTACGTACTACGAGGGAAGAAAATTTAGATCTGGTCTTCCCCCAAAATACGTCAACTTGTTGCTTTTGTTATGAACGCTATACATCGAAACTTACTTCCGACACCTGTTGGGCGCAATCCTTTTGCAGTGGGAGTTTTTGGAGGGAACCGTGGGAGGATGAGGAGGAGATATCTGTGGGTTGATTCTTCGAATGATCCCGTTATCATTTTCAATTTGACTGACTAATAATTAGAAGTATAAATTATAATTACTTGCAAATGTGTAATTGTTTTTTACTTAATTGAAACATCAGCTCTAATAAATTGCTAAAAATTCCAAAAAATTAAGTTATGATATTGAAATAAAGAATTCTAAGAAAGACTGCTTCTTTTCCAATACGTTTCGCATTTTCAATTTTGTTTTGTTTTGTTTCTATAGACCCAGGTAAGAATTAATTTTATTACAACTTATGAATGTGTTTTTAAGATAATATACATAACATGTTATAACTTATTATTATACAGGGTGGCCAACCGAAAACGAAGGAACTATACATACATACATACAAAAATACATACATACATATAGTCACGCCTTTTTTCCGTAGGGGTAGGCAGAGACCACTTTCCTTTACTTGCTACGGTTCTAACACACATCTTTTGCTTCCTCTACTTTCATCAGTGCTCTCATACATGCTCGTCGGTTGTTGGTACTCTTGACCTGGCCTTTCTTCAAAACAATGTTGATCTTACTTACTTAATTACTCCGTAGCGCTACAGCCCCTGATGGGCCTTGGCTGAGGTAACAATTTGCCTCCATCTATCTCGGTCTTTCATAACTTCTAGACTATTCCCGATGCCCATTTTCTGGAGGTCCGATGTTATATTATCTTCTCGGTCTTCCAAGTGGTCGTCTTCCTTTTGGTGCTCTGTCCCATATTAAGTGGACTATTCTATCCTCTGGCTGTCTTCGTACGTGCCCTGCACAACTCAACCTTTGTGCCTTTATGAAGTTAATCAGTACTGGCTAATTGTATATTTGTTCTAGTTCTGCATTTGTTTTGATTCGGTAGCTCCACGTATCCTGATTTTTGGTGGATCCGAAAATTTTCCTTAGCACTTTTCTCTCAAATCTTCGAATGAGTTCCTTATTTCGCACCGTAAGAGTCCAGGTTTCGCAGCCGTACATTACCACGGGGGGTCTTATCATGGTCTGGTACGTTTTGATTTTCGTTCTCCTAGTTATGTATTTGGACTCTAGTATATCCTTTAGGCCGTATAAGCACCTGTTGGCTGACTTTAGGCGTTCTCTGATTTCTTCACTCATATCGTTGTCGGATGTGATTGTGGACCCTAAGTATTTAAATCGTCTTACATTTTCAAAGTTCTATCTGTCCATAGTCACATTTTGTCCTACCTCAGCTCTGCCTGGTCTTGAGACATGCATATATTTTGTTTTGGCCTCGTTGGCCCAAATACAGCCAGATATGAAGAGAAAACCGTAGAGGTTTTGCACACTTGTTAATATCACACGACGACCACAAAAATCCTCACTACCGACTCCCAAGACTGAGACCAAGCGACTGTCTCCAACTACTCACTCCCAGGCCGGATATCAGAAATAACACGGGACACGCGTCAGCCAACCATTTTCGCAAATCTAAGTTTCAAACTCATAATCGCGCTCGTCCGTGTTGATAGCCAGCCCATCCACACAGAAAAGCAAACCAAACTATAATATAGCTGACAACACACGACAATCGAGGCCAAAAATCTATAGGTATGCAACACTATTTACAACGAATGATATACTTAAGTTAAAACAAAATACGGTATGCAAAACTATTTACGAGCACCAGACTATCAGAGACCCAATTACTAATGGAACGGAAGAAGGGAAAAAAAATAGGCACGTGACAACTTGCTCATTGGATAGCAAGTGGCTGTTGTTTAAAATCAGGTGTTTTACAAATTTTATGTTCTTAAATGTCAAATATTTGGTTAATTGTCACAGTGAAATTGTCCAATAAAAGAGAAGAAGAAGAGAAAATGTCAAATACTAGTGTTTGTTTTTTTAGAATTCATCGGAGTTTATTTTCTGAGTTTTCTCCCCATATTTAATTAATTGTAATATTTGAGTTTTATAAGTGTTTGTCACAAATTTGTCTTTTTCAAGGCAATTAAATCGTTTTTGTATTTGCCAAAGTTACAGTTTTTATCGTCGTTCTAATGTCAAATTTTACCTGCGTCCACAAGCGTCGTGCGCAACACAGGTTAAATGAGGTAGATCTGTGTCATTTGTGTTTTGTGTTATATGTGAAACTCAGCACTGATGAAAAATCAAAAATCATCTGTCTCCATTGTTGTCACCAAGAATCTTTTTTTCGTTTGTAAAACTCCAGATTGTATAAAATATATTATATTTTTATACAGGAATTCAAGAAGTATTAAGAAGGTAGGATTATCTGTTTTTATGTAATGCAGAATAGTTGAAATTTTTTTTGTCGGTTGCCTATTAAGCAATTTTCATGTTTGGTTTAAAGCACCTTTTTTTTTAATATTCATTTGATCTTTATGGAAAATATGGAAAATTAAAATCTTTATCTAAAGTCAATTATTTATTAAGTACCTTCTACCTTCAAACAAAATAAACCTTTAACACATATTTAGCCACTTTGGTTAGCCACTTGGAACTTGCAATAAAAAGTGTGAGAACTTTAATGCTAACTGAGCTGAGATCAGATAAGTCATCAAAGTTTGCTTGCCCTAGTATAGAAAGCCGTTTTCTGCCTAGGGCAGGCAGTGGCAGAGAAGATGAACCACTGTTTCCTCCTCTTCCTCATCGTGACAGCTTCTACAGAAGTCGTGTCGTAGCTCTGCGATTTCCATACGCCGTATATGGGATCCACCTGCCCAGTATCCTGTTATGGCCGCGATCGCATTTCCAATGGACTACCTGGATAGTTCGACGTAAATCTAGTTTAGGCCAAATCTGTTTCGATGATGTGCATGTGGGTTCATTTTCCCACCTCAAGTTGGCTTTTTAAACTGATTTGTTGTGCAGGACGAGCCGACAATTTGCAGTCGGTACTCCTTGCTGAGATGAGACAGGTATAGCTAGGAGGGTAGTGCCCTCTTTTGCTAGCTCGTCTGCCTTACAGTTGCCTGGTATGTCCGTATGTCCGGGTACCCAGACAATTCAAAATCTAAACTTAGCTGCTAGCTCATTATGGGCAGCTCGGCATAATACCGCTGTTTAGCCACTTTATAACAGTTTAAAAAGTATTTTACTGGAGTAAAATACTTCCATAAAAGACAGTTTGATAAGTCAGTGACTTTTTAAATACGATAGATTTAGTCAAGCGTTTTTAAAAAAAATTTATTCTCTCCATTTCTTTAGGTTTAAAAACGGGAAATACTTGGAGGGGGCTATATTTGGAGAATATGCTGTATGGGGTAGCAGTTCGTGACTACAAACGTGTGCACCTGTGCATTGTCTTGATGGAACATCATTTTTTTCTACGTCAAATGCGGTCATTTTTGTTTCAAATAAATATCTAATCTGTCCAAAAACTCCGAATAATATTTGTCGGTAATTGATTTGCCATTTTTAAGATAATCCATGTGAATGACACCGCGTGCATCTCAAAAAACCATGACATTGTTGGCCGACAGACCCACCTTGGCATTCTTTGTGCACGTTCACCCGGAGAAACCCACCGTCTTGATTGCTCTTTGGTCTCTGGGGTGTTGTGATGGATCCATGTTTCGTCCACGATTATGAAACGGCGTAAAATCTCGTTCGGTTTGAGGCTGAACATCGCCAAACACTCTTTTGAAGTGGTCACACGATTGCGCTTATGGTCGAGTGTGAGCAATCGCGGCACCCATCTCGCAGAGAGTTTTTTCATGTCCAAATATTTATGTAAAATGTGATGTACCCGCTGAAATAAGATGCCTCAGCAACTTCACGCTCTTTCATTCTACGATCGTCCAGTATCATTCCAAAGATTTTATCATATATTTCTGGCGTGATGATCTCTTTTGGCCGGCCTGAACGTTCGGCGTCACTTGTGCTGGTACAACCCCAACGAAACTTAGTAAACCACTTTGTTACCATTCAAACTAATAGTGAAGAAGGCCCAGAGCATTTATCAAGCCTTTTCTTGGTTTCGGAGATGATTTTTTTCGCAAAAAATAATGCTTAATCCGCACAGTTTCCATTTTCGTTAAAATTCATAAGGTTGTCTGCTACGAGGGCAGTTTGATAAATCAGTGACTTTTTGAATTTTCCGCGCAGTTACTCCAAATGCAACAGTGCTGCCGTCAACTATAATCTATCAGTGGGCAACTTTCTAATTTTGAGCAAGCTACGTCATGCAGTTGGTGTTTGATAGCCGTTCAAAGCAGACAACCTCGTGAATTTTTACGAAAATGGAAAACAGTTAATTTCGTGCGCTGATTAAGCATTACTTTTTACGTAAAAAATCCATCACTGAAACTAAGGAAAGACTTGATAAATACTACGGGGACTCGGCACCATCAATTTCAATGGTTAAGAAGTGGTTTACAGAGTTTCGTTGTGGTCGTACCAGCACTAGTGGCGTCAAACGTCCAGGTCGCCCAAAAGAAGTGATCACGCCGGAAATCGTCGATAAAATCCATGAAATGATATTGGATGATCGGAGAATAAAAGTGCGTGAGTTGGCTCATGCTGTAGGTGTATCTCAACTGAACGGGTACATCATATTTTACACGAATATTTGGACATGAAAAAACTCTCTGCGAGATGGGTGCCGCGATTGCTCACACTCGACCATAAGCGCAATCGTGTGACCACTTCAAACAATTGTTTAGCGATGTTCAGCCGTAATCCCGACGAATTTTTGCGCCGTTTTGTTGCTGTGGAAACAGTGGGTTGTTCGGGGTGAACGTGGACCAAAGAAGGCGAAACAGAGTCGTCTGTCAGCCAACTATGTCATGGCCACAGTTTTTTGGGATGTACGCACTGTCATTCACATCGATTACCTCAAGAAAGGTAAAACGATCACCGGCGAATATTATTCAAAGCTTTTGAACAGATTCGACGTTGATTTGAAACAAAAACGGCCGCATTTGGCTAAGAAGAAGAAAGTGCTGTTCCATCAAGACAATGCACGTGTGCACACTTGTCTAGTCACGATGGCCAAAATCCACGAATTGGGATACGAACTGCTACCCCCCATCCAGCATATTCTCCAGATTTAGCCCCCTGCGACTATTTTCTGTTTCAAAACCTAAAGAAATGGCTGGGCGGTAAGAGATTTGAGTCGAATGAAAAAGTCATTACCGAAACAAACGCGTATTTTGAGAGCTTTGAAAAAACCTATTAATTGGAGGGAAGAAAAAAAATTAGAAAAACGCTGGACTAAATGTATCGAGCTAAAAGGTGATTATGTAGAAAAATAAAATGTTTATTTGCGGAAAAAAATTTGTTTTATTCAAAAAGTCACCGACTTATCAAACCGCCCTCGTAGCAATACCTGCCAAACACAAACATAATGACGCAACAAGCTAATAATTTGACAGTAATCTATTAATAGATGATAATTGACGGGAGCAGTGTTGCGCTTCGCTGCGCGGGAAATTCAAAAAATTACTGACTTATCAAACTGCCTTCTATATCCATACTCTAAAAATATTACTCGTGTGGAAAGGGACAGCTAGCAAATTTATTCAAAATTAGCCCAAGAAGTTTATTTCTACAAATAGGGCATAAATTTAGTAAAGTATCACGGTATCACGAAAAAACCAATTTCGTAGCACTCGGAGCGCAATAATTAGATTTAAAATAAGTAAAAAGTATTTTTTTTTTATGACTATTAGAAGGGAAAGGGATTATAGAAAGGAAATGATTGTGGACACGCATTTTAAAAAGTTGCAGGTCATAGTTCTCTGGAAAAACTGATTTTGGAAGCTTATTCCATTCCGTAGTAGCCCTGTAAAAGAAGGATTCTTGATGAAGATTGGTCCTTGTAGTGTCAATCTTGAGAGTAAATGGGTGAGACTGATCAGCGTGCCGAGTTCTTCGGCCGAATGTGGCCAATGGTGGTACAAGAGTTTTTATTTCTCTGGAGCATCTGCCATGGAAATATCTGTAGAGCAATGACTAGTCTGCAACTCTTCTTCTATGTTCTAGAGGGTGAAGGGTATCTGTGAGAGTTGAGCTGTTTATCAACCGAATGGCCCTTTTCTGAATGGAATCTAGAAGACGAAGAGAATGTCTTGGTGCTGAACCCCAAATGTGCGAGCAATACTCCAGTAGAGGTCGGATTTGAGCCTTGTACGTCGTCAACAGTTGATCAGGAGTAAAAAACTTTCTGGCTTTTCACAGAAAACCTAGTCTCTGGCTTGCCGACTTTGCGATGTTAGCAACATGGTCATGCCAAGACATATTATTGGACACCGTGACTCCCAAAATCGAGATGGAGGGACTTGGTTCAAGGGTATTTCCGGATATTGTAATGGGATGATTTGAGAAATTCACTTTTTTGGAAAACGTGGCACTTTGTGTTTTTTGAGCGTTGAACTGAACAAGATTGTTATTAAAGACTCCTAAGAAATCCTATAATGTTATTCTCCTTATAAACAGGCACGTTAATTTTTAGTTTATTACCAAAATGTAAAGCTGTTCCGTACAACAAACGAACTCATAAGTTAAAAAAAAACAATTTTCGTACATACCTGCATAGACAGATTAGTACAGTGAGTACATAAAGTAACGTAACTCCGTTACTCCAAAATAACTTATTGACATAATTTATTAAATAGTACACCCTGTATATATTTTCGATTTTTATAATCTATTAAATAACAAATACAACGGTCAAGACCACATAATAATTTAAGGGAACGTTTTTATTACCAAAATAATTAACAGGAACAAATAACCTATTAATCTCATTTACTTAGATGTTGAAATTGTCTTCCTTCTTTTATTATCCCCAAAGAAAATAGTCTAAAGGCGATAAATCGGGAGATCTGGCTGGCCACTCAATTGTGCCCCTTCTTCCAATCCACCTGTCTGGGAAAACTTCATAGAAATAATTTCGAACAGCAAAATTAAAGTGTGATGCACCATCCTGCTGAAACCAAATGTCATTAAAATTTTTACCAACTGCATTTCTTATTGCAGGAACTATTTGATTTTTAAAAAAATCCAAATATTTTGGTCCGTTCAAATTGCCTTCTACAAAGAATGGTCCAATAACAGTGGTGCCGATAATACCTGCCCAAACATTAACTTTTAAAGGCACTTGTGTTCTATGTTCCCGCATCCATCTAGAATTTGTATCACTCCAAGATCTACAGTTGTGGCGATTAACTGCGCCATTTAACATAAATGTGGCTACATCGGAAAATACTATCATACCTGTAAAATGAGGGTCTGCATCTACCCTTTGCATTATAGTTTCACAAAATTTCATTCTGCGGTCATAATCATCTTCAGATAATTCTTGCAATAGCGTTACTTTATAAGGATAAAACTTATTTCTCTTAATAATGTCACAGACGGATCCCACACTAACATCATGTTCCAATGCAGTTTTCTGAGTGGAGGATTTTATACAAAATTTTGCTTAACGTCCAAGGATTTTTCATCATTAGTTACGATCTTTGGTCGACCAGTATTATGGCGAACCCAGTTCTTCAAAAAGTTTCTAGATCTTTTTAACTGCAGTTTTGGTTGCGATTTGGATACCTATCCTTAAATAAGTAAGCTACCTCATAATAAGTTCTTTTACGATCACCGTAACCTTTCATCATAAGAATCATTATTTTTTCCTGTTCGGTAAACATACTTAAATTTTAAAAGTAACTAATTAGAATAAACACCTTTCACTTATGTTTCACTTATGTTTACTAAACAGAGTATTGTGGGATAAACATATTTCAAAACATAACAAAACATAGTTACATATGGCAGTGAGGTATATGGCAACTAAAACAAAGGTCAGAAAAACCTACTACTTTTTTGACAAAAACAATTTTTTTATAATTTTTGTTTTAAACCACTGTAACTTTGGAACTATTAATGGTAGAATTATGCAGTCTTGACGTTTGTATTTGTAATTTTATGGTACGATAAAGATACTTTACTTTTAAAATAATATGTACAAGATAACTATATTCTTCTTCTATAAACTATCCATGCCTATCTGCATACTGTTGCATGCGTTTATAATAGTGGAGATGTTAAGTTTTTTGATAACCACGTCGTTTTCCCTTCGACTTCTTCTGAGGTCTTGAAATGGATCCCTTTCAAAAATTTATTTATTTTTGAGAACAAGAAAATCTAAACAGGGAGCTAAATCAGGTTAATAATGAGGTTGGTCAGTGGGTCACCGAGTCCTAGATCTCTTTTGTCAGATCTCGTAGCATTACATATAGTATTTGTAATTGAAAACCTTAAATGGTTAGCGACATCTAATTGGTCTTTTAAAAATGTCATTACTTGTTGTTAATAAGTTTTGTGCATTAGGCGATAAAAATAATATTTTAATTGCATTTATTTTGCTCCTCCTAAACCCTATCCTGTAAATTTAAAAAAGAAGAGTTTAGTGAAGCCAGTGAGTGTACCAAACTTCATTATTATTTACAACTTTTGTATGTTTGTGCAGGTTTATGTTAATAAAGTATAAATTGCGGTTGTAAAAATGGGAATTATAAAAGAAAATTGTAGATTGTGCCAGATAAATGTGGGAAGCATTTTACTGGAAAATGAATTGTGTAAAAGTATTCTGGAAGTAACGAAAATTGAGGTAAAATTAGTTGGGTACAAAATTTAATAGGTTGTTTGAATAGATACACCTAAAACAGTTCACAATTTGAATAATATGTTAAATAATTTATATTGTAGGTAAACGATATTTTTTTTTATTTACTTCCGACGACCATTTGTGTAAAGTGCAATACAAAAATTTTGGAAACAATTTTATTTATTAAAGACATTCAAAATGTAAACCAACACCTGAAAGACTGTATAGAAAAGACATACTATCAACAATGTAATGATTCAATGAATAATTATTCAGATGCTGAAGATTTTAAACCAATGGAAACTAATTTTAAATGTAATTTGTATGAAGATACATTTACCAAAAAAGAAGAGTTAAAGCAGCATTTAGTAGATCATTTAGATAACACTGATGAATCATTTTACTGTAAAATTTGTTTAAAACGATATTCAAGAAAATCCACTTACATAAAACACAAAAAAGTTCATCCTGAATTGTACTGTGCAAAATGTTGTGTTTTCTTTGATGATTTAAAACAACCAGATAATCATCACACATGCAGAACATTAAATGAAAAGAAAAAAGAAAGAACCAAGAAGAAAACAGGTATACCTCAAAAGAAATGAATTTTATTTATGTTAAGCGGATTTGATTAATTGGGTAAATATTTGTATGCATTTTTCCAGAAAAACTTCAGTCTGTGCAGAAAAAAAATGAAATCCAGTCTGATACCCAATTTCAATGTAGTAAGTGTTGGAAACAGTATGATAATGAACAAATGTATACAGATCATTTGGAGTCTCATCACAAATTTCTTTGTAATGAAGAAAATTGTGCAAAAATATTTAAATCTCGTAAATCACTTAAAGAACATAGATTAATACATGAAGGAAAAAGGCGGTTTCTTTGTGTTGTATGTGGTAAGAAAAATACTTTGAATGTGGTGAGACAACATATAGAAATAAATTTTTCACAATATATAGAAATTTAACAATTAAAATATGTTCTGGATTTATTTAACCAAAAACTGGAAAGTACTGTTTTTTTCCGTTCTAGTGTGATGTTTCACTGCATAAATATTTATTGTGATGTGTTGTCGCCTTCAATTTTTTTATTCAAATGAATCGACTCTAATAGAAAAATTAAACATTTCAGGAAAAGGGTTTATTTTAAAAAAATCACTGATGTGTCATGAAAAAATTCATTCCACTATAAAAGACTACAAATGTAAAACTTGTAATGTAAGCTTTTCAGTAAATAGCAACTTAAGAGCTCACATAAAAACACACCATGAAGGGATACGTTTTCATTGTTCTCAATGTCCAAAAGAATTTACATCAAAGTGTACTCTGGACAGACATGAAAAATTACATACTGGTGTCAAAGAATTTGTTTGTGTTGAATGCACTTCAGCTTTTTACACCAAAAAAGAATTAATAAAACATCAAAAATATCATCAGGTATGTTCCAAATAAAAAATTTAAATGATCTCATTTATTTTCTTTTATATTTTACCTTTTTTGTTTTGGCAATTAGTATTTAACTACTATTTGGCAATTTACTTTAATAAAAATTACCTAGTGCGTTTTTGTTTTAGGGAATAAAACCTCATAAATGTGAACTGTGTTTCAGAACATTCTTTGAACGTCATCATCTTCTTACTCATATCCGAACTCACAATGGTGAGAGACCATTTGTTTGTGAAATACCTGAATGTGGAAGGTCATTTTATGAAAAACAAAAATTGAGAAGGCATGAAAGAACAGTTCATGTTTCAAAAAAAAAAATTCTGTAGGAATAGAGTAGAATTTCGTCAAAATATCATTTTTAATTGTTTAGATCATGTTTGTATACCTGAACGTTGAAAGTCATTTTATAAATAACAAAAATTAAGAAGACGTGAAAAAAAAGTACATGTTTCTAAATAGAAAATTTCTGTAAGACTAGAATAGAATTTCGTTAAAATATTTAATTGTTTACCTATCATATAAATATATCAGTTTTTATGTAAACATGGTGAATTATTTTTAATAAAAAAATTGGATTGTATAAAAATAATGAAATTTCTAATTTACTAATGGTAACGATTTGATGCCGGTTCCCAGTAATATGGATGCTTCCTTCAGAAAATTTCACTGAATTTTATCCGAAGGACTCTCTAAAAGGAATCAGCTCCAAAAGCTTGTTTTTTTTATTATTTATAATTTTCTTATTTTTGTGGTATTACGAGAATACTTGTGTTTTTTTCTTTCTCTTTTTCTTCAGGTTCATCCATCCTTTTCTAGAAATCTAACAAAAATGAATCAACAAGCCAAATTAAAGCTTAATAGCTTAGTTGATTAATGACATTTGTTTGGATTACTTACCTACCTCTCTTATTATGTACAATAAATAAAGTCATTAAGAACGGATTTCGTTGCAAAATTAACTGTGCTAACAAATAAAAATATTGACTCTTAATTTCCAAATAAGTCAATTTTATGAAATAATATTCGTTACCTACGAAATATTAGGGGAATTTACTTTCGTAGTTCTTAAATGTAAAGTTGAATACTGGTTATCGAGTGTCTAACGATAATCTGTTACCACCATATATTCGTGAAATATACTTTATTCCGCCGTATGGTGATAGCTTAAGTTATTTGCGTTGAAAGTAAGAATGGTAGAGGTAATATATTTTAATATTATTTTGACCTATAGAGCAAAGAGACAAGGAAAAACTCTTTGTTAAAAAAATGTCCCCGAAAGTGTTTTGAATTAAGATGGCGTCACTGTACTTTTACATTCACTTTAGCAACCTTTTACTGCATAATTGTTTTATTTAATAGTATATTGTGGAACAAGTGCTTCATTAATAATTTGGTTATAAATGTAATTCTAGCATTGAATTTCGAAGAATATTATTTAGAAACTTTACTTTTAAAAGCAAATAACTTGAAAATTACTTTGTTTAAACGGGACAATAGGACATAATTTATGTAGAAAATAGTGCAGAATTAGAATAACCTGCTAAAATAAAAATTATCATTATGACAGTGGCGTGTACTGAAAAGGGGGAAACGAGAATCGCCACCCCCACTGCAAAAGTATTCTAATAACATGTAAACTATTTGTCAGGCATGAAAAAAATATTGGGAGGAATAAAAACAATGGGCTAAAATCTCTAACTTTTTTAAATAAAACACTACCTATTACGGTAAGAAGGAATATTTTATTTGGTGTCTAAAAGTTTATGTTTATATTTTGTGCTATGGTTTCTCCAGTTATAGTATGTGATTCTTATTGAAACACCCTGTACATTATAAAATATAGATTAATGTAAGTAAAATGAATAATTATAAACTCCCTACATATTAACACATTTGGATTCATTAATTTATTTGTAATGTAACATTTATCAGTTAGGCCACCAGTAAAACATTACGAATAATATGTATAGTAGGACCTACACTTTATGCTGGTAGCGTGGGTTCCATAAAGAATTGATTTAACTTAAAACCACTGGGCTGATGCTATCATTTATTGGCAATGTTCACGAAAGGTGTGCTATCTACAGATCTACACCAATGGAAAAAAGAATGTGAAGTCCATGTTTTTAACTGTTTGGGTTGCTCTTTTATTAATTTTTGAGATTTTAATCGATTAAATAATCCTATATTTGCATTTCTATCAATACTAAGCGAACATGAGTAGATATAAGATATTCATTTCCTGGGTTAAATAATAACAAGAGCGAGGTGTACTTAAAGCATCCTACCGATGTATTTTATAATATTAAGTAATTTAATATGAACGTTTGCCTTATTAAAAAAGATCAAGCATTTAAATCAGAGATAAGTTGACTGAAGTGGGTTACTTATCTCTGATTTAAATATAAAAGTTTAAAAAACAATATTCTATCTTAACTTTGTGTACCTGTTAATCTAAATGGATAGTAGACCTCCTCGTTACAAATGACGTATTGTCAAGTCAAAGTGGAAATGTCAAACAAGAAAATGGCTGACGAAAACGACAATGATCGCATGGAAATCGATACCCAAAAAGGTACTGAAAAAATGTTTTCCTTGAAAAAATGGAATGCTGTAGCAATGTGGAGTTGGGATGTTGAATGCGATACTTGTGCGATATGTAGAGTACAAGTAATGGACGCTTGTTTAAGATGCCAAGCAGAGAGCAAAAAAGACTCTTATGGCAAGCAAGATTGTGTTGTTGTTTGGGGAGAATGTAATCATTCTTTCCATTATTGTTGTATGTCTTTATGGGTAAAACAAAATAACAGATGTCCTTTATGTCAACAAGAGTGGTCAATACAAAGGATGGGAAAGTAAAAAGGTTGGAATAAAGGAGGAACATTTACTAGTAACTAAAATCAAAAACATTTTTAAAGTTCTTGGCAAACATATATTTTAGCTTTTTATTTTTTCTTGTTTAGTATGCATAATGTAAATACTAATAGACATCAAAGAACTGTATTTTGATTTATGCGAAATATGTGTTTAATTATTTTTTTAGGGAATAAAGCAGTTCCAGTGTAAAGTTTATGCAAGAGAATTTTATGAAGGTCATCAAGTTATTGCTCATATGGAACCCACTTTAATGATAGGCCATTTACTTGTCAGATACCTGGGTTAGATAAAACATTATGAAAAAGGAAAATCAAAAAGGCATCAATATTTAAAACATGATGCATAAACACAATATTTATTTTAAAAGAATTATCTGAATTGCCAAATTTGTGTACAAAAAATTTTAAACTGGGCAATGATATATGTTACATTTACCTACTTATTCAATGCCAAATTCACTAGTCAAAGGATGCTTGTAGACAGTAAAATTAATTTTCATATTTATATAAGAGACTTATTGTTTTAAAATAATTGAACTTGCTCTTTTATTGGATTATTGTCAGAAATTTCTTTACATAAATTTTCAATTATGTTTCGTAAGTGGTGAATTTGGCAAGGAATGTCGACAATTTTTAATTAGTATTACTTTTAAACAAAGGCATAGTGTGGTTTATTTATTGTTTTATGTAACTTTTTTGTGAGGGAATTTATATTTTAAAGTATTTTTATGTGATAAGTAACAAGATATTTTAATTACATTATTTCAATTTTTTTAACATATACAATTAATATTTCTTTTTAAAGTTTATTTATCAAAATCATTAAATCTGATAAATTGATTTATTAAAGATTATAGATTTTAAAATCATGTATTACCAATTAATTCTTTTTTTTGAGAAACTGCTGCTTTTTTAATTTTTTAGTTTTTATTTGGAATAAAGTTTTCATTAAAAAGTTATTTTATTTTCTGTAAAACAAGGATTGTATTGTAATTATATCTAAATCCATTGAATAAATAGTAGATTCTTCATTGAAAGTATTAGTGAGAATGTATTTTATGTATTTATCCATTAATAGAGTTCAGTAGCTGAGATAATAACTAGGAAACTATTAAACAAATGATTAGTGCTGAAAGGATTATTGATTAGTAATTAATAGGTGGACATTAAAAAGTTAAAAGAAACTAAAAAAAGAAATCCTGTACGATTTAAAAAAACACTATTCATTAATTTATTATTGTGTACTGTGTAGTGAGAATATATAAATCTGCAAGAACAATGTGCGTCCAAAGTCTTGGTTCGAAATTTTAGAAGTCTGTCTACTTGCAGTGGCTAAAGAAATCAATTAGTTCACAGATTAAATATGAATGTAATTTATCACAATCAACTACATACATATAGTCACGCCTCTTTTCTGTAGGAGTAGGCAGAGACCACTTCCCTCCACTTGCTATGGTTCTTACACACATCTTTTGCTTCCTCTACTTTCATCAGTGCTCTCATACATGCTCGTCATGTCAAAAAAGGCACATCTGGCTGTGCATAGAGGGGTGTTGGTTCCTACACTTACATATGGTAGTGAATGTTGGATTTGGCAAAAGAAGCATGAAAATAGGATTAATGCTGTGGTGTAAAAGAAGATGTGGTTACAAAGATAGATAAAGGAATGCATAGATGGTTTTGATACGAGGAAAGGATGGATAAAGGAAGATTGACGAAACAAATTTATAAGGCGAGTGTGAATGGACAAGTCGGTAGAGGTCGACCTCCGTGAACATATCTCGATCAGATCAACATTGTTTTGAAGAAAGGCCAGGTCAAGAGTACCAACAACCAATGAGCATGTATGAGAGCACTGATGAAAGAAGAGGTGTGAATGAACCGTAGCAAGTGGAAGGAAGTGGTCTCTGCCTACCCCTACGGAAAAAGACGTGACTATATGTATGTATGTACTACCAGTTCAAGAATAAAATAAACAAAAGGTTACCCCAATATTGTATTCATAGCACGAAACAGTGGGTGGAAATAATTCTATAATACTTTAAAACAAAAAGATTACAAGCAATAGGCTAAATTTTAATTTCATTTATCCAAGGGAATTTAACAAAATTTGGTAGCATTTAGAAATTGCAATGCTTCTGGATTCTAAGATTCTATTATTTTTCATGTTCTGGTTTCCACAAAAAGGAATATCCTGTAATGCTCAGAGAACATCGTAAGAACCAAGTAAAAAAAGGTAGGAATTGGTGTTTTCTTAAATTTCTGCTTTGGGGAACACCTCCATAGGCAATGTGTTTCAAAGCCTCAGCAGACACACATGCCAATAATCTAAGGATATTCTATTCTAATTTGGACATTTTTAACTACATTGAAGTTTTGCAGTTAATAAATTAAAACAAGTTAATTTTGACGAAGTTTATTTAAACCATTACCTATTTTTTATTAAAAAATATTTTTAATAAAAATATAGAAAACTATCCATGCTTACAAAAAAGCCTCAAATAATTGTTGGCGTTTCTGAATATTCCTAGCACCTTTCAAAAGAGTCCAATACATGCTCTATTAAATTTAAGTCTGGTGATTACACAGGCCATGACAATACTATTATCATCAAGAAAGCAAGCCAGTGCTGCCAAACCACGTAGTGGTGCATTATCATGCAACAATATGAAAAATTTTCCAATGGCAGCGGCATATGGAAGCATAATTGGTTGAAGTAATTCATTGTATTAGCAAATTTTGTAGCAATAAAAGATCGGTTCTTCCTCCCATACTGATTTCGTCCTAAATCCTGTACATTCTGCAATCGTGCTTCATTATCCGGTACTCTCTACACTCTTACACGTCTTGTATCAGGATGTATCCCAAATTTTGACTTGTCTGAAAAACAAATAGTATTCCATTGAACATTTTGCATAACACACCTGTTATTTAGCCAAAGCTAAACGAGCAGCGCGATTTATGATGGTCCCGGAAGGAATTGGTGTTTGCAACAGCTGCATTTGTAATTTGAGTACTGTTACTGTAGGGTTTCTTCTTGCAGATAATTCTCGTGAGTTCGGTATGACTTTCAGATTTTTCTCCAGTTTAAATGGTGTCTTTCCATGTTCAATGAAAAAATGTATAGATTTTGTTTAAATACCAATGACTCATTACCTCTGTAAGTAAATGAATCTTATCGGAAGTGAGATTATATAATATTAAAGTAAGAAAATTTAAAACAAATTACATGGAAATAATCACTATTACATTGAAAGAGCTCTGATCGAGAATCTCAAAAGATCCATTAGAAAGGTTTTTAGACAAAGATAAATAGAGACATGAAATATTAACTGTTTAATATCAAGTCTATGTATTAATTTAATATAATAGCTGTAAATTTTATGTATCTTTGTAATGTTAATTTGGGTGATTTAATAATGTTATAGCATCAGAAAACTTGCTTGTCAAAAGGTTATATTGTAGAAAGGATATTTTCTTTAATTTGACCTCTACAGAGACAGGAAGTATACCAAAATAATCCAGGTGGTCTCCTTTATCTGAAAATAGCAATATCGGTTAATAATAGGAAAAACAAATTTTGAAAGAAATTAATAATTATGAGATACCCTGTATAGTGTCAGTGTTCCTAAGAAGAATACCAATATAAAGAATCTTCCAAAACGTTGGTAATTTATAGAGAATTGTCATTGCCAACCCAGAATTAACAATATTTATTTAACAAAATATGTAAAGATTATAACATAGTTTATCCAGTAATCATAATAATTTGATTTCTATTTAATTTAAACTTATAATGTAAATTACAGAAGTGTTAAATCTTACCTTATTAAGAAGATTTTGTAGTTTAAAATTAATTACCAAAAATCCAATGATTTAATTGGTTTTCATAATTTGAAGTCATAGCCTTCTGAGATTTTAAGATTCATATAAATATGTTCGCATCAAGGAGATCGGGGTCAGTCCTAGGCATTCCATGGCCCAAATAGTGTAATTCTTGTGTTTTCTTAACAAAAAGGACAGCCATTTTTTCCTAAAAAAATTAATTAATTTGTGAAGTACATCATCTTGAAAGTAACACAACTGTTATTCACATGTTTGGATACAGTTGTTAAGTATTTTTTATTATTTTTGAATAGTATAATTTAAAAAGAAATTTTTGTGATAAACAAAACCTCTCCAGAAAGGAGACGGCCATTTTTGAAATCGCCATAGTTGAAATTTATAATAATGCAGTTATAGTTAAAATTAACAAACTCTACATTTTAAACAACAGTGTTAGTGAGCAGACTTACCTTTGAAATGAAGAGATGGAGTAATTTTGACTAAGGTAACATTTTTTAAACTTAAGTGAGAAAGAATTTCTGTTTCTCGAGATCCATCAAGTCGCCTGTGAATAGCATTTCACACATAAATCACAGATCATTAATATTGACATATTTGACACAAGACAAATATTCAAGCGTTGCCAAATCTTGTGAGACTTTTTTTAAGCGTTGCCACATTTTTTTTTAATTTCCATAAATTTTCATTGTCATAACTTTTAGTAAAATTATTTTGTTTGAAAAACGTATTAATTAAAAATAAAAAGGAATGTAATTTTAAAGTAAAGATTTAATTAAGTATAAATTGTAATTTGTAAATTTAAATAGTGTGAAAGTGTATGCATGGTTGCATAATTTTAGTTTATTTATTTGAATACCTTTTAATACTTTCCATGTTTATTTTATTTTGTTAAAATCTTAGTATTAATAAACAAGATAATCATTTCATGTCAAAAGTCCTCTTAAATTGAATCGACACTGGGAATAAAGGGATCTCAGTTCTGGATAGTAATAATAGTTTTAATAATAAAAAAAGAAATAATTTTTTTTTTATATAAAAAACAAATGGCGCCCAAGGTACGTTAATTTTTGTTTATTTATTTTAATAGTATCGAAATCATACTTTACAAACCATTTATTTTACAACAATATTAATTTTTCTTTATATCGGTACAACTTTTGGAATCGATATAAAAACATTCTGGTATTCTATATTGATGTTGTATTCGATATAAAATATTTCGTTACATAAGCTTTATATATAAATTCACAAATTTCTTGTTGCGTTAAAATTTTAGCTATTTTCGGTTTATTTCCGTCACTTTTCCTTTTTAAAAACGCCTTAAGTTTACTATATTTGGAGATATCTACATTGTGGTGAATGGATAAAGTGGTACTCAGCATAGAATAATGAGTCCATAATGTTGAGCATTGGATTCTATTGGAAAGTTCACCCATATATATATATATATATATATATATATATATATATATATATATATATATATATACGCAAGCAAAACATTTTCAGAAAAGGAACTTCCTTATTTCTTCGCCATGAAATAAATTGATCATAAGCGTATTCGTACCTTCTTTTGGACTTTTAAGGCAGTAAATTTAGTGACGTTAATTTTGCGGCATTTTTAATTTCAGGTGAAGTACATTGATCATCACTATTAATTTCTGTATCCATGTTTTATGGAATTTTAGATACTATTTTCACCATTTTGCATATGCAAAACTGACACTTCTAATGTTTATCTGACGTTTTCGCAATAATAATTTCAAAGCATACTTTAATTCCATTAAACAATACATACAGCTATACACATATCACTCTAGAGTGATATTTTACTTTTCATCTCTAGGGTGATATTTGTCATTTTCGCATGAGGTTGTCGGAAAACATAAATATCCTTACATTAATATTGTCCTCATATTATTATTTCCGTATGTGTATTTTTTTCAGAACATAACACTCAAAACTAACGATGTTTTACTATTATTAAACATAATTTCGTCCTTTGCAGTGCGAGTCTTTTTATGAAAATTATTATGACTGGAAACTTCTAATGAACACAGAAAGTTCTTATGCTGATGGTCGTTAATCAAGATAGTAAAATGGAAGCTAATAGAGTAGATTTTTGTACGGCTGCATGGCACGAAAAGGCATCAAAAACAATTTCGAACGAAGGGTTATTTGGTTTAATCAAATATTGCTTTTCCGAGAAGCGCAGACGAAATGAGAGGCCTACGCAGTTTAACTGACAGTCAATAGTTATTTGTATACAAAATATTTCCAGATGCACCTTACGAACAAAACGAACAAAACGAACAAAACCAACGTGGGCAATGATACCGGATATCCCGTCCTAACGTACAGTCTCAATCTCATATTTGAAAACAATAATTATTTTCACCTTTTGAAAATTCCCAATGGATAGGTATATACTTTATATTTTTTTCACGTGTCCCACTCTTTGGACTGGGAAGGTTGGTTTTATGTATTTTTTTGAATTTTTAATCTCGTAATAGGGACCGTGCGTCATGACTTTAAAGCCAGCTGGTGAAAAAAACTATGACCTTTATAGGATTTATTTAAGTCTTATGGAAAATGGATGAATGTTTGAGATGAATAACTGAGGGTTTATAAATAAAATAAGTAATAAGATAAAAAAGTTGAACATACGTAACTCAATGGGAATGTTTATAAACGAACTAAAATAAAATAAGAGTCGGCCAACTTTCAACTCTGATTTTATTTGAAAATGCATGTTAGTTATGTTAGTTATGCCGTCCATAACATACGCCTCTTTGATATGGTGGCCCAAAACACAACAAGGAGGGGCCATTCAAGATTAGGTAAGGTGCAAAGACTTGCCTGTATGGGTATCACAGGGGCATTCAAATCAACACCGACTGCAGCCAAGGAGGCTATCCTGGGGTTGCCTCCTCTCCATCTAGTGGTGCAGGTTAAGGCAAGGCTCAGTGCATCCAAACTGCAGAATACATACAACAACCTAAACGTTGAAACAGGACACATGAGTATTGTCAGAATTGTGATCGGGAACGCGTTGGAAACGAGGACGGACCACATTCCGAAACGGTACTGTTTCAATGACCAATTCAAGATGCTGATATCAGACAGAACTGAATGGGACGAGTCCTAGCTCAAGAACATTCTACAGGGGAAAATCTGGTATACAGATGGATCCAAGACTGGAAATAAGGCGGGCACAGGAGTGTTCTCCAGGAACCCAAACACTGGCATCAGCTACCTACTCGTTGGAAACTCACACATTTCAGGCAAAGGTGTACGCGAGAACAATAGGAGGAATGTTAAAGGCGCGCATATCAACATCCTGTCAGACAGTCAAGCGGAATTTAATGCCTTGTACAGCAAGGAAGTAACGTCCAATGGTAATGAAAAATCTTTATGAACAGCCAGAAAGTGTCAAAAAAGGCACGTCTGGTTGTGCATAAAGGAGTATTGGTTCCTACACTTATGTATGATGTGAATGTTGGGTTTAGCAAAAGAAGCATAAAAATAGGATTAATGCTTCGGAGATGAGTAGTCTAAGAAGTATAGCCGGAGTGACTCGGTTGGATAAAGTGAAGAATAGTGAGATAAGAGAACGCTGTGGTGTAAAAGGTGTGGTTACAAAAATAGATAAAGAAATGCTTAGATGGTTTGGTCACGTAGAAAGGATGAATAAAGGAAGATTGACGAAACAAATTTATAAGGCAAGTGTGAATGGACAAGTCGATAGAGGTCGACCTCGACGAACGTATCTTGATCAGATCAACATTCTTTTGAAAAAAGGACAGGTCAAGAGTACCAACAACCGACGAGCATGTATAAGAACATTGATGTAAGTAGAGGAAGCAAAAGATCTGTAGCAAGTGAAAGGAAGTGGTCTTTGCTTACCCCTATTTGAAAAAGGCGTGACTATATGTATGTATGTATGTATGTATGAAAAATCAGACGAACTTGCAAGAAGAGGTTCGGAAACTCCCCCAAACCAAGGGCAGATGCTAGGGGAACCAAAGCGTACAGTAAGAGTTTCTGTAAAAGACTGGATTGGGAATAAACACAAAAATTACTGGCAAATAGGCAAATTACTGGCAAATAGGCAAGATACAATAGGCCAACAGGCGTAAGTGTCACCGGAGGCAATAGCCAAACGGATCAAAATAGGGGGGGGGGAGTTTTTAGTGAGTAGACCTGACATCAGTCAGGGAGTCTCACAGTAGATCTTAAGCTTAAAGACTCATAACTTTTCTGTTAAGGATTTTGTTTACCTCTGCAATGGCCAATGTCCGTCGGTGTGCCCAAATTTTTATAAAATCATTATTTAAAGTTCTTTGATAACATCGGTTTGTCACAGCTTATGCTGCAGTACTATTTATATAAAATAACTTATGAAATTTGTTTATATTTGTACCTATATAACCATTAAACCACGATATTCATCAACTATGAAACGAAATTCCGTGCGCCCATGACACAATTGACGACCTTGTCGATGTAAACGCATTAGTATCTATTCAATTTGGTGCATATGAAGACTAGCTATTTTTTTACGTTTATCTTTTTATTTGTGTTACTTTAAAAAAAAACTTTTTTTTAAGAAATAAATAAAAAAAGTCGTATTAAAAATGGCAAAATTTCGAAGTAAAAACAAATTCCACATTCCCCTATAATTCTGATAATTTTGCAACGCTGTGTCGCTATCGAATCGTGTGACGTGCATCGGAGTTTGTTTTGTATTAAGTACTTGAAGTGTAGTTGAAGTTAGTATTAATTTTTCCCTTTTCATGATAATATATCAGTTTTATTAATATATTTATATATATTCGCAAAAATGCCGGCGTCTTTTCTAATACGTCCCTGTATTTTTAAAGTTCTTCACCAGGTACTGTTGATGTTAGTTAGGCTAATAATAATCGGCATTAATTGAGGCAGTAAAAGTAAAATAATTGCCTAACCTAACCTTACACTAACAGTACCTGGTGAAGTTTGAAAATGCGGGGACGTATTAGAAAAGACTCTAATACCGCATTAATAAATACTCAAGCGCACAGTTTTCAAACTGCAAAAAAAGTAATATGTTGCAATTTGTTATTCCTAAGCGACTGGATTTTTGATGCACTTATAATACTGATACCGCAGTAATAATTTGACTGACAGACGAAAATATTAGTCCAAATGGAAAAGTGACAAATTACAGAGGTTGTTGATTGAATTTGTTTATTTTCTATTGGCTCGATATCCAATCTTCTTAGGTGTACTGGGCGCGTCGTTTTATTACAGTGATTTTTTTCTTATCCCAGTGTTGTATTTTACTTATACTTTTTTAAAATTAGCTCTTTGGAGGACTTTTAAAAGTGACATGCAGTCCCAAAAAGTTTTAATTAAATTTATATTGACCCACTTTTTAAGTGAAAACTTATATACTGTACTATGCTGATTACATCCAAGTTGATGTTTCTTCTAGTATTAAGAATTGGGAAAGAAGGAGAATGTGCAAAAAACATTAAGTATTTTTATGTGGACGTTACTCTCTGCTTAAACAATTATTCAAAATATGTATCATTAACTAAAATTAGAAAATAATGGATCTAATTAGGGGGTGTGGTAAATAGGATTCACGTTTTGACGTCATGGCTTCTTCTTCTTCTTCTATTTAATAATTTTTATATGGAGAGTAAAGAAAACAAGAAGAACAATCTTACATAGGACTTTTATTAAAAAAGTGTGCACCACATGTAAAACAAGTTTTTATTGAAGGAAATTTTAGTTATCTCAGAGATTTGAGTTGATTTTTTGTGTTGAACTATTGGATTGAAGCTGGATTTAAGGTTTGTTTTCGACGTTTTAGTTTTATTGTCGCTGGATTCTTGTTAAATTCCATTAAAAGACCAGGGTGTCCAGGTATCAATTTTGGTTTGTTTTCGAAGTTTTTCAGTT
The DNA here is from genome assembly GCA_950111635.1 of Agelastica alni. Classification (NCBI taxonomy): domain Eukaryota; kingdom Metazoa; phylum Arthropoda; class Insecta; order Coleoptera; family Chrysomelidae; genus Agelastica; species Agelastica alni. The sequence goes on from OX467712.1 coordinate 17,791,493, forward strand.
TTGTTGCTCCTGGAATTCTTTTTGCAATGCCTATGAAAGTCGAAATATCAATTTCGGACATATTTTATTATGTGGGTGTTCGACCAATTAAGGAAAGTGAAGAGGTTTTTAGGGCTGACCACATCATTTTAAGTGGAATTGACGGTCACAATGAAAAAATCATAATAATCATCTTTCAAACGCTTTCTCTGTGTTGTTGAATTCACTATGAATAATCACCAATAAAATGATAGAACATTGGACAACCATATCAAACTTACCTCTGAAAAAATCATTTTTCATAAAGTGCTTGCTGCAAACAAACATAAACTTTTGCAAAGATATAATCAAATTGCCATATGTAGAGCATTGTGGAACAGAGTATATTTTTCGCGATTTTATCTCCATATCACTTTTGCATCCTTTGCATTTTTGGATTTTGTGGATTATTAACACCAATTCTTTACAAAATATCGTTCAAATATAACACTTTCAATGCTTAACTTGCTCAAAATAATATAAAGGCTGATTCTTTGGAAGTTCTAATTAGACGTTTTAGGGAAACTTGACATAATTAAAATCTGAAAATTTGAGGTGTAAGGTTTTCGGATATGCCGAATTGATCTAAAATATTTAGAGCTTCCAACTATTTTCGGTTATACCGGAAGTTTACTATAACTTGCTTAATTTAAATAAAACACCCTGTATATGATTATGTATTTCGATAAAGCTACTTTTGGAGATTCTCCCAATATAGGGTTTTGCTAATTTAAACTGAGTGTTTTACGAAATATGACCATTTTTATCACGAAAAAGTATCCAATTTGACACCCTGTATTATTATAATTAATATAAATTTAAACATTTTTTTTGCATTATATTTTTCTAGTATTGTGTATTTTAACTAAACTTGGTCATTTTGTTAATAAATTGATTATTATTGTACAGGGTGATTCAAAACGCCTACCTATTTAAAGATGTCTCAACTTTCTTAAATGGATCACCCTGTATTTTAAAACGTTAGACAGAAGTATTACTGCTCTTCGTTTCGTTAACAACTTCCTATATCTAAATTAAACCATTATCGAGATATTCAGCTTTTAAATTATGAATTGTGAGTTAGTATTTTCTTTGAGGTTATTTAAAAAAAAACAATGAAAAATAATTAATGAAAATTTAATAATTTAAAACTTTGAAATAAATGCTTAAAAATGTCACCTTGTTGATGCAACTAAAATTATAGCAATATTTTGTTTTCCATGGGAGTGTACAATAAACATAATACAAACTCATAATCCATAATTAAAAGTTGAATATCTCAATAATGGTTTGATTTAGGTATAGGAAGTTGTTAACAAAACTTAAAGAGCGATAAAAGTTTTGTCTATCAACGTTATAAAATACATGGTGATTCATTTAAGAAAGTTGAGATATCTTTAAATATGCGTGTTGGATCACCCTGTACCGTAGTAATAATAATTTTATTAACAAGTTTAGTAAAAATACACAATACTAGAAAAACATATTGCAAACCAAAAAGTTTAAATTTACATTAATTATACTGATACAGGGTGTCAAATCGGACACTTTTTCGTGATAAAAATGGTCATATCTCAGTGTAAGGTAGCAAAACCCTATATTGGGAGAATCCCCGAGAGTAGCTTTATCGAAATACGTAATAATATATAATAATTAATATAAGCAAGTTATTTTCAACTTCCGTTATCACCGGAAGTAGTTGGAAGCTCTAAATATCTTAGAATAATTTGGCATATCCGAAAACGTCACACCTCAATTTTTCAGATTTTAATTATTTCTTTAAACCGTCTAATTGGAACTCCCAAAGAATCAGCCTGTATAAAGTTCACTTTTCACCCATTTAAACAAATGAAAGTTTGTTTGTTGTTCACACCTTGAGATCAATAATAGATGTCGGCAACTCCGTGATATCTCCCTATAAGGTTATTTATTATTAATGATTTTAATTCACAAAGTATGAAATTTTAATTTTTAATGCTATAATTAATTTGAAAATCCAAAAATAAAACACTGTTTTTTCATAGTTTTCCCCTCTGTCAGCAGTGCCAATAACGATTTTTTTTGTTCTGCTGTTAATTTTTAAAAATTATTCAATATTTTTTTAAATCAAGAAAAAGTTGTGTTACCACTGTTACCTCTATTTTGGTTTTATTTTGGAATGAGGATTAAGGAAGGTTCAAGACGTGTTTCGTAAAATTAAATCGTGGCATCTAAAACGTATTTTCGGTAGTTTTTTAGTTTTACAATTGCGAACCACGCTGAGATTGTCCGAAAACCTGTTTGGATTTTTACCAAATAAAGTAACCCTTAAATCATATAATGATAAGGAGAAATTAGCCCGCTAGAATCCAAGATTAAAATTTTATTTACCCACCCGGTATCTCAATTAAAGGGTTGCTTTTGTAGATTATTCGTATTGTATTTAAAAGTAATAAAGTATCTATTATTGCAAACGTTAGTTGCTATAAATGATACGCGATTGCCTCTAATCATGACGGTGTTTTTTTTCCACCTGGTTGCCGCGATCGCTTCGCCGAACGGAGTGGCGGAACCTGTCGGCCGTTGGGGCCGCTGCCCACGCTCGTTTTCGCGTTCGTTTGTAACCTCCACTTCACTTGGAAGAAGACGCTGTTCGACGCTGCACGAACGGTTGGAACAGTGAAAGTGGCAGCCAGTAGTGACGACGCGATTTATCGAGTAGGCCGTGCCGGTTCGGGAACAAGTGAAAGGGGTGCTTTTTCGAGCGCTTGCAGCTTATTGCGCTCCGTGGTCGTTTGATGCACTGAAACGCTTCGAGTACAAAAGCGCTTGAACGTGCATGCGTGTGTGTTTTATCTTTTTTGTTCGGGATTTTTTTTTGACCAGGATTCGAGTGGATTTTCGAAAAATTGATACGTAAGTTGGAATTTTATTTATTTCTATTACACTGAACTGAATAGGTACCATGTTTCGGTAATAATAAGTTTCATAGCAATTTTTTTGGAGGATTACTAAAAATGTTGACAGTTTTTTTAGTAATGCGATTTTACTTTTGTTTTTTGTTTTTTAAATTATACGGGGTTTTAAAAAGAGATGTACTTCTATTAGTGATGATTTTTTTCTGCAAGAAATGTTACGAAATATTTACTTTTTTTATAATATTACAATATAATATTACAAATATATTGTAGACTATCTCTAGGAGGAGATCTTGATCTCTCAGTTTGATCCAAATGTTAGATGAAAAAAAAACACTAAAATAAGTGGAATCACTAAACCTCGAGCAAATCGAATTTTTTCTGTATATGTCAGTATCAAGGAAGAAAAAAAACATGCTTTGCCGGTACCAATGTTATCCATGACCTGTGAAATAATAAAAAAAAACATAAGATTAATTCACAAGTTTAATTTTGGTTTAAAATAAATATATCATAAAAATACAATAATGAAAGAAAAATAAAATGGAAAATTAATTCGAAGGAAATGATACCCCTTCCTTAGTAGGTACTATATATATATATATATATATATATATATATATATATATATCCAAAATCCTCGTAAAGGCCGTATGTCGTCCCACTTCCTAAATTGGTTAAACCATGTGTCACATATTTAATGTTACAAATCAACATATAATCTGCACCTGGCACTTCGTACTGGACATTCCTATGGGTAACTGGTAGCTACACAAAAGTTAAAAATAAAATATATAAAGAACATCTAGAGGTTTTTCATTTTTTCCCATAAAAAACATGTACCAAAAAAAACTAAATTATATTTAAAAGAATTAAAATGTAAAACCTTTTAGATTTTACAAAAATCGATTACAATTTAAAATCCCAACTCTAAAACTGAAAATTAAAATTTCCTATAAAATCTGAATTACAAAAACAAAGCGTGTACTTATTGACCAAAATGAACTCTAATAAAAACAAGAAATAATAAATTTGAACTATTAGTTTCATTCAAATAAATCTTCTCCGCTTCGAAGTTTGGCAATCATCAGGGCAATTCTTATTTTTGAGACCGCAGCTCTAAATAGTTCGTTGTTATTGCATCCAAACCACTTCCAGAGGTTTTTCAGCCATGAGTTTCGTCTCCTTCCTACAGATCTCTTTCCTTGGATTTTTTCTCTCACCACGTGTCCCACATATAGCAGTTTTTTTCTCTTAATTGTTGGGATTACTTCTCTCTTCTTATGCATACGTCTCATTACTTTGACGTTGGTTATTCTCTCTACCCATGAAATCTTTAGTATTTTCCGATATATCCACACCTCAAATGCTTCTAGTATCCTCAAATCGGTTACTTTTAGCATCCAGGCTTCCATCCCATAATATAATACAGACAGCACATAGTATCTCATCAGTCGTATTTTTAATTAAAAGTTTAGGTCTCGGCATAGGGGTGTGTTGGTTGCTACACTTATGTATGGTAGTGAATGTTGGGTTTGGCAAAAGAAGCATGAAAATGGGATTAATGCTGCGGAGATGAGTAGTTTGAGAAGTATAGCTGGAGTGACTCGGTTGGATAAAGTAAAAAATAGTGAGATAAGAGAACGCTGTGGTGTAAAAGAAGATGTGGTTACAAAGATAGATAGAGGAATGCTTAGATGGTTTGGACACGTAGAAAGGATGGATGAAGGAAGATTGACGAAACAAGTTTATAAGGCGAGTGTGAATGGACGTAAGTCGGTAGAGGTCGACCTCGGCGAACATCGATCTCGATCAGATCAACATTGTTTAAAAGAAAGGCCAGGTCAAGAGTAGCAACAACCGACGAGCATGTATGAGAGCACTAATGAAAGTAGATGAAGCAAAAGATTTGTATAAGAACCGTAGCGGAAGTGGAAGGAAGTGGTCTCATCCTACCCCTACGGGAAAAAGGCGTGACTATATGTATGAATGTATGTAGGTCTCGGCAGTCTCTTCATTATTATAAATGTACTTTTAGCCTGTTCGATTCTCAGCTGGGAGCTGTTATTGTTTCCATTAAAGGTTGTGCCTAGGTATTTGTATTCTCTTACTCTTTCAATAGGTTGATTCTTCACTTATATCTTACGAAAGACCTGAGTTGTTTTTGTTTATCAGCATATATTTTGTTTTGCTTGTGTTCAGTGATAGTCCAGCTAAAATAACTTTATCGTCAGCGTATTGTCATGCCGTTAATTTTAATGCCTATGTCCTGATTATCCATTGCCCTATTTACTTTGTCCTCCGAGTACAGATTAAAGAGCATTGGTGAAAGTAAACACCCTTGACGAACACCTCTCTGTATTTATATTTCTTCTGATGTCAAGTCTTAAAGAAACTTTAATTTCCTCAATTACTCTGTCACACAATGCATTCACATTGCCTTTTCTTAGTGTTGCATCGATAGGAATATTAAAGTTACAATATTTTTGCAAAAATTGTCTAAGGTGTGTATTATGCATTTTTTTTAAAGGAATGTTTGCTGCTAACATAGCTTTGCACAGGTCTTGATTAAACATCTGCACCTTTATCGACAATTACGTAAAAGTTGTTATCGCTTAAAGAAACTTTAATTTCCTCAATTACTCTGTCACACAATGCATTCACATTGCCTTTTCTTAGTGTTGCATCGATAGGAATATTAAAGTTACAATATTTTTGCAAAAATTGTCTAAGGTGTGTATTATGCATTTTTTTTAAAGGAATGTTTGCTGCTAACATAGCTTTGCACAGGTCTTGATTAAACATCTGCACCTTTATCGACAATTACGTAAAAGTTGTTATCGCTTAAAGAAACTTTAATTTCCTCAATTACTCTGTCACACAATGCATTCACATTGCCTTTTCTTAGTGTTGCATCGATAGGAATATTAAAGTTACAATATTTTTGCAAAAATTGTCTAAGGTGTGTATTATGCATTTTTTTTAAAGGAATGTTTGCTGCTAACATAGCTTTGCACAGGTCTTGATTAAACATCTGCACCTTTATCGACAATTACGTAAAAGTTGTTATCGCTTAAAGAGACTTTAATTTCCTCAATTACTTTGTCACACAATGCATTCACATTGCCCTTTCTTAGTGTTGCCTCGTTAGAAATATCGAAGTTGCAATTTTTTTGCAATAATTGCTTAGAGTGTGTATTTTGCAATTTTTTTAAAGGAATGTTTGCTGCTAACATAGCTTCGCACAGGTCTTGACTAAACACACATTTTTCATTTTTTGATTCGTCTTGAACATTTTGAAGAGATGTATGAATATGCAAAATAAAGTGTGTTTGGCTGTAATATTGTTTGAAAAAAGGAAAAATATGCAATATGTGCATCTATATGCACTCGCATATAGTCCGCTCTCTAGTAATAATATATTTTCTCTGTTTTCCAATGGGCTTTAGAGACTTTAATAGGCGACGAAGAACGTAACCCACAATCTTTTTGAAAACGTTTCATGTTCAGATGTGACCAATGTAATGGTTCCTTTGCTAAATGACAGTAAAAAATGACAGGATTTATAACCAGGGCCATATTTAAGAGGTTACATCTAGTTAGCGGCCAAAAACGCGTGTTTTTTTTGGGAAAATGATTGCAGGTTTCAAACTGTTTTTATTTCATAGTAAAAGGTATATTTTTAATTATGTTTCATAATTTTTTTATTCTAAAAAATTCACAAATGTAGCAGATATAATATATTTCCCGGACCGCTATTAAAAAAATGCCTTCCGCGGTGACCTCTGTAACTTCTCTACCAATCATATGAAATCAAAAAACCAAATAAATTAAGTCTTTGTATTGTATTGTCTAGTCTTTAATCAAAGGATTTGAAAAATTATTAATTTTTGAAAAAATGGTCGGCGATCGAAAGTGAAAGTCTATATTTCGGTGGAAAAATCACTTCATTTTTCTTGATTTAAAAAAAGGTATGCATAGAAAAAAAATCCTTTGATTAAGAACTGCCTTCTGATATAAACAAAAGTATGCAAAATTTCAAGTAAATCAGTTTACTCGTTTTTGAGATATCGTGGCACCGATTTCGAGAAAAACCTGTACTTTTAAACTAAAAAAACAATTGATCTAGTCATACGTTCTAAAATTTTTATGTAAATAATAAATCCGCAGTGAAATAAACCAATTCTAAAAAGATAATTATTTAAAAATGCCAATTCTACGCTTGCCGGTTGTCTGAGTTTTCCCTGGATTTGGGCGAAGCTGGTTTGCCTTATGGTACTCAGACAGTCTGGATAGGGACTTTGTGAGCTTTCTTTTAATCTCCTCGATGTGTTGAGATTGGCACGTAATGGCTACGTCATCGGCGTAGATGAAACTATTTGTAGAGGGGCCAACAAGTTGATCGTTCGAATACAGATTGAAAAGGAGAGGCGCTAACACGCTGCCCTGGGGGAGCCCGTTCTTTTGGGTCCTCCAGCGGCTTCTCCGTCCCTGAAATTCTACGTAGAACCTCCTGTTGCTCAGCACTGATCTTAGGACTTCTGTCAGATGGTAGTTTCCTGTCATACTGAAGATTTTTTCGAGGAGTAGTTTGTGATTTATGGTGTCGTATGCCGCAGACAGGTCCACGATAACCACCCCCGTTTTTTCTTTACTTTCAAACCCATTCTCTATATGTTGGGCAAGGTTTAGAATCTCGCCAGTGCTTGTTGTGGTATTAGTTGGTTTTCTATATGTGGGCCATCTTATTCAGGATAAGTCGTTCATAGAGCTTGAAGGGGGAGCAGAGGAGGGATATCGGTCGATAGTTTTTTCCAGATTAAAATCCAGAAAGGGGCTCATGCCAAATAAATCAAATTCATTTAAATATCTCCAGATTTTCCTCAGTAAATCACATAGAAAGCAATACCGTTTTAAAATTTAATCCAAATAAAGAAATGATTACAAAAATGGAAAATAAAAGCGAATGAGACAAAATCGACCCGAAATCGAGACATGTCCACCCGTCTACTTAAACAACACATAAGTAGATTTAGATTTGCGTGAAGGGTTAAACAACTTAAGTTCAAAATGTTTTCGTAATTTAATAAACGACGAACATTGCTTGGAGCGATTTTCTCATAGCGTGATTGACATAGTTTTCAAAAAAAAACTATAATCGTCTAATAACAACTAAATGTTTCCGTTTATCAGCATAATAGGGCCGATTATCTACCCTGAAATTATTAATGTAAATTTCATGGACGGGATCCATCGAAATCGTGACAAAGTTAAACGCAAAACTAATAATTTTCTTTGTTTATTTGCGACAAAAATGAAGAAACTGAGACGTCATTATTAAATGCCTCAATCAAATAAAAAATTTTTTTATTTTTTTTAATTAAACGGAATCATTAGTCGGATTATGCAATGTTCATTTGTTTATTGTCTTTTATTGAATGACGTTGCAATTGTGCATACGAGCAATTAAAAATAATAATTAATCTTTATTATAACATCAATTCCAGGAACATTTTTGGTTAAATTGGGATAAGTAACTTAATAAATGCACTGTATCTATCTTACCAGTTGGGGGCCATCCATAAAATATGTCACGCATTTTTGACCCTTCCTATTCTATTTGTCACGATGCGTCACATTTTTCTTAACCCCCTTTCAAAGAATACAAATCTACACATAGAACCTCATGAGTCCACTTTTTGTCCTCAGAACTCTGTTAATTAGTACGCTGGAAACCAGGAGGCGATAGTAGGTAGCTGTCAGTAAAGCTGTCATCTGAAATATATGTTTTTGGCTTTGAATATAAAACATCAGGAAGGTGCATAGTCTCAGATAAGTGTTGACCGGAATGGATGGTGCATATGGCCGACTACTGCTTCCGTTTCGACAGAGGCGTAGGGCTAAATTATAAATTAAAAAAAACTCATAAATATAAACATACATACATACATAAATTCACGCCTTTTTTCCATAGGGGTAGGCAAAGACCACTTCCTTCCACTTGCTACGGTTCTTACACACATCTTTTGCTTCCTCTACTTTCATCAGTGCTCTTATACATGCTCGTCGGTTGTTGGTACTCTTGACCTGGCCTTTCCTAAAAACAATGTTGATCTGATCAAGATATGTTCTCCGAGGTCGACCTCTACCGACTTGTCCATTTACACCCGCCTTATAAATTTGTTTCGTCAATGTTTCTTCATCCATCCTTTCTACGTGTCCAAACCATCTAAGCATTCCTTTATCTATCTTTGTAACCACATCTTCTTTTACACCACAGCGTTCTCTTATCTCACTATTCTTTCCAACCGAGTCACTCCGGCTATACTTCTCAGACTACTCATCTCCGCAGCATTAATCCTATTTTCATGCTTCAGGAGAACGGATCAAAATTGGATCAGCATGTGGCAAGTAACTCAACTACAACTGATGCTGAAAATCCATCTTAAGTAGTTGAGATTTTAGTGAATAAATAAATTTTGGAGTTATCAATAATTTACAACTGATAATTGTAAATATGTAAATAAATTACAATTGATAATTGTAAAATATTTTGATTATTTATTGAATTTTTTTTAATTACTCATTGAAACAAATTAGAATTGTTTTTAATTATTTATTGAAAATAAATGTTACTTATAAAATATTCAATTATTTATTATTTAAATAAGTGATTATTTTAATTAATATCTTTTTCAACTATGATTTTAATTAAAAGAATGGAAAAACTTGTAACACAACTTAATTAAAATATTTATTAACTTGATATATACTTAAGAATATTACTTACGAAAAATTACCAATTCGGATTTAGGAACGGACTCGGGACACAGGAAGCATTGTTTAGCCTTAATGTTCTAATACAAAGAGCACGGGATGTAAACTGTAATGTCTTTGCCTATTTCATCATTATTATACAGATGCCATCTTAACGGCAAAAGAGGTCCTGGAAGACAATGAATATCGTGGCTGCGAAATCTAAGACAATGGACAGGAATGACATGGACATGGATCTATTTTGGGCTGCAGCAAATAAAATCAGATGGGCCGTAGTAATCGCTAACGTTCGCTGAGGATAAGGCACAAGAAGAAAAAAAATTTCCCTCAAATAATTAAAAACACTTTTTTATAGCACAATATAAGGAAAATTGATTTTTTTTATGAAAATAGTCGCAAAAAGGGTAGACCTATAGTGTGGGCAGCGGACGGCCCGCACTGCGACTATTAGAAGGGGAAGGGATTATAGAAAGGAAATGATTGTGGACACGCTTTTTAAAAAGTTGCAGGTCATAGTTCTCTGGAAAAACTGATTTTGGAAGCTTATTTCATTCCGTAGCAGCCCTGTAAAAGAAGGATTCTTGATGAAGATTGGTCCTTGTAGTGTTAAGCTTGAGAGTAAATGTGTGAGACTGATCAGCGTGCCGAGTTCTTCGGCCGAATGTGGCCAATGGTGGTACAAAAGTTTTTATTTCTCTGGAGCATCTGCCATGGAAATATCTGTAGAGCAATGACTGGTCTGCAACTCTTCTTCTATGTTCTAGAGGGTGAAGGGTATCTGTGAGAGTTGAGCTGTTTATCAAGCGAATGGCTCTTTTCTGAATGGAATCTAGAAGACGAAGAGAATGCCTTGGTGCTGAACCCCAAATGTGCGAGCAACACTCCAGTAGAGTAAAAAAATTTCTGGCTATCCACAGAAAACCTAGCCTGTGTCTTGCCGACTTTGCGATGTTAGCAACATGGTCATGCCAAGACATATTATTGGACACCGTGACTCCCAAAATCGAGATGGAAGGACTTGGTTTAAGGGTATTTCCGGACATTGTGATGGGATGATTTGAGGAATTCACTTTCTTGGAAAACGTGGCACTTTGTGTTTTTTGGGCGTTGAACTGAACAAGATTGTTGGTTCCCCACTTGACGATTGCTTTAAGATCTCTATTGATGGAATCAACCTGTTCCTGCCTGAGTCTATTTGTATCATTCACCGAAAGTGATCGATAGGATGTGAAAGTGTGCTATCGTCTGGGAAACTGGGGTTCTTGGTGGTTTTCAAGAGGTCGTTGATGTGTAAAAAAAATAAGGTGGGGGACAGGATGGAATATTACTATTCACAATTAAGTATAGCTTTATGAACAGCCAGAAAGTGTCAAAAAAGGCACGTCTGGCTGTGCATAGAAAAGTTTTGAATCCTACACTTATGTATGGTAGTGAATGTTGGGTTTGGCAGAAGAAGCATAAAAATAGGATTAATGCTGTGGAGATGAGTAGTCTGAGAATTGTATAGCCGAAGTGACTCGGTTGGATAAAGTGAAGAAAAGTGAGATAAGGGAAGGCTGTGGTGTAAAAGAAGATATGGTTACAAAGATAGATAAAGGAATGATAGATGGTTTGGACACGTAGAAAAGATGGATGAAGGAAGATTGATGAAACAAATTTATAGGACGAGTGTGAATGGACGGAAGTCAGTACAGGTCGACCTCGGCGAATATCGATCTCGATCAAATCAACATTGTTTAAAAGAAAGGCCAGGTCAAGAGTAGCAACAACTAACGATATGATCTATAAGGCACAGATCCGACCTGTACTGGAGTACTGTTCCCATATTTGGAGTGCAGCACCTAAACATATCCTAAAGCTACTGGATTCTGTCCAAAAAAGGGCAATTCGTCTCGTCGGTGATGCCTCGTTTACAAACTCGCTCACTTGTCTGGAACACCGTAGAAAAGTTGGCGATTTGTCTCTATTTTATAGATATTTTCATGGGCGATGCTCTTCTGAAATATCAACAATCGTTCCTCCTTTGGCAGTCTCTTCGAGATTAACCCGTCAAGTTCAGTCTTCACACCCCTTCGTGGTCACTTTGGAGACCTGCAGAACATCACTTTCCAAAGACTCATTCATCCAACGAATTGCGAGGCTTTGGAACTCATTGCCTAGGGAGGTGTTCCCCGAGGCATACAACCTCCAGAAATTTAAGAAGAACACCAACTCCTACCTTCTTTCCCTTGGTTCCCACGATGTTCTCTGAACATTACAGGATATCCCTTTTCGTGGGAACCAGAACATAAAAAAAAAAAAACGAGCATGTATGAGAGCACTGATGAAAGTAGATGAAGCAAAAGATTTGTATAAAAACCGTAGCAAGTGGAAGGAAATGGTCTCTGCCTACCCCTACGGGAAAAAGGCGTGAATATATGTATGTATAAATAAAATGTTTTACATAAACTGGCTTTTCTATTAATTTAAAAAATAAAAACGCGTTTGTTGGATACATACATACATTTACATCGCGCGCACACCTAATTTTACTCTAAACTATACGCGCCAAAAGAAGTATAACTTTAATGATCTATTTTTGGTGGTATTTTTATTTTAGTTTATTTTTAAAACTTCCAACACTTTTTATTGCATAAAGAGTTCAGATATCATTTTCTAAAATATCAAATTATCAAATAGAAAATAAATAGTGTTGATTTTCCTATAACTGACCAAAAAAAAACGCAAGAGGTAGACCATATTTGGACCAATCAGGCTAAAGAATGTGACCTAAAAGAATTACAGGAAATGTATCTCCTTCTCGAGGCAGCAGGAGGTTATGATAGCTAAAATGGTTTAAGTATTGCATAGAAAGACACTTTTGATTAGTTTAAGTTGGTTAACGCATGGGTTTTTTTAAAATTTTAAATCTGATCGAATCTCCCTCATACTTCTTATTGTCCCGATCTTGCTCCAAGTTGTTATCACGCAAATTTTTTTAGGGATTTTATCTGTCATATATATTAAAACGGGACGAAATTATGTTAAATATATTTTTTTTGTTAAAATATTATTAAATTTTTTTATTGCTGTTTATTATTTGTTTAATTTTAAATAAGGAAGTCCTTAGTGTGCATTTACAAATGTTTGCTATGTTAATTAGATGTGTATATTTTGTGTGATCGTTAATGATAATTTTTTTAACCTACTTTCTATTACACCTGTATATTGAACATCGTGTTATTATGTCATGGTCCTAACACCTTCGTCACTGTTTTTATATATAAAACATCCGACCATTATTTATTAGACACAAACTGTTAAAACTAATTAATCGACAAATTTTGTTATTAGTAATAAAAACGCCTGAGCCCTCAGCTCTTCAACATCATTATGGACGAAGTAATAAGCAAAGTACGTTTACTGAAAGGATACACAATAGATGACCGTGAAATTACTGTTCTATGCTATACCGATGACGCAGTACTAGTTGCTGAAAATGAAGACGATCTGCAGCGACTATTACATCGATTTAACTGCACTGCCAAATCACTTAATATGGTAATATCGCATGACGACATCAAAAACGCCATTAAGGTGCAAACTGGAAGTTGAAGGCAAAGTTATCCAACAGGAAATGAAATATAAGTATCTGGGCATAGAAATCTCAGGCTATGGTGATGTTGGACGGAGGTTAGAGAACAGGACAACGAAGGCAAAAAGAATAGCGGGATGCCTAAATAACACAATATGGCGAAATAAAAACATTAAAATAGAAACCAAATCAAGAATCTATAAGGCAATAGCAAGACCAACTATGACATACACGGCAGAAACTCGACCAGACACAGCGAGAACTAAACAACTTCTAGAGACAACCGAAATGAGAGTACTTCGAAGAATACCTGGAAAGACGATCTTGGACAGAGAAAGAAGCGAGAATATAAGGACATGAAAGGTAGAAAACATCAATGGGTAGGTTCTCGGCAGAAATAGAGAGTAGAATGAGCACATCAGTAGAATGGACAACGAAAGAATAGTCAGAACAGCACGCGAAAAATCACCAATGGGTCGCAGGAGTTTAGGACGCCCCCGAAAACGATGAAGCGACAACTTAGCAGTGCAATAGGCAGAGGGACGATGAAAAGAAACAGGCGATCCGCCTATATTAAAGAAGGAAGAAGAAAAAGAAGGATAGTATGTCCCGGCCATATAGCCACATACAGGGTGTCCCATCGAAAATTACCTACCCTAAATAATTGCGGAGATAAAGAGGTAAAAAGTGGTGAAATACGTCGACGTCAGCGAGACTAAACTTATGGTAATCGACAAAAGTGAAATCCTTCCACGATCGAACATTTCAAATATGGAAAATGTAGATGAATTTGTGTATTTGGGATCCCTAATAAGTAACCAAAAAGGGTGCAAAAAATAAATAAAAAGGCGAATGGCAATGGCACGAGAAGCAATGAGCCACCTTATAGGAATATAGAAAGATCGTCACATTACAAAAACACAAAGATCATGTTAGTCAAATCTCTCGTATTCTTAATCTTCCTGTACGAAGCGAAATCCTGAACGATGAAAACATCAGACTCAACAGTACTTGAGTCTTCTTGGGTATTTATCACTATCGGTTCGATTTGTGGCAAAACACAATATTGTTTTTCTTTTTCTTTGACGTGATAAACACAATTTGTCCATAAGTCGGTTTCGGCGAGTTCATCAATTACTTTTCTTATATTTGTTAGAACAGAATTGCTTAATTGTAGAGCTTGATTACACTTTCGTAATTTGTTACTTAAAGCAGCCCAGATCAGTTCAATAGGGTTGAATACACAATAATATAGAGGCAAACGCAAAATAAAACTCCAATAAAACAAGATAATAGGTATGTATAAAACGGAAAAATATGTTTTTAATAGTTTTTATATTCCATCCTCCTCTCACCTCTTTCGTAGGGGTGCTAACAAAATTTGGAATATCACTGTTAAACTTAGCGACCCCAAAAACTATGAATTTGTCACTAATATCGGCCATTTTGGATAGCTTTTATATTTCAGCATCCTCTCACCCTTGTCGTAGGGACTTATTAGGATAAAAATTATCCTATCAAGTAGGAACTGTTATTATTGTAATCGCCGACATATGTACCCTAATGACAATAGTAACTTCTCAGGCTTACAACTTAGTTCTAGTCATGTATCTAAATCCCTAGAAGTAACTATAATCCAATGCGCTGACATCTAAATTTCCAGACAGCAACTTGTTTTAAATTTTGTTTTGTTCTTGAAAAACTTAAACGGCCCTCGTAATCCAGCAAAATGATTTATTGATTAACTTCGACATGTGTATTCGTCTGTGTTTACCAAACTGTTGTTATAAGTTAACTTTTAACTGTATAGATTTTAAAATCACTGCCACAAGGACATCAGGTACAATATTATTGTTTACCACCTCGAAGGTATGGTCTAGAGAAAACAATAGGCTATAAATAACGGACAGAAAAAACATATAAAAGTGAAAAAGAAAAGAGCCGTACAAAGGAATAATAAAAAAAAACATTTTTTTGTTAGAATGTAATTCTATGTTTAGCTATAAAGTCGTTGTTGACAAACAAAAAAAAATAAGATACAAATAATATTCTATCCAAAATAAAAATATTTTCCTTGCTTAAAAATTGTACGTTTTAAGTTATTATAGTAGAAACGGTGAATCTTTTCCATCACGTGACTATTACATCAGCAACAATATTCATATGAATCAAATCAAAACTTCTGTCGACTCTATAAAAATAATCGTTATGACTAATATTCCAAACGTCGGCCTTTTACGAATTCGCAACCAAACAAGAAATTTAATTTTCTAATTGTAATAATTATCTAGTTAACATCTCGATATATTTATTAAAAATATCAATATACTGGGTGAATAAGTTACAAAATCCAAAATTAATATCAACCATGCTGGCTTATTAGTGGAGAGCTAATTTTTTAAGATGTCTTGGATTTTATATAAGTATTTACAATTAGTAGTTCATAAAACTGACTTAATATTTAGTCTACTGACTCTAAGACTTTTAAAACTACAGTTTCTAAACTGATTATATTAGAATAATGTTATTTTTTTGGAATGGGCTATAGATTGTAAATAGAAGATTCCTACACAGCCTGAAGGTCGACGTTTCGGTGAATAAACCATCATCAGGGCCATATATCAAATGGAATCCGTTTCATATTATAAAAATTTCATAAAAAATAGAGACAAATAGAGATATCCGCAACAAACATCAAAATAAAATTGAAACACAGACAAATAATAGAATATGTGGAGCCCAAGGCCTCATATATCTAATTAGTGCCTGTTCCTTTACATCAGCAGTTATTTACAAATAAGTAAAAGAAAAAAATGTACATAAGATGCATTTTGTTCCATTGCACTTACATATTACAAATCCTTCTTTAAAGTTCATCCGTTTCGGATGAAGTGAATTGAGCCGTTTTCCAGGCATTTTCTGAAAATAACTGTTGGTTAATATACTGTTACAAGAACAATCAGACACTTGATTCATTCAACTTTGAAAATTCTACAGAGATTTACAAATTGTGGAGTATTATAAATACTATTTACCATCAATAAGTAGTAAAATAAGCATTGTAATATACCCGTCCCACGGTAATTTAGGTATTATAAAATTTTAAAAATTTACAAGTTGATAATGAATTATATTCGTACTTACCAATGTCAAGTGGAATAAAAAATTAAATTAGTCCTCACAAGAACTGATTTTAACAATAAATACTCTTTCAATCCAAAAATTCGCTAAAAATAAGATAGTAAACTAATCTCGCATAACCTCAAATGCGGTAATGTCAAACTCAACTTTTAGTACGATCAGTTATACACGTTACGTCAATTATATCGTTGTCTCTTTTTACGATTATTACGGCAAATTTAAAGAAACTATAACGTATGTCTAGTTATTGGTCTTGTGAAGAAGACAATCGGTCCTATGATGTTATGTTTGATTTATATTGACAGAAAGAGACAGTATGTAGAAAATATGTGTTGTATGAATCGTAGATTGGGTCACGTGATGGAAAAGCTTCACCGTTTCAACTGTAATTCGCTTGGCACAAAAAGTATATATTAAAAAAAATTGGAATCGTGAAATAAATCTTAATTAATTTACCTAAATTCTGACTTTTTGTGTCGAATAAAGACAATAACATCTCTAATAAAGGAAAATGCGAAAAACGCTTGTTCTGTTACTTCTATTTAGGGATGTTTAATGGTTTCTTTTTGCAGAGGTTGAGAAAATCCTTTATGGAAAGGTTATGAGTCTAAAAGCTCAAGGTCTACTGTGACTCTCCACTGACTGTGTCAGGTCTACTCATTAAAAGCTCCACCCCTATTTAGGTCCGTCTGGCTATTGCCTCCGGTGACACTTAGGCCTGTTGGCCCAGCGTATCTTTTGTTTAATGGTTACAAAAATTATGGACATATATGTGAAATATAAAAACATAGTGTTAAAAACAGTGCGTCTATAAAATAACGTATAAATTCATTATTAGCTAAATGAACAGCAATATAAAAAAAATTCTAAAACATCGATTTTTGATAGTAGTTTACCTTTTATTTAAAGAATAATTTATCATACAGGATTTATTTACCCTACTGTGGGTACCTGGGCACCACGGGATGAAGGGAAACGAAAAAGCCGACACCCTTGCAAAACAGGGGGCCGAATCTACGTTCACTGGACCAGAACCGGTTTTTGGAGTCACCACAAATGCCGCCAAAACAATTATTTCGGACTGGGCGGAGAGGAAAATACTCACGTACTGGTCCGATATATCAGGGTTAATTCACTCGAAGGCGTTTCTACCTAAACCCTCGAGAATCACAACTAAGCAGATCCTAGAATAGAGCAGAAATGACCTGCGTATTCTAACGGGACTGCTTACAGGACACTGTCGTCGAAGATACCACCTCAGTTTTTTAAGTGAAACACCCCATTTTTTTTTAATTTGTGGATTTCCCCTGATGAGCTGTATCACAAGTTGATTCAAATTGGTACAGGGTGGACAAAAACGCAAAACAATTTATTTTTTTACAAAATAATTGATGGAAGACTAAACGTACACTCTAACAAAAACTAATCAAGAAAAATAAATACAGTTAATGTTCAAATTGTTCTACATTGACCACTAAACATTGACTTAATACGGTAACAAATTCGTCTTGAACATTTTATAGCATAGTGGGTATTACGTTTTGCATTTCCTGCCTGATTTGGGCTTTTAGGTCACGGATATTGTCAGATCTGTTAGTGTAGACTTTAAGTAACCCCATAAAAAGAAGTCTAATGGGGTATGATCGGGTCATTCCCTGCTTCCGATCCATCGATCTGGAAATATTCTGTTTAAAAACTAGCGCACATCTATAGCGAAATATAGCGGTGTGCCATCCTGTTGAAACGACATTCTGCGGTCTAAAGTGTTGGCAATTTGGATATCAGGAAAAAGCTGGGTCAAATCAGGAATTAATATTTTTTATATTCTTCTGTTAAATTTTTATCAAAAAATATGGACCACAATATTTCTCACAATACCAGCCTCTGCATCGGTCTTTTGTTGTACTTGCGTATGGCATACTTGCATTTGATTTGGATTTTTATCAGACCAATATCGGGTGTTTTGCCGGTTAACGTTCCCCTTTCAGATAAAACGTTGCCTCATTCGAAAATATAACGTACTCGCAGAATTCAGTTTTGCGATCACAGTCATCTTCAGTCAACTGATCGATGAGACGTACTTTATAGAGATGGTATTTTGCCATTTTAAAAATATTTGATATTGAAGGCAAATCCTTAGATAATCTCCGCACTGTACAGTGTGGATCGTCTACTGACGACAGATTACATCCTGTTGAATATTTGCATTAAGTGTAGGTCTACCTTGCTTCGGTACATTACTACCATGTCCCAATTCTCTGTGTTTTCTTTTTATTCTGCTTAACGTAGATTAAAAGATACATTCACGATCTGGGTGTATTTTATAAAACAATGTGCATAACTCTTGTTGAGTCCGCATCCTTTCGCCAACACCAATCATCATTAAAATTTCAATTCTCTCACTTTTAGTTAAAGGCATTTTAACAAAACAATTTATTTAATACGATATGTTAAATTAGTTTAACAGTACATAATTATGGATATTTATGATAGTTTTTCTGTCTACCTACAATAAATTACTACTATATGACCAATTTTTTAAGTCAGTATGGACCTACGGTATAAATTTTTGGGCTGTGCCAAAAGAAGCAACAACCAGATCATCTAACGGTACAGTAACAAAGTACTAAGAAACATCGTCAATGCTCCTTGGTACTTCAGAAATTATCAATTCCATCAAAATCTCCAGATGGACACTGTTAATCATACGGTTAGCAAATTCGCAAAGAGTCATGAACAGCGACTATTCAGTCATTTGAATGTTGTAGCTATCCAGCTTCTCGGCAACAATTCACCAGTCGGTGAATATAAAACCCTTAATTAAGATTTTGTAGTATTATTAAATTAAATTTGAACTAATTTGTTCATTGATCAAGCTGATCCAATCGCAAAATTCAAAAGAACCATAAGTGGCTTTTAATAAAAAAAAACGAAATGAAAAACGCGAATTTTGTGATTAGCCATCCTTAAAACTGCAAGTCGAACTTCAGAAGCAGTCAAAGTGAAGTCCATCTACAAAAAATACGTTTTATTGTTGATGAGTACAAATTATTTTTAGTTTTGATTCTATCTTGTATAATATAATAATATACAACAATGGAGACCATGGACTGGAAAGAGAGCAAGAGGACGACCCCAGATGAGATGGGGAGACGACATAAAGAAAATAGGAGGAATACATTGGAAACAAAAAGCACGAAATAGAAATGTTTAGAAAAAACTAGGGGAAGCCTATGTCCAAAGTTGGACGACATGAAAGGCGAAATAAGAAGAAGAGTAGAAATAATTTTTAGTTTTGATTCTTCGTTGTATAATATAATATTTGCCTAAAACAATTTTATTTAGTGGTTTTCTGCAGATTCATAATTTTCTAGCTTTTTTTTATTGTTAACGTCTTCACAAGAAATTTTGTTCAGACAATTAATTTCTAATCACTTTATGTTTCTTTTATAATACACTCTGTATGCCCAAAAAAGGTTACACTGCGGCCATAGTCGGTGATCTAAGTGTCAAATTCGCGTTACCCTTCCGGCTACAGTTATTTATTGTATAGAATGTTCTATTGACTCACCGCCATTAATTTCGAGAGAAAAAAATGACCTTATTGGGTAAAAAAACTAGTTTTTTAAAATTACAATTTTACTGCGAAGTAGATGCTAAATTGTTTAAACAATATTTTTTACGTTATCAACGTTCAAGATATAAGGTTGCAAATTCCATTATGATGTTTTCTGCGTATATGCTGCCGGTTTGTATTATTATTCATTTTTTCGGAGAAATATTTACTTGATCGTAGGTACTGACATGTATACAGAGACGGACTAACGACTATTTAGTTATATAATTGATATACATTACGTGCAAATGTATGGAATAAATTCATTATTTTAAGTTACTTATGAAAAAATCCTTAAACACATCAGTTTTAATTTTTGAAGGCCCATCTCATTATATAAATGCAAGAGACGTTAGGACACCGTTTTTTTATTAAAATACAATAAAATTATAATAAATGTTTAAATTGATGACCTTCAGCAATGATGTTCAACATATATTCAGAATACATACTTCGAGAGGCCCTTGAAAATACCTCCGACGGGGTGATTGTTAATGGCAAGTGCATTAATAAAATACGATATGCGGATGACCTAGTAATTATCTCAAACGATCTAAAGGGACTTCAAAGATTAATGAACAGAGTGGTGGAAGTAAGTGAAAGATATGGTCTGCGGATGAATGCGAAAAAGACCAAATTCATGATGATCTCTAAAAATAGAAGCATTGAAGGCCAGCTACTACTACATAACAGACCCATCCAATGAGTTAACAAGTATGTCTATTTGGGAATAAATATTAACGAAGAATGGGACCACTCGGTTGATATAAGATGCCGAATTGAAAAGGCTCGATCCATATTCCTTAAAATGGCAAAACTGTTCAAAAGTGGGAACGTGTCTTTAAACACCAATATGCGGATACTGAGGTGCTATGTGTTCTCAACTCTTCTAAACGGCGTTGAGTCATGGACGTTATCTGAAACATCTTGCAAGAAATTAGAACCCTTTGAACTCTGGCTCTAACGTCGCGTTCTGAGAATTTCATGGGTAGATCATATTACCAATACCATTTGAAATGTGAACCCTTCGTCGAATGCCTAAAATATCATGGGTTGAGAGAGTCAGAAACGAAGAAGTCATTAGAAGAGCAAAACTAGAAGACAGAGAACAATAAAAAAGAGGAAAATCGCATATTTTGGACACATAATGAGAGGGGACAGATATGAGTTTTCACGGCTAATATTAGAAGGGAAAATTGAAGGAAAAAGAGGTATTGGTCGTAAGAAGTTATCTTGGTTGCGCAACACCCGACATTGGACGGAAATTAAAGACTTTGGATCATTTAGAGACGCTGCGACTAACAGATATATATATATATATATATATATATATATATATATATATATATTTATATATATAATCAAATTATTTATTTAACACAATTTGGTAGACTGATTTTGTGGTTATTCGTATGCTAAATTATAATTTCATGAATAAAATGAATGCAAAATTTATTTTTAGTGACATGTAATAAATAATCTTAAATTAAATGACATAACAGGCTTTAATACGGCTCTGTTTAGCAGAAACGAAGAATGATTAATTTTTCCTGGTGCTTATCTCGAATACCTAAAGGCTCGTATTTACAAATTGTACTACTTACACTCTAGATAGCAGATGCAAGAATTTACATAACTTCTGTATTAATGTTCTTCGGATTTTTTAATAACCCAATTATGTTGATATTCCTATGTAATAAATACACCGAAATTTAATCCTAACTAATAATGTTTAGATCATCTCGATTTTAAACGTAAATTAATTAGTTTATATAATTAATTGAATAAAAATATAATATGGGCGAAAAAAAAACAGTGGACTGTAGCATTAAGTTTTTACTATAAAAAAAAATTGGCAGTCATTAGTGATTTTTTCTTATAAATTACCTAATAAAAGTGGACTGTCAGCTCGTGGCTCTTGGAAATGCACCACTTTTTGAATTGGGTATAGGCAACTTCGTACTATCTTGATGATTTCTGGGGGATTAATTGTGAAACCGCACTTAGTGCCGCTTCCAATACTTCTTCTGGTAAATAGTCATCATCACTTTCAGAGCTTATTTCTAATTAAACACTAGAACAATGACTTTATAGCTGTGATAGTGTGACACGTTACAAAAGTCATGCAAACAATACCATCAACTAGATCGTCTTAGTTCAAACACAAAATGTTAGTTAACAATGACAAATACTTAAATCTTTATTTTTTTGTCCTCATATTAGTTTTAATGCAGTTTTCGAAAAAATATTGCTTGCATCTCGAATGCGAAATGCTTTTGCGTTATCGAATGGTTATTTTGCCTCGCTGAAGCTCGGAAAAATAACTCCCATTATTGAACGCAAAAGTATCATTTCGCATTCTAGATACCAAAATAACTTTTTTATTTTGGTAAAATAATTTTCGTGTTAAAGTGACAAAATGTTTGTTCACCAAAAAATTACAAATACTGTGGTTTAAATAAAACCGATTCAATGACACCCCCTACATGAAACCTCCACGAGACTGTGTAGGTATTAATTTCTTAAGATATTTCGCAATTTGTTTACATTTTTATTAAGATAGTAATTTAGATAGGTAAATATCTAAATGAGATTTGTTGTTTTACATAATTCGCTGCATTTTACTATACATTTTGTTTCGTAATGTATCCAAGGTTGATTTGTTGATATTATGAATTGGAAGTAGGCATACTGTATCGTGTCACAATAACACAAAAAACCAAATCGTTTTTTGACTTGTAAGTTTTTCATTATTTCTTAAACGTCATACATTTTTTTCGCCCTTTCATTCAGTAATTTTACGTCGAAAAAACCTGTATTTACAGTAAATTTTAGGTTATCTATATCCATGGTATCATCGAGATGATCTTATTGGATTTGCTTCTCTTCGTATTTTTTTAAATATTTGCAAATTTTTTACCATTCTTAAACACTTACTTCTTCAAATGTATGACTTATTAATTTTCTACGTCGAATAGCCTAAATGTAACGTTTCTTAAAATCACCCAGCTCTTCGCTAAATCACATATTTTTTTGATAGGGTTCAGTTCAGGGTTGCTGGGTTAGTGATTATTAATTTATCGAATCCAGGAAGTTAAAAATAACAACGTCCGTGCAATTGCAAGCCTTTAATGGAAACAGGTAGCATCAGTTTTGTTCGATTCAGATGAAACGAATGAGGCCTGAGACAAATATATCAGTCAAGGCAGGGTCAATAGCGTCTTACAGTAATTGCAATTACATTTCGCCAGTCAAATTGCCTGGTAGAAAAAATGGACCCACCAGTCGGTCACCGCAAATGCCAGCCCATACATTTAATTTCTCCGGTTGCTGTGTATGCACCTCGTGAAAAACTCTTGGGTTTGAATCGAACCAATAGCGGCAATTGTGGCGATTTACCGTCCCGTGCAAGAAAAAACTAGGTTTTAGGTACTTAATTTATACCATTGGCGTACTTAACTCGAATTAATGACATTTTTACTCTTCGTGGTTGTTTGTAGATAAGTTTCACATTTAAAATCTAATTTCTCAATAAATAATGGGCGGAATTTTAAAATTTAAAGACTATTGTAAGAGCTTTTGAAAGACATCTTATTCTACCCCCAATGCCATTTAAAAATGTTGGGGTAATTCTTACCCTCGCTTGGGGTTAAAAGTAGTGGAGTCAAAAATACCAGGAAAGAGTGTCCCCCTTTAATTAAAAATCGACGGGTCTGAGCGTTTTTCTAAAATGTTGACGAGGTTTCTGCAAATGGCTCTGTTTCGTTTTCGGTTGGCCACTCTGTATATTGTTCCTTATGGGGTTCTCATTTAAAATTGAACGCATTTAACATAAGAAAACGCAAGTTTGTATGGTTGAATATAAAAAGATGTGATATTTTTAATACTAGTATGGTTTTAAATTTTACGAAAAATAATTTTCACGTTTCCAAAAAATCGAAATTAAGCGACTGGATAATGCTCAACGTTGTTAGCATAGTGACGATTGCTTAAGATAAAAATTAACAAAATATCGGTCAAGGATTAAGCATTAACCCACGTGTTAAATTGTCAGGTTGCAAAGGAGTAAGAAATTTATGTTTATGAATGGAATTTACAAATTACCTTTAATTAAAATTAGTTTTCAACATTTCAGCACCTTAAACATAATATTGTACGATTTATTTATTTTAACTATGTATATAATTTAACTAGTTAATTAATTTAATAAGTAACTTTATCAAAAAGTATTCTATAAAATATGACTTTTTTTATATTTCTTCTAGTGTCTCGTCAATAATCGGTGTTAATACAAATACAATAAATACAAAATAAGCTTTTTTTTTAGTCGCGGAAGGTCCGCACTGCGATTATTAGAAGGGGGGGGGGATTATAGAAAGGAGATGATTGTGGACCCGCTTTTTGAAAAGTTGCAGGTCATAGTTCTCTGGAAAAACTGATTTTGGAAGCTTGTTCCATTCCGTAGCAGCCCTGTAAAAGAAGGGTATTTTTGAGAGTTGAGCTGTTTATCAACCGAATGGCTCTTTTCTGAATGGAATCTAGAATATGACGAGAATGCCTTGGTGCTGAACCCCAAATGTGCGAGCAATACTCCAGTAGAGGTCGGATTTGAGCCTTGTACGTGCGCAAATTTTTGTAGAATAAATTATTTAATTATTTTTCACACCTCGATGGGTAACAGTTTATGCTGCCGTACTGTTTATTTACAAACAGGATAAAATACCAAAATGAAACTTGTTTATATTAGTATCTACGAATACGAGGTTTGGCTATTAAATAACGAGACTGATTATGAAAAAGAGTTTTATTTTAAGAATTATTCTACAATAAAATGCTTCCCTTCACCCCTTCCCACACCACACATCGTCCCATTCGTTTTTTCAATTGGTCAAAGCAATGCTGGGAGTCTTCCATCGAATCGAAGCGGGTTCATTTTAAGGAAGACTTGATCTTCGCAGCGCGTTATGGGCAGGTGCGTTGTCCTGGTGCAAGATCCACGACTTGTTTTTTAAAAATTCCGGTCGTTTCTTAAGAACTTGCTCTCGCGGTGTTGCCAAAACTTTCAAAAAGTAAGTTTGGTTTATAGTTTCACACTCTGGAACCCATTCAGTCATTACGATGACGTTGATGTCGACCAGGACGTTGGTCATTCTTGGTGCTCTCTTGGCCTTTAGAACACCGTTTATACTATTCGAAAACACGCGCACGAGATAGAGAATTTTCACCATAGGTCTCTTTCAACAACTTACAGCGCTCATTCGGATTTTTTTTTATTTAACGAGAAAGTTCACATTGATTTATTGCTCGTGGTTTTCTTCACATATTGTTACGTTCGCTTCTAACCTCTATAGAAAAAATACTACTACAGCGACAAAAACGTGTTTTCGTATTGAAATAGTACACACTATGTCTCCGTAAGTTGGAACCATATGAAAAACATTTTTATTATTAATTTCAGGAATAAAAGTTATTCTTCATACAAAGTTCTGCATGTTCTGAAATTGTTATAACTAAAAATTTGATCAGAACTTAAAACCACGTTTTAATATGCAATTACATTTATTTACAATAAAAAAATTTAAATCTTCTCGCATAACGCGCCTTATGTAGATTTCACTTAAAAAAACTTCCACTAGAAAAGTTTACAAGAAAAAAAGATTAGAAACATTAAATACATTGACAAAAAAAGTTTCTCTACGACCATTGGATTCTACAACCATTACATAATGCGTTATCTATTGATAAATGGATATGATTCCTTAGATATGTTGGATCTTGATACATTATTTAACAGCTGAAAACCAATCACCAATTTAAATATTCAGGATCCAACAGGCTGAGACCAATGAGGAAGCTGCAATAGAACAGCTTTTTCACAAGCGGGCTCTGCTCCTCGATTTTGCGAATGTCATGTTCATTTTGATGAACTGTCATCTCGACTATTCGATTACGACAATAAGATGAAGAATTTTTGAATGTCGACGTTACTGCGATACGTGGAAAGGAAGCATAAAGGAAGATTGACGAAACAAATTTATGGTTTGGACACGTAGAAAGAATGGATGAAGGAAGATTGACGAAGGCGAGTGTGAATGGACGGAAGTCGGTAGAGGTCGACCTAGGAGAACATAACTCGATCAGATCAACATTGTTTTGAGGAAAGGCCAGGTCAAGAGTACCAACAACCGGCGAGCATGTATGAGAGCACTGATGAAAGTAGAGGAAGCAAAAGATGTGTGTAAGAACCGTAGCGGAAGTAGAAGGAAGTGGTCTCTACCTACCCCTATGGGAAAAAGGCGTGACTTTATGTATGTATGTATGTTTAAGTCTGAACTAGACAATTGCCTGCGATGATCGTAGAGAAAGTATAGTCTTCTACTCGCGTATAATGGCAATTATTTTCACCCTCGAAAATAATAGCCATCATTATACGCTCGTTGAAGAATATATACTATTTTTGGTTAGTCAGCCTTCCATTAGAATATGATAATGTTACAATTTTCCTTTTTCATTCACATACATATATAGAATGTCTGAATAATGAAAAACGAATTTAGTTTATTAATTAAAATAAAACCTTGCCCTAATAATCCGTTTTAAATAGTTTGCTTTTGTAGA
This sequence comes from Agelastica alni, assembly GCA_950111635.1. Taxonomy (NCBI): domain Eukaryota; kingdom Metazoa; phylum Arthropoda; class Insecta; order Coleoptera; family Chrysomelidae; genus Agelastica; species Agelastica alni. The sequence goes on from OX467712.1 coordinate 17,818,134, forward strand.
GCGCATATTAAAACAGCCTTTCATTATTCGTCCCCAAAATAGATGAACAACAGAATAATAAATTTGCAGAAGTAAATGTAAATCTTGTACAATTTCGTAATTACCACTGTGAAATATGCTTTAACATTATGTTCTGTACTTATCCGGATTATTTTCGTAAGTGTCGGTATGGAATGTATGGATAATGTTATCGAATATTGGCATTTAGCGGTCACCAGTGGCGTACAAACACGATTAAACACAATAACATGTATAATGCGAGTGTATAAATGTTAACAACTTGATGATTTTTGTGAGGAAAAAATGTGGTAGGTAAAAATTTTAATTGGAAGGCTTTCCTAAAACATACAGGTTTATTTAAAAGTTAAGGTAGCCGCGTAAGAGAATAAAATTTATATTTACTAGAGATAAATATTTTATAGACAAGTGACAAGTGAAATTTTATTTGTAAAAGACAACGACTCCTAGATCTTTATTGTCAGTCTTTAAATTGCAAAAGAGTTCAAATATAACAAAATTGATGTCCAAATATATTGTGAGTGACTAAATCAGTGTTTCCCAACCTTTTTTATGCCATTCCCCACCTTAGCCTTTTTAAAATTCTTATGCCCCCCCATATGTAACATACATAATTTTTAATATTAAAAAATTGAATTGTTTATTTAGAAAACTTAGATGATAGGCTTTAGGAAGAAATCACTAGGAAATTGTTAACGAAACACAGTAAGTAAATTTTTAAAACATATAATATTCAAATTCCAAATAGTTTTAATAAAGATTTTTTTATATTTATTTATTATTTTAATTTAGTGAGATCCTTGCGCTTGATGCTAGCTGCACAGAGATTTTATATTAGGTTCCAATTTATTCTCATGTAACCTCCAGAACACACATCGGTCGGAATTTTTAAATAAATTAATCCTACAAGGTGTCCAATTGCCAACAAATATTGTTATTCTGCTAAGTACATTCAAAGAAGATATATACATATTAATTATGGAATTTCTGATCAAAGAAAAAATCACAATTTAATTTTAATCTAAGATCACGATAATATATAGATAATAATGATTAAAAAGTCTGTGGCAAAAAAACTACTGTTTAATGCCAACCCACCACAAAAAAAAGGTTCCAATTTGGTTAGCTTCAGTCTCAAGTCTCCACGTTGTGTTATATCCAGCCGATTTCTTTTTTTTTTACCAGTACATCATTTACAGCACTAAATCCACACTCAGCTGAAAATGAAGATGGAAACGGTAGAATAGTTTTCTTGCACATTTGGTTGAATTTGGGTATTTGATATCTGTTTTCTCACAAAGGCATGCCATCGCTACTTTTATATTAAATAAAGTTTTTTTCGTTAAATTTGGCACCGACATCTAATATTGCATTTAAATGGCCAGGAGCGGAAGGGTTAAACTCGTGTCGAGTCCATTTTCAAATTGCCCCCTTAATGAATCAAATTGCCTCCCTGTGTGGCGGGAGCCCCACGTTGGGAAACACTGAACTAAATGATAACAAAGATTTAAAAGTAGAAACGAGCAATTAATAGTATCAAAAGTCTTCATATTAAATTCTTAAATTAGAAGGTAATTTGAATAATTCTAGTAAGATTTTAAGATAAAAAATTGACATTGACTTTGCTAGAAAATAGTAACAATGCCACGAGGTTAACAACTCCAGGTAGTTCATTCCAAAAACACACAAAAGAGGAAAAAACACACGCCACTGGTATGTTATAAACTTAATGATGTCATTTTAAATCTTCAACTAATGTTGCTTCAAGCTGAGAAATGTTTCATTTTTAATAATATGTTTATGCTCAGTCGTTCCGAAAAAAGGCAAACCTATTTGTTTGCCTTTTTTGTGAAGGCTTGCTATATATTAAATTACAATTATACCAACGGTTTTCGCATTCTGTTTCTATTTAAAAATGTATTCTTCGGAAAAAAATTAATATGCTAACGTATACGCCTACGTTCTATATGCTAATTCTGGCTATTAATGTTCCTTCGAACGAATAAAAAGACGATTATAAAAAAAAATTCCTTAGTATTCAGCGACTGTTAGGCTCGGCATCCACTAGTGATTTCTAGTCTAGTAGGGCGATATATCGATCACCATGATTTTTCACCGGTGATTGACAAATCACTGGAACAGCCGGTTATCGAATTTTAGCTTAACCGGTTTGTAAGAAATAATAAAAACGTATTCTACTCGAAAACTATATTTATCGTAAAGCGAATTTAAAACTATCCCTCGATAACAAAAATGCGTCTATTTTTTGTCGTCCCTTTCTGGAAACCTGTCGCTACCCGCCGTATCCCGCACCTCTTCTCGTCCTTTTCTTTAGGTACCTGATCTCCAGACCGTCCTCGTGTACACTATAAGCTCTCCTTGCATACAGGGTGGATCCAAATATATATTACAGGTTATTCTAGTGATCTAAAATATATCGCGTTTTGCCGATATGCTGTAACTAAAAATTATGATATCGAATATCTTTAAGTAATACTTTTGAAATACTAGAAAATAAGGCAGGGCAAGTGACTACCAACAAGGATGAAATTGTAAAAATTGTCGAAGACTTCTATGAAGAACTTTATAGAAAACCAGATGAAGAAGAGGTACCTATCCCAAGAATACTGAACCAGGGCTCTGAAGATGTACCAGACATAACCTACTGTGAAGTAAGAAAGGCGGTGTCTGAGATGAAGAATAATAAGTCACCAGGAGAAGACGAAATTGTTATAGAGGCAGTAAAGGAAGGTGGACACATAGTTATTAAAGCCCTATGTAAATTATTTAATGAATGTCTACATCAAGGAGTAACACCTTCAAAGTGGAACAATGCCACTATAGTAATAATGCACAAGAAGGGGAACATTGGTAATCTAGCAAATTACAGACCCATTAGTCTCCTATCCCACTTGTATAAACTATTTATGAAGATCATTGCTAAACGCCTAACTCCAAAATTAGATTTTTACCAGCCGAAAGAACAGGCAGGATTTCGAGCAGGGTACGGTACAAATGACCATTTACATACAATCAAGACCCTTATAGAAAAATCAACAGAATATAATAAACCTCTCATCCTTGTTTTCGTAGACTATGAAAAAGCTTTTGACTCAATCAGCCAACAACATATGCTCAAATCATTAACAGAATGCAGAATTGATTACAGGTACATTGCACTGATTAAGGGTATATACGAGAAAGCAACGGCGTGTGTAAGATTACATAAAAACACAAGAACATTCCGAATAGAACAAGGTGTACGTCAAGGAGATACCCTCTCTCCAAAGCTGTTCACCACACTGCTCGAATATGTCTGTAAGAAAATCGACTGGGGGGAAATGGGCCTAAATATAGACGGTGAAAGATTAAATAACTTAAGATTTGCAGACGATATCGTCCTTATCACCGACCGTATAGATCAAGCGTCCATGATGTTGGAAAAATTATACAATGCTTCAAGGGAAGTTGGCCTAAGAATTAACTTTGCAAAGACGCAAGTCATGACAAACCTAGTCCCCAGTAAAAACATAACTATTGGAAGCAAATCTATTGAACAGGTCACCGCCTACAAATATTTGGGTCATGAGATCCGAATAGGACGGGACAACCAGACGTGCGAACTTCTCCGGAGAGTAGGCTTGGGGTGGGCATCCTTTGGAAGATTAAAGTATGTTTTCAAGTCAGATATTCCCATCAGTCTAAAACGAAAAGTATACAATCAGTGCATATTACCAGTGATGACATACGGAGCCGAAACATTGACGCTTACAAAAAAGTCAGCAAAGAAACTGCATGTCACCCAACGGGCGATGGAGAGGGCTATTCTGGGTATCTCCCTCAGAGACCGAATACCAAATGAGATTATTCGCCAAAGAACAGGTGTTATAGATGTAATCGAAAAAATAACAACTTTAAAGTGGAACTGGGCTGGCCACGTAGCTAGAAGAACTGACGGAAGATGGTCTAAAAAACTATTGGAGTGGCGTCCGAGGCACGAAGCTTATCGTAGTAGAGGGCGCCCCCCCACACGATGGACCGATGACATCAAAAGAATCTGTGGTAATTGGATACAAATGGCTCAAGATAGAGCAGAGTGGCAAAATAAACGAGAGGCTTATGTTCAGCAGTGGACTACTATAGCTGAGTGATGATGATGATGAATACTTTTGATTTAATATGATAATATGGTTGAGGAATGTAAACATATGAACTTTTTATTTTGTCTTTCTTTTTCTTCTTCTTCTTTTGGCTCATATTCCTTGGTGGGTTTTGTTCCTCCATCTGGTTCTACCTACCGCTACTCTCTTCCAGTTTTCCACTTTTTTTCCCCGCTCCTGTATACATTTCCTAACCATCTTATCCTTTGACTTTTTATGTATCTTGCTATTTCCTCTACTTCTATAAGTGCATCAACTTCGTGATTCATTCTTATTCTCCACATACCGTTTTCATGTATTGGGCCGTATATTTTTCTAAGGATCTTTCTTTCAAATATTCTCAATTGGTTTTCATTATTGTTCGTGTCCATGTTTCACATCCATAGGTTACTACTGGTCTTATAAGTGTTTTATAGATTGTGATCTAAGATTTTCTGTTAAGTTTACTGCTCCTTATTAATTTTAGATAGGCATAATAGCATTTATTTCCTTTTAGGATTCTTGCTCTTTTTTCATTTTGGACGTTACCATTATTGGTAATTTTCGTGCTAAGAAAATTGAAAGTCTTGACGCTTTCGATCAGACCGCCGTTTACATTAATATTTGGTAGTTGTATTGGGGGATTCCTGCAGCAGTTTTGTCTTTAGTCAAGCTTTTATAAACAATAAACATTATTCGGTAATTTTATCTTAGAAGGTAATTAATATGATCATTCTTTTTACGCTCTTAACTTTTAGTGTGTCTTAAATATTTTTTTGTTTTATTTTATTTCGTTTTTTTTTAAACGGATTTCTATTTGTTTCCTCTTTATATTTTTTTAATAATAAAATATACACTATTTTTAGTTTTACAACTTATTAAGCTAATAGATTAAATTAAAATAAAACTCTTTAATCAAATAATATTACATTAATGTGATAATAATCACTGTAAAAGTAAAAAAGTTATCGTGCCTGCTTTTTCGTCTTCTTGCTTTAATCTAGGCGGGTCGCCTGTTTCTTTTCATCGTCGCTCTGCCTATTGCACTGCTAAGTTGTCGCTCCATCGTTTTCGGGGGCGTCCTAAAATCCTGCGACCCATTGGTGATTTGTCGCGTGCCGTTCTGACTATTCTTTCGTTGTCCATTCTACTGATGTGCTCATTCTACTCCCTCTTTCTGCCAAGAACCCACTCATTAATGTTTTCTACCTTGCATGTCCTTCTTATATTTTCGCTTCTCTCTCTGTCCAAGATCGTCATTCCAGTTATTCTACGAAGTACTCTCATTGCGGTTGTTTCTGCCGTGTATGTCATAGTTGGTCTTACTATTGCCCTGTAAATTCTTGATTTTGTTTCTATTTTAATGTTTTTATTTCGCCATATTGTGCCATGCACACTTTAACTTAAATGCAAAACTGATGGCTGACAGTACCGACAGATTGATTGACGTCTATCTGACGGCCAACTCTAACAGCGCGCTCATTCGTCAAATTAAATAGCGAGTGCTTCCACGACTTCCTGTTAATGTTACGTTACACGTTTCACGAAATCACTCCCACAAATTTCGAGAAAGCGAGAGGAAAGATGTTACACATCAAAAATAAATAAAGCATGTAACAATATTCGGAATTCCCTACAACTTTTAACTTGGATTTTAAAAAAGTTGGTCAAAACGCCATCTGGAAGTTTCCGGTTTAAAGTTGTATGTCCATTAAAGTATATATTTTTTGGTTAAAAATAAACTTCCCGTAACAAAGAATATCTTGTGCTCGTTTTGTAGTTCTTTGTAGCAGATTTGACCTTCTTCATTGATTAGTATTGCTTCACAATTTACATACCCTCCAGTCGTTTTAAACAATTGTCGATCTATGTTTATACTACTTAATTAGCGCAGAATATTATGTTATAAAAAGCATTTCATAAAGTCGTGATGAAACCAATCCAATAATAACGCCTTTGAAGCTACCTCGTTATTGTGCTAAAGGTGAGGAAAATCTTCCTAAAATTAGGGTGTGGTTAAGCTTACACACAGATTATGTATTAAAATTTTTATTTGCCCAAAGTATGTCTTAAATGCTTTGTCTGCTGTTGACGATTTGACTAGAATTTAAATGAAATAAAAATTAATGGTTTGGACACTTTTTAAAAAATATAATAACACAAATACTTATATCTTAGACCAATATTTCCGAGATAAAGAAGCTTCACTTTATAGTAGAAGTCAGAAATACTTTTTCCTGTCACGAATTAATAAAAACTTTCTATTTATCACATTTAAAAGTCCTTCAAAAAGTTATTTTTAAAGAAGTAAAATCCAAATACAACACTGCAATAAGAAAAAAATCATTTTAACACAACGACGCGTGCCAGAACAACGAATAAGATTGGATACTGAGCCAATAGGGAATAAACAAATTCAACCAACAACCACTGTAATGGATATTACTTATCCATCTGTACTATTAAAACCGGAAAATCAGTGCAGTGTCAACAAGGCACGAGAGTTAATCAGAAACACAAACATTTATAAGTGATAACAAACTATATACGTTTTAATCAAAATAAATCGACGTTGCCACAATTAATAACTTTTTAAAAAATAATAAAATATTACCTTAAATAATGGAAATCATGGCCTACCCTTTACTAATGTTGAAAGAATTAAGAAGTGTTATGTTTTAACTAAGATAATGAAATATCTCAAATGTGGTTGGATTTACGTATAGGGAGTACCGATACCAAACGAATTGGCTTAAAAAAATACAGCGGAAAATGTAATAAAATACAGGATGTTCTATTTAAAGTAAGCAACTTATAAATGATTTAAATTGTGCATGTTGGCGGCTAAGTTTAAAACACCCTGTATTAAATATCAATGAGTTGGACACATGGAGTTAACGGGCAAACGCTTGTTGTTTATTGGTTTCAATTTCACGTTACTAGCTTTTTTATTTATGGAGAAATCGTTATTCAATGTGGACTAGGATTTTTTCAAAATTTTGAAAATAATCGAAATATCTCGAAATTCTTCATTTTTGGTATGGGACATTGTGCACAAATTTTATCCAAAATTTTATGTAGAATTTGAAAATAAGATAAAAAATATTAGATTCTATTTAAAATACCAAAGTTGAGTCTACTTCCGGCATAACCGGAAGTGCCACATTCAGGACAACATTATATTTAAACTTAGCGTCATCCAAAACCTACAGCTTTGTAATTTCAGATTTTTAACATAACTGTATCCGCCATTACTTTTAATCAAAACTTTTCGCGACACCCCTTGTATTGATATTTTAATAATATCTACTAATATATAATTATAAAAAAAAAAAACAGTTTTAAGGTCTTTCATTTTTACCGTCTAGTTGCGCACATGATAGTAAATAGGTAAATCTGTATTATTAGCAAAAAAAATTACCTTAAAGCCTACATACCCTAATCCATCTACCCCTAAATGGAACTAAAATTGTCCTATTCACCCTATTGGTATCAAACCCAACCTAAAGCATACATACTTCAATTCATATACCCCTAAATGTTACTACAATTGTCCTCTTCACTTTACTGGTATCAAACATTACCTAAATCTTACTGGTATACACCTTAGCTTAGCAGTTTTTTTCAATAAAAAAATGGTCTTCAAAAACTGATAATAATAATGCAAGTTTAAAAGTACTTTTACTTTCTGCAAAGACAAAATCAGACCTTGCCTTCGAATGTTTCATCTTAAAAAAAATATTATTAAACTTACAAAATATCAAATCTCTCAAACCACATCTATGCTTCCTTTTATTGTACATATATCACAACCCAAAGAACTTTAGACTGATACTGTATGTTCCTTTATAACACGCACCTTTAGTCTCCATTCTGTACACGAGTGAAAAATGGAAGTAAATTGCTAATTACTAATAATTAAATTTGAACGGTAATTAAGTCATTAAGATTGATCGTTTAAAAGATGGTGTGGGAAATGTCACTATCATTAGTCGGTTCGCTGAATTATTGTTAAATTAGTGGAAATAATTGATGGTTGTTTTTACGTTTGTAAGATGACATAGATAAATAATTAGGTGAAAAAGTACAATTTATGTAATTCGTATTTACACGATTTTTGGGCTGTCTTATTCAGGGCCGTCGTCAGAAATGTTAAGGCCCCTTATTCTGATTCCTATGAGCGCCTGTTCCTAAGCTTTGCTTTTGGTAGCTAGTATATTACAATAGCATATATAATTTTAGCTTTATTTGTGTAGTTATATAATAATTTTTTATTTTTATATAAAGTAAAGAATAGTAAGATAAGGGAACGCTGTGGTGTAAAAAAATATGTGGTTACAAAGATAGATAGATGGTTTGGACACGTAGAGAGGATGGATGAAGGAAGATTAACAAAACAAATTTAAAAGGCGAGTGTAAATGGGCAAGTCGGTAGAGGTCGATCACGGCAAACATATCTCGATCAGATCGAGGCCAGGTCAAGAGTACCAACAACCGACGAGCATGCATAAAAGCACTGATGAAAGTAGAAAAATCAAAAGATGTGTGTAAGAACTTTAGCAAGTGAAAGAAAGTGGTCTCTGGCCACCCCTACGGAAAAAGGCGTGACTATTTGTATTTATGTAACATATTACAAGAGGCTCCTTATTATCCAAAACTTGGTTCACTTGTACAACTTGTCGCATCCTTATTGAATGACAGTCTGATAGGCTTTTGTACACTTAACTATCTGCTATTTATAGACCGTCGATAGAAGAAATAAAAGAGCAGTGGGAATTAAAATAAATGGGCAAAAAATACACAGTATAAGATTCGCAGAAGAAATTGCATTAGTAGCAGAAACTAAAACTGAAATTAATGACATGTTAGATAAGATATTCTAGATAAATACCACCTAAAAATAAATGCGAGAAAACAAAAGCAATAATAGTAAGAAGGGAGATCAACAGCCTCATTTATAAGATAAAGCTTAAAAACACAACAATAGAAAAGGTTAATGAATTCTGATGAATTCTCGTATAATAACAAGACAAGAAATGACAAAAGGAGGAAGAGGATTACACTAGGAAAACAAGCCTTCAGCAAAAATAAAATCTTTTTGCAAGCAAACACATCACCATTGAAACTCGTAAAAACTTTATAAAAACCTTTGTATGAAGCGTGTTACTGTGTAAATGTAAAGCTTGGGCGCAAAGAAAATATGAAAGAGGGATATTGTGAGAAAAAGCTCGAGAGCTCATCGCTTTTGTGATACCCTCTTTCCAGTTCTTTTTGGGTCTCTCTTTCTTTCTCCTGTTTGGTGGTATCCATTGCATTATTTTCTTGGGAAGTCTGGCTTTATCGATCCGCTAGACATTACCATCCCATATGAGTTGCCTCTGTTCAATGTCGGTTATTAGCTCTTCATCTACTCCCATCCATCCATTTTGATGGCTTCAAGTTTTCTTCCATTATTTTCTGTAATTCTCCATGTTTCTGCTCCGTACAACAAAGAGCTTTTAATTAGGGTTTCATAGATATTACATTTTCGTTTTTTTTTCTATTGCGCCACTCCAGAGTATACCATTTAAATATGCAGTTAATCTTCTGGCCTGGGTTATTCGTTTTTTGACAATGATAGTTGTGAAGAAAAATTAGGAAAATATTCTTAAATATACAGGACCCTTTCTATGGACCTTCCACGAGAATGTTTGAATAGAGATAGGCGAGTGTATCGAGTTGGAGTCGGAAATTGAAAAGAAGCCGGAAGCGATTGCCGATTCCTATAACAGCATCGGATCGGAGTCGGATCTGAAGAGTGCATGATAGGTTTATCCTGGCAATAAGTTGTACTGTACAAATATGCCTCATGTTCGAAGGATGATCACTTTTTCCTATTTGATATTTCTGAAGTTAAAATTTTATCATTTTTTTACAAACCGTGTATACAACACATTACTTATTACCTTTGAATTTCCTTATTACCAATACACCAAGATATTTTTCATTTTTTTGTTTAAAAAAAAGGTGACCCCGTCTCTAGGATAGGTACAAAATTAAAAAATAATTGGTGTTTGCTCAGTAAAAAATTTTCGTAACGCCATCCGTATTAAAGATAAAGGGCGTTGAAGAAAAAAAATGTATACACATTTAATACGATTTTGCCGAAACTACTGGAAACATTGTAATGAAATTTTATACAAATATGTTTTAGAAGCTGATACATCCCATGAATTTGTTTTTATATCTGACTCTCATAGAGGGCGCTAGTTACACGGTTCGTACCAAGTAGTATTGATCATAACTTTTTTAAGGTTAGATTTATTAATCAAAATTTTAAGTAAACTTAAACATCACTAAATTTTACACCAAAAAGGTACTCTTGGTAAAACTCGATACTGTGTACCGTTTTCGAAATATTTTGATTTGAAAATTATGAAGTAATAATCGATGCTGGTATAAAGTAATAATAAATTTAATTAATTAATTATTATTAATTAGTATGCATTATGTGAATTAAAAATTTTTTGTCTCGTAAAAGAAACCTTATTGATAAAACGGATTTCCTTTCTTGTAACGTTTTACAAAAATCCATCTTAACTTTATCATCGCCTTATTTCTACCCTCCATATTTTCATTCTTATAAGGTAAGTGATTCAAATCAACGATATAAGCTGCCGAAGAAAAGTTAAAATGTTTTTTAAGTATTAACCTTTCTTTTTCCATATCTTAATACCCATTTAAATTGATTTGCTGCCTTTCTGGTTAATTTTTTGTTTGTTGGTCGCGTTTAGAAACGCAATAAATTAAGTTTCAACTACTTAACGATTCTAATAAAAGGCGGTCGCATGAGTAACCGTTTCATAATTGCTAATAAAGTTTTAAAAGTAAACAAGTACCTTTTTTCGACCGCAATCACTCGTTTTTGTTTGTCTCTCGCCATAAACGGAAAATGCGGCGCTAATTTTTATGGCCCCATCGCGGATTAACTGAGAAATGCTTTTTTAGTTGTTTACACTTTTAGAAATCGTATTGTTTTATTCTTTTTTTTATTATTCGGATAACCAGTAAATTGGATTACAATAAAATATAATTTATCTATCATTAGAAATTGTAGATACAACTTTATGACATGTATTTATAAAATTTTATCAGACTTATCAAGAAGACGATCACTTTGTAAAGTCACGAAACAGTTTATTAGAAGTTCATGCGGGTTTCAATTTCAGAACAGTTCAAGCAGGGGTGAGCGGGACCCCTTGGACCGGCGCGTGAAGTTACAGTGAAGCGGCGCGATCGCGTGCCAGAAAAAAGGGTTTTTAAAGTTTTTTTTTGCTTTTATCAACGTAGGTAAAACCTAAGATATTTTTTTACAATAATTCTCAAATAAAAAAACTTCTACTTCATTATTACTTTTTTAAAAAAAAAAGTAAGTTACAATGGAACTTTTATTGTAACAAAAATCACATAAATAAAAAAGGAACTTTAGATTTACAAAATAAACCTTACATGCATCTTTCTAACTACGTTGTTAAACCACTGTACGCTTTGAGTATTAGCCCCATCTCCGTAATAAAGTTGCTAAACTGCAGTACGCTTGTTCAATTACATTTGTATTTACTCTCAAAGATATTAAAACGAAAAACCTTGCAATCGACTTCATGTAACATCCAAAGGGTCAAGAGTTCATACTTGGAGCAGAAACAGTCGATCGCGGAAACTCACAGTACGTATTTCTATTACTTGCATCTAAACCAACGAGCATTCATTTTATGGTAGATTGTAGGGGGGGTCGTGAAGGCTATGCAACCTCTCAAGCACCTCGACCTATCAGATCTTTTGTGCAAAACCCTTAATCTATTCGAGGCCCGGGATTCCGAGACTTCGAGTAAAGTTTATCAGTTTGCTGGGGGCTAAGTTTCTAACATCGAAGTACTTTAGGAAGGTCCCTTCCAGAAACTTAAGCCTCTTGCAGAAAAGCGCTGGGCATTTGCAAAGCGAACGCGTAACAAGTTAGTCCTAGAAAAGTTCAACAAAACCCAAACGCGACCAATTCTACTTCGCAAATACCCTGACCGTTCTAGAACAGTTCTTATTCGAACCCGAATGAAGCTTAAAATTGTCTAATCTCCACACAAATTTAAATACCCCTTCAAAAACAGTAAGAGTAATTCTTTACCTAAGTCAGCACGTATAAATACCGAGATCCAGTGATATTGTGCGAAAATCTCTACCATTTTTTTGAATAAAATTTGGAAAAACGATACGTACGTTCATGTCGCCTCCCTTATTAAGTTCTTCGTCATCATTACCCATCATCCTAATCATGGACACCCGCGATAAACACGTAATGATGGTTATTAGAATATTGCTTTTTTTTTAGTTCGAATTTACTCAACAATCTTGCAGCGTAATAATTATGAAATCAATTAGGAGCGAACGTACAAGCCACGGGCGTCCCTCTGTTTGCCGAAAAGGTGATTATTGTCTGTAATTTAAAATTGACGAAATGCATACAAGTACCGCAGTGGTTTTTTAATTTTGTAAACAATTATTGGAAAACAAGAAGTGGTCGTGGTGCAACTTTAGATAAATTGTTGTTTGATGCTTAAGCTAAAGAGCCTCTAAATAGCGATAATTTCATTTATTTTACGCACTTGTTTTGGAACTTTTTGTGTGTCCTGATACATTTTATAGAAGTACTTTAATTTCTACTGTAATTCCGGAAGCTTTTTATTTTTAATTTTCAATGTCAAAAAGCTTGGTCTTAAATGAGTTCTTCCGCTGATGGTACTTATGTGTTTGGCTTAATTCGTAATCCATACATTTTGACAATGAAATCCTTAGAAAGCATTGGACACGTTTTTATATTTGCCAGTTTGATGCGACAGGAAATCTTTTTATATTTAAAATTATCTCCATGGACTTTGCTCTGACGAATTGTCTCCTATAGACACATTGCTGGGAGCGAAAAGGATCTAGAAGATATTATTAAACTTTGTATTGAAGTGCCAACAAAAAACGGGATGACTATGAACAACAAAAACAAAAATTATGGCTACATCAACCAATATAAAAGAAATGCATCTATGCTTAAAAGTGAAAAAAATAAGTTAATACTTTTGAAAATTTGGGAACAACTCTGGCAGAAACTGGAAGTCTTGAGATTGAATTAAACAAAAAACTAGAAAAGTCTCAAAAAAGAAGTAACAAAATAAACTAAAATAAAATTATACAAAGCTATTAACAGACCCATTCTTTCATTTGGATGTAAGTTGTGGGTGTTAACAAAAAAAAGAGCAACTTAGGTGCGACAGAAATGAGGTATCTAAAAAGGGTATATGGATGCACCAGACTTCTTCTTCTTCTTCTTGTGGTACCCTATCTGTTGCGGACGTTGGCGATTAACATGGCTATTTTAATTTCGTTCGCTTCACTCCGAAACAGTTCTACTGCAGTGAGTCTGTAACATTTACGCAGATTATGCAACCATGATTGTCTTTGTCTACCCGGTCCTTTTTTGCTGCCTGTTTTGCCCTGTAAGATGAGCTGCAGGATACGATACTTCTCATGACGCATGATATGCCCAAGGTATTCCATTTTACCTTTTATAACAGTGAATGAGATTTCTCTCTGTTTTCCGACTCTGCGGAAAACCTCTCCTTGGTAATGTGATCGGTCCACGATATTCGTAAAATGTGATGGTATATCCACATTTCGAATGCCCCCAGTTTTTTCATCATTCGGTCTGTCATTGTCCATGCTTCTACCCCATATAAAAGTAATGAAAATTTGTAGCACTTGGCTAATTTGATTTTTGCCTTCAAAAATATATCTTTACTAGTAAATAATGACCTCATGTTGTTAAACGCTGTTCTTGCTTTTTCAATTCTTGATTTTATTTCTATAGACTGGTCCCATTGAGAGTTTACTAATGATCCAAGATAGCAATGTTTCTCGACCTGCTTTACTGGTTCAGTGTTAAGTATCAGTGGTTCTGCTTGTTGCTGTCGTTTACTGATAACCATCTATTTGGTTTTTGAAATATTGAGCTTCAATGTCCAGACTGGACAGAGTAAAAACTGAAAAATTAAGAGAAGAACTTGATATAGAACAACACTTATTTATATTGTTATCTAATTGCATCTTAATATCTTTAGTTCATAACCCTTACACCTTTTATGGGTGTGCCGATGAAAATCATTCATCCCCAAACACTAATATACCCCTAACTGTAATGGTAATTTGTGAATAAGGATTCTATATATTATGTGGAACTCATTTCATAGCAATTTTTTACTTCCTCCCAAAATCATTTACTAAATTTTTGTGTTTGTTAGTTTTGAGTTAGTTCTTATGCAACAGCTCTGTGCAATGTTAAAAAAATAAGCTTACATCTGCACTCATAGTTTTTTTGAAAATTCATGACATTTAGAGTTAAAACTTGGAATTATTTTAAAAAAGGTTAGTTCAAAACAGAAATCATTACAATACTGTTTCATTGTGATCTTATCATCTTGACAAACTTCGATTTTAATTGGGGATCACGTGAATAATATTATCTTCTTAATCAGCATTTTTTCAACTTTGATAGTTCTTGTACCATTTTTTGGCGACAATTTAACTGCAAAAGATCATTTTTGGTAGTTCTTTTTTCTTTCTACTGAGTAACTGGCAATAGCAACAAATATTTACCATTTTTGTATATTGGATTAAAAAAGCTTGACTATAGGAAAAAAATAGGAAAAACATAGTAAATAGCAAGAAGTATAGTGAATTTTTTAGTAACTTATACACATTGAACTAGGAAAGCGACAGGATTTTATATACTATTCCCGCAGCCATACACGCCTTTGAAGCAGTAAGAGCCTGTAAAGCCAAAGGAACGATTGAAATCTGACTAAATTAGTTGATATTTAATGATTTTACTAAAAGTTTTAGTTTATTATTATTTTCTGTATTGTAGATAGTAATTTAACTTTAGCACTTTTGGTAACACTGTTAAAATCTCAGCACCTAGACACGAGCAACTAGCCAGCGGCTCTATAAACTGAATATGTACAGTATTACAATAATTGTTTACGCTCTGCGCGTTTAAATTTCAAAAACACAATACATCTCGCCCAACGATTAGTGTCAATTCAATAAAACGACTTGCCGAGAGCAGCTGTTATTTTAGTACTTTTACACTTGAGGTAGCCGAACAGCTAAGTATTGCACAATCGATTTTGAACTCTCAAAGTTGAAATAATTGAGGTTAAGGGCTTTTTTCTGTATGTAATTTATGTATTACCTACCTTAATAAATCGAGAGGGTTTATTTAATACGATTTTACTTTTTGTTTGGTAATAAGTGTAATCATTTAAGAAGTATTATACAGGGAGTTTCAAAAAAGGTGACCCTGTCTCTAGGATAGGTAGAAAACTAAAAAATAATTGGGGTTTCCTTTGTAAAAATATTGTGTAACGCCATCCGTATTCAAGATAATGGGCGTTGAAGAAAAAAAATCTATACACATTTATTACGATTTTTCCGAAACTACTGGAAACATTGTAATAAAATTTTACACGAATATGTTTTAGAAACTGATACATCCCATGAATTTGTTTTTATATCTGACTCTCATAAAGGGCGCTAGTTACATGGTTCCTACCAAGTGGTAGTGAACATAACTTTTTTAAGGTTAGATTTAATAATCAAAATTTCAAGTGAATTTAAACATCATTCAATTTTACACCAAAAAGGTACTCTTGGTAAAACTCGATACTGTGTACCGTTTTCGGAATATTTTGATTTGAACATTATGAAGTAATAACCGATGCTGGTATAAAGTAATGATATAGTTATTAATTATTATTATTATTAATTCGTATACATTACGTAAATTAAAAAAATTTTGTCGCGTAAATGAGACCTCATTGACAAAACGGATACATGTTAAAAAATGGGAATTGAGGGCTTTCCTTTCTTGTAATGTTTGACAAAAATCCACTCTAACCGGTAGATTGTCTAGCAAGAGCTCTTGGACTTGTCTGTAATAATAAAGATGTAGCTGCTACTGTTTAAGTATGTTCCAAGTACTTGAAGAAGACGTATTTGTTTGTTTTGCCATGTTTCTTACGCTAACTGGTGGATCTTGATCAACTAAATTTAAAATAATATTTTCTTTATTAATGGTTCTTGTTGTTCTTGGCCTGCCAGAATTTATTTTTTTGGTCTCACATTCCCACTTTTTTGACAACGTCGTTCAATGGCTCTAAATGTATTTTTACTTGGTAAGTTTCTTCTAGGAAACTTTTCTTCATAACGCGTAATAGCTGTTTTCTAAACACTCGCATAAGGTTAATAACATATCGGTGTATTCAACATTTGAGTACATTTTGATTAACAATATCTAATTTTACAAATAACAAGGTTTTAAAAATCTAATTATTGTTTACTCATCGTCATAACTATCAATAAATGTCAGTTTTTCATGGCAAATTTAGAGAAAATCAAGATATACCGATTAGAATGGATTTTTGTAAAACGTTACAAAAAAACAAAGCCCTCAATAACAATTTTTTAACATGTATCCGTTTTATCGATAAGGTTAATTCAGATAATGCATACTAATTTAACTTTATCATTACTTTATACCAGCATCGGTTATTATTTCATAATTTTCAAATCAAAATATTCCGAAAACGGTACACAGTATCGAGTTTTACCAGAAGTACCTTTTTGGTGTAAAATTGAATAATGTTTTGATTAATAAATCTAACCTTAAAAAAGTCATGTTCAATACTACTTGGTACGAACCGTGTAACTAGCGCTCTCTATGAGAGTCTTTTTCTTCTTCTTATCCATATTTAAGATCTTTCGATCTGTTAGTTTTGCAGGTTCCTTTGTATCAGTTCCTGGGAGGTGGACTGCCAGCTGTCCTTCCATCTCTTTGGTGGTCTTCCGGGTGTCTTTTCCCTATTGGTTTCCCTTCAAGTGCGATGCGTGATAGTCTGCTCTGTTCCATTCTTCTTACGTGAGCGTACCAGCATCTTTTTCTTTGTCTTCCCCATCTTACAATGTCTTGCACTCCGCACTGTTCCCTGATGTCAGTGTCCCTAATTCGGTCTCCCCTTGCTTTTCCCATTATAGTCCTAAGCGTTTTCATTTCGGCTACTCAAAGCATGCTTTTCGTTTTGTTGGTTTCTTCTCTGGTTTCTATTCCGTATGTCATGATTGGCCTGATACAAGTCTTATAGATCCTGACCTTGTTATCTTTTCGCATGTATTCGTTCGCCCATATTATCTGTCTTAAGCAGCCTGATATGGCGGTCGCTTTGTTAATCTGACTTCTTAGGTCCTTCACTGGGTCGTGATAGCTCGACAGATCCATACCCAGATATTTGAATTGTGAGACTTGCTCGATGATTTTGTCCTGAATTACCAGCTCACATCTTACGGGATCTATGAGAGTCAGTTATAAAAACAAATACATGGGATGTATCAGCTTCTAAAACATATTAGTATAAAATTTCATAACAATGTTTCCCGCAGTTTTGGCAAAATCGTAATAAATGTGTATGGATTTTTTTTCTTCAATGCCCTTTATCTTGAATACGGATGGCGTTAGGAAAATTTTTTACCAAGCAAACCCCAATTATTTTGTAGTTTTTTACCTATCCTTGAGACGGGGTCACCTTTTTTTGATACACCCTGTATAGTGTCTATATATTGGTTAATAGTTACAAAATATTTTATTATACGTCATTGGTTCGATTCGTTGTGCGCTTCTGTTAAAAGTGTAGTGAGGAAGCTGCAAGTATGCCTTTCAATAGTTTAACTATTTTAGCTACGGTAAGGAGACGCCTATGTAGAACGCGTAGGCGATAAGAAGGTAGTACTAATTATAAATCGGTACTTACCACAGAAAAGCTACTCCTGTTGCTGGATTTTAATTAACCAGCGAGCAATAATTAGACAAGTCATCGACGATGCGAGTGATTAAATAAAAACAATATATCGTTATTGAAATAACAATGTTCTTAATGCCGAGAAAGCAAATAATGGAGATATTAATCTTGCGCTAAGTGAAAATTACGCTTCGACTTATGTTGGGAAGGTGTAAAGTATAAAATTGAAATGTTGGTTGTGGGTTGCGTTGTAAAAGACAAAAGATTCTTTTATTGCACGTAATACAAATATGATGGTGTATCATCCTCAATGGAATTTATACAGGAAAAATGTTTTAAGTTTGCAATTTTTTTTAATGCTTTGATTTTCTTTTTTTATTTGCACGAAATATTTTAAGTCAGTTAATCGACGTGCATATTAATAAAAACAAACAATAATGAGATGCAAAATAGTATATTTCATTAGGAGTCGAGAACACGGAAAGTCATGCAAGCACGGAAAAAGCATTTATGGACGTGTAGTGAACGATACTTTTTATTATATCTACCTGAAAACCACAAATTGTTAAGATATTATCACTAAAAATATCAAAAAATTGTCAAAAAACAAGCGTTATTCACCCCGTTGCTAAGAAAATAAACGGAAAAATTTGCATTGTATTGTATATTATTTTATTTTGACATGCAGGTAGGCAGCTGATGACAATAGTGCACCCTAAAAGAAGCCCGAGTTTGAACGTAGGGCTTCGCATTCCTCTTTAATTCTCTTGTTTTTAAGTGTGTCAATTGTAGTTTTTACACCATTAACCATCATTAACCCGTCAAATTCAGTCTTCACACCCCTTCGTGGTCACTTTGGAGACCTGCAGAACATCACTTTCCAAAGACTCATTCATCCAACGAATTGCGAGGCTTTGGAACTCATTGCCTAGGGAGGTGTTCCCCGAGGCATACAACCTCCAGAAATTTAAGAAGAACACCAACTCCTACCTTCTTTCCCTTGATTCCGACGATGTTCTCTGAACATTACAGGATATCCCTTTTCGTGGGAACCAGAACATATAAAAAAAAAATTTGTCTCGTAGGAATAGGATGTCGCGCTACGAACTCTTCTAAATCATGTTGTAATAGGAAGGATGCAAATATAATATATTTATAAGGATTTTGTGAATTAAATGTTAAAAAAATGAAACTTAAGGACTATTGCAACGTTTCATTTTTACCAATAACTACGAATTAAAAATAATTTTAAACGAAACGTATTTTAATCCACCAGTTCTAGTGACGTTACTCCTGACAACTTATTTGATGTTAGTTACAGTAGAAAAAATTGACATTAACCCTACACATTAATCCTACACTTATGTATGGTAAAGAATGTTGGGTTTGGCAGAAGATGCATGAAAATAGGATGAATGCTGCGGAGATGAGTAGTCTGAGAATTGTATAGCCGGAGTGACTCGGTTGGATAAAGTAAAGAATAGTGAGATGAGAGAACGATGCGGTGTTAAAGAAAATGTGGTTACAAAGATAGACAATGGAATGCTTAGATGGTATGGACATGTAGAAAGGATGTATGAAGGAAGATTGACGAAACAAATTTATAAGGCGAGCGTGAATGGATGAAAACAAGCTTTATCCAATTTTTGACGTCGTTCTCCGCAAGCCAAATGCCACCCATACTAGAGTTATGCGTCCTTGAATTTCGCAGGTTTGGTTATCTCGGTTTATTCTCAGTTCATGGCCTAAATATTTATAAGATGTTACATACTCCATTTTAGATTCGGTAGGGATATGTTGCTACTTGGAACTAAGTTTGTTATATATTGAGTTTTTGTACGGTTAATTTTTAGACCTACCTCATCCGACGCCGCAATTAGTGTCCTTAGTAACTCTTGGGCTTCTTTAAGGTTGTCCGAAATCAACACGATATCGTCAGTAAAGCGTAAGTGGTTTAGTCATTCACCATTTATATTGAATCCCATGTTCTCCCAACCTATTATTATTACAGTCCATTTAAAACCGAATAACATTAATTTCAGTTGTTCACGCCCAAAGTACGATTAATTGTATTGTATTCATTAATATTGATGGGATTTATTCATCGGGACAATAAGTACTAGATAAACAAGTCATGACAGGAAAAATGTTAAATATTCATCAACCGAAAATTTAGTGATTGGATATATTGAATAAAAACATTAATACAGCACACGTGAGAAAAATAAACGTTACAAATATACATGTCTCCATGTACGTAATAATTTTGCATCAAAGGAAAGCATGCACATTATGTATTTCAAAATAATATTTTAACAAACATTAACTGATTTTCTAACACGATTGTGCATAATACAAATGTTATGATGGAATGAATTATCATCAATTTAATGTTTGCGATAACTTTCACGAGATTACAGTTAAAAAAAAAATTCAAAAGCAGCGCTGATGATTAGGTGTACTGTTAATTTTTTAATTAAATACTCTTGATTATGTAAAGATGTATAGACTAAAAATTACCCAAAAAAATATTTCTTTGTTAAATCCAAGATGCCCTCTTTATCTGGTAAGAAAAATGCTGTGATAGTCATCAAGACACGATAAAAATTTTCACTGTTGAATTATCGCAAAAGAACAAAATAAAATAAAA
Organism: Agelastica alni; assembly: GCA_950111635.1. Lineage (NCBI taxonomy): Eukaryota > Metazoa > Arthropoda > Insecta > Coleoptera > Chrysomelidae > Agelastica > Agelastica alni. The sequence continues at coordinate 17,838,812 of OX467712.1, forward strand.
AAAATAAGATCAACGTCATACCGTTATTAAAAGCTCATCAAATGTAAAGGGAACCATGCAGGAATATCTTTGGTTTCCTCTTTTGTTGCACAGGTTGTTGATAATTAGCCACAGAAAACTTCCCAAAATACACACATAGAAATAATCAAAAGATATTAATTTATATTTAAATGTTATTGAGTTTGGTTCATTAAATATTTTGGTTTTTTGACCCACTGGTATGTCACTGTATTTTCTGATGATTTTACTTCAGCGCAAAGAAAAGATTACCTTCCTCCTCTTTCAGTGCCTATTGTACGGTCTGTTGGTTCTAAAAAAAGAGGTTAACTGGAAAGTTTAGTAGTAGAATGTTCGCCTGCCACGCGGGTTCGATTCCCGGCCGATGCATTTTTGTTTGTGCTTTTTCCATTTAATACATAATTTTTTTAAATCGTTTAAATTGTATTAAGGTATTCGCGAACTACATTTTAAAATTGTTTGGCATATCAAAACGGAGACAGATAATTTTCTTGGTAAATGGAATAGTTTACTGATGAGAAAATTAATGTCATTGTTCTAAAAGCGTGGGGTGCTTTGTATGACAAACAAAACAGTGACATTAATTTTCTCGTTAGTAATTTTATTCTTATGTTTAGAATTATTTTTTACTTTTTAGTTTGATTGACTCTAAAAGTGTGCTTTTTAGTTTTTTTTTAAACTATAATTTATTATCATATAACCTCAACACAGGGTTGTACAGACACGTGGAAATTTTGTGAAAACGCATTTGTTATTTGTGTTAGATCATATATGCATATTGTTTTATTACTGCAATTAAGTTTTAAAAAATGAAAACTGCAGCAAATGTGTGTAATACAGATTTAGAAAAGTAAGTTAATAAAATTGGATAACTTGATACAAGTGTTTACTGTTTACATTCGTTTATTGTACATGCGATTTGAGTGTTTACTATTTATTTAACTATTTAAATTATAGGGAGACAATAGTGAAATCATGTGTTCAGATTCTAAAAGAGTATGGAAAGCGCACACGTCAGAGTGCAAATAAAATACCGAAAACCAATGCTCAACATTTTTTTTTTCACTTAATACCTTGATCGAAATTTATAAAGAGCGTAAGGAACTTTGTTCCTATCGGAACAGGTTGATACCGTACCAAGTATGAATAGGACCTCCGAATGCTGCTTGCTATCGTTATATAGAAAGCATTTATTTTGTAAACAGTTGCATATTGGTGTTCATCTTTTTAGCTCATATTTATTTTGTTGTTGTCTAGTTGTAAAAGTATAGTTATTTCATGTCTAGATTTGATGTTTCTTTATATAATGTCTCTGAAGGATCCTTTTTCGTGATGAGTTATTTTTATAATAGTTTTTCTTATTTGTTCTATATTTGCCTCAGGCAACAATAAAAAGGTACGATTCAAACAAGGCAAAGTATAGCAAGCGCATCTGCTAATGCTGTTAATTTGTATGTTACAGTGCGCAATTTTTTGACCAAATAGTCACTATGTTTATTCTATTTCAGATAAGCGACTACTTCTAAAATTACAACCATCGTTTGAGTTTAAAAGATCCAGCCGGTTGGTTGTAGATAATTCATTTGTAAACTGATTCAGCAACGTACGATGCCATTTTAATGTTAGACATGTGTTTAAAGAGTGTCATCTGTTGAAAATCCTTGCGTAAAATCCGCGTCAAGGATACGGTTACTCTTTTACAAGACAAACGACTTACTTGCGAAATGGACCATTTAGATTCCGTGGTCTTCGTCATCATCGTTGAATGTATCTCTCCCACTCTTATTTTTGCTTTTTTTCTACGTTTTAATTCTTTTTTTATGCAGAACCGTAATTTATAATTTGATATGCCGCATTCTCACTACAAAATCTTTATTTTTTTAACTAACTTTTAATATACAAACCAATTTAGGCATGTACCTCTTTAAGCTTGGTTTATTCATAATTTTTACTTATAATGTGTAATTTCAAACTAAAACTTTGGCCAATTGAGAAGACATCACTCGAGGACAGACTGCTGAATCTCCGGAAATAAAACCGTGAAAACCACTGAAAAAATTACGTATGGGAGTTGGCAAATACAAATATAATTTGGCAAAATGGGGTATCACTCTATGTATACACATTTTTTTTTTACTGAAAATAGTCGCAAAAAGGGTAGACCTATCGTGTCGGCTGCGGACGGGGCCCGCACTGCGACTATTAGAAGGGGGAGGGATTATGGAAAGGAAATGATTGTGAACCCGCTTTTTAAAAAGTTGCAGGTCATAGTTCTCTGAAAAACTGATTTTGGAAGCTTATTCCATTCTGTAACAGCCCTGTAAAAGAAGGATTCTTGATGGAGATTGATCCTTGTAGTGTCAATCTTGAGAGTAAATGGGTGAGACTGATCTGCGTGCCTAGTTCTTTGGCCGAATGTGGCCAGTGGTGGTACAAGAGTTTTATTTTGAAAATATCTGTACAGTAATGCCTGGTCTGCAGTTCTTCTTCTATATTCTAGTGGGTAAAAGGTATCTGTGAGAGTTGAGCTGTTTATTAACCGAATGGCCAAAATTTAAAAAACGAACAGCGTGTTTTTTCTTTAACTGAACGGCATTCCTACGGATTTTTCTATAAACATTTTTTGTACAAATTTAATTGAAATTGGAATGGCAATAGAAGAAAATACCTAATTCTGCGACATTTATTTTAAGTCAAAAGAGTTGGGTCATTCAGAGAAAATTGAAACCGAAATGTTAAAAAATTAGCTTAGAGGATATAAACTGAAAAAGACGTATGAAAACGTAAAAAACAAATACATGAAATACATTTTTAAAAATTTATTAAACCTTTTAAAGAAAAGGAAAAAAACAGGTTATGACAAGATTAGCATGAATCATGAATTAAGTATCTTTGTGTAAGAAACCTTATTTAAATGAAATAATGAACACGATAAATGCGGTTTTACATTTCGATAACATTTTATTAAAAAATATTTACATAAAAGTATAAATTATATCGGATTTAATTGAATCAAAGCTCTAACTACGATCCTGCGTAAATGGCCACTTCATGTATTTAGCAAACACTCACACAAGCAGCATAAACACACTCACACACACATATACCTCTCCTATTTGTTTCTTCTTATTATTCATTCAATGATGTGCAATCGTAATTGTATCTCGCCTCGTTACTTTTGATTCAAGTGTATTGTTTAAGTTTGTTAACTCCAAAAACAGTGGTGTCTACGCGTCGTAAAGGAAGCTAAATAATCATCATGACACACACCGTCTTCAAAAGCAGTTAAAACATTTTCACGAACAAAAAATAAATGAAGACGTTTTCTAAATATCGCCAATCAAAAAACAATCAAATTATTAATTTTTTACAAAATTCGTTTTAATTTACTTTTGATGTAACAGAAAAAACTTTTTTTGCAAAGACGGTGTAACTATCGAAAAAAAATCATGGATAATCATGTGATAATGATGTGCCACATATGATACATTACTTAATTACTTCATGGCTTACAACCCTGGGTAGGTCTTTGCCAACTTCACAATATTCCTCCAACGCTGTCTGTCTGTCATAGCATCTAAGGGTTTATCAATACTCATTACCCTTAGGTCTTTGGCGATATTATCTTTCCATCGAAGGCGTGGGCGGCCTAATGGTCTTTTTCCTACTGGTGCTTCTTCCCATGCAAGTTTAACTATGCGGCCATCTGGTAGTCTCCCTACATGTCCTGCCCACTGCAGTCGTTTAGGTTTTACTTCTCGCACAATATCTGAATCTCCTTACAAATCTATCAGCTCTTTAATGGTACGGATTCTGTATCGCCCTGTTGATGTATCCAAAATCAGGCCATATATTTTTCTAACGATTCGCCTTTCGAAGACAAGAAGACGCTCTTCATTAGCTGCTGTTAGCGTCCAAGCTTCATTCCCTATTTTAAATTAAGGGGTTGGAAAGTGGAAGGGAGGGGGTCCATCCTGTACGTTTATACCGAGTATATTTTGTAAAAAATTAGGTGAATAAAAACAATAATTAATTAAATTACCCAGTTGATGGACAACAACACTGTAGCACTACAACCCTGGGTGGGTCTTGGCTGCTTGAACCACCTTTCCCCATCAAGTGCGGTCTAGGGCAACATTTTCCCAGTTATCAATTCTCATTATTTGCATGTCTTTGCGAGTTTTGTCTCTAAATCTCAGCTTAGGTCTTCGCAGTGGTCTCTTTCCTCTTGGGGCTTCCTCCCATACGTTCTTTATAAGCCTTTGGTTGTTACTACGCTGGACGTAGCCAATCCATCTTAGTCGGTTGGATTTTATTGATGGACAACCTACAAAAATATGTTCAATATATTTTTTCCATAATATTTTCTGTAGTAATATCACAAGAGAGTGAGAATAAATTAAAAATAATTTGACAGATTTAAGAAAACTTGTTACCAGGCGATAGACACGAGAGCCCAAAGGTTTCGAGTGGCTGTTGTTAAATGGCAACAAGTTTGAGAAAAGGTCTGGAGTATTATTATCTAATTTATCGAACTCTCGTGTGGTATTCGATAGATAATTTTTTGACGTTACAATAAAATTCACTGTTAAGATTTTATATTTTTATTTTAACAAATTTATATCATTCGACTCAATATAAACTGAATGAGTTATTTAAATTAGGATGCATTGAAGTTTTGAACATGAAACAATTAATTATTATAAATGTTGTGCGCTTGGATGGAGCATTTTTCAACATTGTTTTGTTCAGATGTGATGAAAATTAATGATACTCTCTCTGTCTCAGGTTATTAATTAAATTTGAATGATGTTCATTATCAAATTGCAAGTAAGGTTTCAATGAATAAGATGAGCTGTGTCCTGTGATTTTTATAATTTCCTGCTCATTGATACCTGCTTTGGCAAGATGAGACACTGTAGTCGATCGTGCGGAATGGTTGGTAATTTTAATTTGTTTAATATCGAGTCCAATCATCTCTGCAGATTTTTTTACCTACCTAGACATCATGCTCACCCCTATCGGCATATTTTTGTACCATCCTGAAGAATATAGTTTATCCCAAGCAATATTTACTGTTTGGGATTCATTTTACAAATTTAATGAAAATTTATGACAGACGCGTCAGACCAAGAAAATACGTTGTCATGTGGTTGTCATTTAATAAAAACAATGTACATGAATAATGTAAGTAGATTATTTTCACTATAATAATGTTTTGATTGGCTAAAACGTATATGAATTACTGAAATTGAATACTTCTATTGGTTTCGGGAAACGTCAAAAAATAATCGGGATTATAACTCAACAAAAAATTATACAATAACTACATTATTTCTATCTACGATTTTGTTAAGTTCAAAGTCGAAGTCGCAGTGGATTTATTTAACAGATACTCGCAAACGTATAAATCAAACATCAATTTATTTGGCTAGCACATGTGAACATAATAAAATAAACGAACTTTGTTTAAATAAAAAAAATATCGCGGTAGACTTCACTCCCGTTAGGAGCTAATCCATCAAATACAATTTAGAAGACGCATTTTTTTTAAAGACCATACACAAAAATTAGATGTGCAAATAACAGGTGACCCTGGTAGCTATTATCATAACAAATATGTAGTTGTCGAAAGACCAACAAACGAGATGTGGATAAATATATATTGGCCTTCTGCCTATTAGAAGCCGGAATGGTATTTGCCTTTTTCAAATATCTAAGATGTTTAATTAAAGAAGATATTACCTTGTTTTTATATATGTCAGAATTTATTAAAAATTCTTAGACTTTGTTTTGCAAAACGTAGTGGTAGTCAGTTATGAACTTGACTATTGAGTAGTACCCATAAGTCAGTAAACACAAGCAGTCTGTTGTTTGTTTGTTATTATCTGAAGACAATAAACAGAAAGTTAACTACAGATTAGAGTGTATTTGTTTTGCACAAATGATGGAAACATGATCATAATTACTGTGATGTTTGTAATTTCTTTGCAAGACTTTTTCCAAACAACCAACTTCCATCTCAAGGATTCGCAAATTAAATTAAAGATTTCAAGAGACTGGGTCACTAGTGGAGCTTCCTCGTTTTGGTAGGCCAAAGTTTGTTGCTACAGAAGAGATTCTTAATGTTGTCGTGCAATGTTTTGTGCAATCACAGTAAAAAAAAGCGTCCAAGGTGTTCCAAATTGCAGCCTACAAAGGATTCGGAAAAGTCTGCATATGAGACTATATATACAGTGTGTACATAAAATAACAAATTTGCTAATATTTCGATTTCTGTTAGGTTTAAAAAAAAATGTTCAATAAAAGTTTTTTCAAATAACTCATCTGCATAAGTCGATTTAAAGTATACAGGGTGCACCGGTTAAAAAATTAAAAATACATTATTCGAAAGCTGGTGCTTCCCGTATGGTCTCATTTTAATTTAGTCTAGTTCTGACAATGGCATCCACGAGAAAACCTTATAAGTCTTAAATTTGCATTAAGTATGTGCGCGACAAATGGACGAATAACTCAATATCATGCCAACCGATTTCGATGGTTCTTTTTTTATTAGAAAGGATGTACTTCAAGAGTAGTTTAATGAAAGTTTGGTTAGGTTCCGATTATGGGATCTATGACAAAGTAACGGAACTCTTAAATTCTTAGGAGACAATTAACTATACTCTGCCAAATCTTTTATAGGCTATCCGGATATTTGTTGAAGTTGGTTTTTTTTCCAAGAATTATACTATATATATATATATATATATATATATATATATATATATATATATATATATATATATATATATATATATATATATATATATAGTTAACTTCAAGACCCACTTAAAGATGATAGGCGCATGGAATTCTGCTCGATCCGACAAGAAGCTGAACTTTTACGAAGCGACTCTTAAACGTGAATGGCGGAATGTGCATACATTGGGCAAATCGGTAGAGGTCGACCTCGGAGAACATATCTCGATCAGATCAACATTGTTTTGAAGAAAGGCCAGGTCAAGAGTACCAACAACCGAAGAGCATGTATGAGAGCACTGATAAAAGTAGAGGAAGCAAAAGATGTGTGTGAGAACAGTAGCAGGTGGAAGGAAGTGGTCTCTGCCTACCCCTATGGGAAAAAGGCGTGACTTTATGTATGTATGTATGCATACATAACTGCGTCCACTGAGATTCTACGATAGAGTAATAAACTTTTTTGTTATGATTGTGTGAGCAGGGGTTTTAAGCGATATTTTTTAAACGATACCTACTGTCAGTTTTCTAAAGTATAGAGATATGCTTTTAGAAGTGTTAGAATTGGAATCGCAACAAGATGGAGCATTCCCGCAATATGTAGCTATTGTAAGAAATTTTATAAATTAATGCATTGATAAATGTATTGGAAGAAGGGGTGTCATTAAATGACCGCTACTATTCCCAGATATCACGTCCATGGATTTTGCAGTCTAAGTATAATAAAAAATAACATTTATTCCGTAAAGATTTGTGATGTTGTGCATTTGAAAACTCAAATCCAATCAAAATTTAAAAACCCACTAACCCAGAAGACAAAAATTTGTAAATCAGTGTTTTAAAAGATAAAATGTTTGCTTAAAACAGTATGAAAAACACTTTAAGCATTTTTTGTAGGTTTTTTGAGCTGTATTAGTAATTGTGTGTTGATATTTAAATTGTTTGTTAAAATCTGGGAATCCCACGACCATCTCGCTTGTACATACTTTCATTGACAGCTTGACAATTAATTTCTGAAACTATGTAAACGGTTATAATTACTTGTTAAATATTTATCAACTTATTTACGTCATGTTAGTGTAGTTAAATGGCGAAAATGATTTGTTTGTAGAAGCATTTTAATGAGGATCATGAGTGATATATCACCCCGATGGACGTAGCGAAATTTATATATTTATTAAATTTTTCCTCAGATGATCCAAAATTCAGTTCTACAGGGTGTTTAAAAAAAAGGTGACCACCGTCTATAGGATAGGTAGAAAACTAAAAAATTATTTGGGTTTGCTTAGTAAAAAATTTTCGAGACGTCATCCGTATTCAAGATAAAGGGCGTTGAAGAAAAAAAATTGTACACATTTATTACGATTTTGCCGAAACTACTGGAAACATTGTAATAGAATTTTTTACGAATATGTTTTAGAAGCTGATACATCCCATGAATTTGTTTTTATACCTGACTTTCGTAGAAAGCGCTAGTTACACGGTTAGTACCAAGTAGTATTGGACATAACTTTTTTAAGGTTAAATTTATTAATCAAAATTTCAATTGAACTTAAACACCATTGAATTTTACGCCAAAAAGGTACTCCTGGTATAACTCGATACTGTGTACCGTTTTCGAAATATTTTGATTTGAAAATTATGAAGTAATAATCGATGCTGGTATAAAGTAATAATAAAGTTAATTAATTAATTATTATTAATTAGTATGCATTATGTGAATTAAAAATTTTTTGTCCCGTAAAAGAAACCTTATTGATAAAACGGATACATGTTAAAGAATTAGAATTGAGGGCTTTCCTTTCTTGTAATGTTTGACAAAAATCCACTCTAACCGGTAAAAACTCTGGCAAGAGCTCTTGGACTTGTCTGTAATGATAAGTATGTAGCTGCTGCTCTTTAAGTATCCTCCAAGTACTTTAAGAAGACGTATTTGTTTGCCTTGCCATATTCCTTACGCTAACTGGTGGATCTTGATCAACTAAATTTAAAATAATATTTTCTTTATTAATGGTTCTTGTTGTTCTTGGCCTGCCAGAATTTATTTTTTTTGGTCTCACATTCCCACTTTTTTGACAACGTCGTTCAATGGCTCTTAATGTATTTTTACTTGGTAAGTTTCTTCTAGGAAACTTTTTTGCATAACGGGTAACAGCTGCACTAGAGTTTCCTAAACACTCGCCTAAGGTTAACAACATGTCGGTGTATTTAACATTTGAGTACATTTTAATCAACAATAACTAATTTTACAAATAACAAGGTTTCAAAAATCTAATTATTGTTGACTTATCATCATAACTATCAATAAATGTCAGTTTTCCATGGCAAATTTAAAGAAAATCAAGATATACCGATTAGAATGGATTTTTGTGAAACGTTACAAGAAAGGAAAGTCCCTAATCCCAATTTTTTAACACGTAACCGTTTTATCGATGAGGTCTCATTTACACGAAAAAATATTTATAATGCACATAATGCATACTAATTAATAATAATAATTAATAACTGTATTATTACTTTATACCAGCATCGGTTATTACTTTATAATTTTTAAAACAAAATATTCCGAAAACGGTACACAGTATCGAGTTTTACCAAAAGTTCCTTTTTGGTATAAAATTGAATGATGTTTAAGTTCACCTGAAATTTTAATTAATAAATCTAACCTTAAAAAAGGTATGTTCAATACTACCTGGTACGAACCGTGTAACTAGCGCCCTCTATGAGAGTCAGATATAAAAACAAATTCATGGGATGTATCAGCTTCTAAAACATATTTGTATAAAATTTCATAACAATGTTTCCAGTAGTTTCGGCAAAATCGTATAAAATGTGTACATTTTTTTTCTTCAACGCCCTTTATCTTGAATACGGATGGCGTTACGAAAAATTTTTACTAAGCAAACACCAATTATTTTTTAGTTTTGTACCTATCCTAGAGACGGGGTCACCTTTTTTTTAAACACCCTGTATTAAAAATGAAAATATGTTGAGGTGGTTAGAAAGAAGTTGTATGCACGGTTTGTAAAAAAATGATGAAAATTTCAACTTCAGAAATATCAAATAGGAAAAAGTGATCATCCTTCGAACATGAGGCATACTCGCCTGTCTCTATTAACTGCATATTTAAATGGTATACTCTGGAGTGGCGAAATAGAAAAAAAAACGAAAATATAATATCTATGAAACCCTAATTAAAAGTTTTTTGTTGTACGGAGCAGAAACATGGAGAATTACAGAAAATAATGGAAGAAAACTTAAAGCCATCAAAACGGATGTTTTTAGACGGTCCTTGCAAAAATCCTGACGCAAAATAAATCGAAACGAGGAAGTTCGAAGGAAAATGGGAGTAGATGGAGAGCTAATAATCGACATTGAACAGAGGCAACTCATATGGGATGGTAATGTCTAGCGGATCGATAAAGCCAGACTTCCCAAGAAAATAATGCAATGGATACCACCAAACCGGAGAAAGAAAGAAAGACCCAAAAAGACCTGGAAAGAGGGTATCACAAAAGCAATGAGCTCTCGAGCTTTTTCTCACAATATCCCTCTTTCATATTTTCTTTGCGCCCAAGCTTTACATTTATACAGTAACACGCTTCATACGAAGGTTTTTATAAAAATTTTACGAGTTTCAATGGTGATGTGTTTGCTTGCAAAAAGATTTTATTTTTGCTGAAGGCTTGTTTCCCTAGTGTAATCCTTCTCCTCCTTTTGTCATTTCTTGTCTTGTTATTATACGTGTATCAGCTTCTAAAACATATTTGTGTAAAATTTCATTGCAATGTTTTTAGTAGTTTCGGCAAACGCCCTTTATCTTGAATACGGATGGCGTTACGAAATTTTTCTACAAAGCAAACCCCAATTATTTTTTAGTTTTCTACCTATCCTAGAGACGGGGTAACCTTTTTTGAAACACCCTCTATAGACGGTGTTTTCGAATGTCCGAAACTGGTGATTTTGTTTTTTTTAAATCAAGATTCTAGTTTTGTCATCGTAAAGGTTTGAATAAATATTATGGCGGTTTATGAATATTTCAAGCAGCAAACACGACAAAAATTTAAAAAAAAACCGGACGTATTTTCGACTAATTTAAGTTCGTAATAAAAGGCGAACGCCGCCTATCATTGTTAGATCACGTACACGTCTATTCACGTACAAATCACTTTGTGCATATAAAAACATTCTTGAATAATATCGGGTGTCGTAATGAACTGTGGATGTCGGTTATTAAATATAGAAAACATAGAAAGAACCGCAGGGCTGCTTCCACCAAAGCAGTATTCGATAGTGGACGTGTTAGAAGAAGTTTTGTAATGTGGAATTAGTAGCTGTAACGCTTGGGCACGTTATACAGATGATATTAAAATAAACAGGATAATTTTATGTCTAAAACTGAAAGTATTAATTAAATATTGGAATACTTCTTTATATTTAATATACAAAAATTAAACTATGGGTGACGTGCAGCACGTGGTCACTTTATGACATCGGTAGAAAGAGTGACATGGACGTAATGTCACTGCTTGTGATGGGTAACGTGCAAATGGTACAACAAATGACACATCTTTAATAAGGTTTCGTGATTCTGGTTAACGATAAAGCTTTTCTGAGCTTTTTTGTTTTTTTTTTTAGTATAGAGTGAGCTTTTTGACAAATATTTAGGTTTGAGAAACAATATTGTGGTGTTTTTATTGATGTTTAAAAACTAAACATTAATATTCAAGTGTTAAAAATCGGGCAATGGTTGAAATCGACTTTTTTTCGATTTGGATAAATTTTTGTCAGATGTTTTATTTTATCATGAAACAAAATCTTGCCAACAAAAAAAATTAAAAAAATTATCACGTTTATATTTTAAATAAACTATTATAGCTACAAAAATGGGATTAATGGGTTATGTAGGGTCATGAAAAATATATTTTCGAAATTTATTTTCGAAAAATGATAGATTGGCAGTATTTTAAAAACTAAAAAGTCGTAGAAATCGTTCAGTTTTAAATTTTTGGCTTAATTATTTTTAAAAAATGTCTTTAATTAATCTAAAAATATCCTGAAATTTTCGTATAATCTTAATCTGTCCGTTATAGCCTTCTTTTTTAAATAGTATATAGAAAACGGGAAAATACCAGGAAACATTAAAAATTAAATACTAGCTTTTGCCCGCGATTTCGAGCGCGTGAAATTTAGTTTTATCTTAGTATCTTTACATTACATTACATTTTTGCGGTTGGGCCATTGGCATAGGCACCTATGTCGCCTAGATCTTTTGATCCTTTGTGACTACCGCTGTGTTGCTTGTAGGCAACAAGCTTTTGAAATCTGTTATAAAAATTTTTCGAACAATCATCAATTTCCTTGGGTTATTACTACTGAAAATCAACCCTCGGCATTACATTAATATTTGTGTAAAGTTTTTCTAAATCACGTCTCATCCTAATTGACAGGAAATTACTCATTATCCAACGTCATGTTATCTTACGATCTTTGCCATATCAAGATTTTTATTCAATTAACTCTTCACCAGCATGCAAAAACAATTAAATAAAAAGTTGACTGTTGATAGCTATCAAATTCAAATATTTTTCGTTGATTATCTTTGTTAAAGATTCTTTAGCAAAATTATTTAATACCGTCAACAATTTCATTGGAGACAATGAAATGTAAACAAAATGACGACCACTTTAATAAATAATTTCAACGAAGCATCACAAGCATATCTATATAAAGAGCTTTTAATAGAAATGTAAACATAGTAAAACCAAGTCTACTTGGTAATTTCCCGCTATTATTTTTTAAGTTAAAATTAGATTACAATACGAGGGCTGTTGCAGAGTCAGCTAACCAAAATTATTGTAACTGTAGCTGTAGATCATTTTAATAAATACAGGATGTTATTTTTTTAAAAACACCAACCATGGCAAGATTCTCTAACATAAAAGAAAATTAAATAATGTTGCGATATTTACTCTTGGGTTCGGTGATTTTGAAACACTCGTATAATTTATTTTATAAAATCCTACAATCACTTGTATAATTACAATCTCTATGCAATTTCTTTTTAACACTTTATTAATATTAATAATAATATTATTAATAACTGACTTCACAAACTTTTTTTTTACTGAAAATAGTCGCAAAAAGGGTAGACCTATCGTGTGGGCCGCGGACGGCCCGCACTGCGACTATTAGAAGGGAGAGGGATTATAGAAAGGAGATGATTGTGGACACGCTTTTTAAAAAGTTGCAGGTCATAGTTCTCTGGAAAAACTGATTTTGGAAGCTTGTTTTATTCCGTAACAGCCCTGTAAAAGAAGGACTCTTGATGGAGATTGGTCCTTGTAGTGTCAATCTTGAGAGTAAATGGGTGAGACTGATCATCGAGCCGAGTTCTTCGGCCGAATGTGGCCAGTGGTGGTATAAGAGTTTTTATTGCTCTGGAGCATCTGCCATAGAAATATCTGTAGAGTAATGTCTGGTCTGCAGCTCTTCTTCTATGTTCTAGTGGGTTCTAGTTTGGTGATGAACCCTAAACGTGCGAGCAATACTTCAGTAGAGGTCAGATTTGAGCCTTGTACGTCGTCAACAGTTGATCAGGAGTAAAAAACTTTCTAGTTTTTCACAGAAAAACCAGCATCTGGCTTGTTGACTTTGCGATGTTAGCAACATGGTCATGCCAAGACATATTATTAGACACCGTGACTCCCAAAATCGAGATGGAGGGACTTGATTCAAGGGTATTTCCGGACATTGTGATGAAATGATTTGCGGGATTCACTTTTTTGGAAAACGTGGCGCTTTGTGTTTACTGGGCGTTGAACTAAACAAGATTTTTGGTTCCTACTCGACGATTGCTTCAAGATCTCTATTAATGAAGTCAACCTGTTCCTGCATGAGTCTATTTGTATCATTCACCAAAAGTGATCGATAGGAAGTGAATGTTGAGACAAGTGTGCTGTGGTCTGCGAAATTGTATATGGGATTCGTGGTGTTTTTCAAGAGGTCGTTGATGTGTAAAAGAAATAGGGTGGAGGACAGGATGGAACCCTGTGGGACCCCGGCATTAATTTTCAACGCATCAAAAGAAATACCGTCAAATGCCACATGTAAGAAGCGATCTTGCATGAAGCTTATGAGCCATTGGCGCAATTTAAAGACCGTAGGCAGATAATTTGCTTAACAATGCCTGGTGCCAAACGCGGTCGAATGCTTTAGATATATCCAAGGCTATTGCACAGGATTTACCAAACTTCTCAATAGTGTTTGTCCAGAGCTGAGTGACATAAGCCAGCAAATCTCCAGTAAACCGAAGTTATCGAAATCCATATTATCTGTCATGAATTATCTCAAATTTCTCCAGATATTTGATGAGTTTTACGTTGACCGCTTTTTTACTTCATACTAAAACTTAAAAATTTTGCGATCGCTGTCTTTTTATATATTTACAATTTATTAATCGAAAGAGCGAGAGAGTTCTCTTTCGTTCCCGAAGTTGTTTTGAAATCACTGCGACAATCGACAGAGACGGACTTCGCAAATTCGTAACAATAGCTACTTTCATACATCATTGCAAAAGAGGTTTTACTGATATTAGTAATAATAACGAAAAATGTGGTCGAACCATTTGAAAAATACAATCTTTTTTGTATTCACTCGGTATTTGTATGTTAACAGCAACGCAAATACCTAAAATTTTTAAACTTTAAGTTAAACCGTATAAGTTCCTTAAACATTTTTATCCAACTTAAACATATGTCTGTGCGGAAAACAAATTGTCGAATGTTAATTCCGAATACAAAGAATATTTCCCGATGAATTTCCTTGAATACAGATTGCACGTATGTACGGTATTTGCATATTAAAATATATAGTTCGGCAGATAAATTTAACAAACAAAACAATTCCTCTTGTACCAGTTTATTAGTTTTAGAAAAATAACTAACTATTACTTGCGCGGTAAATTCAAACGTACTGATGGAGAAATCAATATTTAAAATTATATTAAGTACAATAAATATGTTTATTACGGGTAAAAATTTTCAAATTTTGAATAATATAAAAAATAATATTAGTACAATCTTTTTTATTAAATATAAAGTGAACACAACATAAAGTTTTACAGAATTATCTGAAATTTAAGCTAATAAATATTTCCTTCAATCACATTTATTTTAATTAAAGGAAGACACTCTTTTCCGGTATTTTTGAATCCACTACTTTCAACCCCAAACGAGGGTAACAATTGCTCCAAAATGTTTAAATGGCATTGGGGGTCGTATAAGATGTCTTTTGAAAGCTCTGACAATTCTTTTTACAATAGTCTTTAAATTTTACATTTCCTCCCAATACTTTGAAAAAAATTACATGTTAAAATTCCAATTATTTTAGTTGCTTGCTTACTACTTTTTTAATTAAATGTTTAAACTGATGACCACCCGCTTCCATACAATAATAAAGATTCATACAGTAATAAAGATTTTGTTCATGCACATTCCGAAGACTTTCCGGAGTAATTCGACGGCACTCGTCAACGATTCGTTGACGTAAATCTTCCAACGATTTGCGTTTTATTGATTTTAGAAATAAATTTCATCGGAACCTTTATTTACAAAATCACAAATTTCTTGTTGCGTCAAAATTTTAGGTTTTTTCGGTTTATACTCGTCACTTTTTCTCTTTTAAAACGGCTTAAGTTTACTATATGTGGAGATATCTACATTGTGATAAATGGATAAAGTGGTACGCAACATAAAATAATGAGTCCATAATGTTGAGCAATAAATTCTATTGGAAAGTTCACACATATATGAAAGCAAAACGTTTTCACAAAGGTGACTCATTTTTTCCTTATTTCTTCGCTATAAAAGTAATTGATCGTAAGCGTACCTTCTTTTAAACTTTTTAGGCAGTAAATTTAGTGACGTAAATAATGCGTTATCTTTAATTTCAGGTATCCATGTTTTATGGAATTTTAAATACTAGTTTCTCCCTACTGTTCAGAAAGCGTCACTTTTGGCCTGCTACGCAAAAGTTGCCGCTTTCCGCCTACAGTGGGGAGAAAAATAGCATACACGCCACGGCTTCGCCTCGGTCAACAAACATGTGCTCTGAGACATTTCTTACTTTACTGCCCTAGGTGTGTTATATACTATATCACGATTTTGTATTTGATAAGAATGATGCATATGCAAAAATTACACTTCTAAAGTTTATCTCACGTTTTCACAATATTAATTTCAAAGCACACGTCAATTTCATTATGCAATACATTTATAGCAATACACATATTACTTTAGAGTGATATTTTACTTTTCATCTCTAGCGTGATAGTCGTCGGAAAAAAAGTTATACCAGTATTTCTGTAAAATTTTATTTTCGATGTGTAATAGCGGTAGAAAAATTGTAGTGTTCTATTTGCAAATAATGGTCGAAGAAAATGCTTTTCTTTGAAAGGTATACAATCTGGTACAGTTATTTCATCTTTCTACGTTACTAATACGCATTTCCCATATTCTATTCGGTGATGTATGTACTTCTTGTCGTAATATATATTTATTTACCTCGACATGGAATTTAATTCACAATTTACCGCGCTTACGTTTACATAAACTTCAACAAAGAATGTTTCATCAACAAATTGAAAAGGCGCATTCAGAGATATTTTTAGTTTCCGTTGCTATTCGTTATTGGCGAAATTATAGGGAGTTTATACAAACAACAAAAATTCCTGCCATAACTACTAAACTAATTTTAACCAAGTTTGTTCCAATCGTCGTACCAATTAGCATACCGAACAAATTTATTTTTATTTTTTAACGTAATTCTTTTACTTTTCTCTTGTTTTCTTTGCACCACTTCCCACCCTTCTAGTTCATTTACACCACTTTATCTCACTCTAGTGTTCTTTGGGCCAATTTATCCCCTTTTATTAGTTTCTTCTGCACTTCCATTTAGTTTTTTTAGACACATCACTCCGTTCTAGTTTATTTTGCACTTTAATTTAATGTTTCTTTTGCATCACTTTAATCCCTTTTAGTTTATTTCGTGCCACTTTACTTTCCTATAGTTCTCTTTGTGTTAATTCATACACTTTTAGTTCATTTTGCACTTCCATTTAGTTTTTTTAATCACATCACTCCTAGTTCATTTTGCACTTCAATTTAATGTTTCTTTTGCATCACTTCAATCCCTTTTAGTTCATTTCGTGCCACTTTACTTTCCCATAATTCTCTTTGCGTTAATTCATTTTACACTTCCATTTCCTTTTTTTTGTATCACTTTACTCCATTCTAGTTTATTTTGTACTACTTTACATTCATCTGATTTCTTTTGCATCACTTTACCTGCCTCTAATTTTCTTCTGGCTAATTCACTTTTTTTTTAGTTTTTTTTCTGCTTTAATTTATTTTTAATTGCATCACTTCACATTCTTCCAGTTCTTTTCGTGCCACTTTACTTTCATCTGGTTTTCTTTGCACCACTTTAATTTCTTTAAATTTTGTTAGTGACCGTAACTGTAGTTCATTTTGCGTCACTTTATATTCCTTTAGTTCTCTTTGCACCAATCTTTTATTTTATTTTGTATGTCGGGCGTTTAATGCTACCAAAAAAATCATACGACATATTTTGTAGACGATACACTTGCTGACCACAATCCGTAACATCATCCCTCTCTCAAATTTGATCCTCCCGATCAAATACTCGTGCAACTTCCCATTGTAAGACTTTAACCTCTCTAGGTGGACGAATTTCGTCTTGGCTATAGGGCTTTTTATTTTTTTTATTACCTTACCTTACCTAATATGGTCCTTTCCAAGATGGTCTTGTTAACTTGGGAGACACACCTTTCTTTCGATGTGAATTATACAGCCATACTCGATCTCCTTTTTTTAATCCCCTCGAATTTGCTCTAAGGTCGTAGCGAGCCTTCATTCTATTACTTGCCAACTTCAATCTCTCCATAGCAGTTTTATGGATTTTGAACCAGCTATTCTGTAACTTATCTGCATAATTTTGAACTTCTTTCTCTTCGGTACGAAGATATTCAGGGACCGAGTCGAAATCAATATAAAAGGGAGATGAATATATTTTAAATATTTGTCTAAATTAGTAAAACGACTCCCATAAACAGCTAAAAGTTTTCTTATTTCTTTTGCATATTAAATGTAATTTTTATAGTTTAAATTTTTCAAATCTTTAAACAATGGAAAGTGTTATTATTTTCCCATTGGATTCAAATAATAATCAACTGGTCGACTGGATAGTACATATCGTTCAAACGCGTTGTAAAACCTATATTTCCAAAATGTTTGACATAGGAAATTTTCTGCATAAAAATAAACATATTATTCAATGCGGGCCGCGGGTTGGCCACCCCTGCTTTGGAAGAATGCGCTCATACGGTTGAAGGTTGATCTGGATTTTGTTATTCGTGCTTTGACCACTGATGGCTGTAATACATGTAAATAAAATACTCGCCTTTTCATTTTTATTGCTCTAAAGCAATAAGTACAATAAAATACCCAGGTAATAATGTATATCATTTACCAGTTTAATAGCGCACACCTTTTGCTACAATAGCAACTTCTTTATTGACTTATCGATTAAACGATCAAAAATTAGCATGACCCAATGTCAATAGTACATTTAAATAACAAATATCCGACTGCGGGCAAAATTTATTGAGAATAATGTAACAGAAATTATCTAACAAAGACATTAATGTGATGAATGGCTATTTCAAAGGTTGTAACAATTTATTTAAATGACCGAGAGCTGTAATTATCGCGAAAAAAATTAACAAATTATCTCGTAGCACTTTCGCTATATAGTAACATTTTGTAGGTGTATAATTTTAAAGTAAATCAACGCGCTTTTTGTAGCAAAAAGGACAGTTTTTTTTAATGATTTTACAGTTGGGATATTCACAGTTTTAATTAACTTTCCAGCGCGAAGTTATAGTAATGGGTCCGATTTTGCGAATCCCGAATTTTGACATATCTCCATATTTTAAGGTCCCCAGAGTCGAATACAACAGTTGTTAAGTGGACCTGATTAAATTTTCAGCAAAATCGGTCAAGTTGTTTTTCATGGAAAATAAAAAAACTGAAAAAAATGGTTAAACTTTTGGAATTATTTTTCATCTCGATTATCTCGAGAACAAAAAATAACGTGGGACCAAGTGAATTCGACGCATAATTACGCAACTTAGAACTGATTAACCTTCCAGCAAAATCGGTCGAGCTGTTTTTATCAAAAATCAAAAAACTGAAAAAGAAGGTAAAACTTTTGGAATTATTTTTCGTCTCGATTATCTTGAGAACAAAAAATAATATCGACGTGAAACCAATTGCATTCGGCGCATAATTACGCAACCTAGAACTGATTAGATTTTCAGCAGAATCGGTCGAAATGTTTTTTTGGAGAATAAAAAAACTGAAAAAAATGGTAAACTACCTGAATTTTGCAATTCATAAATTATACTATTTTTAATGCAGAATTTTAAGATCTTTTGAATTTGATTATTGCATGTTGGAAATATTTCTACGAAAAGTATGATGACAATATTTTATAAAAAGTGATAGTTTTAGAAAACAAAAATAGGAATTGGAGAACTTTAAAATTGTGTCAATATTGAGAGAATAGCATTGAAGACGCTATAACAGTGAAATATTATTGTTAGTAATAATCAAGCATTGTTTATAACAATTGAATATTGTTACTAACAAATGATTATTGATCATAATAAAAAAAATTCAATTGTTATAAACAATTGAAAATACCTCCCGCTTATGAAATGATAACAAAAAGTTTGAAAAAATACGGTTGACAAACAGAATATTGTTAATGACAATTTTAATTTGTTATAAACAATTTGAAATCGTTTTTTATAATAATTTTAACAATAAAACATAAAATATGGAATTTTTCATTTTTTCCACTGGGAAGTTAGTCGTGTGGACGTCTCGGGTTGCACCCAGACCACTGATAATTATATTTGTTGTCATTGATTAAAACGTTTACGTTTACGTAAACAATTTTTTGTCTTAATACACTAAATTAAATAGGCGCCAACTCGAGTGGTCATTTGTCAGGATTAAAAAAGTGCACTCAATTGAAATATTTTATGTTGCGGGAAATGCGTTGTGAAAAAACCAGTTCGGTTTCAGTAATAAACTTGTCGTTTCACGCTTTATGAATTTTATATTCTTTAAAAGTTTTTTTTGTATAAAAGTAGTGATGTTAAAACTACAACTTTTGGTAGAATAATTAGAGGACGAAAATGCAAGTACAATATTGTAATGATAAAAAAAAATAATGCAATACAAAAATTTCAATTTAGCTTTCTTCGGTAGAGACGTTATTTTTAGAGAGAGGGTTCCAAAACAAATTTGAAATTCTAAATTTACATATACCCCTCTGTATTTTGTTTGGTTTCTTATTCACTTTATAAAATGGTTAAAAATAAAATTGTACAATAATTAAAAAAAATAATTTAAGTTATTCCTTCTTGTGCCATAGAAGTTTCCAGCTATTTGTAACAAAAAATGTCGGCTTTTATATCGCATCCGCCAGGAAATCTAACTTTCTGGCCTATAGTCATAATTCACTATTAATTAAATAAAAATAAAAATGTAAACAATATTCATATGACCAACAACTTATTTAAAGGATTGTAAAAAAATTTCACAGAACCCTATCTCTGTTGGTGTAAAAGTGGAGGGATTATTATTATCAATATTAATAATACCAAGAAAGTCCTTATTTATTCTTTATAAATGCGCAACCAAGATATTTAAAATATCTTATAGGATTTTCAACGCAATTTTTTTGTTTCTAAAATGAATAAATCTATAAAAATAAAAATCAATGTGTGATTGTCCTTTGTGAAGTTTGGTAACGGTCAGATCAACAAAAGGGGTGGAAACGGGATAAAATATAAGACTATTAAAAACGGCTGGTATTAGTGTTGAATTTATAGTCCGATTGTAAGAGATAGGATAGTTTTTATCCCGGTAAGCCACTACGAAAGGGGTGAGAGGGGGTTGAAATATAAAAACTATCAAAAATGGCCGATATTAGTGTCGATTCATAGTTTTCGGGAACGCTCCCAATTATGTAAGCACCCATACAAAAGGGGTGGGAAGGGGATGAAATATATAAACTATTAAAAATGCCGATATTAGTGTTAAATTCATAGTTTTCGAGGTCACTGAGTTTGATGGTGATATTCCCAAAGCAGGCAAGCCAACGTTCGGGCAGGACAACGTCTACCGGGTCCGCTAGTGAAAAAGTAAATACTACTTATAAAATAAGTAAACTGTTAACAACTAAATTGTTTTTAAATTTAATATTTTATGTTTAAATTTTATATTTAATTTATATTTATTTAATTTTAAATTTAATATTTTATATTTATATGTACCTATGCTGTGTGATACACTTATGACTTAGTTTCTAGATTGTTAACAAACTGGTATTGGTAAAATTGATACCAATACTTAAAAATCTTATACGTACTAGAACATAAAAGTATTTATCAGCTGAGTGACAGAAAAGAGCCACTTCGCTAGCTGATATTTTAACGAAAAGGTCAACGTTTGATCCTTTTTTTACAATCAAACTATACAGTCCATGCGAACAAAGTCTCGGGCAATATAGCAGTATACTTTCGTATATTCTTGTTATGCGATTTTATTTTCTTGGCATTTTGTATACTTAACGATCAACGTTGATAAATATATTACACGATTTAATAAGTAGTAGATTAAATAAAAACTAATTAAGAACTTAAGAATATTTGTTTACCATACCGACATGGCGTTAGTAAAATGTGACGTCTAAGTTATTAATAAGACTGCCTACTTGTTTTTCTTGATTGAACACTCTTAATGAAAAATAAAATTTAACGATAAAATAAAAGGGAGCAGCCAAGATAGACTTGATAAAGATAATTATATAAAACATTAACTTTATGTTCCTATACTTTAACTTGTTTATTTACATTGCGATTAGAAAAAGTAACAAAGAAAGAAGCAATAATTGCCATTTTATTAAAAATAATTATAATCATTTATCCAATCATTAAATTGTAGAATACATATGATTTAGCAGGTGGTTTATCGGTAAAATAAGCTATTATTACGTATAAAATACTAATGAACGCATAGGCGCCGGTACTTCTGAATTCCCGGGGGGGCAAAATAAATTCAAAAAATAGTATATATTGAATATTGTTCATATAAAATAAAAGTAACAAAATGAGAATATAACGCATTTACTGATATTAGAACCATAATTAAAATTTCAAGCAAAAAACCATTCTCAGGTACATAATATATTTTCAACATTGGAACAAAGAACATACAACAAAACACAAAACATAACATAATTCAAAACATAGAATAAAACCTGAAACAAAATAATAGGTACTCACAACAATATAACCATTGTTTTCCCTTACACTAATCATTTGAAATTGTGAAGTAGTAGTACTTTCACTAGGTTTATCAGGACTATCAGGAGTACAACGATCAGAGTTGAGAACTTCAGGTTCATCTGCATCAGACTTTTCGGACAGAGTTCCGGTTTGTTCATTTTTTTTCTTGCGAAGGACAAATTTGTACATATTATAGAAACAGAAATCTGAAAATCAAAAGACATAAATGATTCCCAAATCTCTTAACATTTCCATTAGAATTCAATTACCCCAATATTTTATTTTGAATGTTCACTTTGGTCGGGGTCCTCGTGCTCGTACCAATTTCCTCCAAACTTAAAAACATTTAACAATTTTAACCACTTCTTGACATTTCGTTTTCACCTTACACATACCGCACCTTATCTGTGACTGAAAGACCTCGAATTTCGCAATTCGTGGTCCGTCTAATTTAAAGAACAATAAAGGGTCAGACAACAGAGATCGAACACTCCAGGCAGCACAGGGATTAGGGATGAGTGGGAGGACGGAGGACTGTTCAGTGGTGTACATTATTTACGATTGCCCAGCTACTTCACACAGCACTTGGCTGTAATGGAATTTTGCAAAATATAAAAAATTTCAGGTCCAATTATTTCATGCAGCAGTGAATTTTTGTCCAATTTGAGTAAAATCCCAGGGAGGCGTTGTCCCTCCTAATAATTCCCAGAGGGGTCATGGGCCCCAGTGCCCTCGTGTAATCGGCGCCTATGAATGAACGCCGTTGAATGTTTTTTAATATAAAAGACAAGTTGTGAAATAAGCATCTGTGGAAATTGCTTTTTATTTTTATGCTGTAGAATTTTAATGACTTGTTTTGGTAAATTTACGCAAAAAAGGCACTTAATCCAAATATTTATAACTACCGTACTGGTTATACCAGCGGTTCCAAACCTTTTTATTTCGAGCCTCCCCTATATGGTTTAACTGTTACATGCCCCTCTTATATGTATATAACTGTGCCATTTTTTAAAACACTTTAACTTTAACTGGTAATTTTTATTTAAGTAACATGTTTAAAGTTAATTCCTATTGAAACAATGGGTGCAATGTCAAAATTACTTAAAAAAATAATTACAAATAAATCGGGACATGTATTTTTAATAACTACATAAAAATTGAGAGCACTAAAGTGATAAACGAGCCTGTTTTTTCTTGGCACAAAGCTTGCTGAAACGTGGAGTCAGTTTCGATAGTGCAACTCAAGTTGTCTTGTCACATCTAATACTGAACGATATTTGCTCTTCATGGCAGCAACAGTAGAAAATCCAGTTGCACAAGAATAAGTCGTAGCAAAAAGAATTAGTACTTTTAAGGCATTTTCACTCAAAAAAGAGTATTCTTTTTAAACACTGATCCAGAAGAACGTGAGCAAATATTTCTTAAATTTTGTTTCAATTTGAAGATTAATGAGGTATTCCTATCCTATCATTTTAAGGGAGAATTTTTCAACTGAGGTTTTAAATGGATCTCGTATCTATGCTAAGCCTTCCAGATCATTATAAAAATGCTCTTTAAAACTAGATTTGAGTACACCTATGTTTATGTAATTAACAAAACAAGTTTTCTCACTAGATGGAATTGCATTGGGGTCTGATTCTTCAGCAATGGTTTCTAAATTTGGAAATAGCTTAAAGTTATCGCTTTTAATACCATACATACATATAGTCACGCCTTTTTCCCGTAGGGGTAGGCAAAGACCACTGCCTTCCACTTGCTGCGGTTCTTACATACATCTTTTACTTCCTCTACTTTCATTAGTGCTCTTATACATGCTCGTAGGTTGTTGGTACTTTTGACCTAGCCTTTCTTCAAAACAATGTTGATCAGATCGAGATATGTTCGCCCAAGGTTGACCTCTACCGACTTGTCCATTCACACTCGCCTTATAAATTTGTTTTGTCAATCTTCCTTTATCCATCTTTTCTACGTGTCCAAACCATCTAAGCATTCCTTTATCTATATTTGTAACCACATCTTCTTTTACACCACAGCGTTATCTTATCTCACTATTCTTTACTTTATCCAACCGATACACTCCGGCTATAATTCTCAGACTACTCATCTCCGCAGCATGAATCCTATTTTCATGCTTCCTTTGCCAAACTCAACATTCACTACCATACATAAGTGTAGGAACCAACACTCCTCCATGCAGTGACTTTTTTTACACTTTCTGGCTATTCATAAAGATATGCAGTGCCCCATTCATTTGTTTTCCTGCCAACAGCTTTCGCTCAATGTCACTGTCATACTTTCCATCTTTCGTAAACTTTGAACCCAAGTATACAAACTCATTTACTTGTTCCACTCTTTAAACTTTAAAAATAAGTTCCTTAACATTCTCATTCCATTACGTAATACTTGCATCTTTCATCTGGAAAGACTTGTTTAATATATTTGGTTTCTCAAAAATGGCTGCCTTAAATGCTATTTTAACAGAAAGCAAAAATTAATTTAAAACAGCACTTACTATGAATTTAACTTACCTTAATTTAAAATTGCATAAATTTGATTTTTAAAAACCAGCTAATTTTGCCGCATGTTACCTATACTATAGGCATATGTGGGTGGATTAGATATCAGAAAACAACTACTTTCCTAGCTATGTGCCTTCGAGAAAGATAGTTTGTGACACCAGTGGGGTAGTGTGGTATGTTAAATTTAGAAATTGCTCTAAATAAATAGAAATATAGCGTTTTGGAGACCATGGGCTAATAAAAATAATAAAATTACACAGTGTAGTGAGTATAAAGACAGATATGAATTTAACAATGAAGATTTAGAGATAGGTATTTTTAAAAATAATATATTCATTAAATGAGGTATCTTCGCCTATGGCAGATCAAACAAAATTGTCGGTTAGGGTTCGGAACGAGTTTTTATATTCTGCAATTAATAATGGACTATACTGTACTATAGCTTCCAAATAAATAATATTGTTGGATGAAACGTCATTGCTTATTGAAATAATGCAGATATTATAAAATTGGTTACATTTAACACAAAGTAAAACACAATTTTGACTAATATAATCGTTAATTGGTATGGTATAAGATCCAAGGCAACTTCCTCACGCTCTCAAAAGCGGAAGAGGTAGCACCAATAATTTTCAGGACGTTTTTCGTCAAGGTTGAAGCAACATGGACGGCATATCATTTTATCGGAGAAGCATTGGCAACTACGTTAAATTCTTTAAGTTCTTCGATGAAATTTGATACAGAAACGGGCAACAATCAATAAAATGATCATTAATTTGGAGCGGATTGCTACGGGCGCATATCTCGGTGTGAACTGGATGATGATGAGATGGATCATATATCATTACAAAAATAAAACCGGTTCTTTTTACTAAGACTGCTTTTTGAATATTTATATTTTTGCCTTTCTTAGAAATACATGTTTATGATAATTTTATGTAATTAAAATCACCAAAATCGTTTTGTATTTGCTTGTTTTGTCGAAACGAAGTAATGGGTCAATTCAAAAAATGCCTTTAAATAAAAACTAGCTGAAACCGGCCACGATTCGCCGTGGCTCAGTCTGATATTAATTATTAGGGAAGTAAATAAAAGTATCCTAACATTTATTTAGGCAGGCCAAAAATGAGATGGGAAAATGACATAAAAAAATTTGGCGGACTTCACTGGAAGCAAATGGCGCAAAATAGACGACAGTGGATTAAAATGTGGGAGACCTACGTCCAAAGTTGGATCACTTGAGGTTAAAGAAGAATAAGTCTCTCTTGTTTGGTAACCCGATTGTTTTATTCAGGTTCCTGGATATTTGTATGTCTGCACATTTTCTATTGCGGTGGTCGCTTGTGGAAACTTTGTAATCACCATTAGCTTGGTTTTCTTAAAATTTATTAAGGCTTCTACTTTAGAAATAATAGATATAGCCCAAGGTATTGTTTTGACTGATCGACGAGTACAATTTTTGGAAATGTCTAAACGTAATTCAGCTAAATTTCTCACCGATTCAATACTGTGAATGAAACATGGATTTCAATTTCACATTGGATTTCACCGGG
The DNA here is from genome assembly GCA_950111635.1 of Agelastica alni. Classification (NCBI taxonomy): domain Eukaryota; kingdom Metazoa; phylum Arthropoda; class Insecta; order Coleoptera; family Chrysomelidae; genus Agelastica; species Agelastica alni. Next base: position 17,865,082 of record OX467712.1, read on the forward strand.
TATGAAACCGTGAAGAGGGGATGGCCACATTTTTTTTGATATCCTCGCGGTATAATTCATATCGATTTCTTTCCGTCAAAGCTAACGATTAATAGCGATTACTACGCAGCCTTATTGAACATTTTAAAGGGAGAACGTCGTCAAAAGAAAGTTTTCATCCATGAAGTAATGCTCTGGTTCACACTTGCTTCGCACCGACGATGTCTAAATTCAATGAATTCCACCGCGACTATTTTCTATTTCTAAACCTAAAGTAGTGGTTGAGAGGAAAGAGATGTACCACCAGGGAGTACTTCATCGACGACATAGAGGCTTATTGTGCGAGGTTAGAAAAAAACTATGTTAGAAAATAAATTGTTTTAATATGTTTTTATCAGGAGTTGTAAAAGTGATCAGTAAATAGCAAAGTAATATGCACTGCAAAGACATCAGTAGAATATTGCAGGCCATATTAGAAACTAAGATTTTGTCGTCCATTCGTACTAAATGGTTTGAGACTCTGTATAAACGGAGAGTAAATATAGAAAAATATTGGCCACCTTGTTCACTGTGTCGACGTATAGTAGGGATGTGATCGATGATTTTTTTTTAATCAATGTCTATAAAAATTAAAGAAGTGATCGTAAAAAAGAAGAGTTATTTTTACGATTCGTGTGGGCATCTGGTGTGACGAAACGCAGTTATCGTGTGTGTGTTGTGTAGAACGAGGAATTCCAAGCGAATTTTACATTATAATCATGACCGGGAATTAATTATTTCTTGGTATTGTATTATTTCATTATACATTAGTAACTGAAGTCTTTGAACCAAAAAATATCTTAAAATAGTACTGTTCTTCAAACTTATCTCTTACGCAAAGCAATTAACGAACAATACTAACAAGATGGATTTTCTTTTTCGATCGACCTTTCACGTAATAAAAAAAAATGTTCTTCCTAAATTGAATAAATACAAGATTGTTTTTATGTAGAAGAGGTAGTGAAAGAACGTTCATTATGCATTAGTAAAGTATCTTTGAGCGGCGTTAAAAAAAGGCACGACTGGCTATGCGTACAAAAGTGCTGGTCCCTACACTTATGTATGAAAGTAAATGTTGAGTTTGGCGAAAAAAGCATGAAATTAATATCGATGCTGCGGAGATGGGCAGTCTAAGAAGTATAGCCGGAGTGTCTCCGATGGATAAAGCGAGGTATAGTAAGATAAGGCAACGCTGTGGTGTGAAAGAAGATGTAGTAACAAAGATAGATAAAGGAATGCATTCTCTACGGGAAAAAGCCGTGACTATACACTGTGGAACAGCAGCCAAATGGAATAAATTCGATAACGAATAAATGAGAGCGTGTTGGGAAAAACGCTTGGACACGTCGATTTGTATTTTTAGATGCGCATTTTTTTCAAAAAAAAATAATTATATAGGGTGTCATGTGACAGTGGCCGATACCAACTTTCTTATTTTAAATACAACCCCCTGTATATTATTTATTTTTTTGGTTCTTCAGAAAATTCTAGACATAATTCATGTACAATGTCCCATATCAATCTTCAACTATTTCGGAAATATTAAGTGTTTTCAGATGTATTACAAAAATTAACATTAAAAAAAGAAAATTATTTTAATTCACAAATTCGCTACATTACACTCAATACTAATTTCCCATTTAGCTCTTAATATTGAAAAAATAAGCAAAAACCATTAATGCGTTCCTTTTTACTGATATGAAATAAAAAAAATACAAAAACAGTTTTGTTTATTTTCGTATAAAACTCATAGCATTAGCAACTTGTTGTCTGTCTGCATGATGAGAGAGGAACATACGCAATATCCTGAAAAAGTTAATGTTTGGGAAGGAATTGTTGGAAATCATATCGTAGGTCCCTTTTTCATTGATGGAACTTGAATGGAGATAAATATTTAGAACTGCTCCAAAATAATGTCCTGCCAACTTTGACAAACTTATTTCCTGATCCAGCAAACCCACAAGTTCCTGCCAATATACTATGGTTTCAGCAAGATAGAGCACCGCCCCATTACCAAATCAATGTCCGGCAATACCTGAACCAAAATTTTCCAAATCGGTGGATAGGGAGGCGCGGATCGATAGAATGGCCAGCACGATCTCCTGATCTGACGCCATTAGACTTCTTTTTGTGGGGATATGTCAAAAGTATTGTATACAAAACTAAACCACTCAACTCACATGACTTAAAAAGACGAATCACGCTTGCGATTAGATCAGTCACGCCTGAGATGTTGAGTAACGTTAGAAGACATTTCTATACCAGATTAGCATGTTGCCAAGACGTTCGCAGCGATTATTTTGAACATATCTTACATTGAAATTAATGTTTTTTTGTTTTTTTTTCACATTATTTGTGAAATAAAATAATTTTCTTTTTTTAATGTTAATTTTTGTAATACATCTGAAAACACTTAATATTTCCGAAACAGTTGAAGATAGGTATGGAACATTGTACATGAATTATGTCTAGAATTTTCCGAAGAATACAAAAAATAAATAATATACAGGGGTTGTATTTAAAATAAGAAAGTTGGTATCGGCCACTGTTACATGACACACCCTATATAATTATTTTTTTTTGAAAAAAATACGCATCTAAAAATACAAATCGACGTGTTCAAGCGTTTTTCCCAACACGCTCTCATTTATTCGTTATCGAATTTATTTCATTTGGCTGTTCCACACTGTATGTATTGTATATATAAAAATCAAATTATGTTTGTTTGTCCTTTATTATGCGTTTCTAAACCACTGGACTGATTTTAATGAATTTTTCAGACAATCTTCAGAATAACCCGGCAGGTGTGAAGTTTGGTAGCGATCGTATTAACAAAAAGGGTGGAAAGGGGACTCAGAATAAACGAGGACAAAACAAATTATATGCATGCACACCAGCAGAACAGGACGTAGTCTATGTACTAAAGTCTGTGCTAGAATCGAAAAACATCTCGCGAAGAACAAAAATCACAATCTATAAACCCGTTATACGACCGACTGTTATGTATGCTAGCGAAACAGACAACAAACGGAAACTAAGAACTAAGAATTTTCGAAAGAAAAGTTCTACGCAAGATTTTGGAACACCGCGAAGCCCAGTAACCCAACAGTACCGAGTAAGAACCAACCAAGAAATATCAGAATTATACAAATATCCAGATATTGTGAAGAATATAAAGGCTGCAATGGGCAGGACATGTGAAAAGACAGCCAGACACGCGGATGGTCAAATTGGCTTGGGAAGGATCACCAGTAGGACGAAGACCTTTAGGGCGCCCCCGAATGAGGTGGCGAGGCAACATCAAAGCGGACCTAAGTACAATTGGGATAGAATACGACACAGCGTTGAAGGAAGATCGGCAACAATGAATGGCAAATAGTACAGTCCACCAAGACCCTCCCCGGGTTGTAGAGCCATGAAGTAGTAGTAGTGATGGTAAGGGGATGAAATATAAAAACTATTCAAAACTGATATTAGTGTCGAATTTATAGTTTTGGGAGTCGCTGAGTTTGATAGGGACATTCAAATTTTGTTAGAACCTCTACGAAAAGGGTGGAAAAGGTATAGAATATTAAAACTATTTAGTGTAAAATTCATAGTTTTTGGGGTCGCTTAGTGATACTCCCAAACCAGGCAAGTTAACGTTCGGGCAGGACAACGTCTGCCGGGTCCGCTAGTGTACGTATAAAAAAAGATATGCGCATATCAGAAGTAAAACTTCTTACGTCTATACGGCTAGGATTAAATTCAATTATACTGAATTTATAAGGAATATCTTAAGGATTGGAATAAAGTTTTTATAGAACGACATACACTACTGTTTGCATATGAATATTATTCTTAATTTATTTTTGTAATCTATACATGTGCATGTGTACTGGGTGCTTCAATAGCCTGAACATATTTTAAATATTTTTTGACAAACACGTGGACTACACAAATAGACGTCGCGTTGCTAAATATTTCTATGATACGCATCTCCTCTCCTCTACAACAGAACGCGCATGCGCGTTATAAATCGTTACATATTTTTGTCTAGCTAGCTCGTGTAATGCGACCTTGAAAATAGATTTAAATTACCATATAATTGTATCGGATAAAGAGGAAAAAAGTACATACTTTAGTCCAATATAAAAAACACCATTTTGTATAAATTAAGTATAGTAGGTATTCTCGTAATTACCATTAATTTGGACTTAAAATAATAATTAACTCACACTTTTTCTGTTAGGTATTCGTTGTTACGCTTTTGTTTAAAAGAAATTTTAGCATTTTCTAACCTGCCCCTTGCGACACCACAATTTTTTGGATAACAAGATAACAATCTAAATGTGACGCCATCCAAGAATATCAATTCCTCTTAAAATGGATTGCAGACGAATTTCACAACAACTATTATTATTTAAACAATACTAATTCATTCGACTTTTTCTATTGCGCTAAACGTATTTTGCCACGGACCCTTAACGTTTTCTACCGAAGAAGCTTATTCAGTGGTGAACGAACTCATATATCATATACTATCATTATCAAGTAACATGATTGCTGTGATAGTGTTTATTAAGTTAACATGGTGCAGGATCCACTCGAAACTCTTTAGTCAACAAAATGCAGGCGCAACTATCTCTCGAGTTTACGTGCATCATTATGATGACACAACATTAACTGGATATGTTAAATTAAGAATCATAAACACGTGGTATTACATCCTTTTTTTTAAGTGATTTCTTGTTTGTTTAAGGCAGATGTTAAGTATTGTCAACTATTTAAATTTTCCTCTTTGCATTGTAATCCAATTATAAATAACCCAGTCCGATCAAAAATAAGGTAAAATACTTATGCCTACATTTGGACAAAAAAACATAAAAAAACCAAATCAATGGCAAAAAACTAAAACTAGTAAATATGAGTGGTCTGGGTGCGACACGAGAGGTCCACACGACTAACTTCCAGTGGAAAGAATAAAAAAATACCATATGTTTTGTTGATATAATTATTATTAAAATTATTATAAAAAACGATTTCAAATTGTTTATAAAAAATTATAATTGTCATTAACAATATTATGTGTATGTCAACCATATTTCTTCAAACCTCTTGTTATCATTTCATAAGTGGGAGGGAGCTATTTTCAATTGTTCATAACAATTGAAATAAAAGTTAATCAAAATAAAAGCCCTCGGAGGAAGGCCGGCCCCCCTTCCCCCCCGAGGGCCGGGCCCGCTTAACTATCGATTTTTATGTAATCATAGACAACAATCTTAATCAAATTTAACGATTATTGTCTATGATTAAATAATAAATAAAAAATGTGTTTCTATTTTGAACCGGCCTTTAAATCAACTTTGGAGAGTTCATTCGACTCGGGTGGTCATACTGCATCGAATGACCTAGTGTCACCATTCTAAGTGGTGTCATGAGGAAGCGACGTCTCTAAAAATTAAAACACTGTACATTTAATATTTTTAAACAAATTTCTTTGGTAATGAATTTTATTTTATAAGGGACTTTTCGTTTGTTTGTTAGTACGGTTAATTTTGCAACCAAATCTGTTCTTAATTATTTTATTTATTGTACATAATAAAAGAGGTAGGTAAGTAATCCAAAAAAAATTCAATAATTAACTAAGCTATTAAGTTTTAATTTGGCTTGTTGATTCTTTTTTGTTAGATTTCTAGAAAAGTAATTAGTAATCCTGGGTTATCATTGTATTGGGTACCGACATTAAAATCGTATAGTACCGATTTTTAAGAAAATACACTCACTGTAAAGAAGAATACTCTTCATTTGTTTATCTGGACGAAACTTGGATTTTTGCTAAGGGTGGAACAAAATGAATTTGGCAGGATGATAACGTAAAGTCTATAATACACACCGACAGTGAAGGAAAAGACACATTATTGTGCATGCAGGTGATGGGGCGGATCTTTTATTTTCGTTAAAATCAAAATCGGCTGATTATCATGACAATATGGATATAGAGATGTTTGTGAAATGGTTAAAAAAGAAACTATTACCATCGTTACATGAACCATCTGTCATTGTATTAGATATTGCTCCGTACCATTCGGAAATTTTAAATAGGCAACGAACAAACTCCTGGACGGTACAGAAAATAAAATATTGGTTAATTAACGAAAATATTTCATTTCCACAGTTTACTTTAAGCCGGAATTATTATCGATAGCTAAAAGGCACGAAAGAAAAAAAATTTACAAAGTGGATCAAATTATACTTATTTATGGACATCGTGTGTTAAGACTTCCGCCTTATCATTGCCAATTTAATCCCATTATGTATATTTGAGGAATATGCAAAACTTATTATGCCAATCACATTGGATCTAATGGTTACAGTCATAAGGCTGTTTTAAAAACCTGGCAACGAGCACTTAATACTGCCACTTCTGAAATTTGGGAAAATGTGTCACAAAATGTGAAAATTTAATAGAGGAATGATGGGTTCGAAAAAACTGCATCGAAGCAGTTAATCCTGTTATCATTTAGAATCTGAATGAGAATAGCGACGACAGTGATTCCGATTATTATGACAATAAATCTAAAGCTTGATAATACTGTAATTATTACATGCTTAAACATATTTATTAAATTTGGTACCTATAATTTATTTTTGTTATATTCCCTTTTAAAATATTTAAATATGTGCCTATTTTTAATAAAAAAACTCATCGAGAGCTATATCAACGATTTCTGTTTACAATAAAGCAAAAAATAAAAATAAAACCTCTCAACAAAAGCATAATAATAAACAAAACATTTTCGGGTTTAAATCTTAGGGGAATTTACCAAGGTACCTCTCAAAAAAGTGCGCCCGTTAAGTCGATACCTCGGTGACTAATCAGATACCGTCGTATATTGGTGAAATGAGCTATATTAGGTTTTTTAAATTTTTCAAACAGATCAGAACAGAGAACAGAGAGGCAAAATATTGAAAGATATAAATTCGATTTCATTAAAAAAAAAACCAGACTTGCAAGAAAAGGTCAATTTATTATTCCAAGCAAATCTGTAATTAAAAAGAAATTGTTCGTTAATCCGATAAAAAATTCCGACTGGTAATAATTTTCATTAACTTATGTCGTTAATTTAGATCAAACGTGTTATGTAAAGTGTTTTATTGACGGCTTTTTTATTAACTGATTCAATAAATTTTTGTTTGGTGTTCGCATTATCTTAATAAGTTACAATACAATTTTTACAGCTTACGGCAATTCTTGTTGCGGTAGCAGATGAAGATTTATTGAATCATCATTTTTAACAAAATTATGTTTTAATAACAAGAAACATTTAAATCCTCTGATTATGATGTTTATTTAATATTTTGTGGTTTGTTTCAGGTGGTACCAACAATCGAACTGCACAAGATAAAAGTTGGAAATGAAGCATCTCAATATCTGTAAGTATAACTTGGTAAATCAGTGCTCTATCTTATAGACTTGTTTGTAAAACAAAAACGTTATTTTTAAAGTGAAAACTTCTGTCATTAGTGGTCTAAATAATATGAAAATATATTTAGTACTTACGATGCACAGTGGGTATACCCACACATTGAACTTTCCACGTAAACAAAGGGTTCAGAAGCAACGGTGACGTCATAGCTTCTTATTTTTCTATCTGTCTGCCAAAAAGTGTTTAATTAGTTATTTATTAGTCAATGATTTTAATTTACAAATAAAAATTTTTAATTTTTAATACTACAATTAATTAAAAAATTGTAACTACTTTTTAAGAAAGTAGTCGATACTAAAAATGATTTGTTTTTTTTTGTTCAAAAAATACTAACGTTTTTAAAAAACTATAAACTCTGTCTCAGGGATGTTTGTTCTTGATTTCCCAATTATATTCAATTTAAGGGAACAGATAGATCAGTTCGCACATATATCCATTTTTTAGTTCAAATGAACTAAAAGGAAACAAACTATAACTACGTTGGGGCGCCAAGTGATTTTACTAAAAATCACTAAAAAGAAGCGTAAATAAAACCTACAACAAATCCAATTGTATATGCAGGGTGGCCAAGCAAAAACGAAACGAGACATTTGCAGGAACCTCGTCAACATTTTACAAAAACGCTCAGACCCGTCGATTTTTGATTAAAGGGGGACACTCTTTTCCGGTAATTTCGACTCCACTACTTTTAACCCACAGCGAGGGTAAGAATTACCCCAAAATCATGTTCCGTTTATATAAGAAAGCTCCACATTGGCCATGACCTGTCCTTATTCTAGTGAGTGCTACCCAGGTTTTCCTTGGAGGGTTTGGAGTTTCAAGAAGAGGGTACAGTCTGGGATATACTTTGTTCATCCAGTTCGTACGCACCATCATAGTTTTGACTTAGGAGTTGTTGCGCAGTCTTCACAGGAGGATTTCTTGATTTGAGTCTTCTAACTTCAATCAAGTCTTGGTGGATAGGAAGGGCAGGGTTGTTAGAAATATTTTTAAACTCTCTTACCAGTATATTACGTCTTCGTATTTCAGGTGGTTCGATGTTACTAAGGACTGGTAGCCAGTAGAGTGGAGTGGTTTTAATAGCGCCAGAAATTATTCGCATCGTTTGGTGTAGCACCACGTCGACTTTTCCTTCCCACGTGCGGACTGTTTAGCCGACGAGCAGTATTCAGCAGTTGAATAGACCAGACTTAGCGACATGGTACAAAGTGTCTCTGCATCAGCTCCCCAAGTTGTTCCCGCTAACTTATATAGAATGTTGTTTCGGGAGTTTAGTTTTGCAGCCAGATTTGATAGATGCTTGTTATAAAAGAGGGTGCGACCTAGTGTTACGCCCAAATATTTTGGGTGGAAGTTATAAGGAAGCACAGCGCCATTTAAAGATACCTGTAGGGGTTTTCGAGCAAAGACCGGCTTTGACAACCTGATGTCCCACTTGAAAGAAAAATCAAGTTTAAATGAAATTATTTTAGCTTCAGGTCTAAGAATACTCAACGTGTTTATTTTTTCAGAAGTGAAAAAGAATATATTTTGAGCTGTGTAAAGGTGCATCACAAATCAAAGTTTTAAAAAATTATTACGTCTATTTTTCGTAAACTAATTCCCATTTTTTAATTTGTAGATATTTTCAATATCATATTTATGTAAAGCAATTGACAAATATTACTGTTTACTTTCAGTAACATAAAGAAAGATTGAAAACGTCGCGAAAGTGCACTATTAAGATAATGACCCATATTTTATTGATCCTTGCATGAAATATTCATGAGTATTGTTATGCTAGCATGTAATACAGCATTTTCAAAAATCGATAAGCATAAAATAACATGTGTATGCAAGCTTAAGAAGGAGATATATTATGCTGCAGTAATTAGTTTAAAATAACCATTTATTGCGTTTTTTACACAAAATTGTCCACAATGACCGCTACAGTTACGGTTCAAGTATACTCTCCCAATATATTTTATAGTGATAAAATAGTGGTAAAAAAATTACTAGTTGGTAAAATGTTATTATATTTTTAGATAAAGGTGCAAAATGTGTCTTTACTGGTATATCTTTTACATACACAGCATTTCGAAATAACGTCTCACAGTTTTCTGTCTAATATCCAGAATTTCTCCTTAAGAATACTCCTGTATGACAATTAAGTATATGATATTCTTTTATGACTCTATTAACCAAAACATGCTTACTAGGAAGTAGAATAGGATATTTGAAAAAAATTTCAAAGTCTTCTAAAATGGGTCTTTTCCTTATTCTCCATAATTTATTTTCGTCTTGAAATATCTTCAAGATCAAATAACTAACAATATTACAGAAAAATTCTTCCTGTACCATTCTCAGTAATCTGGTTTCTGATTCATTCACTTCATCATATGTGATTTCACCCGATTTCTTTGCCTAGAGTTAAATGCAAATCTCAATATCCTTAAAATTTTGAAGTATTTTGAAAAGTATTGCAAATTTTCAGTTGATATATTTGTTCTTGATACAAAAATTTGTGTTGCCTTCACTTCTTCTGGACAAACAATTTCATTATAATGCCATTCTTCGGGATTCTTCTTCAACCGTGTTAAACCAAACCACCACTTAGTTTCCAACAACGTTTTGGCATATTTTTTTGGAGCTATCCTAGATTTCGCAATGAGCAAAACGGCATATCTTATACATATACTACGTAATGATAAATATCATCTCTTACAAGTAATAATGCAAGGAAGAGTAGACGGAAGAAAAGATGTCGGAAGAAAAAAGAAGTCCTGGCTGAGAAATATTAGGGAATGGACAAATATGACGGTAGGAGAGCTGTTTCACGTTGCCAAAGATAGAGAGGCATTTAGAGAGGTGGTTGCCAACCTCCGTTTATGGAGACGGCATATGAAGAAGAAGAAGTGTGTATTAAGTTAGTTTTTTTTGGAAAAAAAATAACGGATGATCTCTTCATTCCCTCAAAAATTCAATTTAGAAATCAAGAATCACAACCCTGAGAAGCAGTTGTTTCAGTAGTAACTACTTTATTTTAAATAAAAAAAACTACTTCTTTCTTAAGAAGAAGAATCGTAATAGAATATATATATATATATATATATATATATATATATATATATATATATATATATATATATATATATATATATATATATAAAAACGCCCTAATAACGGTTTTTCTTAAAATTACTAGCAGGAAATTGCAACATTGTAAAATTGAATAACATTACATTTTTGTACAAGAAAATGCATTGACATAATTGTGATATTCTTCAAAATTATCAATTAATAAAATTGTCTTTGTTCCGTTACTTTTTTAGTTTTTGTAAAATAGTTATTCCAGTAATAATTTTAAAATCAACCCAACTAAATTTGGCAGAATTTTTATTTGATTTATTGTCTATTATTTATTTTTCAAATCAGCGTAGGTTGTTTTTACATTGATAAATTTCTTGCATTAATTATTTCTTTTTAAGTACATCGAAAAAATTAAACAAGTCTGAGTAAGAAATTTTTTTTATAATAATAAACTATCATTAATTATAGACCTACACAAGAATCTTACAGCTTTGAATTAATTGATGGAAGCCATTTAACAAAGACATAAAAGTGGCTATTATTAGTTAATAAAATTAAAAATAGATAAATGAGAAAATTGTTATCTTATTTGAGTCATTAAAAAAAACAAATATCGTTTGAAATTTGTACTCACTTCAAAACTAAGATGTAACTCCATGAGCTGTTGTTAAAATCTCACAAATGGCACTACAAATAAAAAATTATCCCAAATTTATATCTTATAACTTCTTATTTAAAAAAAAATGTTTGAATCAAGTGTATGTATAAATTACATACATCGCAAAGAGTTTTTGACTCGTCATCTTCAGTGTTTTCTACAAGATGAAAAATAAATGTGTGAAAAATTTGTTTGTTTATGTAGATAATAAGAATTATCTAAGAATGGATCTCTTCAAAGAACTGAAAATCTCTAAAATTCTTTCCAACAACACTCAAGTAAACTCAACATCAAAATTGAAGTAAGGTTCGTTGTTTTATTTTATTCTTTTACTTATTCACTTATCTTTTCTTTCTTTATTAAAATCAAATTCACCCAACAGTGTTTTATTGTGTTTTTTCAATTTTTATTTTTTACGCAATTCATGATATTATTAAAAACCATAATGCCTTCTTATGTCAATGTATCTATCACTTCTTGGTCCTGAATTGTAAGTACTTAACAACTCTTTTCAAAATTTCTAAACAAATTTATCTACACATTCATAATTTTTGATGCGAAACATCGAATGCCGCTGGTAAGAGTTAAAGCGGCTGTTGGCGTGGCGACCGTCAATCTTCCATCCGACCCAAAATGCCTTAGCGAAATAAGATTTTAACGAAAAATGAAGAAAATTACTGATGACAAATGACAGATGCTAAATTTTCCGTACAAAATAGTTTCGATGTTTTATATCTGTCAGGCGTCCCGCAACGGCTCATATTTATTTTTACACATTCGTACTTTAACTTGAGTATTTACTTGTAGAAAGCACTGAAGATGACGAATTTAAAGGAATTTGCAATAAATGTATACGTAAACTAAATACCAACATTTTTTTTAATTCTACACATGTGTATTCAGCTATTACACTTATTCATAATTTCTTACATATCCAAATAAAAAAACTAAAACACGCTTTTAGAGTTATTCAAACTAAAAAGTAAAAAAATAATTCTTAACATAAGAATAAAATTACTGACGACAAAATTAATATCACTGTTCTAAAAGCGTGGGGTGCTTTGTATGACATTTTTAAACTAACTCTGCGTTTCGGAATGAAAGCACTCCACAGAACAGAACAGTGACATTAATTTTCTCGTCAGTAATTTTATTCTTATGTTCAGAATTATTTTTTACTTTTTAGTTTGAATAACTCTTAAAGCGTATTGTTAAGTTTTTTTTAAACTATAATTTATTCTTTCTCTCTTCTAATACTTCGCTTGAGAGTTTTTTGCTGTTCTTTTGATAAACAATCGTCAACTGTTCTCCAATGTTTTTTTTCTGTGTTTTGTTTTTCCATAATGTTCCCACGAGTAATGGACAAATAAACGTTCCGCCCCACCAGAGGTCCTATAGAAGGGTAATGCACTTATACAGCAGGGTGTGCCCGGTTCCCTGAGGTTGACGCTAGCGACATTATAATTTACTCACCCTCTTGCCATTCATTACTCGGCACGTTTTCACCAGTATATTGGATTGGGTTAATTATAATATGGCATTGGAACTGCGCACCTGAAGAAATTTATTAATCCTGGCGAAACTAATTAGGATAATCGGATATTTTGATCGAATTATTGCATTGTAGTTGGTCTTTGACAAGTGTGCAAAGTTTAAATTAAATCTGATCGTTTAAAGTGGGGCAAAATCGAGGCCGAAGAGTCAATTACAAACATACAGGTGAAACTAATATAAACGTGTTAAAAATGAAAATAAACTTTAAAGGATATAAAAATGAGATTACCTACTATTTTTCTGCTAGGAGTAAAAAAATGGTTTACTAAATGATTTATTCGCTTACCCATGTTTGTAAATAAGAATATTTTAAATTGCTTCCGTAGCATCGTCAACGTCATCTCTCCAACTTCTCCTTGGTCGTCCTTTTTTTCGTTTTTCTGGTGGTACCCACTTTTTTTGGCCATCTTGTTGAATTCATCCTTTTTGTGTGTCGGAACCGTGTCAACTGTTTTTTGTCAATTTCCTCGATATCTCGCTTGGTGTCCACCTTACTTATTCTTTCAAGTCTTGATCTTCTGCAGCTTCTTCTTAGGAAGTCCATCTCCGTGGCCAGCAGCTTTCTTCTATCTTACTTATATCCCATATTTCCTAACCATATGTCAATATACTCTGAAGGATTGTTTTGTAAATTCTAGGTTTGGTGTCTCGTCTGATGTTTCGTTCCCAAAGTACGGAATTTAGGGCCCCAATAGTTTTCTTACCTTTGATTGTTCTTTCTTGGATCTCGTCCTTACTAGTTCCTTGTTTGTTAAATATTACTCCTAGCTTTCTCAACCTTTTCTATTGTTCCGTTTTCTAAGGAAAGTTGTTACACAATAAGGTACTCTTACTTATTTAGATTTATCGTGAGACCAGCTCGTGTACATTCCTCATGTAGCTTTCTGACCATATAGCTTAAATCCCGTTCGTCCTCCGAAATTACCAGTTAATCGTCTGCGAAATAAAGTGTATATAGAGTGTCATCCCCTACCCGTAGGTCCATTTTTGCATTCACGAACCCTTTAAGGGATTTGTCTAGATAAATTTTAAATAATGTAGGAGATAGGCAGCACCCTTGTCTCAGTCCGTTTGGTGTGCAAAAAGATTCATTCAGTGATGTTCCAACCTTAATAGCGGCAGAGTTTTGTCGATAGTAAAGTTGAACGGCCCGGATTAATGCTGGCTTTACGTCGAACTTTTTCATTTCTTTCCACAATTGTGATATTTGGGACGCTGTCGTTAGGTTTTTCAAGATCTATAAAAGCTATGTGTGTCTCTCTATTTCACTGGGCATTATAGTTGTGTACAACACCGTTATTACTTGTTGAATATAATAATAATAATTGTTGACATTTGAGTCAGCGTCTGCTAGATAAAAATAACTTGTCTCTTGTTTGATTGATGGGCGATTTTATGCGATTGCGTTTGTGAAAGAAACATCACGGTGTGGTGGTTTTAGATGCCCGGCAATCCATGAAATTTTTATGCTCGTATCAATGCGCTTAATGACTAGTGATTATTGCGTGGAAATAATGATTTGTTAGTTGTAATTGCATGGTGTAACAAGAGCAGTAGGTGATGTCTGATATTGATTGACCACAAAATTAACAGCCAATTGAAATTGATATATTTAATTACATTCAGACACGCTTTGTAACTAAATTTTAAATTGCTTTATAATATTCGCGAATAAAAATTGGAATGAAAATTAGTGCTGCTTATATTTTCGGTAATGAAACAAACACAAATTTTTATTAATTTATTGGGAATACAATATTTTACAATTAATTTACTCATCAATACCGTAGAAGCTGGTGTACGTATGTACTTATGTTCGTATGTGCGTTCGGAATTATTTTTCGTCTTGATTATCTCGAGAACAAAAAATGATATTGACGTGAAACCAATTGCATTCGACGCATAATTACGTAACTTTAGAACTGATTAGATTTTCAGCAAAATCGGTCGAGCTGTTTTTTATGGAGAATCAAAACACTGAAAAAAATAGTTAACTACCTGAATTTTGCAATTTATAAATTATACTATTTTTAATACAGAATTTTGAGATCTTTTGAATAAAATGATTGCATGTTAGGAATATTTGTATGAAAAATATGACGACAATATTTCATAAAGAGAGTTTTAGAAAACAAAAATAGGAATTGGAGAATTTTAAACTTGTGTCAGTATTGAGAGAATAGAATTAAAGACGCTATAACAGTAAAAAATTATTGTTAGTAATAATCAAGCATTGTTTATAACAATTGCATATTGTTATTTACAGATGATTATTGATTATTGCTACGGTTCCTACACACATCTTTTGCTTCCTCTACTTTCATCAGGGCTCTCATGCATGCTTGTTGGTTGTTGGTACTCTTGACTTGGCCTTTCTTCAAAACAATGTTGATCTGATCGAGATATGTTCGCCGAGGTTGACCTCTACCGACTTGTACACTCACACTCGCCTTATAAATTTGTTTCGTCAATCTTCCTTCTACGTGTCCAAACCATCTAAGCATTCCTCTATCTATCTTGGTATCCACATATTTTTTTACACCACAGCGTTCTCTTATCTCATTATTTTTTACTTTATCCAACCGAGTCACTCCGGCTATACTTCTCAAACAACTCATCTCCGCAGCATTAATCCTATTTTCATGCTTCTTCTGCCAAACCCAACATTCACTTTCATACATAAGTGTAGGAACTAACACATCTCTTTGCACAGCCAGACGTGCCTTTTTTGACACTTTTTGGCTGTTTATAAAGCTATGCAGTGCCCCATTCATCTGTTTTCCTGCCAACACCCTTCACTCAATGTCACTGTCATACTTTCCATCTCTCGTAAATTTTGAACCCAAGTACACAAATTCTTTTACTTGTTTTTCTCTTACTCCCTCAATCGAAACTTCACAGATTGTAATGCTTTCTTCTCTTCCAAAAACCATTACTTTCGTTTTGCTTGCATTTATTTTCATCCCTTTGATATTTATGGCATCATGCATAACATTAACCAACGCCTGCAACTCCTCTTCAGATGATGCTAATATGACTTGATCATTGGCGTAAAGAAGTCATTTGACAATCAAATCGTTCATTTTCAATCCATACGCACAATCTTTTAAACAATCGTCTATATATAAGTTAAATAGCCACGGCGAAGCCACACATCCCTGTATCACACCTTTTTCGATGATAAACCAGTTCGTGCAAGCTCCGTTTATCCTGACACAAGCAGAGGAATCCTCATAAAGTGATTTCAGAGCTCGTATTAAACTACCGCTTACCCCATACATAGACAATGTCGACCACAATTCACTTCTCACCACTCTGTTATAGGCCTTTTTTAAGTCTATAAAAGCGCAATAGACTTCTAGCCACAAAATTTTCAACTATACCTCGTAGAAAAGACCTGATCCATACATCTTCTTCCTCTTCTAAATCCTGCTTGCACATCCCATATCATCTTTTCAATTTCATTTGTGACTCTTTTAATCAATATCTTTGCATACAGTTTGCCGACTACCTCGGTAGTTCTTACAGTCCTCCTGCGAATCTTTTCCCTTGTAAAGCGGCACGATAACGGCCTTGCACCAGTCTTCTGGTACGCTACCACTCCTCCAACAAAGGTTAAAAAGGCGGTCCAGTAGACTAGCTACCACGTTTTGTCCAGCCTTTAGCATTTCAACTGTTATACGAGACAAAAAAAGATGGAACTAAATCATATTGACAGAGCTAAACCGACTTCTAATTAGTCTAAGCAAAAAAAAATACCAAAATGCCATGGTTGGCTTTAACAATGCTAACCGTCAACCGAACAAATAAAAAAATCCATAGAACAATCTCTTTTTGTACTGTGTTTACATCTTGCAAGTAATTTTGCAGGCTACAAAGGTAATTGTACATAAAGTAGTCAAATAAATGTCCGTCTATCCATTTATGTAATTCCATTTATTAAATGAAACATTTAGATTTAATGCACTGTGAGAAATAGTGTATCGGTTTTTGCATTGTATGTTTAGCTCAAAGCGGAGATTTATACGATTTTCTTTTCTTCATTTAAGAAGTGATAGGTAATTACTATTGCCGTCGCAGTTGTAATGATTTATCTCGGTTGCAAAAATCGAATCAATAAAACAACGTTTACGTGTAGGTAATTTTTGCGAATAATAACTTTAAACGACAGCCGGAAGAATAATGGAGTGAAGAAATTTATTTTTGTGTTTGATCGACATTTTTCTGCTAATATTACACGCACACATTTCTTCAAAGTAAACGAACCATTATAACTTTTTCTTGTTATGTTAGGTTAGAAAATGTATTTTTGCAAATTAATAGGTAGTGAGTAGTAATAATTCCAAGCGCAAGTATTTGACTCGTCGAGTCACTTTTTGTATGTATTTAAAGCGTTCTCCAAAATAAATCCTATATGCTAGCAAAGTATCTTTAGCGCGCAAGCTTTGCACTCGTGTTATTTTTTTAAATTCTGGTTTACTGTAAATTCGTCATGATATGGGATAATTATGAAAAAAATGGTTATTGTCTAAAAGTGAATAATTTTTTTTTATAAATAAATTGTTTAAACATAAAAAAAAGTCACTGATACAGTTCACAGAAGTAAACAAAAGCCGCGGAAAATATGCCAACTATTTTCAATGTTATCGCAAACGACCAATCGCGATGCAAGGTTTGAAAGTTTAAATGTGGCGCGTATAATCGATATATTTGAATCGAGTGATTTTATGAATAATACAATAATGAGCACTGTCAGCTGTTATTTAAAATATTTGTTGTTAGCTTGCTGGTGTTTTTCTGGATTTATTCTTAGCATTTAAAAGTTAGAATTCAAACATACATGCTCTTAGATTAGAAGAAGGTATTTATTTGAAATAATAAGTGTATTTGAACAATACCTCAAATTTTAATTGGAAAATTTAGATTCACCAAAACGCAGGTATAGTCTATCTTTAATAAGATTGCAAATGTAATATTGTGTTAAAATCATGAATAGTAGTCATTAATCTTTTACAATAAGACAACTTGGGCACAGTTTTGAACAAATTTAATAATATTAAAAGTTGGTATAAAGGCAGTACAAACCTTTTCTCAAATAATGGTGATCAGATTTACAATCACCTTCCAAACGAGAAAAAAAACCCTTTCAAATATTAATTTATTTAACTTTCCTAATAGTATATCAATACAATTGACCTAGATCTAAAGTTCCTTGTTAACAAAATTATTTAAAATTTTAAAAACAAAACTAACCTTACTAATTGGGCTGACAGTTGACACTTAATGTTATCGATAGTCAGTTTTCGATATGAAATGAAATATATCGATACCAAAAATACAACAACAGCGACATGAACACACCCACCAGAGCTTTTGTTTGCTTCTGCTAACTGTATGTATGTCCAATTCCAGCAAATTTTAAGCGATTCGCCTTAAGAAGAAGTAATACACTTAACCAAAGTGATTTTAAAGATAACTCTGATAAGTTATTGTGCCGTTAAATACGGAAATTGTTTATGAAAGAAAGGAAAAAGTCGACGAATTAGGTAAGGTTAGATGAAAATGTTTGATGTTTAATTGTTCTCATTTGACAGCATTGACTATGGTACTTAAAATTCCATGGACGGCACGAAAAACAAATGAGAATGTTCTTAGAAGGATAAAGAAAGACAGACTACTAACGACAATCAAGAAAAGAAAAACAGCGTATTGCAGAAACCGATTGTTAATCGATAGAACATTCGATATCCATTCAATTTTGTTCACCAGGTAGTGTTGGTGTTACGTTAGGTAAGGTTAGGCTAATTTTTTGTGTTCATTTATCGAGTAACAGCCAAATGTTAAATCGTTATCAGTGTTGCTATGTTAGCAACATGGTCATGCCAAGACATATTATTTGACACCGTGACTCCCAAAATCGAGATGGAAGGACTTGATTCAAGGATATTTCCGGACATTGTGATGGAATGATTTGAGGAATTCACTTTCTTGGAAAACTGGCGCTTTGTGTTTTCTGGGCGTTGAACTGAACAAGATTGTTGGTTCCCCACTCGACGAGTGTGCTGTCGTCTGCGAAACTGTAAATGGAGTTCGTGATGGTTTTCAAGAGGTCGTTTATGTGTAAAAGAAATAGAGTGGGGGATAGGATGGACCCCGGCATTGGTTTTTTAACGCATCAGAAGAAATACCGCCAACTGCCACATGTAAGGATCGATCTTGCATCAAGCTCATGAGCCATTGGCGCAATTTGGTTGAAAGACCATAAGCAGATAATTTGCTTAACAATGCCTGATGCCAAACGCGGTCGAAGGCTTTAGACGTATCCAAGACTTTTGCATTCACCAAACTTCTCAATAGTGTTTGTCCAGAGCTGAGTGACATAAGTCAGCAAATCTCCAGTAGACCGAAGTGTCGAAATCCATCTTGTCTGTCATGAATTATCTCAAATTTCTCCAGATATTTGATGAGTTCTATGTTGATCGCTTTTTCCCGTGAATGCATGTAAACGACCGATGAAATGAGAATCCGTCAACGTCAAAAAACACATGTACAACGTGAAAGTTAATGTCAAAAATAATTAATTTCACCCCATCCAATTAAACAAGTTTATTATTATTTTAACTCCAATGAAAACTTTATGAAACGAAATTAAATTTCAGGAAGAGATCTATATCTAATACAATTGTGCATCATTTTAAATGACTAGCATAACGTTCTGCATTTTGAATATCTGAAGAGACAGTGACTTTATCAGTGTAAGGACCAAAAGAATAAGAAGAAACTCCGGCTAAACCGAGTGGGTCTAAGATTTTTTACATGTACCATTTCAGATTTCAGATTGCCAGTTAATGTTTTTGCATTTCTCATCAGTAAATACAGTTCATTATATTTGCATTTCGCCCAATCGTACATAAAGTTACTATTAGTTTAATAATTTTGCTGCAAAAGTAGAAAATAAAGAAATTACTTTTAATAGAATAGATTTATCATAAAATGATAGGAAACAATTTTTGTAGAGCGTTCAATTCCTACAAAAATATATTCTGGTTTTATCTGTCGGTACACCAAAGCGTTGACGAGGTATAAAATTAAGTTTATACATTTTTTTCACGTTATTTAAATGGGAAATAAAAAATGTTTTTTTAATATTAAGAGCTCAAACTTTGACAGTAGATAACTAAATTATTTTTGTAGACCACGCTAGCAATAAAATATAGAGAAAGAAAGCTGCATAAAGGAATTGCTATCCTTGTCGTGAGCATGTACGTACAATGCACACTTAAATTGATAATTTAACTTCTTGCCGATTCATCTGTAAGAAATCTGCCAAAAAATATAAATAATGCACAAATATTAAGTTTGTTCGAGATCAAAAAATAAATCTTTCTTTGTCATATGTTTAGCTTAGAAGCACATTTTATAAATACAGTACTTATATGTGTAAACTACTTTTTTGAAATGGAGTTGATTTCGATTTACATATTAAGCACGTTTTCGTCATTTTAAATGGTATATTTTTTTACTTTATACACAAAGCAATAATTAAACAACATAAATTCATGAATACAAAGTTTTAACCTGTAAATGCTCGTAATTGCGCAATCGCAAAAGGAGAGAGAAATACTCTTATGCAGCTTTCTCTTTCTATTCCTTTATTACTTTTCACGTCTACTCTTATACATCCTTTAGTTCCAATGAGATATCATAAAAATTATGTACTTTATTTACATGACTTTCTTTATCAACCATAGTGTAAAGACATTTTTCGTGAAAGTAGAAATTTTTTTATAGAATAATTATTTCATAGTGGCACGATGCATACTAATACTTCACGAAATGGCATATTTCATCATCCTTTTTGTTAGTATTTTATAATACTGGTCGTTTTATATATTCAAATATCCTAATACGGGAGAATATATTTATCGTATTCCTGCATGTTTTTACGGGACACGAATACGATTTAATATATCAATGTTCCTTGTGTGTTGGCAAACGCTGGTTTTAGTGATAAATCTGCTTGTTTCGGGTAAATAACTCACCGTTGTAATTCACGGCCAGTAATCACAGTAAACATACAATTGCAGTTGTATTATTTCTATACGTTTAGAAAACTGTAACTGTCTGTTTCTATGTTTGAGCATCACGCAAAAAACTACTCAGTTCTCTTTCTATATTAAGATGTGATCTGTATTTTGTTCTTAATGCTGCCACTGTAGAAAATCCGGTTTGCCATAGATATCGGTAATACTATACAAAAAGCTCTTTTCTTTAGTGCAAAAATGCATGCCAAAACAAAGTTAAAATAGGGTGTTATTACCAAACTGTCTTCTAATGTCACCACTTGCCGAAGTCTTTAAATTGTTCTCCTTTTTATACTAAGCGACCTACTCGTATTTTGATAACCTGGTATTTTTTTTTGCTGTCCACTTCACATGAAATGCCCTTTTGGTATAAACTTGTTGTCTATTATAATAGTTATTTATGTATCAAGGACGAAAAACTGTATATTATAGTCGAGTTTGCAAATTGATAGCCGAGGCTAGCAAGCAGGTGAGACATTAGAGAGTTTTTCGTCGAGGTGCACATACCTTTATGGAAGTAATGAATGTGTTGTGTTGTTTTTTGTATAAAATTCGTGATTTCTGGGGGAGTAAATCCAACGTGGCTGTAGTTGCCAATTCTCGCAGCTCCGGAAGATTGTTACTCACATCCATATCGATATCACTATCCATTTTTGATTATTATGAACACTAATATTTACACCACGGTCTTATTCCCACGTAAAATCTAGCGGATTTCGTAATTAATTTGAAAACAGCAAATGACTGTCATTGTCACAGGCGCCTTTGTTTTTATTAATTTTGAAATCCAAATAAAATAATAATAATATGAAACAATGCTACCGTTGTAGGTCCTTCGACTTGATTAGAGCCGTAATATCAAAGAGAAGATAGCATTTTGCGAAGAAGATGACACTTTCGCGACGTTTAATGTATCTGTCAATGTCATGGCTTAAGCGCCAGTCCAAAAACAAAGCTCTTGATTACATCGACCAACAACAAATTTTTACATTCGTTTGTAATTGGGACATACTGTACGAAATATTCTCATTTAAATCGGATGCATTTTGTTACGAAAAAAAAGTACATTTCAGTTGGACATATTTGTAACCTTGTAAACAATCGACTAATTCATTTAATGTTAATATTCATATTTGTATTTTTAGTTGGCTCATTAATAACAGTTTTTGCGTTTCGAAGAAAGATTAATTGACAATTTAATATTTGCATTCCCGTTGAAATGAATCAAGCGAAGCAGTGTTACGCTTCTTTGTCAGCTCCTACCAAATGGTCAACTCAATTTGATGAATTAATCATGAAATGTTAGCGGAATCGTATTTTTGTCAATCTAAAAATAGTTTGGGTATTTGTTTCCATTCCTCGGCGACTTCTTGCAGCACTTTAAATATCTTGATTGAACTTACCGTTTTCTAGTGCATTGCGAGATTTTAGCAAAAGACTTTCGGAATTTATTAATTTTTTTTACTATAACGAGGTGTGACAATACAGCATACTAACAATTCAAATGTCACTTATAATACTCAAATCGCCAAAATTCTTGGACCCCTTTATGTTTGTCTGTATATATATATATATATGCCGGTTTAGAACGTGTTTCGACGTGGTCCGACGCCTAATTTCCATCCCCTTCGGTCTTATGTTAGGTTTCTTCCGCTCATTGACTTTTGAATACCGGTTTGCCATTTGCCACGTCTTTTCGTTCTCTAAAGAGTACTCTGCTAGCGGTTTCTCTACTGGCAAATTATGCCCGAGCTCAGCCGTAGAGGGTAGAAGAAAAAAATATAAAAGTGAGCCGCGCCACCGACTTAGACGGTTCAAGCCGGAAACCCCTAGGTCTTATAGGCACTAGCAGAGCCACACGATAAACAACTAAGATTATGGTGAACCAAATAAATAAAATTATAGCTAAAATATATTGAATACTTTACTCACACAATAAATCGAAGTACACAGTTCAATAATAAAATTATAACACATATAGTCAAAAATTAACCGCTATGGTAAATTTTCTTGCTAAAACAAACCAATAATTTAAAATTTACAACTTTATAAAATAACCATAACAGAAGTAAGAGTAACAGACTTTTCCAAGTTACCAAAAAAAGGTAAAACATATATAAATTAACTCATTAATAACATTAATTCAAACGTTTACATAAGACTGCCAATTTACTCATTTTAACCATTTACCTAAAGATTTTCACTGCCAAAACAATCGAGTTTATTTAAAAAAATATTTCTTTTTACGATGGCTGTCCTTCAAATTAGCAAGATTGTAGGATATTTACAAATAAGTAGGAAGAAAATATATTTTTACTTGGACATAAAGAATTATTAAGAAGGTTATTTTAATCGAAGTTTAGTTTTGGCATATTATCTAATGCAATAAATAGTTTCCAACAATGTACTATATTAATAAACTAAAACAAAACTTAATCGTGGTGTCAAAATAAGTCACGGCGTTATATATTTAAAAATAAATCACTTATAACTTTTGGGTATACGAATTCACAAAGTACTATATTGATAAACTAAAACAAAACTTAATCGTGGTGTCAAAATGAGACACGGCGTTATATATTTAAAAATAAATCACTGATAACCTTTGGGTATACGAATTCACATGTACTCCTGTGGCCTACTCCTGGGGCCGGTTTGATTATAGGGCAGCACCTGCTAATTAACAATGGCTTCCCTCAAATAAATCCCGCTTGCGGATATTTTAACTCGACACCAAAAAAAATCCAAAATATCAACAACGTAGGTAAGAAAGAATGGTCAAGTTAAAAATTAAGTGGTTTTTCTTCAAAATCCAATTAAGATGGCCCAAATACAGCCAGATATGAAAGAAATCCCATAGAGGTTCTGCACACGTGATAATAACACACCGTCCCAACAACTCTCACCAATACCCGACTTCGAAGACTATCACCCAACTACTGACACTCCTAGGCCGCAAATCAAGAAATGACACGGAATAAACGTCAACCCAGAATCGCACTCGTCCGTGTGGATATCCAGCCCCATCCACACAGAAATGCAAACCAAACAATAATCCTATCCCTACAAAGTATGCAACACTATTTACAACGAATGATATAATTTTTACGTTACAACAAAGTACGGTATGCAACCCTACTTACGAGTAACTAAGGAATACGAAACTCAACAGAGACACAATTAATGAACTGTAGAAGGGAAAAAATAGGCACGTGACACATTCCAATCGAGGTCTTCCCCTTTTCCTTCTGTCACTTGGCTGCCATTGTAAGACTTGTTTGGGCAATCTTGTATCGGGCATTCGTTGAACGTGGCCGTACCAGGTGAGCTGTGTTTGCTTAATCACTAGTAATGGTGCCTTCAATTCCTATTTGTTGTTTTATATTGTCGTTTCTTATTTTGCGCAAGAATCTCCTGAAAACATTCATCTCAACAGCTTCAACTTTCTTTTTGTTCTTTTCGGTAATCCTCCAGGTTTCTTCTCCATATATAGAGTACTTTTTATAATGGTTTCATGTATGTTAATTTTTCTTTTCTTTGTTATTTCTTTACTCTATAGTATCCCATCGAGGCATCCGAGAATTCTTTTCGCTTGAATGAGCCGTTTTTCGATTTTCATTACATCAGTACCGCTATCATCAAAGGTAACACCCAAGTACACATATTCCTGGCAGGTCAAAATCTTCTGATCATCTTAAAGTTCTAGATGGATGGGTTGATTCCCTTTGCATAAATATTTTGTTTTATTTGTATTTACTGTTAAACCCCATTCTCTGTACTCCTCAATAAGTTTTCGCATCATATACTCCATGTCGTCCTTGTCGTTACCTATAATAACCTGAACGTCGGCAAATTGAAGAGTGTATATAGAGTTATTATTCATTTCGATGCCCTTTCTATGAACTTTTCTTTTCCAGTTTTTAAGTGATGTTGCAATATAAATTTTAAAAATAGTAGGTGAAACACAGCATCCTTGTCTCAGGCCCTTGTAGTCTACAAACCCTTCTGTGAGGCGGTTACCAATTTTTATTCTGGATCGAGAATTTCTGTAAAGCTCCTTAAGGGTTGCAATATATGTATGATTGGTGTTGGATTGCTCTAATACTTTCCATAGTCGTAACTGGAACGGTGTCATATGCTTTTTGAAGATCACATACAGACAGCACAGCAGTTAATTTTCTTTTAATGAGCTATTTATTTTTATTGTTTTTCCTTAATTGTCTACATACTATCAACGCCTTTTCTTGATATTCGGCTCACGATCCGAAACTTTTATTGACGAAAAATTAAATCATTTCACCAGTAGTGAAATGATGATTGCTTAACGCCGTTTTTTCCGACTTATGTCTATTAATTTCTCGTCAGTCATATTGGTGTTGATTCATCCTTTTTTTAAGGTATTGTTTTGTTTGTCCAAAATAACATTTGTCACAATTCACGCAAGGTACTCTATATATTATATTGGACCACAGATCTTTGGGGACAGGATCTTTCATTTTGGAAAAAATCGAACCAACTGCTTTAATATTATAAAATGCCAATTTGCAATATAGAATTAAAAGCACTCTACAACGACACCGATATTGTCCAAGAAATTAAATCACAGCGACTAAGATGGGCAGGCCACGTGCACAGACTGCATAACGAAAGACTTGTAAAACTGGTATGGGAGGAGATTCCCACAGGCAAGAGACCGCTCGGACGTCCCAGAATGCGATGGAGAGATAACATCCAAGCAGAACTCCGGAAAATGAACATTCCATTTGACCCTAGGTTGATGGAAGACCGAACAAATTGGAAAAAAGTTGTACAGTCAGCCAAGACCCACCCAGGGTTGTAGCGCTACGTGATGATGATGATGAATTTGCATTGTGGGGCATTTTTGTTTATGATTTGTTGAATGTTTTCAGACAGTCCAGGGAAATAAGGAAATTTAAAATATCTCTTTTACTCTTATCAATCGCCCGACTATGCCTATGTTTATATTCATTGATTATCCCATTTACCAATAATAATAATAATAATAAACACCTTATCCGACATCCAGAAGGCGGTCATACTAAATACTTGTCACACAGTGCGCAAGTTTATTATGTAAACTGAGCCTAATCCTTTTGATACTTTGTATCCGGGATAGGTAAATGATACCAGCTCTAAGCTGAGTAGTGAATAAGTCTTTCCCATGAATAATAATAACAATATCCCGTCCGTACCGTCGCATCTGCGACACTGAATCTCACGCATCATCGGCAGCAAATTGAAATGATGCGGTGTCCACAAGAAGGCGCCAACCTCACACATGGTCGTCTTTGATTACCACTCTAGAGAGTCGTGGCACGGCACCAACGATACTTCACCGCCTTGGACTAATTCCTCCAAATTTGGAATATTATTTTGCACAATCGCACGTCGCTTCGGTCGAAATGATCGCAGCCCGCCATTGGAGACATAATTCAAAAAAAATAAATAAATAAATCTTTACCGAGTGTTCGATAATTTTCCTTTTAATTAATTTAAGATATTCCAAATTCGCGTCCCAAATACCGACTTAATGTGCAGTGGCCTTGCTTGCCATTATTTTCATATGAACGTTTGTACAATAATTAGTTAAAGCCGCATGTATATATATATATATATATATATATATATATATATATATATATATATATATATATATATATATATATCCATCGGTTTAGAACGTACGACGACGTTGTCCGATATCTAGACGCCATTTTCTTCGATCTTCCCATTGACCCTCCTTTAGGTTTCTTAAACTCATGGCTTTCTTTATCCTCTCGCTCCATGTTATTTTGGGTCTTTCTCTTTTCTTTTCGTGATGGGGGATCCATTCCATTGCTTGTTTTGGTAATCTATAGTCCTTCTTGACAAATTTCTTATAAACTCTTTACCTAAACTTTCTGATTCGTCTATTAAAGAGTTTTTTAGCTGATCTAGGTTGCTCGTAGCAATATTACGAGATCTTATACGCCGTTCTAGATAGTTCCAAACATGCTCTAAAGAGTTTAAGTCTGGACTTATTGCTGGCCACTTTAAAACTTGAATACACTTCATAAAGACACTCGGTTGTTATTCTAGCAAGATGCTTACGAGCGTTTTAAGCATGAGAACAAAATTCACAACAATAACAAGAACAATGGCACATTTTCTGTAAGAGCCTCCCTAATATACCTATCATCTGTCAGGGATCCTGTACGATATTTTTTTAAAAATTGAAAAAGATGGTGTTTTTTCTTTTTTACGTGAACTCAAAAATGGTGATTTTCATTTAAAAACCTCTAAAAAATTGTCCACCCCAGCCTTAAATATTTAATCCTACCCCACAGAATGGTTTTCAGGTGGTGAATAATTTTTTGGAGCGAGTTTGGTCTGAAGCCCCAATTCTTAATAATTTTTCATCACGAGTTTAAAATTTTAAAATTAAGCTATATTTTTTGTGGTTTGAATTCTTTTACATTATTACTTATAATATTGTCTTTGCTTAATATTTTTGAATTTTTTAATTAATCTCTATTATCTGAGGCCAGCGACTATTCAACACAGCCGCGTTACGGCAGGCTCCGCAATGGCGCGATTTAATGGAAACCGCATCATTAAAAGACGATAATTATTATTGAAATAGGATATGAGACTTCACCTTCATTCGCTAATTCAACAATAATTTTATATAAAGTTAGTTTCCATATTTGGCAAATCCAACGAAGACCGTATCTTTCGCGAAGCGGTGAATTATTGTTTAGTTATGTTTGTAAACTGATAAAATCGCTTAATAAAAACATTTAAAATAAAATCAGTCGTCGAGCATACTCGTATACAGAGGACGTCCTTTATTTAAAAGGACGTTCGGAAATATATATGTTTATATATATATATATATATTTATATGGCAAATAAAATAATTGTCTAATAAGCCTCATGTTATAATCGTTCTTTACCTTAAGTTATTTGTTATGTTTAATAGGTCGAGAAATGATGTCTATCATTATATTTAAAACTGGCTGTTGCCCGCTACTTCGTCAACGTGAAATTTAGTTTTATCTTTATCTTTAGTTTTATGTCAGGATCGGTCAGTCTCATTCATCTGAAAGATTAGTAATAAGTGGTGCTCCTCATAGATCAATTCTTGGCCCACTTCTCTTCATAGCCTACACAAGTGACCTTATTATATCCAGTGCAAAAAAGCTTTTTATGCTGACGACACCAAATTTTATGGTAATCCTTTGCTAGAACACAATACAATACAGACTGATCTGGAGTGAGTGGTGTTCTAACTGGTTGCTCTCCTTAAATGTGAATAAATGTGTGGTACTACACCTTGTCAAAAACAACCCGTGCCTGCAGTATTCACTTCACGGACAACTTCTTGCTCCAGTATCAGCTTATGTAGATTTAGGTGTTACAGTCACATCAGATTTAACATGGTCCGAACATATTTTAAAAACTTGTAAGCTTTCTAACTCAGTGATATATCTTCTTCAAAAATCTTTCGCAAGGATTTCATTTCAATCTTCTATAAAGCTGTACAAAACGTTTGTTCGTTCGTTGCTTGAATATGCGGGTATAGTGTGGTGTCCAGTGCTCATCCCACCTGTTGGAAAATGTTCAACGCCGGGCTACAAGACTGACCTTTGGTCGTACGCATCCAGATTATTCCGAGAGACTACAGATGGCTAACTTACCGTGCTTTGCCGATCGCCGCTTACGCGGAGATCTAATTCTCACCTTCCGGATGAAATTATGGAATAATTATGGAAACCTCAGAAATATTTTTCTTCTAAATACCGACTCCCGTCTCCGAGGACATGATCTAAAGTTAAAAAAAGAAAATTTTAAATGTGTACCAAGACAAACGTTTGTCACCAATCGACTTTTTATCTTCTGGAACGATTTAAGTGAGGAAACAGTTAGAGCATCATCAGTTAACATATTTAAACATAAAATCGACAAACATTTATTACACTCCTAATTTGTATCTCGTTTAATAATTATTTCACATTGTATATTTTGTTTACTTATGTATGATTTTGTAAATAGGCTGTCATAAGCTTAGACCTTCATTGATATGTAATAATAATAATAATCTTAAGGTAGTTGTCGTGGAGTAATAACGTCAGAAAATTCTAAATTTTTGTATACTTATTAAGGACATGATAATACAATTTCCCTTAAATTTGAAGTCAACTGACCTACTCTAAACCAAGAAAAACTCAATTAAAAATTGGATAATTAACATAGAGAGTATCCGTTCGCGGAATAAAATGTATGCCTCATTCTGGGCGTGCAAGAGAGCCATGGGAAAAACCTGGGGTCTAAAACCGAGGGTAAGCTGTGGTTATATCAGGCGGTTTTACTACCGTCACTAACGTATGCAGCAGTAGTCTGTTGGTCAAGGGTGGAAGGGGCCGGGGCTGTGAACCTGTTGAGAAGCCTGCAAGGAAAATACTTGCGGGCTGCAACGGGGGCAATGATCACCTCTCCTACAGAGGGACTACAAATATCCCTCAACATACCACCTTTGGATCTCCTGATAAAAGATCGGAACACTGCATACAGACTAAAGTGTTTTATAGCTTCTTTAATTTCCTCTATTGTTGGCGGTTCATATTCTGTTTGATTTTCTGTCCCTTGTTCTTGTAATAATAATTTAAGGAAAAAACGACACGGTTACTAAACAGCCTGAAGACTTTCTCCACCTAATACTTTATTGTCAGACCCTGTATGTTGCTTATACATTTATTTTAATGTTTTTTTTAATTGGAATTGAGTATTTAATAAAGTTATTAAACAACACCTAGTACTTTATGACCCAGCGGAAACTATATCACTATAAAAATCAGGGATGCACTTAATTTTTATGGGCACTGATGATTCTCGTTTGTTTTTCAATCAGTCCAAACGATAATTGGTTTTATATTACATTATTAAGTATTTTTTTTATGTGTTATTTAAGTACAGTGTTCGTTTAATGTTCCAAAACATAATTACAACTTGATTAGGCTTAAAAAACCACACTCTTGAATAATGGCCAAGAAATTCGATGTTTTGGTTTCAAATAGACCCATTAAAAGAACGAATGAAATAAATGTACTTTATAAAATAAACATTTATAAACGATTCTCTTAAATAACCAATTTTTTCTTCTTCGACCCTCTTTTACTCTTTTTATCGTATTTAAACTACATCCAAATGCTACCGCTCCTTTATTGGATCACCTTGTTGTTTGGGTTCTGTCAAACCTCCGGGCTTTTAGCACAAACGAACACAAACTGTACACAAACATTATTTGAATGTTTACCCGTGAGTTTATCAATAAAGTTAATTTTTAATAGATTTTAGCAATTTAAAGATTTAATAACGGTTAAAATTAGTGAAACAAGGCATTGTTGTATGCTTTGGAGTATTTAGGAGTTTATCATTATAGACATATAAATAAATTGCTGGTAAAACGTGTTATATTACTAAGACAATAACGACAAATATGGTTAGTTGTTCATCTTGTGGGTGTTCCCTGACACCAAAACATAAAAGTACTGGTGTAACATTTCACAAGTGTTTTTAATGATAAATTTGTTAAATATTTAGAAATAAATAAGAGTTGTGTTTCGATGAAATTTGTAGGTTAAACCCACCAATCACCAATTGCATTGGCGAAGCTTAGGGTAAAATTATAGGTTTGTGGTAATTTTTTATTACACAATTTAAAGAACTTTGACACAAAATTTATACTCAGAGAGTATATACCTGCGACAGGCATTGAATTACATCTGATATATAACCGTGTATACTACCCCATCACAGAAATCAAGATATACAGGTGCTTGTTAAGTAAGAGAAAGGGGTTAAATTTATCTGAAGGACCGGTTTCGGGGTGAATTGCCCCTCGTCAGCATAGGGTAGGTCTCATCGTACAGACACATTCACAGCTCCGACCCTACATAAATACACATGAAGAACCACGGCCCCAACTCCTGGGTTTTTTAATCCATCTGTGTACATTACTTATTCAGTCTCTGGGAAGAGGATTTCTCCCCTCACCCATTAAGGACTTTTCTACGTGTATTTTTGTGACTAGAATGTCAGGAACCATCCCGAGAATTTGGTGGTTTTTTGTTTTCGGTTTTCTGTATCACGGAGTGATTTCTTTTAATTTGCCTTTCCAAAGACAGGAATCTGGAGGTGTTTCATCACTGCCGTTGGTGTGATGCACATAGCTCCAGCAATGGCCAGGCATGCTTTGTTCTAGCTGTCTGTTGTAACCCTTTGGTCCACCAGATTACTAAACCATACGTGACTATAGATATTATCATTGTTTGATAAATCCAGTAAATCTGTTTGGGGTTCATTCTTCAAGATTTGCCGCATTTGAGATTCTAGAGAGAAAACCTTGCTTTGTTTATTGTTATTTACAGGTGGGCGTTCCAGGTGAGTTTTTTATGCAGAACTACACCCAGGTATTTCACTTTCACTGCAAATGGAATGCTCTCTCCGTATAGGTCAGGCTGCAGAAGCTTATGTAGCCTTTTTCCTTCTTGTAAAAGAAATAATTACAGCTTTTCGGAGGAGAGAGAGAATAAATATAGTCGGCACCGTAATGTTGTAACGTTTTTGCCTATCCCGACTGGCTGTGTAGGAGGATTACATATTTGGCTCACGCTATAGGTTTGTTGAGCTTCTTTTCATGTGAATTTGTTTCTTTATTGCGTAACATTTAACTCTTTAAGATTCTCGAATGCATATTTTCGGGAAATCCTGCACAGCTTGCCCGTTGGTCAAACGTTAGACATTTTTACAGTTTTTTTTTAAATAGTTTCGTACGAAAGTTCATGGGCAACATACTCTTATGGTTGTTGGGACTGAATAATATTACAATAAATTAGATTATTTTAATTCGAGATGTAACTGCCTAAAAACAATTTAGGTTCTGTTATAAATTAGCGGTGTAGACGAACTTTTCGCTTAGTTGTCAACCCGCATCATTAAATCATGTTTTTAACACCTGTTACTGTCGAACTTTAATAATGAAAAAAATAAACTATTTATTTAAAATTCAACATTCGAACGTGTTTATATTTTATTTAAGTTCTTTGTGTTTTAACGTCGTAGTTCATTCGCCACTGTCGATATCGATCAATTTACCACATTTTATGGATACAACCGGTGCTTTCGGACCGTGAAAATTAAATTTCAAATAAATGTTATGCCCACTTGCAAACAAAAATGGTAATCGAACGTCAATCTGTTTTGTTTAAAAACATCCGTTCGGATTCAATCGATTTTAGGCCAGTCGTGGATTCGACAAAGGAAAACAGATTGGGTCTGATTAATACCCACTGATAAAGATAAATCACTGGTCGGCATCATACATTTTGATGTAATAATAAGTTTTGAGTTGTTAAACATTAAATAAATTTATTTAACATATTCACAATTATATTTGTAAATTACACAAAAGTTATGCAAATATAATAATAGTGTATGTCTACAGTGCAATATTAATTATTATCGGGTTCACGACTCAAGGTTACGCCGATGACCTGGTCGTCACCATTAGGGGCAGACTTGACGAAGTAATCTCAAACCTGTAAGTATGTAGCCCTAAACACAATCAGAAGCTGGTTCGCATAGGAAGGACTCAATGTCAATTCTAGCAAAACAGTACTGGTTTTATTTACTAGGAGGCGAAAGTACGAACTTAAGGCCCGAACTCTGATTAGAATCTAGCTCACATTTTTCAAAGAAGTTAAATATTTGGGCGTAATAATCGACCAAAAACTGACATGGAACAGCCAACTCAACCACATTACTTCTAAAGCTAAAGCGGCAAGCTAAATATGCCGCAGAGTTTTTGGCAAGACATGGGGTCTAAAACCAAAAATGATCTACTGGTTATACCAAACGATCATCAAACCCATGGTCTTATGCCTCATTGATAAGGTGGCCAAAAATGCAACAAATTTCGGCATATGTCAAGCTGCAAAAAGTGCAGCGGCCAACATGTCTGGGAATCACAGAGGCAATATTCACGTGCCCTACTGCAGCCGTAGAGGTAATGCTGAACCTTCCACCATTGCACTTTTGTGTAATGAAACAGCAAACACTGCATTCAGACTAAGCCAGTTGGGTACGACTTCGAAATGCAGTTCGAAGTGGTCATAAACAACCACCAAATTTTTACAGAGAACGGAACTCAACTAGGAAGGGATGCATTAGCGTCGTACACGGCAGCTAAGTTCAAATAAGTCGTTTTGCAATATTCTCAAAAGAACAATAATTTATCTATCTCTCTTCATTTTGACCACTACAGCTAAAATGCGCACCAACCGACATATTAAGAAACAAAACTGTTAGATTACCAAAATTATAATTTAAAATAATGAAAGTTTACTATAAAGAGTTCACTTTATTAAAAATACGTAACCTTAAACGCTCACAGTCATGCTGATTTTTAAAAAAGGTTTAGTCATGGAATCTCCTTTCCCTGGTCATGGTTTGGTTTAGTTCAGAGAGCATCGCAACCCGTGATCGTAACATGGCATAGCGTGCGCCAAAAAGTTGAAGCCGATTGGTATCAAATATTGTCGAAAATGTAGAATTTGTGGTCGCTAGACTCTAGTCACATTGTTTGGATGCAAATTATTCTTAACGAGTAAAAACATCTAAAATTAAAATTTTCATTCAATTTTTAACTTGATACTATAATTTTTTTTGCACTCAGTTCCCAGTAAATCTTAATTTGGCAAGTATTTGTTCTAAAAATTTATCAATTGATAATGATGAAATGTTCATGAATGAAGATACTTTCAAGTCATAATTATATGACCTCGTAAATTTAAATCTTCCATATTTATTATTCTGTCTTTCTTGTTCTCGGACTGGACT
Organism: Agelastica alni; assembly: GCA_950111635.1. Lineage (NCBI taxonomy): Eukaryota > Metazoa > Arthropoda > Insecta > Coleoptera > Chrysomelidae > Agelastica > Agelastica alni. The sequence goes on from OX467712.1 coordinate 17,898,834, forward strand.
AATGAGTTTTCTTTGTCGAAAAATTAATAGTTAAAATGATAATTATTGTCGTTGACTTATAACAAATAAAATCGTTTCGAGAATTTGTTTTTTACGATGGACTTCTCTGTCTAAGTTTAACGATATTTGAAATGCAAATTGTTTATTATTTTTGCAAACCCTGTTAAAAAGTTGAACAAAAATACAGCATTTCTTAGACCCAAAAACTATAACTTTCTGATCATATCCCTAGTATGTACTAATAAAATTATCTGCAGTTTTAAATTTTTTAGATTAATCATCTGAAGCATTCTCAACAAAATTGAGGTTTTATTTTTAATAAATTGAAACAAGTTAATTTTGACATAGTTTATATTTTATCTCCAGTTTCATCGTATGTTTTTACGCTTTTAGATGTACCAAATGCTTGGACCACATTTGTCTGTCGAGCGCCCTCTTCTAGCATGCCAATGGCTTTTAGCAATTTTCCATGATCAATCCAAAATTTCAAGTGATTTCATTTTAAATACAAATCAATACTAACGCATTTTCTTCAGTGTTTAAAATCGATAAAATATTGGACAATAACAAAAACATTTTTTTTATTTTTTGTGCATAAAAACAAAACAAAAGCATAATAATAAATCAAAAATTTTCGGGTTCGAATCCTAGTGGAATTTACTAATGTACCTCTTAACGCAGTGCGCCCGTTAAGTCGATACCTTGGTGACTAATCCGATACCGTCGTATATTCGGGAAATGAGCCATAGTGTCAGAAAAGCTAAAATGTAGGCAACACGTTTTTACTGCCCTAAAAAAATTCTCCTACAATTACAAGGTGCCTTAATGTTTTTTGTCACAGGGCGCTATAGATCCTCCACGCGGCTCCACGTGGTTCATTCATCGAAAAAGTCTTTATTACAGGCGATATTCGTGTTCGAAAATCAAGTACATGAAAATTCAATTTTGTAATGTTTCGAAAAATTTACAAGGGTGCTGATTTTTCTGCCGACGTCAGTAAATGAAGCTAATTGAAACTCGTTAAACTAGCTGTTGCGAATTGTATTTGAATAAACTTTGCGGGCTGGGGTGGGCTCGGTGTCGATGCGCTGTCGCCTCGATAGGGACGGGCTCGTAACAATATTAACCATCGCCTGCAACTCCTCCTCATATGATGCTAATATGACCTTATCATCGGCCCAAAGGAGAAGTACTGATAGTGCATAAATTGTAATTGTACGATGCTGCTAACAATTAATTATTTAACATTGAATTGTTGACACATCTATCATAGAGAGTCCCATTTTTTTTACTCTCTAATGACTTGGTTACTACCCGTGACATTTAAAACGAGGTCAATGTTTTTTATCGGCCGAAGAAGCGGTTGAAACGAATTTAAAAAATAAATTGGGTTTGTTCATTTGGCAAAGAGTTATTTTTACGACTGTCATTTTGGCTTGGTACACACTACAGTAATAAGGTAAACGAAACTACAGGCTAAGTGAGGGGTCTTTTGAGGAGACACCGCAACCTACTTCTATTTCAAGGGGTTAGAGCAAATTAAATACATTTTTGGATTCATTTATCAAATGTTCAGCTTGAATGAAGAAGAATTAAGAAATTTGTGTGAAAATTTATCATTTTAATTAATAGATGAATCACGTAAAGAATCAGATATTGATGCAAATGATTTCATTATTTTTTTTGTCTAAATTGATGTTTTTTAGTTGATCTATTAGTTTTTTATTCTGTACCCGGTCAAATGCCTTTCGAAAGTCTATGTAGCACACATATACACCCTTGTTGTATTCCCGACCCTTCTGTAAAAGAACTGTCATTGCAAATAAAACTTCTCTTGTACCCATGCCACCCCTGAAGCCAAATTGTTTCTCATTTATCTGTTCCTCACATTTCTTGTATATTCTGTTCTAAACAATTTTTAGTAGAATTTTTAGAGGGTGGCACATAAGGCTAATTAATCTGTGGTCATTACATGTTCTGGGGTTGTTTTTTAGTGGTAGTGGTATAAATACTGATTCAAGCTATTCCTCGGGAATGTTGCCTTTTTTGTATATGTGGTTGAGAATCTGGGTGAGTCTCGCTATATTATTATCATCTAAGGCTTTCAACAATTCTACTGGAATTTTATCTGGGCCTGGAGTTTTTTCTGGTTTTGCATTCTTTATGGCATACCTTACTTCCGATGGTAAAATTTTTAGATATTTTTCTTCTTCTTCTTCACTTGTATCTTTCGCCTGACCAAACTTTCATTTGCTTTTATTTGCTCATACCCGTGAGTAACAGGAAGATAGAAAATACGTTTACGCAGGCGCAAGTTTTTTAGTTTAACACTTTTTGGATCACTTTAAACTCCAAAGAACATGGCTAATAATGCTTAGAGTTGTCTTTAGATTGCCTGAAGTCGAAAGACAGATGGCAGGTCCTTCGGGGCCAAAATAATTCATTTCATGTTCCAAACTGTCAGATCGTTTGACCTCACCGATCAGATGATCTCGTTTTGTGCATCGATTATTGATGTTATTTTTAATAGTCTTTAATGCGTGGTAAATTCCATTATATATTTGTGAATATGTTTACAAAAAAAAGGTAAAGAGTATTTTACGTTGGTGTAACTATTTTCGAGCTGATAATGCGAGAACGTTCCGGAAGTCATTTAATACCATGTTTGAATTTTATTATATTTTTTTAGTAAGTAATTAAACGTGTGTTTAGTAAATTTCTTCAGCGTTGTAGCTGCACCCCATATGGACATTTAAATCATAAAAACTTTATGAAGGCAATAATTGTTTTAAAATAGCGCCGTGCTGCTGCGGATGACGATTGATATGAAATTGAGGAGCGGTTTTTTTTATAGCGCCATTGTATTGCGTTATTTGGAAGAGCTATTCGATCCGTTTTGATGGAAAACAGTTTCCAGCATAAAGAATCATCGCGTTATTTTTCTAGTAGTCTAAGATCCGACGTAAGATCAACCTGTGCCCATCTGTTTAATGGATAAAAATTATTTTATAAGTAATTTAGTATGTTAAAAATTATAAAAAAATGGGTTGCCTGAAAAAATCCTGGCCAGGCTATAATTCATTAAAAATTCAATTTTTTTTTTAATTTCCACTGATGAGTTTAACGAAAAAATGTTACACCAATGGTCATACCAGGCAATTGTAAGGCGGACGAGCTAGCAAGAGAGGGCATTACCCTCCCAGCTGTATCTGTCTCATCTCAGCAAGGAGTTACGATTGCAAATTGCCGGCTCCTCCTGCACAGCAAAGAAGTTCACAAAGCCAACTTGAGGTGGCAAAATGAACCCACATGCACATCATCGAAACAGATTTGGCCTAAACTAGATCTACGTCGAACTAATGATGTTTTAACTCTATCCAGGGGGTCCATTGGAAATGCGATCGTGGCCAAAACAGGACACTGCATGAGGCACGGCGCATGGGAATCGCAGAGTTACGACACGACTTATGTAGAAGCTGTCACGATAAGAAAGAGGAGGAAACAAGGAAACAAGGCAGGCAAAGGCAGAATGGCACAACAAACAATGTGCAGATATCGAGTCATACGATAAAAATCACGACTCATTCAACCTACATAAAAAACTCAAGGAAATATTCATGGAAAAAGCAAAACGTTAATGTTGAAAACTTAAAAGATGAAAACGGTAAACTTATTACAGATCAAAACCTGATACTAGAAAGATGGAGACAGTATGTTTCGGAACTATTTGACGACAACAGAAATCAAGAGCATGGAATAAATAAAAGGGTCAGTGGTCCACCTTTCAGCAAAAAATAAGTAGAAAAAGCACTAAAAATGGCAAAGAATGGAAAAGCACCGTGCCTTGATGGACTGCGAAATGAGATAGTAAAATTGCTAGGCGATATAACAACGATAACAAAACTCTTCAACACAATATACAATAAGGGCATTATTCCAACCGACTGACTGATGTCAACTTTTGTTACAATCCCTAAGAAAAACAGAGCTACAAAATGTAGTGACTACCGTACCATCAGCTTGATGAGCCACCTTCTTAAAATATTCTTGCGTATTATTCATTCGAGAATATATCAAAAATTAGAAGCGAGTATCGGCAAAACTCAGTTTGGCTTTCGATCAGGATTGGGAACGCGTAAAGCGCTTTTTGGAGTTCAAGTACTGATACAGCGCTGCCGAGACGTTGACTCTGACGTGTTCGTGTGCCTGGTGGATTTTGAAAAAACCTTTGACAAAGTGCGACATGACAAACTTATGGAGATACTCAAAACAACTGGTATTGATGACAAAGATATCCACTTGATAGGTAATTTATATTGGCACCAGTCTGCCAAAGACAGAATTAACGGTCACCTGACGGAAGATGTGGAAGTGAAGAAAGGTGTGAGACAAGGATGTATATTGTCTCCACTCCTTTTTAATTTGTACTCTGAAGAGTTTTTGGGCAGGCCCTAGGAGACACGGATTTGGGAGTTGTGATAAATGAACAAATCCTCAACAACATAAGATACGCGGATGACACTGTAATACTCGCGCAGTCCATCGATGACCTACAGAGACTTATTAATAGGGTAACTGAAGCTTGCGAAGTATTTGGTTTGAAAATAAACTCGGCAAAAACCAAATACATGCTAATAAGCAAAGGAATTCATAATCAAGTTGCTAGTGCGAGCTACCTTGGTTGCAGGATAAACGAGGACTGGGATCCATCAGTTGAAATCAAAATCCGTATTGAGTGTGCCCGGGCAACATTTATTCGCATGAAAAAACTTTTTACCAGTCACGATCTATCGATTGCCCTGCGAATGAGGATGATTAGAGCATGTGTCTTTTTAGTTCTTTTGTATGGAGTCGCGAGAGCTGGACACTAACAGAAACCACGCTCAAATGTCTACAAGATTTCAAAATGTGGTTGTACAGGAGAATGCTAAGAATAAGTTGGGTAGAAAAAATCACAAACGAGGACGTGCTTGGAAGAATGCATAAAGATACAGAAGTGGTCAATATTGTAAAACAACGAAAACCTGAATATTTCGGACATATCATGAGACACCCAGAAAAGTATGACATTCTACATCTTATAATACAGGGTAAGATTAATAGTAAGAGACGCCCCGGCAGACGAAGAACTTTCTGGCTCAAATATCTCAGACAGTGGTTTGGTCTCACCACTATACAACTTTTCCGAGCGGCTACCAACAAAATAATGATTGCAAACGTGATAGCCAGAATGATCGCCAACGATCGTTAAACGGTCATGGCACCTAGAAGAAGAAGAAGAAGGAAACAATGGTACATAAGACAACCAAACTTTGATGATTTATCTGATCTTAACTCAGTTAGCATCAAAGACCTTACACTTTTTATTAAAAGTTCCAACTGGTTCTCACAGTAGAGGAGGAAGGCACCGCTGTCCATCACGGTATCACAACGGGCCAAATGGCCTAAGTGGGTTCCTTCCGAAACGCCGTTTTAACCTAACCTAACCTAACCCCTTGAATCTTTCATTAAGAGATAATATAGTCGTATCTAATTTTCGGGTCCGTTATTGGTTCGTCAGTACTTTCATTATCAAACTTAGCCGAATTGCCGCCCTCGGATTTTGCCACCCGTGCGCGCCCCTGACGTTACCAATGGAATATGTCTATGTTCTGATATTTAAAGTTTCGCGTAAAATATTTATACATAATTAAAGTTGTGTGTCTTCCGGTTTTCTTGGTATTCATCCATAAACGGCAATTCCGCCCACGTAGGAAAATAGAATTCTAATTCTGGTCATTCTTTAATGGAAGCCTGCTGCATGCGCGTTATCGTCGAAACGAGCTAAAGGCGATCTAACAATTTAACAATGTGTATGTGTGTTCACTTCCTTACCGTATTTCCTTTTCGGGACATCATATTGTTTTATGTTTTGTATCTGTTTTTAAACAGGATGTCAGTCCATTTATAATTATATTAATAACTGTTAGTTACCTACTGAAAGTGCATTGAACTTTTTTATTGTTTTAGATCCTTTCCAACGTTATGTAAGGCACAAGACCGCCATTGGTGAGTTACATTTTTTTATGAAATTATCGTTTCTTTAGTTTTTCCTACCGCCACCTTTATCTATTAACAGTGTATGTCACGACGAGCTACAACTATCTGTATATGGACATTTGTTCTCACGATATTTATGAAAATTTGTAAACATGGATCACAAATCATGGTAAATTTAAACAAAATATTTCGATATATATATATATATATATATATATATATATATGCTACTTTTGGTTGTAGCAACTTTGTTATTTTTAATAAAACAGTCTGTATATTATTATATTGTTTAATTTTACGTTAAATGTTGTTTTGGACACGTAGAAAGGATGGATGAAGGAAGATTGACGAAACAAATTTATAAGGCGAGTGTGAATGGACAAGTCGATAGAGGTCGACCTCGGCGAACATATCTCGATCAGATCAACATTGTTTTGAAGAAAGGCCAGGTCAAGAGTACCAACAACCGATGAGCATGCATGAGAGCCCTGATGAAAGTAGAGGAAGCAAAAGATGTGTGTAAGAACCGTAGCAAGTGGAAGGAAGTGGTCTCTGCTGGTCTCTGCCTACCCCTATGGGAAAATGGCGTGACTATATGTATGTATGTATGTAAGTGATAGTCACTTTGTGTGAAATACTCTTAATCTAAAATGTATACTTTCCGAAATAAAAATTTTTGTATTAAAAAATGGACAAATGGTGCATTTTATATGAAGCGGACTGCGAAAAAAAATCTGAGTTTCTGACTCGTTCATAAAAAACCTAAATTTACTTCTAGATGGTATGAACGTAAACAAAGTGAAAACTTCTTTAGGCAGGTTAGAAGTGGACAATGTTAAAACATCCGGTGACGGCAGCATCACCGACAGATGGGTATTTTCGATGTAGAAGGTAACAGCGACTATCAACAGTGGTCAAAATAATATTGATACGAGCCAGCCCTGTTGTCTCTCGCGACAACGTGTCGAGCATATTTGGGGTGAATATTTAATGAACCAATACATAGAAGACACTGGATGATTCGAGAAATTATTGGACCTTGGTTTAAAATAGTGTCGATTGTTCGGGAACATTGATTTGGAGGTATTTAAACGGAATCATAGAGCGAGGTTTTCAAGTTCAGTTTTTAAAGTTAGTTAGTAAGTTAGTTTTAAAGTCAAGTATTTAAAGTAATTAACAAGTGAATATCCAAGTGTAAAGTAAAATTTATTGTGTAAAAGTTATTGGAATAAAAATTGTTTAGTTATTGTACTGAGAGATTAGAATTACCGAACCCAAGGAGAAAATATCGTAACAATATTAAAATAAAATAAATAAGTTACATTGTAACTATTCTGTCGCTTGGCGGTTTGTTTACGGAATATTTATTGTTATTGTATTTGTATATTTTCGGGAATTTTATCTGTCAAAGAGACAGTGTAAATTTTGTTCGCGAAAAAGTGTATATATACATTTTTGAAGGAGGTCAAGCCAACCTATTTTTCGGAGTTTTTTGCGAGTGATCTACGAAAAAATTGTGCATGCAATTTTTCGCGAATAAATTAAAATAAAAAAATACACCTAATAGAAATGAATACAATTGTTGCTTAGAGTTATACCGTAGTTTAAAGTTTTCACTTTTGTCGGCAGTCCTCGTGACAGCCCTGCTTGTCAAGCTTGTATGGGAAGAAACACCAGAGGGTAAAAGACCCCTAGGCCGCCCACGACACCGATGGAGAGACAATATTGCCAAAGACAATGGGCATCCAAAATCCACTCGATGCCATGAACGACAGACAACAGTGGAGGAGTATTGTAAAGTCGGCAAAAACCCATCCTGGGTTGTAAGCCACGGAGTAAATGTAACTTTAAAAGGAAAACCCAAAAAAAAGTTCGTTCTTCTGATGCTTTGACCATTAATTTTCCATAAATTAATTGATTAAGGATGTATAGGAGTAATGTAAAACATATTTAATAAAATCACCAAACAACTGTAATAAATAACGATACTTTTTTAAAAAATTAACTTGATACATAAGTATTCACTTTCAGTACTTACATTCACAGTTTGCGCAGGTACCACCTGCGGAGCATTTAATGGCAAAATCCGTATACAAAGGTCTTGATTAATGAATGACAAACCGCATTAAGCAATCAGGTACATATTCTTCGTTTATAACAATAGAATGTTGATATAAGTACCTCTGAACGTTTGATAATTCTTTTAATTAAGGAGAAACCCAATCATCAAGATACGTTTTGAAAATTAAACGATTAATTTTATCAATGACATATGTAAAATTGAATAAGAAACCAATCGTGGATCATTTATGATTTGCTTACTATAGTTTTGTCGTACAGGATGCTAATATCTTCGTCACTAAAAAGCTGACTTCGTATTTTGTTAGTTAATCGATGAATTGCAATCCATTCAGAAAGGTTTCTTAAAATATATGTGTTGTAGAAATAATAAATTAATAATACGTTATAATAATAGAGACAAATAAATTAAATAGCATAATTTTCAAGCATCACAGGATGCATTATTCAAATTTATATATAACTATATAGGATATTCTACAGCAGGGGTGCTCTAACTTGAACTGCTGGCGATCTACCTCAATATTGTTGACTACGATCTATCGACTCTGAGAGGCCGCAAGTATGTATGATGCAGGATTGTCGTGGGTGCATACGTGGTATAAATATTTGTTTTACCGCACAATATGCATTTTTTTAGTCAAGGTCAGTGTAGGTCTGCTCTAAAATATCAATGAAAAACCTCAATTATTCGAAATTGCGAGTTTATTGGGAGTGACTTTGGATGTGCACGGATGGAATTCACAATTTTTATTGCAATGCCCATAATCTCCTTTATGTTAAGAACTTTTGAACACAAAACTTGTTGATGTATAATGCAATGGAAGGATATAAAATGAAGAAAAACCGTCATTAGCTCGACATAATGCCACAAAACCGTTTTTGTTTCCAGTCATTGCTGGTGCTTCATCGGTTGTAATGCACACTAATTTTTGTATTGGTAGCTTGTAGTTTGCTACAAAATTGAAGAAAACTTCATATATATCTTTGCCACGGGTTTTTCAGAGAAATCATTGTTAAAAACTCTTTCTTGGTCAATATGTCATTGAATACCATTCGTCGAACTGTAAAGAAAAGTATGTACTTTCATAATATCATGTTTAAGTTTATCTGCCATATCCTGACACGTGACTTCAACACGCCTTTTTATAGTTTTTATGAACCGTTTTATGATGCCTCTCCAAGTTTCCACGCTTAGGTATTGTAACTGGCGCACGGCAAATGAGACAAATGCACTTATCCTTTATCATACATAGAAAATTCTTCCTTCCAATCATTAAAATGATACATATTACTTTTCTTTGACGTATTGCCTTCAAGTTACAACTCAGACTGACTCCATACCCTGCGGGCGCAAATTTTTATCAGCGCGAACGAAGTCTCGAATGTTCCCGTCAAACACGCTGCCCGAAGTTTCTAGAAAAAGAGGCGGAATTAAAAAACGCGACTTTTCTTTGACCAGTACCGCGTGTTCCTTTGATAAAAGAAAGTTATGAGGGGGCTATTTTGGCCCAATTGTGGATTGAATAAATTTTAGTACTTCATTCATTAACTTTGTTTTAGTTACCTACCCACTAAAACAAAATCTGTGTAAATAGTTCTATATCGGAATTTTTTCTCTAGATCGACTAAAAAAGCACTCGCGATCGACCATTTGAGCACCTCTGCTCTGCAGGGTTTCCACTGATTAAATTTTTTGTAAGTAAACGAAATTAACCATATCAATTATGTTTCCAAATTATTGTACTTTGTATACAGGGTTAGTCGAATGAATCTGCAGTTTTTTTACTTAAATAGAACACCCTATATTTTTTATGGTCTGTAGGGAGCCACCTAATAACCATTTTATTTTTACTAACTATTTTCAATAATTAACTATTTTCTTCTTATAAATCCACTTTTTTTATTTGTCTTTTGATTTTATCAAGGTAGCTGTGACTTTTAGCCAAACTTTTTTACTATCTATTTTAGTTCAAATCCAGAAAGTACCTTTTCTTTCTTTTTTATATAATTTCCATAAATCAATTTTTGCTCGATTGTAACCCTGACGAAGATTGCTGTCGCCAACGAAACGTTGACAATGACAGTAATTTATTATGATTTGTAAGCATTATGCAGTAACAGTTAACAAAGATAGTCATCGGCAAAAATAAGCCATTAATAAAATCCGACAAGCACAGATTATATCTTCTCTAATTTAATTACAACAATGTTATTTGTTTCGTTAAATGAATCCATAAATATACACTTTTGCACGAGCGCAGACACCAACAGTCGTTTGTTTTTAATGTTTAACACACGGTAATTACGTAATTATATTTTCAAGATAAATATGTGCACTAAAGCAAGGATCCAACATACATAGTGGACCACAAAAAACAGTCCACCCCGATATTTGACAGTATTCATTAGAATTAAAGGATGTTATAAATCAATATTATTTAAGTATTAGTGCAAAGCAGCACAATAAACATTTGGAAACATCATTTTCTGAAGTTTTAAGATGTCCTTAAGTAATATATTTTTATATTCCGTTGTTAAAAATACTCCCTTACATTTAATGGCATTGGGCGTTATACATATATCAAGAACATTTTTATAGTATTGATATGTTTTAGCAACAAAATTTACTTCAGTTTTGAGATGTCTTATTAAAAAATAATTGTAACGGGGGCGTGCAAGTACTGGTGTTTGAGATCTTCTTCTTCTTAAGGTGCCGTCTTCCTATTGAAGGACACCAACCTAGAACCTACCGATTTCAAAAAAATCTCACCCTATACAACCATGAAGTTCGTGAGAAGGACTGGATTGTGCGATGAACTGTAACCTTTAGGGCTGAGCCACAATAGACCTACTAAGAGTCGCGGTGGAGGGGCGACCACGCCCCACTCACATGATACCTAACCTATCCTATCGAAGGTTGGCTACAACTCCGGCAAATCGTTCTTTGTTCTGTGCCATCCTTAGTAGTGTCTCTGAATTTAGACCAGTCCACTCTCTCACATTTCTCAGCCATGAGCATTGTCTCCTGCCCGGTCCTCTTCTACCTTCAACTTTACCCTTCATTATGAGTCTTATAAACTCGTATCTTCTGCCTCTGTAAATGTGTCCCAGGTAAGTTGTCTTCCGTCTTTAGACAATTCCAAGAATATCTCTGTTGTCATTCATTCTTCTTATGATCGTTTCATCGATAATTCTGAGCATTCTACGCATTAACCACATTTCAAAGGCTTCCAGGCGTCGCATCGAGCGGATTCCCAGCGTCCAAGCTTCCGTCCCATACATAAGGATTGAGTGAACGCAAGCTTTCACAAATCTGTATCTGATATTTAACGATGATGCAGTTCTTTATTCTAAGGAATGCACTCCTTGCGACAGCGTATCTCTGTTTCTGGGTTAAAATCGTTTGTTATCCAGCATCCCAGGTATTTGAGTTTGTCCACCTGTTCTATTCGTTTGTTGTAAATATCTATATTGGTGTTCACATTTGCGTTTTTGGAAATTACCATTGTTTTTGTTTTTTTTCTGTGTTTATCCTTAGGCCAAATGCATCTCCCTCTCTTGTAATTGCATCAATAAGATTTTGAAATTCTTCTTGGCTATTAGCTAGTATAACAGCATCGTCCGTATATTATCCACAAGCCTCCCATTAACTTTTTACCTTTTTAGATGTTTTCCAGTGCGTTCTAAAATATCTTCTCCGAGTACATGTTGAAAAGAATTGGAGAGAGTATGCAATCCTGCTTACACCTCTTTTGATGGGTATGCTGTTGGCCAACTTGTCTTATATCCTTATGGCTGCTGTTTGCTCCAAGTACAAATTTCTAATTAAATTGATGTCACATTTGTCCACTCCCCGTTCATAAAGCAGATTTAACAACTCTGTATGCTTTACTCGGTCGAAGGATTTTTCATAGTCTATAAAACATCCTGTAATTGAACTCTACATTTTTAAAGCAATAGATTGAGCGCAAACAGCGCCTCTCTAGTTCCATAACCCAAACGGAAACCAAATTTTTCTTCTCCCACATATTGACATTTTGTGTATATTCGCTGGTGTATGATTTTTAAAACTATCTTCAGAACATGGCTCATGTTGGAGATATTCTGTTAAAAATTACTAGCAAGTGTTTCAAATCAAGGTCGTTCAAATATATCAAAAACAGGTTAAGTAAGTACTGTGTTGATGATATTGTGTAATAAATGACCCTGTAGCTAATGTAGTTTTGGTAAGTAAGGGTAACATACTGTAAACAACCATTGAAACTGTTATTCTAAAAAACAATCCAAAATTAATTAGTAATAGTAATAAATAATAAATATTTAAAGAATCTTTTATCGTGTTTAGAAAAACATAAACAAAAACCAGCGAAAAAAAAAATTCTAATTGTGAGCATGGATAACCGAGAATCAGGATAACGTTGCTAAAAATTATTTTAAGTAACAAACACAGTGATTCAGGTGTAGTTCCTGGAAATTATACACCTGTCATATTATATACTTATTACTTTAATGTGAATATTTAAATTTAAGGTTATAGCTAGAATCCCGTTAGCCGGGCATTGAACACTTTGGATTTAAACTGTGAACAGTTGCCCAAAGTGAATGGTCTATCTCTTCTATTTTCTTTTTGTCCAAGCAATAGGGAAAAGTGCGTGCAAAAATTAATATCCGAAAAAAAAAAGAGCGTATAGGAAATTAAAATTCAGCGTGAGTTTCTATTTCATGAGACTCTATCCTGTTTGCAGAAAATAGCCTAAAAAATTCGCAAAGTTGCGAAGATCGTTTTTTTGTTAATATCTGGAAAAATACAGCTCAGATTAAAAATGTTTAATCAGGACATTGTAGGTATTAAAAAGATCTATCTATTAAATATTTTATAATTTTTCGATATTATTAATACTTTTCGAGTTATATCGGAAAAACCGTGGAAAATCGGGTTTCCTATAACTCGTTAACTGTAATGTATTCAAACATGTTACTTACTGTTAAGTTTGTGGACGTTTGGGGACGGCCCGCACTGCGACTATTAAAAGGGGAAGGGATTATAGAAAGGAAATGATTGTGGACACGGTTTTTAAAAAGTTGCAGGTCATAGTTCTCTGGAAAAACTGATTTTGGAAGCTTATTCCATTCCGTAGCAGCCCTGTAAAAGAAGTATTCTTGATGAAGATTGGTCCTTGTACAGTGAATCTTGAGAGTAAATGGGTAAGACTGATCAGCGTGCCGAGTTCTTCGGCCGAATGTGGCCAATGGTGGTACAAGAGTTTTTATTTCTCTGGAGCATCTGCCATGGAAATATCTGTAGAGCAATGACTGGTATGCAACTCTTCTTCTATGTTCTAGAGGATAAAGGGTATTTGTGAGAGTTGAGCTGTTTATCAAACAAATGGCTTTTTTCTGAATGGAATCTAGAAGACGAAGAGAATGCCTTGGTGCTGAACCCCAAATGTGCGAGCAATACTCCAGTAGAGGTCGGATTTGAGCCTTGTAAGTCGTCAACAGTTGATCAGGAGTAAAAAACTTTCTGGCTTTCCACAGAAAACCTAGCCACTGGCTTGCCGACTTTGCGATGTTAGCAACATGGTCATGCCAAGATATATTATTGGACACCGTGACTCCCAAAATCGAGATGGAGGGACTTGGTTCAAGGGTATTTCCGGACATTGTGATGGGATGATTTGAGGAATTCACTTTCTTGGAAAACGTGGCACTTTGTGTTTTTTGGGCGTTGAACTGAACAAGATTGTTGGTTCCCCACTCGACGATTGCTTTAAGATCTCTATTGATGGAATCAACCTGTTCCTGCCTGAGTCTATTTGTATCATTCACCGAAGTGAAGCCTATGGCAAGCCAAAATAGTATTTTTTTAAAAAATTGATAAATATTGATTATTTTTCAAGATATATGAAGTTTTCTCCAAAAAGATGCTCTCTTAATTTAGCTACTCTTGCTCGGGGGATGATGCTACAGTAACAATACAGGGTTTATTTTTTTATGTAAGAGTTGTACTTTTATATTATTGAAAAAGTATATTGATTTTTTAAATTTCAAGGTTTAAAACATTACTTTGAAAAAATTGCACTATTTTTTTACATGTTTTTTTGAAATAAATTTCTTAATTTGGTGTTTATAGAAACACTACCCCCACTCCGCCATCCGCTACAGCTGCCGCGCTCTGCGCCTGCACGCCTCGCTTTATTCATCAATTAATAATACTGCAAATTAACTAAACATATCCGTGGTATTTTTTTATTGAAAATATGGGTACTCAACCTTAATATCCATGAAAGTGACTGCTGTACGATGATTTTATTTTTTTTTAAATGCGTGAAATGATGCCAGAAATCTATTTTCATGAAAGTCATTTCTGTAAACACAAAATTACGAAATTTATTTCAAAAAAACATGTAAAAAAATAGTGCAATTTTTTCAAAGTAATGTTTTTAACCTTGAAATTTAAAAAATCAATATACTTTTTCAATAATATAAAAGTACAACTCTTACATAAAAAAATAAGCCCTGTATTTTTACTTTAGCATTATCCCCCGAACAAAAATAGCTAAATTAAGAGAGCATCTTTTTGGAGAAAACTTCATATATCTTGAAAAATAATCAATATTTATTCATTTTTCAAAAAAACACTTTTTTGGCTTACCATAGGCTACACTTAACAGTAAGTAACATGTTTGAATACGTTACAGTTAACGAGTTATAGGAAACCCGATTTTTCACGGTTTTTCCGATATAACTCGAAAAGTATTAATACCTACAATTTCCTGATTTAACTTTTTTCAATCGAAGCTGTAGTTTTTCAGTTATTAACAAAAAACCGCTTTTCGCAACTTTGCCTTTGCTTTTTTAGGTTTTGTTCGGTAATCAGGATCGAGTAGCATGAAATAGAAACTCGCCCTGAATTTTAATTTCCTATACGCTCATTTTTTTTTCGGATATTAATTTTTGCACATTTAACATTGGGCCGCTTCCTTGTTTCTTGGACTATTTAGTTTTGGTATTTCTTCAGGAATAGACAGTTCTCCCAAAAATTGTTGTTGAAATTGCGATATTGAACGTAACCGATATTCTAGTCACTTCCTTACTTTTATCTCGATTTTAACCGTAAACTCGTTACCCACCTTATGTATATTTTGCGTTCTCCAAACATGATTATACATCCAGTTCGCCTACTTTATTTCTATAAATGCAAAACGGGCTGGGACAAAATACTCATTTTCGCGTTTACAGGGTGAGTCATACCGATGAGATCGAATCGACTTTTGCTTCTTATCAAGCACAAAAGTGATCATGATGATGAGTAGTAACGCCAACTTTGAATCTGTGTAGGCAATAGTTATCGCTTCCGGTACGAGTCTCGGAATAAACGTAATATTAATTTTAAGCAAGGTATCTACATGTGTCATCACTTTACTAATACTGTGGGTTCCCATTTCATCTTGGAAAAATATAATTGAAGAGACACGGGTTATGCCTACCTTAAGAACAAGCACTATTCCTTTCATTCCTTAACCATACTTGGCTTGCTTTCGGCCCAGAACCCTTCTGTGGACTCTAAAGCCCACTTAAAAGAAGAGGTTTGACGATGGGAAACAGATAAAATGAAATCTCATTGGCTTAAAGTACCAGGACAAAGACAAGCTAAAAATGCTAGTAAGCCTTTCGCCAAGGAAAGCTAAACAGCTTTTCGAGTTGGACAAGAAAGACTTGAAAATGGTGACGGGACTCCTCACTCCCCTCCGAGGTATCCCCTTAAATAGATGGGCAAAACAGAGAGTGATAGTTGCCGCTACTTCGAGAACTTCGCTGAAACTGCAGAACATTTGCTTTGAGAATGCACAGCGCTTTTCTGCAAGAGGCTCACATTTCTGGAAGGGGCCTTCTTAATGCCTTTGGATGTCAGGAACTTAACCCCCAAGAAACTGATAAACTTTGTGCAAAGTCTCGGAATCCCGGGCCTCGAATAGATTATGGTTATGCACAAAAGATATGATAGGTAGAAGTGCTTGAAAAGCAGCTTAGCCTTCACGACCCCCCCCCTACAATATACAATCTTAACGTTTAAAATAGCAGGGATTTGTATTAAAATTATTAATCAAGTTCTTGCTTCTTTAGCTGCCTCATCTACTACTTCATTTTCAAATATACCGCTGTAACCTTTAGCACTGATAAATATGGCTTTACATAGGAGCGCGTTAGCTTAAGGAGTAAATTCCTCAACTAAGGTGATAAAAACTTGTTCGTCAAACATACATATAAACATATAGTCACACCTTTTTGCCGCAGGGGTTGATAGAGACCACCTCATTCTACTTGCGATTCTTACACACATCTACATAAGTGTAAAGACTAGCACTCCTCTTTGCACAGCCAGTCGTGCCTATTTTGACACGATAACTACTTGTTTGTCAAACATACATATAAACATTTAGTCCTTCAGTCCATTTTTTTCATTTAATGAGCACCTCGCAGTTTATTATGCTTTTTGCTTATTCAAAACCATTACTTTTGTCTTGTTTACATTTTACTTTTATCCCTCTAATGATTAGGACATCATGCATAATATTACCCATCGACTGAAACTCCTCCTGATATGATAAAAACTAATATGCCCTGATCATCGATGTAAAGGAGTCATTTGACGATCAAATTATTCATTCTTAATTCATACGCATTCTTTTTCAAATCTTTTAAACAGCCTTGTTTGTCTTGATAACTATTTCGTATCAAATCACTTTACAGCACTCCACTTTTGTTGATCCTGCAACCTCGTACCTTCTGGTACCATTAGGAGAGCGGCAAAATTGCCCTTTTTTGTAGAATTATTTTGCAGTTTTGTTTTCCGCCACGCTGCCGTTTTAATAATAAGTAAGTTTTAGTTTGTTTTTTATTATAAGTCTCACGGTAAATATGAACAAAACGAACGCGACTGCCCCAAAATGAATCACTGAATATGCCAGTTTATTATTTTTACACCAAATGAATTTTATACTTCAAGGAACAATACAAGAGCATTCGCAAATTAGTTTCTGAACCCAGATTACAAGTGTAAGTTCGGAGAAGAGCACTGTGATATCGATGTGGGTGAGATGGAAATCGAGAGGGAGAGGTTACGCAATTTCGTTGCTGTGGCTGACGCTAAAGCTCAAGACAATGCCATGAAAGGATTTCTCGAGCTTCTAGAATTTATTCAGCAATGCAATTATGGTATTTGCTTATCTAATATCGTAATTATGCTTCGAATTTTTTTAACTATAGCCATCAGTGTTGCTTCATGTGAGCGTAGCTTCTCAAAGCTAAAATTAATAAAAAAAACTACTTAATTACTCGAGGTCTACCATGAGCTCCATAAGATTGAGTGATTTGGTCATTTTGTCAATAGAACAAAGTGTGATGGACGAAATTAACTTTGACGAAGTTATAAATCATTTTGCTGCGCTTAAGACCCGAAAGTTGAATTTTAGACTTAAACTAGAATTTTTATAGTGTTATAGGTTTTGAACACCGTCGTGATATATTACATGGTTTTGAAATAAATATTTTTCGCTCAGTTCTTTCATATAATTAATTTTTTTCTCATCGACACCAATATCATTATTTTTATGATGTCAAAGGGGCGGCAAATTATGATTCCGCCCCGGGCGACAATAGCCCACGCTACGCCACTGTTGGGAGCACACCAGCTAAAAGACAGAGATTTACTAACTCCTGAACCTTCTAAGAGTTATGGACCTGAAGAAACTGCTTTAGTCGTTAAGTCATCCTGAACGGCTGGACAGCAAAAGGCGACCCAATGGCTCTTTTGGATCACAGTATTTTAACATCATCACCACAAATCAATCAATTAATAGACCAAACAGCTTCCTCTTACCATACTTTTTGTCAGACCTAGTGTTAAAAAAACTTCTTATTTTGATTGACACATCGAAAATAACACTATCATGAATTAATGTTTCTACTTGTTCCTCGTTTATCATACGATCCCGGTGAAAAAAACTTTTAAGAAAAAAAAACTGACATCTATTCATTAGTATTATTTTTAAACGCCAATTGTTTTTTTGTCGATAATTATGCGCAATGAACTTTTAAGTTTTTTTTTTGTTTTGGAAACGTAATCGATAATCTTAAACAGCATTTTACCATAATTGTCTGTCATCTTTTAAACATTATAATTGCGTTATTCGTACACAGATACAATTTACATTTTAGCAGCGTAATTATTTAAATGGTAATGTCAATTGATTGTGTGCTGTCAATATATATCCATGGGATATTATTAATTTCTTGATTAAATATTACCTTTTCAGTGTTCCTTATTAATGTAATGGTATATATCTGTTATCTGCCGACGTCTAAAAAAATGAACATGACTGGCACAATTAGACATACAAAGCGTCCATTAATAGGTCAAATACTTACGGTCGTCTTTAGTATATGAAGCAAGGTCGGATATTGTTTTAATTTCCATGTCCTGGTACTTCCCAAAGGGGCATTTCATGTGAAGCGAACACGAACAGCGAAAAAATGCGAGGTTCTGAAATTTTTTCATATTAGACCTAAATGTACTTCTAGATTGTATGAACGTAAACATACTTGTTTTTGTGTGAGGCTTAGTTGATAAAAAATTGACATTTTTAATAAAAGTTTTTTTTGAAAGCTGTTTTCCAAATTAAACAAATTTGCAAAAAATAGGTAATTAGGTAATAGGTACAGTTGACCTTACACCTCTCCGATTTTCTTGAAATTTTAGTATGTTGTCAAGTTTGTCATCCTGAACAAGAATATGTATATATAGGGCTCGGAAAGCATCCCTTAAGGTACCTTTTTGCGTTTGAAGAATAAATAATTGTAATGATTTTTCAGTACTGTTGGTGTTAAGTTAGGTTAGGCTAATAATAACTGATATTAATTGAGGAAGTAAAAGTAAAAAAATGGGCCTAACCTTACCTAACCTTACACCAACAGTACCTGGTGAAGTTTGAGGGTTTCTACCAAACTTCAAATGATCACTCGCCAGAGTAATCCAAAAATTGGCTGAAAATACGTCCTCGCAATTTCAAAGTTCTTCACCAGGTACTGTTGGTGTTAGGTTAGGACGTTAGGTTAGGTTAAAATTTTAGACTAACTTTTTGCATTGTCCTATCCTGCTCCTCTTTTATCTCTTTCAACGATTAATGTACCCTATATATACATATTCTTGTTCAGGATGACAAACTTGACAACATACTAAAATTTCAAAAAAATCGGAGAGGTGTAAGCTCTACAGTAAAATTACCAAAAAATATTACACGTAGTGATTTGTATAAAAAATTTACTGTTTTTTTACTTTTTAAATCATATTCGATATTTATTTTTTTTTGGTACAAAAATATTAATAATAATAATTTATTAACGTCGACCATTTTTATTTTTTGATAAAGCTAAAAATGTACTAGTTTAACCAAAAAATGGGTGTTGCAATCACGGATGCAACGCTTAGTTTGATTTCTTTTGTTCTATTACAGCTGCCGGCTTTTTTCCACTTTGTTTTCAATGCGCAGACTCGACTCGGCTCAGTAGTGAGTTTCCTCACTCAACGCGCTATATCGAGTCGACGCATCAGTAGTATCTGTTCAGCTGAAGACCAAGATGGTCGACAGTAGTATTGTTCCGACAGTCGCTCACTACGACTGTCGACGCATCAGTAGTATCTGTTCAGCTGAAGACCAAGATGGCCGACAGTAGTATTGTTCCGACAGTCGCTCACTACGACTGTCGACGCATCAGTAGTATCTGTTCAGCTGAAGACCAAGATGGTCGACAGTAGTATTGTTCCGACAGTCGTAGTAAGCGACTGTCATACAGTTTCCTTTTTCACGGCGATTAAACATCGCTTGTTATTTGCAATAAGTAGTATTCCTTCGAGTGTCAATAGTGGCGAGTCATTCAGTTTTTTTTTTTTTTATGAAAATAGTTGCAAAAAGGGTAGACCTATCGTGTGGGCCGCGGACGGCCCGCACTGCGACTATTAGAAGGGG
This sequence comes from Agelastica alni, assembly GCA_950111635.1. Lineage (NCBI taxonomy): Eukaryota > Metazoa > Arthropoda > Insecta > Coleoptera > Chrysomelidae > Agelastica > Agelastica alni. The sequence goes on from OX467712.1 coordinate 17,918,984, forward strand.
AAGGGATTATAGAAAGGAGATGATTGTGGACACGCTTTTTAAAATGTTGCTGGTCATAGTTCTCTGGAAAAACTGATTTTGGAAGCTTATTCCATTCCGTAGCAGCCCTGTAAAAGAAGGATTCTTGATGAAGATTGGTCCTTGTAGTGTCAATCTTGAGAGTAAATGAGTGAGGCTGATCAGCGTGCCGAGTTCTTCGGCCGAATGTGGCCAATGGTGGTACAAGAGTTTTTATTTCTATGGAGCATCTACTATGGAAATATCTGTAGAGCAATGACTGGTCTGCAGCTCTTCTTCTATGTTCTAGAGGGTGAAGGGTATCTGTGAGAGTTGAGCTGTTTATCAAACAAATGGCTCTTTTCTGAATGGAATCTAGAAGACGAAGAGAATGACTTGGTGCTGAACCCCAAAATGTGCGAGCAATACTCCAGTAGAGGTCGGATTTGAGCCTTGTACGTCGTCAACAGTTGATCAGGAGTAAAAAACTTTCTGGCTTTCCACAGAAAACCTAGCCTCTGGACTTGGTTCAAGGGTATTTCCGGACATTGTGATGGGATGATTTGAGGAATTCACTTTCTTGGAAAACGTGGTACTTTGTGTTTTTTGGGCGTTGAACTAAACAAGATTTTTGGTTCCCCACTCGACGATTGCTGTAAGATCTCTATTGATGGAATCAACCTGTTCCTGCCTAAGTCTATTTGTATCATTCACCGAAAGTGATCGATAGGATGTGAAAGTTGAGACCAGTATGCTATCGTCTGCGAAACTGTAAATGGCGTTCGTGGTGGTTTTCAAGAGGTCGTTGATTTGTAAAATAAATAAGGTGGGGGACAGGATGGAACCCTGGGGGACCTCGGCATTGGTTTTAAACGCATCAGAAGAAATACAGTCAACTGCCACATGTAAGGAGCGATCTTGCATGAAGCTCAAGAGCCATTGGCGCAGTTTGGTTGGGAGACCGTAGGCAGATAATTTACTTAACAATGCCTGGTGCCAAACGCGGTCAAATGCTTTAGATATATCCAAGGCTATTGCACGGGATTCACCTAACTTTTCAATATTGTTTGTCCAGAGCTGAGTGACATAAGCCAGCAAATCTCCAGTAGACCGAAGTTGTCGAAATCCATATTGTCTGTCATGGATTATCTTAAATTTCTCCTTTCATTTCGTTAGTTTAATTTCTATTTATTTCACGGCATTAAATTAATTTCATTGCTTGCAGCAGTTAACTAGTCGGGACAAGTGCATTGTGTCCGTTGAAAATAGAAATAGTGTTTATATTTTGTGTTAAATGAAAACATTTAAAAACCAGCTGAATTTTTGATAATTTCCAGTCTGCTTGTATCAAAGCATTTTCCCGTGTAGAAAAAGGGAAATAATAAACACCCGATTCCTACAATGGGATTTACATTAATTTAGGAATACATTAATTAAAGTACATAAGTGTCGCACTGAGCGTGGTACCTGGCGCTTGCTTAGGTCGGCTGGATGGCACGAAAATGCATTGAAACATTAATATGTTACGTTGATATTGAATTGTTTAAATTCAATTCGTGCAGTGAATGCCAAACCTAGTGAACTTAGGGAACAGACTCAACAGTCTCATCAGATTTATCTGCCTACTGTTGAAGACTATAATAATGTTACGAATTTACTAAATCCCTCTCTGGCGGCTACAACCGAATCAAGGGTTCATATTTAATGAGCATAGAAATTCGAGAGATAACCGGACCCTTCTCGTGGTTATTCGTATAGGTATAAAAAAAGGGGAACCGCGTCGAATAATGGAGAAACAGGTAGAATGATCTGGAACTGGCTATCGGAAATATAAAAGGGGAAACGATGATAACAAGCAGTCAGTATTAGCTTATGTGTTTACGAATTATTAAATGTAAATAGTTTTATAGAGTTGTAAAAGTTGTATTGCTAAGTGAATATCTAAGTGTTTATGAATATAGAAGTTATTGTATTGAAATAAACATTGTTTTGTTATTAGATCGAGAGTTTTAATCGCCAAACCCAAGACAGAACTAAAAATCGTATCAATAATATTTTCATCTACCAAACAAGAATCAAATTGCTTTCGTCTATCTCGTAAACACTTTATTGCAAACAACACACCGTACATTTTTAAAAACGTAATAACAACAATATCACAATTAAAATTGAATTTTACAGTACAATAAAATAGTAAATACCTATTAAATTTCACATCGAAGGTCAAGATATTTCATTCATAGCCTTGCAACAAAAACACCAGTAGTGCTTTTATTAAAAATGTATTAATTGTTTTATTTTATTTTCATGATGCTCATTGATATTTTTGTGCAATAATTCATAACGCTTTATGAATCATAGCGTGTTTATGAATGGATCAAGAAGGCCAGTCTGCGCTGAGGATATACCAACTTAATTGTACCTACCTCAGTCGACAACAATAAAAATGATCAATAAAATAAAACACTTTAAGATCAACCTAATTCAGCCATCACTGTAGTACTGTCTGCTAAAATTTAAGCTACTGTTACTGTTTAGTTTTTTTTTTACTGAAAATAGTCGCAAAAAGGGCAGACCTATCGTGCGGGCCGCGGACGGCCCGCACTGCGACTATAAGAAGGGGGAGGGATTATAGAAAGGAGATGGTTGTGGGCCCGCTTTTTGAAAAGTTGCAGGTCATAGTTCTCTGGAAAAACTGATTTTGGAAGCTTGTTCCATTTCGAAGCAGCCCTGTAAAAGAAGGATTCTTGATGGAGATTGGTCCTTGTAGTGTCAATCTTGAGAGTAAATGGGTGAGACTGATCAGCGTGCCGAGTTCTTTGGCCGAATGTGGCCGGTGGTGGTACAAGAGTTTTTATTTTTCTGCAGCATCTGCCATGGAAATATCTGTATAGTAATGTCTGGTCTGCAACTCTTTTTCTAGGTTCTAGTGGGTGAAGGGTATCTGTGAGAATTGAGCTTTTTATCAACCTTTTCTGAATGGAATCTAGAAGACGAAGAGAATTCCTTGGTGCTGAACCCCAAATGTGCGAGCAATACTCCAGTAGAGGTCGGATTTGAGCCTTGTACGTCGTCAACAGTTGATCAGGAGTAAAAAACTTTCTAGTTTTCCACAGAAAACCTAGCCTCTGGCTTGCTGACTTTGCGATGTTAGGAACATGGTCATGCCAAGACATATTATTAGACACCGTGGCTCCCAAAATCGAGATGGAGGTACTTGATTCAAAAGTATTTCCGGACATTGTGATGGAGTAATTTGAGTTCGGTGATATTAAACTATCGATACAGTAACAAAACAATTTTTATTCCAATACTTTAACACAATAAATTTTACTTTTATAAATCACTTAGATATTCAACTAGTTACAACTTTTACAACTATTTAAATTTCATTCCTTATAAACACTTTTTAAAACTGTTTTTTTTTCACAACCGCTGTCCTTTTTATATTTCTCAATCATAATTCCAGACTATTTCGCGAAAGCGATAGAACCATCTAGAAGTCTCTAGGCGCGGTGAGAGTTTATTAGACGAAGGCGGAAGCCGACAAAGGGCTCATTAATATGCACCCTCGTTGTGGTCGATGCTCGGATGCCGATAAATAAACAGGGCCGGATGGTAACATTACCATTTATTTTAAGCAACAAAAGGATTAAGATAATCCAACTGCTTTACTCAAGCGCTTTTAAACATCTATTTAAACTGCGGCAGTAACTGATGGAACCTGACAATTAGTATCGAAGGAGAAAAATGTTTTATCAAACAATAATCATTTTAATGTTGTTTTAATTTTCATGATTATCAAAGCTGAAATATATTTATCGTTTTTATTATCAGTTGGCCCAATTTATGCATTATTGTTTTTATCACAGTGACAGTCATCTTCTCATTCTTGTCTCAGTCATGATTAGAGAAACCTGACTTGTATTAATGTTTTTTATTAAAATGTACACTTTTAACTTGATATTATGATTAAGACAGGGACTATGTCCAGGACTATTATTATAATAATTATGTATAAATTGAACCTAAATAAATATTAAGAACACGTTTATAATACCACCTATATTGTATCACATATTCCAGAAGATTCAACTTCAAGATCATTTACAGCAAACTTTTAAAGTGATCGATAGAAAGGCAGAGGAAAACACAGATAACATCGGAGATGCAAAACAGATGCTCGAAGAAATAGTGCAGGCCTCATCAAAAGTCGGTCTCCAAATAAATGCAAGTAAAACCCAAATAATGACTAATCTAGTGCTTGCACAGAACATCAGAATGGGCGACTCAGAGATAAAAGAGACGCATATGAAAAAATACCTCAGGCACGAAATACAAATTGGAAAGAACAATCAAACGCCCGAGTTACAGTTACAGATTACCCAATGATACCATCAGACAAAGAACTTAAGTCAAAGACGTAGTTGATCACATAACTAGAATAAAATTGAGATGGGCAGGTCATATGGCGAGAACATTAAACGGCAGGTGGACTAAAAGAATATCGGGATGGCGACTACGAGAAGACAAACGTAACATAGGCAGACCGCCGGCACGCCGAAGCGATGATATAAGGAGAATTGCTGGGAATTTGATAATGACGGCCCAGAACCGAACCGTCCAAGCAGTGGACAGTGACGGCTACAAGATGATGATGATTTTATTTAATGGAAGAAGTAAATTGTCTAATATAGTCCAAATATTGCAACTGTCTCGGTGAGGCTTTGTCTGAACGTTGTTTGAAAGCAGAATTAAAAGGTTTTTGATGGGTACAAATACTAAAATCTCTACCTTCCACCATAAATCGAAATTTTTTTAACTACTGCATAAGCTGCTAGGAGTTCTCGATCATATGTACTATAATTTCTCTAAACATATTCCAATTTTTTTAAGAAAAAACATAAAGGTTCTGATGTAGTGCAGCACCGATTGCAAAATCAGAAGCATCAACTGTTAACGCTAGTAAAAGATTGCTAGATGGATGGACGAAAAATGTAGCATCGACTAGGTCTTTTTTGAGTTTCTTAAACGCATTGACACTTTCTTCATTCCATTCTAGTTTTTTATTATCTCTTGCAATTTTTTGTAAGACCGAATAAAATTGCTTTATTTTCAGCAGAATTCGGTAGTGGACGCCTATAGAAGTTAATGATACCGAGGAAACGTCATAGTTCTTGTATTGTAGTTGACCGAGTAAATTCGGTAACCATTTTAACACGCTCAGGCAAAGGTTTGATGCCTTTGTCATTTAGTTGATACTCCAAAAAAGAAACTTCTGGAAGTCCTTGAACAACTCGCCAAGTTGACGTTAATATTAAAATCATTCAACGTCTTGAAAAGAAGTTCCAAATGTTGAACATGTTCTTCTTCATTCGCTGATGCTACCAAAGAACAAAACCCAAGTAAAATAGGAAATGCAAGAACCTAAGGTCTTATAATAGAAGGGAAACTATTCACATTGTTTTCAAAGACAATCAGATACCGTTTCTGAGGATAAGGAAACCTCGGTTACATAATCGGAAAAGTAGACTTTCGTTGACTCGTAACAAAAATGTGATAAAATAGATAACACCTTCTTCTTCTTATAGTGCCGTATTCATTAATAAATGTTGGCAACAACTTCGGCAAAATATTCTTGGTTTTTAGCTGCTCTAATCAATGCATGGGTACTAATATTAGTCCAGTCTTTGATATTTTTAAGCCAGGAGCATCTTCTTCGACCTCGTCCCCTTTTTCCATCGATTTTCCCTTCCATTGTGAGCTGTAAAAAGTTGTATTTATCATTTTGGTATATAGGTGTCTCAGGTATGCTGTTTTCCTTTTTCTTATAATTGTTAGCAATTGCTTTTCTTTGTACATTCTTCTCAGCACCTCTTCGTTTGTAACTTGATCGGCGTGCATTCTTCTGAATACCCAGAAGATAACACCAGAATAAAAAAAAGAGGGATTTTATTAAAGAAATTTAAAAATACAAATTAATGAAGTAATGACTAGTTAAATTGGAAGAAGTTATTGATAAAACAAAACGAAGATATTTATCATATACAGAGTCTAGACCATTTTAGTACTGGAGCAATTTTAATTAGGGCAATACAACAAAATTAGCAAAATCGTTAATATTCTTTTGTTCTGGCTGTTGCACCCCATAAATAAAAATGATTATTTATTGGAAACATTTGCTTTAGTGACAAAAAAAACAATTCTCACATTCTTAATAAACAAAAATTCTAAACAACCTCCTTATAGAGTCCTTCGGAAGATAATGTCCGACCAACAACTTAACAAACATTACACATTGCAAATACTTAGAAATAAACAGTTTCAAACACACCTATGTTGGTGACAATTACAAATACCTACACAAAAAATTATCTTTTTACTAAGTACATACCTTAAACAAATGTTTTAAGTAATTTAGAAAGCGCGATCTTTTTGATAAAAATTATATATATATATATATATATATATATATATATATATATATATATGCAAATATGTGTAACTGATTGTTTAAAAACCAGCTTACTTTCGTTGTATAATACCTATTTTTCTATAGGTATATGTACTGTCCTGTACTGATGAGGAGCAATCACTCCGAAACTAGTATACAGGTCGTTTCTTCGAGCAAATAAATTCAATAGCCTTTTGTCCTATTTAACAAGCATCTGTATATCTTGCTTCCAAAGATGGGGTGTTATACATGATCATACATTGAATGTAATTCAATACCTGTAGCGATACATAGTCAGGGGAGTAGCTATTATCTGATGTACAATCGACCCACACATATACCTATATAAAAATAGGTATTATACAGCAAAAGTAAGCTGGTTTTTAAACAATCATTTTTGCATCTATTCACGCTGTCGTAAATACCTTTATAGTTGACTGTTCTAACACTACAGTTTTCTATAAATTTTTACATATATATATATATATATATATATATATTCTTCTTCCTTCTTTAACGTAAGCAATTTGCTTGTTTTTCTTCGTATCCTCTGCCGTTCAATTATTAGAAAGGTTGTCGCTCCATCTCTTGCGGGGTCTTCCAACGCTTCGGCGCCATAAGGGCGACTTGTTTCTAGTTATTTTGACCATTCTGTCGTCATTCATCCGGTCTATGTGTTTGTTCCACTCTCTCTTTCTTCCCAGTATCCATTCATTTACATTGTCTATTTTACATGTTCTTCTAATGTCCTCGCTTCTCTCCCTGTCAAAAAGTGTTTTTCCAGCGATCCTGCGCACTATTTTCATTTTGATGGTTTATAATATTCTCTTTGTGTTCGATGTATCTGGTCTAGTTTTTGCTGTTTATGTTAATATAGTTTGAATGACTGCCTTGTAGATTCGTAATTTGGTCTCGATTCCGATAATATTGTTTCGGAGGATTGTATCATTCGGGTAAGCTGAGGTTCGTGCTGCTTTTGCCGCTTGGTTTCTTACCTCCGCCTCGATGTCACCGTATCCTGATATTTCTATGGCTAGGTATTTAAATTTAATCTGCTGTTGTATAGTTTTATCATCCACAACCAGTTTGCATCTGATAGGTGTTTTTGAAGTGGTCATGCATTTCGTCTTTGCTGCAGATATCTTCATTTTTAGACTTTTTGCCGTTGTGCTAAATTTGAATAGTAATCTCTGTAGGTCATCTTCGTTTTCTGCAATCAGAACAGCATCATCGGCATAGCATAGGATTTTGACGTCTTTGTTCCCCATTTTATACCCTTTCAGGTTACGAGTGCTTTTTATTATTTCGTCCATAACGATGTTGAACAATAAGGGGCTAAGGGAATCTCCTTGTCGAATACCACTATTTACAGGAATTTCTTCGGTAGTTGTGCCATTAATTTTGGCTTGTATTTTGTTTCTCTGGTAAATATTTTTAATGGTTTTTATGATGTATGGGATTTGCCTGTTGTATAGAAATATATATGGTTAATTAGCATTCGGGCAGGCTCTTTAAATTCAAATCTAGTTGCTGTATTTATGACGCATTAAATTAAATATTATCTGCTTCATCTAAAAAGTATTCGCAAGTCGTTTTCGAAAAACTACGATCAGCATAATTAATTTCTTCAATTAATCTTAATTAGTTGCTGATTAAAATTTAATTGATCAACTTAAAAAATCTTAATTTAAATCTTGCTCTTTATGTTAATTCATATTTCAACGGATAGAAAATACGGGATAAAGAGAATTAACAATAAAAAAATGTTTTAAGGTATATAGTGTCACAAAAAGTCCAATTTTTTTGATGTCGTGTCGTAGTGAGAAAACATAGTAATTTCCATACGTTTTCACACAAATTGTAAAAATTGGTATACCAGTTATGCAGTGCCCACCAAAAAGTCCGGATCTAAATCCGATCGAGCATTTATAGCATCACCTCAAGCATGGGAACAAATTCCTTACAGCACAAGGACTTTATAGAAAGATCCACAAGCTCCGTAAAGAAAACATTCAACAAAGTTGAAAAAGCCACGAGTAGGGAGGATTAAAAGTGAACGAAGGAAAAACAAAATACATGTGCGTAAACCGAACACAAAAGCGAGATAGATTAGGCCAAAACATCACATTCGGCACCCTCAATATCGAAAGAGTGGAACGCTTCAAGTATCTGGGAACAATAATCACCGCAGATTACGACATCACGGAAAAAATAAAGAGCAGGATACAAGCGACAAACCGATGTATGTACGTACTGAAAAATCTGATGAAATCGAAAAGTCTTCAAAAGTGAAAATCTACAAAACCATTGTCCGATTTTGAGAAAAATTTTCGGACCATACCACGACACTACCACAAATGAATATAGAATGAGAACAAATGCCGAAATTAGGAGATTGTATTAAAATGGAGATGTGGTACAAGAAATCAAGGGCCACAGACTAAGATGGGCAGGTCATGTGCATAGACTACAGGATGAGAGACTGGTGAAGTTGATATGGGAAGAGGTACGGGAAAAAGGCCACCTGGACGACCCAGAATGCGTTGGAGAGACAACATTGTGTCAGATATACAAAAAATGAACATCCCCTTCGAAGATAGAATGATGGAGCATCGAAACACCTGGAAAAAAGTTTTACAGTCAGCCAAGACCCACCCAGGGTTGTAGTGCTACTTGATGATGATGAAATTGCTTAAATAGACATTTACATAGTTGGCGAGTTGTACAATTTTCGTCATTTTTTGTAGGGGGAGTAGAAAAATATAATTACGAAGGAGTAGCTGGTCCTGACATGTCTTAGCGCCAATTGAAGCTGACTCGGGATTTGCAGCGTGGACTTGAACAATTGAGAGTTTGTAAATAAGTTTCGGGAATTTTCGAACCCCTGTAGATACGTATCTAAATTGCAATAAGGACAGTGTAATAAATTAATCGATTGAATGGCGAAGTATTTTTATTCACAATGTAAAAATAGGTAATTAAAAAAGTAACAATATTAATTAATATTCGCAATATAGACTTAAATCATTTTTTTTCTAAGCCAACGTATTATAGTCCTCCAGAAATGACATCGTCAACCAGCTGAGGTTGTTGTTACTTACTTTGAAAAAGTAGTTTAACCATATTCGTTGTAAATGGGAAATATTACCAACTTTTTCAAGATTACTTTTTGTAGGACATGGACATACATCTTGTTATAATGTTTATTTTTTGCTTCTATATTACAAAGAGAATTTAATTGTGTTAGGATACGTATGTAAGTGGGTATATAGTCGTTTCGCAATCTTATCTGTCATTTATATTAAGAAAAACGTGCGTAATGACGAAAAGTTTATATCCTAATTACAGCTATTATTTTAATTACCTCACAATAGACTGTTTATCATACTGTCGTTCTAATTATATAGTTTGAGCATTGTTTTAAGTAAAACCGCATTTTTTAAAAAAGAATAAACAAATTAAATTATTGTTGAATTCACAAGCTCGAATATGTCAATATTTTTAATACCACCTGAAACCTCAAGGCGTTTAATAACATTAGTGATATTTCTTCAAGTATTATGGGAATCCCTGGCGTTTTGCATTATTTTAATTTCATTTTGATCGTAATCTGCGTTTTATTTTATTTGTAAAATAATACATCTGGCTTAAACATTTTTAAAACACAAATCAACACCAACATTTAAAACCATTAATCTTAATCTGTTCAAACTTATTAAAATTGTTGTATTATACTGTAATAAGAGTTTTATTATATATTTTATTATTTGTAAAAATTTTAGGAAACTATAATACTATTATAGAAAACTCTAAAAATTCTTGACTACTTATCTCCGCTGCATTAATCCTATTTTCATGCTTCTTTTGCCAAACCCAACATTCACTATCATACATAAGTGTAGGAACCAACTATTTTCATGCTTCTTTTGCCAAACCCAACATTCACTATCATACATAAGTGTAGGAACCAACGTATAAATATAAATATAAAGATATGCAGTGCCCCATTCATTTGTTTTCCTGTCAACACCCCTCGCTTAATGTCACTGTCATACTTTCCGTCTCTCGTAAACTTTGAACCCAAGTACACAAATTTATTTTCTTGTTCCACTCTTTCTCACTCAATCAAAATTTCACAGTTTGTCATGCTTTCTTCTCTTTCAAAAACCATTACTTTAGTTTTGCTTACATTTATTTTCATCCGTTTGATTTTCAGGGCATCATGCATAACATAAACCATCGTCTGCAACTCCTCTTCAGATGACGTTAATATGACTTGATCATCGGCGTAAAGAAGGCATTTGACGATCACATCATTAATTTTCAAGCCATACGCACTTTCTTTCAAATATTTTAAACAATCGTCTATGTAAACAGCCATGGCGAAGCCACACATCCCTGTCTCACACCTTTTTTTATGTTAAACCAGTCTGGGCAAGCTCCGTTTATTCTGACACAAGCAGTGGAATCCTCGTAAAGTGATTTCAGTGCTCGTATTAAACTACCACTCACCCCATACATAGACAATGTCGACCACAATTCACGCCTCACTAGGATAATAGGATAATATCAATGTTGCGAATGATATCCCTCTCTTATACGATTTTATATGACAATGGCAGGTAGTTTGGGATATGTTGGGTCGTTTCTTAAACGGCCATCTTCCAACCCTGATATATGACTGCTCGTGACCAATTAAAATAATCATGATATCTTGAGTTTGTTTTCTTAAACTTTGTCGTTGAATATTTACTGGAACATTTTCTTTTATTTGTTATATTTAAAGAAAAAAATACTTAGTAAATTCATGTTTGCTCTTCTATTGACACTCCCACATTAGAATGCCAGGCGAGCAATTTCGATTTCGATTTGAATTTCAAAAGGAATGTGGTCACCGAATGTAAAGTAGGCAGTGGATTTTGTCTTGAGAGACCATGTAACACAACATGATGTCTTGCGTAATGTTTTATTTAACATTTTATAGTAATTTGACGAATCGAATAACGTGTTTACCACTTCGTGGTTCCGAATAAGACTGACGACTTTATTTGTCGAAATATTTAAAGTCTTTAAACATATTTTTTGCTTGTATTCATAATAAACAACAATAATGCAGCTAATTATTTTAAAGACTAGTTTTGACACACTAACGGGATAACCCTTTTTATTTGGATATATCTTAATCGCTACTAGTTGCATGTCTCCTGTCGACCTGTGAAATCATGACAGTCAAAAGCGTATGAACTCTTATTGTGACCAATGAATATAGATTCTTATAGAAAGATTAGTCCTAGGGCCAAGTTGATGGTTATTCCAGAACGGCTGGAAATTTTAGAAGATGTAACCAAGACCACGTCCTCAACGCGGTGGTGTAGATCTGATGTTATCGCTGTCTGGATAGAATGTGGTGGAACTTTTAGGGCTCCTAACTATATTAATGTGGTAGGATAGGTATCATGTGAGTGAGGCGTAGTAAGGTCGCCCCTCAACTGCGACTTTTAATGGGTCTATTGTGGCTCACCCCTAGAGGTTACAGTTCACCGGACAATCTAGTTCTTCTCGCGAAGTTCATGGTGAGGTTTTTTCTAAACCAAATATGTTGAACCTATATTCTTTCTAGTCAGGGACATGAATATAGTACGTATTCAGCAATTTCGTCTTCCACGCATCAAAACCGATTGTCCATTTGATGGTTCAGACCTATCCTTCCGAGGTACTGTAAGCAGTCCCGTCAAAATTCGCAGGTTGTGCTTACTCCATTCCATGATCTGCTTGGTTGTGTTTTTCGAGGTTTTAGGTAAGAACTTCTTCGAGTGAGTCAACCCTGATATATCGAACCATGTAACGGGAATTTTTCCTCCCATTTTTATTGTAATTTTTTTAAAGCTGGTCCTGGTTTTAAGCCGTCCCACCAAGTGTTTTATCGACTAATGTTGATAAAATTGAAATATTAAAAAGCCATTGTAAATCGAATTTATTCATTGGTAGTAAGACAAAGTTAAAAAGGTCGGGTGCATTTTTATTATGTACTTATTTGAAGTTTTTAAGTGTACAATATAAATGGTAAGAATGATTTTAATTTTTGTATTTGATCCCTCTTTCAAATGTAACTTAACATTAACGACTTGGTTGATTTATTTTATTTTAAAAAAAAATATTTTATGCCGGAGACCTTCGTCATTAGTGTTGGATATTATTTCTTAGCCGAAAATCATTCTTAGTTACAATTTTATTTTAGTGGTCGACCTTTTTTCTCCTGTCTGATGCCAATGGCTTTCATGGCTTTTTCTATTCCCTGTTAGCTGGTTTTTTTGTAGGTTGTTTTGTGGTTACCGGTTATCAAAAGAGATTCTGTCCGTCGACTGGCGTTAAATATGCTGTACAACATCTGGGATTAATGATATTGCAATAACATTCAGATTTCAGCATTTTTGTGTCCTTGAAATTTGATGAATCTACGGATATTGCAGATTGTGCGCAGTTTGTAGCTTTTGTGCGTTTTGAATCCAATGAAAAATTAATGGAAGAAATACTATTTTGTAGAGCGCTTCCCACGAATATTACAGGCCAGTGCTTGCATAACATGTTCCTTGAAGCTACGCAAAATATGAATATCCATTAAAAAAAGAAATGTATTGCTATTTGTAGTGACGGAGCAAAAGCCATGACTGGTGCGAACAGTGGATTTATTGCTAGACTGAAAGAACAGATGCCAAACAGATGCCACTGGGATGCTGCAATTGAAATTTAAGTCTGTCAATTTGGATACCTTTTGGGTAAAAAGAAAATCAGGATTCGCATAATTAACAATAGAGGCTTTGGAGTGTTAGATTCCATTTGCCACCTCGTACTTGTGCGATTTGACATTTTCATCAATGGCCCAAATAAAAAGTAAGAAAAGAAATCGGTTAAATTTGGAAAACGATTTAATTCTCAATGTAACAAAAACGGATCCACGATGGGAGAAATTGGATAATAAAAAACAAGCGCAACCTTCGCATTAAGAGTTCTCATAAGTTTTTTTTATTTTTTGTTAATTTGATACAAATGTTTAAGATGGAAGAGATCTCATAAATTATTTTTATTTTTTGTTTTTTTACTGCAGTAGTTTTCCCAACCTTTTGCAACTCATTTATAGAAGCTTCGCGACCCCCACGTTGAAATACACTGCCCTTAACATTTTAGATGCTTTTTAAATTTTACTCGCTTCTAAAATTTTGCTAAGCCAGTATATGCGTTTGAAATAAGCATCGACGCGCCATCTGACGCAAGCTGATGTCGCTATTTATTTTCCTATGGTGTGTGCACTTTCATAAGAATTCAGCTTTGCTGTTGTAATACTCATACAACAATAAAATCGGTAACCGTTTTACAAACAACAACTGTAAGTAGATTTTTCGTGTATATAATGTGCCGTTCAAAAAGTATGGATTATTTGAAAAAAACCGATTTTATCAAAACGATAAATAAAATGAATTGCAATCAAACATACAAGAAACAAAGTAATTGGTTTGATATTCTCATCACTTAACTAATCATCCAAACTTATATGGTTCTGTTTTCTCGACTTGTGTACTAAATGCACAGATGCATTGGCTGACTTTTTACCTCAAAACATTGTGTGTATAAATAACGATGTTACTAATTATGTTATTTTTTTTGTTTCAGGCAGTGATTAAAGAGGATCTTGGCATGGATTCGTCCAGAATAGGACTGGACTTCATTGTCGAGAATCCCGACTACATCAGAAAATTAGCGGCAGCTTTGGACACCCAAAATGCGACAGTCAAGAAACAAGTGTTCGAACTGCTGTCGGCTCTGTGCGTCCACAATGAAGACGGCCGAGCCAGAGCACTCGATACTCTAGATCATTTTAAGGTACGACCATGCACGATGGTATTTTTACAAATGTATTAATAGTTTGTACTGCTAATTGCTCCAGAAGAACCAAAGAAAAATATCGATAAAGTTATTCGCTGAATTTAATTCAAGGCGATTTCAAAGGGCACCCTGCTTTTGATCAATCGGCTTGGTAGTTTTCTCGTCGCGCCGGCAAGTTTGACCCTCTTGTTCAGGTTCATACTGGCCCCTTTTTTGGTTGCCTCGCCCCCTTCAATTTTTTCAGCTTCCTATGAGATTTAGTTGCTAGGAGGATCTGCAGTAGACACCCCCATTTGCATTTGTTCGTCTGCGAGAAGATTGCCTTCGTCGCAGATGTTTCATTTGGTTCCCACGAGTAGCTAAAGAAGATGGTCGACCGCATAAAGTCAAAATACTACTGGAAGGTTGCCAGGTATACCAGAGGCTCCGTTAGCGATATCTGTTTGGGGCAGGCACAGATACCATACATTTAGTTTGCCTCTTGGCACAGGTCGCGTGACACCTTGAGCAAATCCTAAAAATCGCCGTAGGTTTAGCTGGCTTAAAACAAACCAACCGGTTTTGTCTAGTTTGAATAAGAGGAAGTAGGCTCCCTTGTACCCAAGGGTAGTAATGATCTGTAGGTGTTTATTCTCGAATATAAGACACCTTTTCTGTAAGTCAGGAAGTTCCCTATCAGCCGTGTTAGGGTTACGGACGCCCCCGCACTGTACTCTAATGCTAAAGTTAATAATTAAACAAAGAATCACCAGAAGAAAATTAAAATAAATTTTAAATTTTGAATATTTCACATCCTATCGATCACTTTCGGTGAATGATACAAATAGACTCAGGCAGGAACAGGTTGATTTCATCAATAGAGATCTTAAAGCAATCGTCGAGTGGGGAACCAACAATCTTGTTCAGTTCAACGCCCAAAAATCACAAAGTGCCACGTTTTCCAAGAAAGTGAATTCCTCAAATCATCCCATCACAATGTCCGGAAATACCTTGAACCAAGTCCCTCCATCTCGATTTTAGGAGTCACGGTGTCCAATAATAGGTCTTGGCATGACCATGTTGCTAACATCGCAAAGTCGGCAAGCCAGAGGCTAGGTTTTCTGTGGAAAGCCAGAAAGTTTTTTACTCCTAATCAACTGTTGACGACGTACAAGGCTCAAATCCGACCTCTACTGGAGTATTGCTCGCACATTTGGGGTTCAGCACCAAGGCATTCTCTTCGTCTTCTAGATTCCATTCAGAAAAGAGCCATTCGCTTGATAAACAGCTCAACTCTCACAGATACCTGTCACCCTCTAGAACATAGAAGAAGAGTTGCAGACCAGTCATTGCTCTACAGATATTTCCATGGCAGATGCTCCAGAGCAATAAAAACTCTTGTACCACCATTGGCCACATTCGGCCGAAGAGCTCGGCACGCTGATGAGTCTCACCCATTTACTCTCAAGATTGACACTACAAGGACCAAATCTTTATCAAGAATCCTTCTTTTACAGGGCTGCTACGAAATGGAATAAGCTTCCAAAATTAGTTTTTCCAGAGAACTATGACCTGCAACTTTTTAAAAAGCGTGTCCACAATCATTTCCTTTCTATAATCCCTTCCCCTTCTAATAGTCGCAGTGCGGGCCGTCCGCGGCCCACACGATAGGTCTGCCCTTTTTGCGACTGTTTTCATGAAAAAAAAAAAATAAAAATTTCATGCCCAACGTGACTTTGTGATGTTCTAGGCCGCTAACAGAGCAAACGTTTTGTCCACATCTCATCGGTGCTGCGTGCAATGTATCAAGCCCATCTCCACTTGAGGAAAGCGGCAACCTTTATGACATTTGTGACTTTGTTCCTCTGGCCTATCTCTTCATTTTGTACACGATCACTTGGACTGATACCGGCCAGAAAATACACCAACCTATCACATGTTGTGTTTGTTCTACAGTTATGAATGATTGTACATTTTTCTAGCGTAGAACGGGAAAAATTGTTTATCCCATTTGTAGGACAATGTGATTTTTTGAATTTCACATATATTTTCTAAACTGTGCAAAAAAATTCAACCTGTTATTGATTACTTTTAGTCATCTCGTTATTCGGACATGTTGGGGGTGGCGGATGGTTGGGTGCGACCGTCAATTTTGTAGGACAAGCGTTGTTTCGTGTTCGTGGGCGAATTATTGCACGACTTAAATAAAAAACTAGTTCTTACGTATACAATTTTAGTACTCACCGGATTGACATGTTTTCCGGATGCGCACTGGTTAAATGACTGGTAAACAAAATTTTAGCAGACGAAAACGTTGGGCGTCTCGACAAAACAAAGCTACTACCAAAACTTCAGCTTGTTTTGTATCATAAAAAAATAATACGGACATTAACGGATGAGACAATGAATGAGTAAATAATGTTAGGTTAGGTATCATGTGAGTGGGGCGTAGGTCGCCCCTCAACTGCGACTATTAATAGGGCTATTGTAGCTCGTAAATAATGTTAAATAAAAAATTTAGTAATTATAAACTTGTAATGCATAAAAATAAAAACAGTTATTTACATCAAACAAATTAAAAACTAAAATTTACCTTGGGTACCAATCGCTAGAAAATATATAGTATAGAGAAAGATTATGATTGATTTTAAGAAAGCAAATACACCCACTTAATTTCTAAATAGTTAATGGAGCAGTAGTCCTAGATAAATAGAATTAGTAACAAAATTATCATAATAATAAGTAATAACTATTACAAATGTTCTGTTATATAACTATAATATATCAGAAGTCATCAGTTTGTAGACATTTAGTACACATATGTTTAGGTACGCATTTTATTTCATACGCAATACTTTTCGATTTTAGTATCTGTTAATATTTATCTTGAATACGAGGGGAATTTAATAATCAACCAAACAAACACTGTTAAATTATTGAAGAGTTGTCAAATATTGACACAACTTATTACTTACTTATGATATGTTTGTAAAATAAATTTAGACATTTCAGTAACGTATCACGAATTAGGGTGTATCGGGCTTTCTTTTTTTACGGTATTAATATCAGGATTACCTTGTTTAATAGTAATCTAACAGACTTCCGACCAATCTCAGCTGAGAGACAGACATTGTCCAACAGCAAGAAACTCGGATTGGTTAACCTTTTACAGAGGAAGAAATATGTCGTTAGAAAAAGTACCACCTCGTGCATGTGTTAATTTATAATGATCTTGACCAGACGTCTTACATGCCTTGCCCTTGAAAAGCCAATAAAGTATTACGCAGCTGTCAGGACTTTTTTATTAATTCTATTAAATCAGTTTATACTTCGTTAGTTAGGTCTAAACTTGAATATGGATCATTAATATGGTCTATATGTGGAGCTTATGGGAAAATCTTAAGAAACAGGATAGAAAAATAATATGCCGATATAGAGGCAAAAGAACAGTCAACCAACTGTTTACCCTAACTCAAATTTTAGAAAAGAAAGCAGCACGAAACCAAGAAGTACATCTCCTGTTCGTAGATCTGAAAAAAGCCTACGACAGTAGTGAAGTGAAGTCTTTATACGCGGGATCCACATCCAGAGTCAAAACCAACAAAGGATTAACATCTGAATTCACAGTAACCAAGGGTCTTAAACAGGGTTGCTGTATATATCCGACACTATTCAAAATTTACTTGGAACACGCGCTGAAAACATGGAAACTTAAATGCAATAGCATAGCATATAGGAATATGTTTAAGAAGCTGATACATCCCATGAATTTGTTTTTATATCTGACTCTCATAGTTACACGGTTCGTACCAAGTAGTATTGAACATAACTTTTTTTAAGGTTACATACATACATAAACACAAATTCATGGGATGTATCAGCTTCTAAAACATATTGGTATAAAATTTCGCTACAATGTTTCAAGTAGTTTCGGCAACATCGTAATAAATGTGTATTTTTTTTTTCAACGCCCTCTATATTGAATATGGATGGCGTTACGAAAATTTTTTACTAAGCAAACCCCAATTCCTAGAGACGGGGTCACCTTTTTTTAAAACACCCTGTGCGTTAGATTTTGAAGTCCATAATTTTATAAATTAAGTCTTAGTGTAAGTAAAACCACTTTTATTATTTTGTTGTGAATAATTTTATTGTAGTAATAGGGCTTTCCCGTGTTTGTATAAAATAAAATACGACAAATACGACTCTGCCTTAGGCGGTAAATACATCTAGCGAATGAGTTATGGCCACGGCGTGATTGAAGGCATCTAGAAAGGTCAAACAATTTTGGGAATACCGAAAGAGAATTCTCGCTTTTTCGCGTAATAAATATACCCAAGAGTAAATATCGTTACAATACTTTAATACTGGGTTTCTTGTGGTCTTAAATAGTCGTTTTCAGTTGTCGAAAGTAATAAATTGATAAGAGTTGACTTAATTGAAATTTAAAAATGTGCGACAAGTAACATTAGCAATCAGAATAAAACCATTTAACAAAAAAAAAACCTTTTAATAATGTGAACAAAAAAAAATAAGAAACAAAAAATCTTAACGTACATAACAAAAAAATAAGTATCTTAACAAGTGGTAAAGAACGAATACAAACCATTTTTCATTCAAAGAGAATTTCCTTATTAAACAATAAAAATGATTGCTGGTTGCTGGTATGGATGAAGACGTGATTCGACACAGCCCTCGTATAAGCCATAGAAATATTCATACACAAACAAATAAGTATCTAGGTTAAGAAGTTTGTCGAAAAAGGTGAAAATCAATTATTTTAATTCATTGTAAACAGGCCGGAGAACACGAAGGTTATTTTATATTTTAAAAAAGGAAAAAAATCAATAAATGCAACCGTTCTCAATGTTTCTGTATTCGTACTTGCTTTTATTGCTCGAAAAATCCGATGTGAAATTTAAACAATAAAAAAAAGGAAAAATACGGACAAAAATATTAAATTTATATCTCAATTATTGTCGACTGTAATGCCAAAACGGGTTCGCAAAATGTTTATTGATATAGAACAGCACATTAAACCAATTCCGTACAGAGATGTATAGTTGTTATACGGTTATTCTACTTTATTTTATCTCTATGTTAATGCAGAAGGACAAGAAATGGGGCTCAACATAAATATCAGCAAGACAACATTTATGGTCTTTAGTCGACAACCAAATCCTGATGCTGCACTGCAGATTGATACGAAAAATATAGACAGAGTAACCCAGTTTAAGTACCTTGGATATTATATCACCGAACATCTGAATCCAGATAGAGAAATAAGGTGTAGAATAGAGACAGCCCGAACAACATTTCAAAAAATGAAAACACTTTTCTGCAATGATAATCTGAACCTAAAATTACGGCAGAGAATGGTTAAATCCTACATATGGTCAGTGTTGCTGTACGGGGCAGAGATCTGGACAATTAAAGCCGCTACAGTTAATCGGTTAGAAGCGTTCGAGATGTGGTTACACCGGCGTATGCTGAGAATACCCTGGAGAGTATACCTTGGTACTAAACAGGGACGACGCTACACGTATGCTACTAAATACAGTTAAGTGCAGGAAAATCTCATATCTTTGACATGTCTTCAGAGGAGAGCGATACAGAATCATACAACTGATCATGATGGGAAAAGTGGAAGGACGTAGAGGAGTAGGAAGAAAGCAGTCTTCCTGGCTGAGAAACATCCGTGAATGGACCGGTATACGCAGCGCAGAGAAACTATTCCGATTGGTGCAGAATCGAGAAAGACTAACCAAAGTAATTGCCAACGTCAGGTGGACCTGATATGGCATTTAAAGAAGAAAAAGATTTTATCGCTGTTAAGATTTACTGTTGCAACATTTCGCTTGCTGATAAATATCTACATAAAACCAAATCCTATACTGAATTTTTAAACTCATCACATACGGAATTATTATTGCTAAATGTGCTACCATGTTTTTTTTTGCTGAGGTGGAGAAAACTTTTTATGGAGAAGTTATGAGCCTAAAAACTTAAGATCTACTGTGAGACTCCACTGACTGTATCAGGTCTACTACTACTCCATGGCTCTACAATCCGGGGTGGGTCTTGACCGACTGTACTATTCGCCTCCATTGTTACCGATCTTCCATCAATGCTGGGTCGTATTCTATCCCAATTGTCCTTAGATCCGCTTTGATGTTGTCTCGCCACCTCAATCGGGGGCGTTCCAAAGGTCTTCGTCCTACTGGTGCTCATTCCCAAGCCAATTTCACCATCCGTGTGTCAGGCTTTATTCGCACATGACCTACCAATTGTAGCCTTCTTGCCTTTATCTCCTTCACAATATCTGGATCTTTGTATAATTCTGATATTTCTTGGTTGATTCTTACTCGGTACTGTTGTGTTACTGTGCTTCGCAGTGGTCCAAAAATCTTGCGTATAACTTTTCTTTCAAAAATGGGTGTGATATACTTAATTGATGTGTATTTTTTCAGAAATTAAAGGGCGAGAGATATAGACTGAGCGTGATAGTCCTCGAACTAGACCGCGCCACTGCCGTGGACTATCAAACTGCCTTGGTGGCCTTCATCAATTGTCTGATTATTTCAACTCCCAGGCTCAACGATAGAACAAGGCTGCGAAACGAATTTATTGGTAAGGAATAATATTTTCATTTTTTGATTAACAACTTATTCCTTAAAATTTAATTTAATAACCTACACATGTTTAAACAGATGACAAATTAAGAAAATGATTTTTTTTATTCTATAATAATAATAATAATAATAATAAACTTTATTGTACTATGATACATAAATAAAAAATAAAACGTACAAGCTTGTCAGAGAGGAAAATATGATAATAATAAATATTGATGCCATCAAAAACTTAACTTGTTAAAAACACCAAGTCTTGCAACTTAGTTCTTCAACCGTAAAAAGTTGTGAGATCCATGTAATACCACATCGGTTAATTTATTCAGTCCCTACTTAAGGGTCCTTCTGTCCCAAGTTATTACGTAATTAGCTAACCTAACATCTTATAGTGACCATATCAATATTAAATATGCAACAAGATGGACCCTCATATTTTTGGTAAGGCTCAGTTTTGTCAATAAAGGCCACAAATGAGACCGCTTCACGCACGCTTTAACTTCGTCCGCTCGCGTTCCGCACTACTGGTAAAGTCTGCCAGAAATCGCCTGCTAACAATACAGTTACTTCTCCCATTTAGCAATTATTCCTTACATCTTGTAAAGATCTATTTAGGGCTTCGAAACCCCCTTTATGAGCCGTAGTACTCTCATCCCAAACAATTAATTTCGTTTTGCGGAGTACTTCTGCCATATTACTTTATTTGGGTATATTGCAAAGTGAGGTTACGGTTTGTATCAAATCAAGAGGAATTTTAAACGCGGAGTGTGCAGTCAAGGTATAAGGTAAGTTTTTAATTCAAGATCCAAGAACAAATAAAATTGAAACTTCGAATTCTAATCCGATTTAAACATTCTTTTATATTTGACATTCCAATTTTAAAGAGTATTGCATTGCACCAAGCTTTTATGTGAGTTCAACGTTTTTTTAATAAAATAGGATAGGATAGTTTTCAAAGATGTGTCAAAATAAAACTTCGATGCAAATCACCCCCAAAATAACTTTCTACCCCTTTTTAATCCCGTTAGGCGTTGAGTTTCAATAAAATACAAAACACGTCTTCCATCAATTCTGTTAAAGAATATTTATGCAAAATTTGAAGTAGATTTGACCAAGGAATCACGTTGTCCCATACAAACTTTGCCCCCGTTATTCACCCCCTTAGGTGCATATAATATATATCGGCTTATAGCGTTCTACGACGCCTTCCAACTCCTAACCGCCATTCATCTCTATCTTGCCATAAGTTCTCTGGCAAGTCTCCTTCTTTCATCTCTTTGTCAATGCCC
The DNA here is from genome assembly GCA_950111635.1 of Agelastica alni. Taxonomy (NCBI): domain Eukaryota; kingdom Metazoa; phylum Arthropoda; class Insecta; order Coleoptera; family Chrysomelidae; genus Agelastica; species Agelastica alni. Next base: position 17,941,213 of record OX467712.1, read on the forward strand.
TCTCTCCAGCTACTTCTTGGTCTTCCTCTTCCTCTCTTCCCTTGGGGTGTCCATGTCAAAATTTGTTTTGGTAACCTATCGTCTGACATTCTTTGGACGCGACCATACCATATTAACTGTTTTGTTCTTATATCATCAACAATCGTGTGTCTGGCACCCATTATATCTCTTATCCTGTCTCTTCTTGATTTACCCGCAGACCTCTTCCAGAAGTCCATCTCAGTTGTTATTAGCATTTTTTCTGTAGACTGTTTTATTTGCCATGTTTCACTACCGTAGGTTATAATGCTTATAAGGACGGTATTATATATTCTTTGTTTATTAGTTTTCGATATAGTTTGATCCCATAAGATTCCGTTCATCATAGAGATAACTTTTCTGCCTTGTGTGTTTCGTTCTTTGATTGCTGTGTCGAGTAGCCCATCGTGTGTTATCTTTATTCACAAGTATTTATATTCCTCGCAGTGCCCCTTGGGGGCATAATTTCTAAAAACCCTTTCTTATCGGATGCCTACGTCATACAAAGAACAAACCCTCCAAGTTTCAGGTCTCTACGATCAGCAGTTTAGGCTGTGCGTTGATCCGTCAGTCAGTCATTCAGGACAAAGCATTTTATTTAAGTATAAATAACCAGCTGGCCAATAATTTATTTTATTTTTTTTTTACTTAGAACAAAAACATTAAAAGGTTGTTAGTTTTTTTAAAGTTTCTGACAGTTAGTTTTTTTTTCTAGAACTAATCAACTTGTACAGAACTACAGCGAGCGTATACTCTCCATGTTTATTTTCCAATTTATAATTGCGTTTTTCTCGGGTTAGAGGAGGTCAATTGACTTTAAATTTTAAAAGTAATTGTTTTATCATTTCCTTAATAAGTATACAAAAATTTAGAATTTTCTGCCTTACACCACGACAACTACCTTAATGCAAAGAATTTCGACTTTTTTAAAACAAGCTATATTTACAAAAAATATAATACCAGATGATTATTATAACTATTTTATTTTTTTATTTTAAAAGTTTGAAAATATACATAATTTAAAAAAAATGGCAGGTTAACAAAACGCAGTCATAACCAAATAACTTATTTATTCACTAATGTATAGTGAAGTACATGCCTTGAAATGAAATCGTAAATTAATAAAGTCGAGTATCATCATCTTACATCGAATACCTTCGTAGGAATTCCAGTAAAATCAGTTACGTAATTACTACATCGGACATTTTTGCTTCTTAAACACGATTTTAACTTGACACACAAACGAGAGCGATCAATAAAAAGGAAAAGTTCATTTAGCTACAAAACCAAACGCCATGCCATAATGTATGAAGCTGTACTTTTCTTATTATTTAATCAATGGCGTAGCTGGACACTTCTTTTTCAACTCGTATTTGATATAGCTTTGTTATACTCGAATTTGAATTAGAGATAAAGAGAAAAATTATTTTAAGCAACAGTTCTTAATTTAAACCTTATAACAAAAGCCTAACAGAACTTTTTCAGCCTCAAAAATAAACCAAAGGGGGATTTGGAATGGTAACAAATATTTTACATGTCTCATAAAAAAAATTAATAATTGATAAAAATTAACGGTAGACCAAAAAATAATTTGAAAATTTGATTTTGTTGTAAAAAAATAATTTTTTTTTAATTTTTACAAATAAAATAAATTGTAAAGAGTTGTAAAAAAAATTTGAAAATCTAATTTTTATCTATCTACAAAAAGTTTCATTCACAGTCCCTAGTAAAATTGACTGCAACCCCACAAACAGAAATCAATCACTGGTTTTCAAGTTCTCTATTTAACTGGTCAGTCACGATCAACCCAACATTTTATATACAGTGCTTTTATTTCCCTATAAACGGAAATGAAAAGAGCTTTAAAAAAAAGTCTATGATAAAAAAGGGGCTGTGAAAAAAAAATAATTTAAAATTTTTTCGGAAAAATGATGAATTGGCAGAATTTTGAAGTTTATAAAATTGTAAAAATCAAAGTTCAGTGTTACATTTTTAGTTCTTTTTTTATACACAAATTCGAAAAGAAATTTTGCTTATGTGAAGGTGGTATCTTCAAAACATGCATTGTAGCCGGGATACGCCTATCATGCACCCTTTTATTTTATATTGTGTTTGACTAATTGCTCTTCTAAATAAAGTATAGTATTTTTAATCTCAGTTGAAAAAAAGATGGTTTTACCAGGTACTGCGATATTCCGGTAATAAGCGCTTTATTGTATACCTAGTAATACAGATAAATTTAGCAAACATATCGGCCGCCTCTTTTATTGTCTGCTGGTAGCACAGCTTACATTTGAATATCAACGTCGCTAATATGCATTCATCAAATCATCGGTCGACTATCTAGCTCGCAGGTGTTCACTTGAACAGGAGTTGGTCAAATCTTTAGACGTTTCAAAACATTAGCGCGCGCTGGTTCTCAATAATTTTTTAGAAGATTTTTATTGTTTGCGTTTTATTTTTTTTGTGATATTTGTGAAATGGTTTTTTAAAGACCGTTTGAGGTAAATGATGAATCTAATGAATTGCTTAATATTGACGATGTTTACATTAATAATGAAATTTCTGATAATAATGTAATTCAAAGTAATGATAATATCCAAATTAATGATGAAATACATTTTAATTATGCAATTCTAATTAATAATAATGAAAATAAGATAATTTTGGGAATTTAAAAATTTGTGTATTAAAGTTCAGCAAGTAATTTTAAATATATATTCATGCTTAAAAGCTGAAAATGTCAATTCAACTTAAGATAAAATAATAAAAATAATCTACAACTTAACAATTTATTTAGTAATTAAACGAGGCGTTGTGATTGAACACGATAAAAAACGAAAACGTATCGTCAGCCGTCTCTCAATACTGACACAAGTTTAAAATTCTACAATTCCTATTTTTGTTTTCTAAAACTATCTCTTTTTATGAAATTTTGTCATCATATTGTTCATACAAATATTTCTAACATGCAATAATTATAATATTCAGAAGATCTTAAAATTCTGTATTAAAAATAGTGTAATTTATAAATTGCAAAATTCAGGTAGTTAACCATTTTTTTCAGTTTTTTGATTCTCCATAAAAAACAGTTTTACCGATTTTATTGAAAATCTAATCAGTTCTAAGTTGCGTAATTATGCGTCGAATACAATTGGTCCCACGTCGATATCATTTTTTGTTCTCGAGATAATCAAGACGAAAAATAATTCGGAAAGTTTACTATCTTTTTTCAGTTTTTTAATTCTCCATAAAAAACAGCTTGACCGATTTTGCTGAAAATCTAATCAGTTCCAAGTTGCGTAATGCTGCGGCGATTGCAATTGGTCACACGTCAATATCATTTTTTGTTCTCAAAATAATCGACACGAAAAATAATTCCGAAAGTTTACCATTTTTTTTTCAGTTTTTTTATTCTTTATAAAAAACAGCTTGACCGATTTTGCTGGAAATCTAATCAGTTCTAAGTTGCTTAATGATGCGGCGAATGCAATTGGTCACACGTCGATATCATTTGTTGTTCTCGAGATAATCGAGACGAAAAATAATTCCGAACGCACATACGAACGTACGCACATACGTAATTCAGGATTCGCAAAATCGGACCCATTATTATAACTCCCACAGTGAAGTTAAAAATCATGGTCCTTTTTTAGATCATAAAAAACATTTATTTTAACATTTCATGCCAAACTCAATGTTATTACATCGAACATCCTTAACTGTATGACCCTATGTAAGAAACGCAGTCATGATTAAATGCATTTTCTACGAATTCACTTAATATTCACGGGTTTTCTTTTTACAGGATGTCATCTACTTCCGGTGCTGAACAATCTCAGGTACGTAGAAAATATTAGTAGTTCCTATTATCTAGGCATAAAATTTTACGTTTACGTACATGTTTGATCAATATTTATACGTGTCACTTATGCATATTTACTTTTGGTAAGTAATGCCGAGTGAGGTCTAGTATATTTGCCAATTTAGCTACAGTAAGAGGTTATAAGGTTACGAAAAAAAGTAGGATTTCCTGTTGCGTGATAAATATGAAAACGTATTCAAATTTTTTAACTGTAAATGGACATTCAAGCTTTTATGATTCTAGTGGTTTACTGATTTTATAGTAGACATTCTACAAATGCAATATTTAAAAGTAGCGTAGTTTAATGTGAATTTTGGTTTGTTAATACCGGTCTTGAGATGTTAAAAATTGTGACAACATAATTTCTGATGATATAAATGTAATCATCCGAAAAAAAAATTATATACATACATACAGGGTGTGGCGCGAAAAGTTTTGATTAAAAGTAATGGCGGATACAGTTATGTTAAAAATCTGAAATTACGAAGCTGTAGGTTTTGGATGACGCTGAGTTCAAATGTGGCATTTTCGGTTAAACCGGAAGTAGACGTCAACTTTGTTATTTTAAATAATTATTTTTATTTTATTTTAGAATTCTCCATGAAATTTTATATAACATTTGTGCACAATGTCCTATACCAAAAATACAGTATTTTCGAGATATTTCGATTTTTTTCAAAATTTTGAAAAAATCCTAGTCCACATTGAATAACGATATCTCCATTAATAACAAAGCTAGTGACGTGAAATTGTAACCAATAAACAACTTGCGATTGCCCGTTAACTCCATATATCCAACTCATTGATATTTCATACAGGGTGTTTTAAACTCAGCCGCCAACATACACAGTTTAAATCATTTATAAGTTGCTTACTTTAAATAGAACACCCTGTATTTTATTACATTTTCCGGTATTGGTATTCTCTATACCTAAATCCAACCACTCTTTAGATATTTCATTATCTTAGTCAAAACATAACACTTAATTATTTTAACATTAGTGAAGGGTAGGTCATGATTTTCATTATTTAAGGTGATATTTTATTATTTTTTCATAAGTTATTAATTCTGAAAAGTAACCAATAGCTTGAAAGGATTATTAATTGTGGATATCATTAAAACGTTGAATAGGTATTTTGTATTAATTTAATTAGATAACTTACAAACAAAAATAACTAAATGTAATATTAAACAAATAAAATTTTATAATAAGTGTTTAAAATTAACACCATCTACTTCTAAACATTAATGAATTCTTTTTATTAAGTTATGTCTTGTAATTTTGGAAATATGGTCGGGTGCTAGAGAATTAAAAGCAAGTAAGACTCTCTGCATTATATCTTTCTTTGTCGTAACATGTTTGGAAAATACCTGATTTTTAATTTAACCCCAAATACCAAAATCTAAAAGAGCCAAGTCAGGAGAGCGAGCTGGCCAACGAAACGGACCCTGACTGGCAATCCATCTATGATCAAACATGTCGTAAAGATGCTGAACAACAGGCTCAAAGTTATGAGGAGGTGCTTCATCTTGCTGATACCAAGCTGAAGCGGCCTCTTCATTTCTTAAAGTATGTAACGTATGGCTTCTTCTAAAATATGGCAATATCTTTCACTATTTAAATTTTAATGCTACAATTTTATCGTCTTTCACCTTGGGTCTTCATTAAAAACCATTCACAGAATTCTACCCTTCAAGGAAGATCACCTAATTGTAAGTGTTGCACCAAATGATATGAAAATGGTTTCCATTTGTGTTTTTTTTAAATGCGAAAAATCTCTCTCACAATCTCTAATGAAGGCACTTGGAAAGGCCGTAAAATAACCCAAAACATTAATTTCGTTTATGTCACTGTGCACTAGTGGTTTATTTTTATTAATTTTTGTCTGAAATTGACCAAACTGACGGCAGTTTTTAAGCTATCTTCTTACAATATCACCAGTTGCATTTGGTCGATTTGGATATCTTTCTGCAAAAACACGACAAGTCCGTTCAACAATTCTATTACACTCGCCCTAAATAATAATAAGATTTAAAAAATCATCATTAGTAAATCCTACATTTGCCATTATTTACTATAAAATACAAACTGGTAAAGAAAACTGTCAAAACAACATAAAAAATTAACGTTCTAACTATCAAATCTTTGACAGCCAAGGCCTACCCTTTATTAATAATGATATAATTAAGTAGTGTTAAAATATCTCGAAAATACTTCATTTTTGGTATAGGACATTGTGCACAAATTTTATCAAAAATTTCATGTAGAATTCTAAAATAAATAAATATTTGGATTCATTTAAAATGACAAAGCTGACGTCAGGACAACAGCGTCATCTAAAACCAACAGCTTCGTAATTTCAGATTTTTAACATAACTATCCGCCATTACTTTTAATCAAAACTTTTCGCGCCACACCCTGTATAGTCACGCTTTTTTCCCGTGGCAGAAACCACTTCTTTCCACTTGCTACGGTTCTTACACACGTATTTTTCTTCTTCTACTTTTATCAGCGCTTTCATACATGCTCGTTGGTTCTGATAGTCACGGCAAAGCACCATTTGTGTGGAACGAGGCCAACAGAGATAACGATAACCTCGTCTACAAGTGATTCTTTTTGAAATGTTGTTTAAAGTTAAAACATAACTGCATTAGTTATTAGTTTTATTAAATAATATTAATTATTGTTAAAAAAAAAATAATGCAAAATACCCATTTTTTTCACGCCTCTGACTACCAGTAAACACCTAGAATGGGCATTTTTTATTGATCTTTTTTGGCTGTTTTTGCTTTAACATTAACCAATCCACACGACCAGTAGCTTATTTTGGACGTTTTCTGATTCCCTACAATTTATTTTCATCACAGTGCTGTGAGTACTTTATTGGTTTTTATTTCAAAATTCAAGAACTAAAAAAATTCATTTTGAACCTTAATATATCCATCAAACCATGGTATAATAGATTTCCTGTGATTCTTACATTTACAAAAAGAAAAGTTTATTTTTCTGTATCTGGGATTAATGAGTGCTAGTTCGACACTGTGGAAGGCCTCTTTACAATGAATATTTCTAGACTGGAAATACTAGGTATATGGAGCTGAATAGTTAGGTAAGGTTAGATTGGGACCTCTTTTAGTACTCAAAGCCAGTAAAAAACATCGTATGAAAACACATCTCCAAAAAGAACCAGCTCCAAAAGCAAAGATAATCCGTTAGAATCAAAAAAATGTTGTAGAAATTTCAAATTCAGAATTTAGCAGACATTAAATAAAGTTTCCAGTGTCAGTATGGTTTTTATTTTTTTTTCTGTAGGAAATGTGCAGAAGCGGAGCCAGAATTGGCCGTTCAGTTAGATGTTTTTGACGAGCAACGAGAAAGCGACGACGCACAAAGTCTCCAAGGCCCCCATGGGGTTGATCTCAATTCTCCTTTGGACGTTTTCTATGCGATACTCAAACAAGTTAGTACATACACACATTAAAATACGCCAGTAAACGACTGACGTTAGTAAAGCTTGACTTCCTAAGTATCGATATTTGCAGGTAGCTGAAACACCTCAAGAAATTCCCTTCCTTAGCATTCTTCAGCATCTGTTGCGCATCGATCCCAAAGAGCCTATCAGCGATATTATTTGGGACACGGCCGAACGCCTCGTTCACCGTGCCACCCTTCTGGAAAACCGCGAAGACTCAGCGCGATTGTTAAGAGCCCCCAGCAATCAATCGAAATTATTTTGTCACTGTCAGCACCGGGGGGACAATCACAGTAGAAAGCAGTCGTTGAGTACCCCGCTGAGTCCCACACCTCCTGCAACACTAGGACCTCCACCACCACCTCCTCTAGGTATTCAATAAAGACTCCTTAACCAACCTATATAGTATATTATTGAATTGTTCTTTTAGTTTTATTTTTTTCCCTCTGGAGAAGCTTTCATGTAATTTGGGTGGGTGCCCGATAATATTATTAAAAAATCTGACGTTTTTTTCAGGGCCATCACTACCTCCACCTCCTCCTCCGCCCCCCGTAATACCATCACCGCCATGTATTCCTCCTCCTGCTCCCGCTCCCCCACATCCCCAACTGAAGACCAAAACTCCCGCTTCCTCACATACCGAAACTGATACTGTGATAGAAAAATTACCACAACAAGAAATACCAGCGCCAAAAACGAAAATGAAGACAATAAATTGGAACAAAATACCAAACAATAAAGTAAGTGAACATCTCAATAAAAATATTAAAGATATCAAAATAAGTAATTCGGTTCTTTTTGGCGTATTCGGTGTATAACCATACTATCTGAAAACGTTTTATTGAAGAGTTTTGGTAAATTTCGAGACTAACATCGCAAAGTCCGCAAGCCAGAGGCTGGGTTTTCTGTGGAAAGCTAGAAAGTTTTTTTACTCCTGATCAACTGTTGACGACGTACAAGGCTCAAATCCGATCTCTACTGGAGTATTGCTCGCACATTTGGGGTTCAGCACCAAGGCATTCTCTTCGTCTTCTAGATTCCAGTCAGAAAAGGGCCATTCGGTTGATTAACAGCTCAATTCTCACAGATACCTTTCACCCACTAGAACATAAAAGAAGAGTTGCAGACCAGACATTACTCTACAGATATTTCCATGGCAGATGCTGCAGAAAAATAAAAACTCTTGTACCACCACCGGCCACATTCGGCCAAAGAACTCGGCACGCTGATCAGTCTCACCCATTTACTCTCAAGATTGACACTACAAGGACCAATCTCCATCAAGAATCCTTCTTTTACAGGGCTGCTTCTAAATGGAACAAGCTTCCAAAATCAGTTTTTCCAGAGAACTATGACCTGCAACTTTTCAAAAATCGGATCCACAATCATCTCCTTTCTATAATCTCTCCCCCTTCTAATAGTCGCAGTGCGGGCCGTCCGCGGCCCACTCGATAGGTCTACCATTTTTGCGACTATTTTCATTAAAAAAACTTAAAATAAAGGTTTGTTTTTACACGCTTTATATTAGCTTCACTTTACTTAGCTTCCTGACCAGGAGATTAAAAAAAAAACCGAACTAAAAAATGAAAAAAGTTCCAATCAAAAGTGTGGGGTAAATGTTAAAAACGAACCATGGGTACGGGAAGTTTCGCTTAACTTAAATTATTTGTTAATATGTTCGCAGGTAGTAGGAAAGAATAATATCTGGACACAAGTAGCCTGTTCACACCAGCATTCTCCGATGGCCGACATGGATTGGTCCGAAATGGAGGGGTTGTTTTGTCAACAGGCTCCTCCTTCTGCGCATTCATCCCCAAAGCTAGGTCATAGAGATTCTTTCGATAATCTAGAAAGAAGAATGAGGAAAGATAAAACTGAGGTAATAAAACGATTATTAAAATATAAATATTATAGAAAACTATATTATTTTTGTCAACGAATAAGCATGAAAAACTTTAAATCTGATTTTTAAAAACCAGCTAATTTCGCTACATGATATCTATACATATAGGCATACGTGGGTCGAATATATATAAGAAAAAACTACTTTCCTAACAATGTGCCTAGACGAACATTGAATTATATCTTATATACAATCGTGAATGATCCCATTTCGGGTGATATGCAGATGCTTGTTAAGTAAAAGAAAGAATTATTAAATTTATCCACTCGAAGTGACCACCTAGAGACCGGTTTCGAGGTGTTGTCCCTCATCAACATAGGGTAGGTCTTGGCATACTCACAGTATATCTATCAGATATATAGTCGACCCACGTATGCCTATATGTATAGATATCATGCAGCAAAATTAGCTGGTTTTTAAAAATAAGATTTATAAGATTTAAACATAATAAAACGAGTTAATTTTCTAAAATTTTAGATCGCTCTACTAGACGGAAAAAGAAGTTTAAACGTTAACATATTTCTGAAGCAGTTCAGAAGGTACGTACGCAGTTTATTATTTTTTTGCTAAAGCAGATCTCGTCTAGTCTCATATCCTATGCCCGATTGTACAATCAAAGTTTATTTTCGAGTCCAGTTCAACATGCAAACGGGACTATCTAAATAACGCTCGCAATAAGATGAGATAAACTTAATTTATTGTAATTTTTCTTGTGTTAGTAGTGGTCAATATTGCGCGATTTTAGTTTATATTAACCTAAATGTTTATGTTAGTTAGTTTACGTGTCCAGTTCAGTCATGGCCAAATTTTATCCATTCAGAAAAGAGCGCCTTAAATGGCCATGCCTTTTGCATGCAAAACGTCTAGCTTCGTGCACGGTTTCTCCAACAAAGGGCAGACAAATAGATGTGCTAGGTCTTGCAGTGCGCCACATTTACACTGTATCCGAATCAGCAGGTAGCAGTTTCCATCTTTTCAAGTTGGTTTAACACTTGGACGGTTGAGAGACCTCCACACAGGATAGGGAAGTTTGCTACCATGTGAGAGTTCTTCTTGAGACTTTAGGTGTTGAGGAAGAGCTTCTTTCCATTTAGCAAGACGAGTTATTTTTGGGGGGGTCTTGCAGATGGACTAATCTGGCCTGAAAACTTCTTCTTGATTTAACTCTTCGTGCTGCGGGTTGGTGGTCATGGAGTGAATGTCGAGGGTTTTCAGTTTGTTTCTTTCGTTCCACATCTCTAGCAACTTCTCTTCTGATAATCGAGGGAGCGATACCAACGATAGGGTAGAGCTTGGTGATGGGTGTGGGTCTCGGACATGTCGAGTGTGTGCTGATTCCTCCCATACTGGTGCAGCATGTTTATGTAAAAGAGCGGGAACATGATTTTTCGCTATTAATTACAACGTAAAATGAAAAAAAGTCAGCCAATTATACAACATCAGAAGCATTTCTGCTTGTATTACTGATGAAGATATATATATATATATATATATATATATATATATATATATATATATATATATATATATATATATATATAATCGAAAATCAAAGAAACAGATACCACAACTAGTACACATAAAAACGATGTTTGCATGAAGATCGAAAAGGACTTTAATGCAGAGAGTGGTCAAATATACCGCAATGCATTAGTATTGAAGAGTAATATATCGGACTGTTTTGAAAGTCAAAATGTTTTGACTTTAGTAATCGTCCACTTTTCAAATTTTTGTTTTGTTGCTGACGTGCGGGCTCTTGTATAATATTGACCAACTCCAAAAAGTCTTCATTTTTCATTAGTTATATCTTCTACCTAGTCCATTTTATAAAGATTTTTTATCAAAATAGCAGTACATATTACAAGTTTATTAAGGTCATACTCCTGTATATACGTTTTTTTGCGAAACTATTAAACTAAAATTTATTGATTTAAGAGCTCGTATTTTACAACACAATGAACAAGATCAAAACCAATTTCAAATTGAACTTAGGTTAAATTTAGATTGTAAAACTAGGCGTTAGTGACATATGACTTAGGTCAGTGACTTGCTCTCTTCCATGATTTATTTAAAATTTTCGTACATACATACACACATATAGTCCCGTTGGAGAAGGCAGAGACCACTTTCTTCCACTTGCTACGGTTCTTTTGCTTCATCTAATTTCATCAGTGCTCTCATACATGCTCGTCGGTTATTGTACTCTTGATCTGGCCTTTCTTCAAAACAATGTCGATCTGATTAAGATATGTTCGCCGAGGTCGACCTCTACCAACTTGTTCATTCACACTCGCCTTCGTCAATCTTCCTTCATCCATCCTCTCTACGTTTTCAAACCATCTAGAGAGGTAGATGTAGATTTTAGGGGGGGTGGTGAAGGCTATGCAACCTCTCAAGCACCTCGACCTATCAGATCTTTTGTGCATAACCCTTAATCTATTCGAGGCCCGGGATTTCATTCCGAGACTTCGAGCAAAGTTTATCAGTTTCCTGGGTGCTAAGTTTCTGACATCGAATGGCTTTAGGAAGGCCCCTTCCAGAAACTTAAGCCTGGGCATTCGCAAAGCAAATGTTCTGCAGTTTCAGCGAAGTTCTCGCAGTAGCGGCAACTATCACTCTCTGTTTTGCCCATCTTTTTAGGCAGTGTCCAGTGAGGAGCCCCGTCACCAGTTTCAAGTCTTTCTTGTCTAACTCGAGAAGCTGTTTAGCTTTCCTTGGCGAAAGGCTTACTAGCCTTTTCGCTTGTCTTTGTCCTGGCTTTTTATGCCAGTGAGATTTCATTTCATCTGTTTCCCAGCTTTGAACTTCTCTTCTTTCAAGTGGGCTTTTCAAACCATCTAAGTATTCCTTTATTTATCTTTGTAACCACACCTTATTTTACACCACAGCGTTGCCTTATCTCACTATTCTTCACTTTATCCAAACGAGTCACTCCGGCTATACTTTTAAGACTACTCATCTCCGCAGCATTAATCTTATTTTCATGCTTCTTCTGCCAAACCCAACATTTACTACCATACATAAGTGTAGAAATCAGCACTCCTCTATGCACAGCCAGACGTGCCTTTTTTGACACGGTCTGGCTATTCATAAAGTTATGCAGTTCATACGTTTATATTTAAACAGGCTAGATGGCAGCATAAAATGTGTTTAAATTATATGCTAATAATAATTAATTTTATCTTTTATCATTACAAAGTTTTTAAATTGTTTTTATACAAGAAATGCATTTCTTGAATCATATCTAGTCCATAAGTGCCCTACTGACATGCCACAGCTGTACTAATGCATATAAAGTAAATTCTATTATTAGTATATTCTATTTTATTCTGATGTTTTAGCTCTAACGAAGATATAGTACATTTAATCCGTAACGGCGAACACGATGATATCGGCACGGAAAAACTAAAAGGACTGTTAAAACTTTTGCCTGAAGTAGACGAGTTGGATATGTTGAAATTATTCAACGGAGATTTCAACAAATTGGGAAACGCCGAAAAATTTTTAATCCAACTGACCAATCTTTCTAAGTATGTTTTATTTTTTTTATAAGTGTATAATATACTTGGTCTTTACGTCTTACAAAATAAAGTGATGGAATTAAATTGTCAACATACTGCAGCCGGAAATTCCCACAGGCTTGACGCTGTCAAAAACCTCCAAAAAGGTGACCTTATCCGGCAGTAATTAAAACCTTTTTTGATCACCCTCGAAAATTAATCAAAATAAGAAAAGGAGTCTTAGTAACAAAAAAGAAGAATCTTTCCTCGTACATGTTTTTATGGATGTGAGTTAGAAGAAAGAATAAACTTAAATGGAAGTGAGTTTCATAACTTTGAGGCCGTGTTCACAAATGTGCATGAAGCACAGTTTTTCAAAGTGTCTGAAACTGAAAGATCTTAGGAAGCATACAGTTAGGCAAAGGTCATGTGGAAAACAGTTTCTCTGCGCATGGCTCATAAAAATTAAAGGTACGTTCTTTACGGTTGACCAATGAGAGAAACACTACTTCCCAGTATGCTTCGTAGACTACTCGAAAGCGTTTGATAACGTACAATAGGCTAAACTGTGGGATGTTCTGCATGTCATGGGGGTTTCCGCTCATCTAATATCAATTACTAAACAACTCTATGAAAGCAACACAGCTCACGTGCGAATTGACGGCATGCTGTCGAACGAAACAAAAAACGGTAAGGCTGTATACTATCCCCTATGCTCTTCAACGTTTACTCTGAATTCATCATGCGACAGGTGATGGAAAACTGGGAGGAAGGTATAACCATTGGTGGAACTAGGATGTCTAACTTGAGATTCGCCGACGACACAGCTCTCCTAGCAACCACAGAAGCTAAACTATTAGCTCTTCCTAATACCTTAGAACAAACCAGCGAAGATTACGGCCTTAAAGGTAATTACAACAAGACCAAAGTGATGATTATAGACAGAGAACATAACAACCATATCCTCAAAAATCCCAAGTTGGAAGCTGTCAAGTGATGCAGAACTTTGTATACCTCGGATCGTTAATCACCAAAACAACTAAAATAACTCTGGTCCAAACCCTGGTTTTTTCCATCTTTCTGTACGCGTCGGAGACGTGGACTACCAAACAGGCTGATCTCCATCGTATAAATGCCTTCGAGATGTGGTGCTGGAGGAGATTCCATGGACGGCACATAGAACTCAATTCTAAATAGGATTGGTAATCCAAGACGCCTGTCCTCAATAGTACTGAAGCGTGCCCTGACATTTTTTGGACACATTCAGAGGAATGACAACATGGAGAAACTAGTTGTACAGAGTAATCCCCCCACTGGTCGACGACGTGGTCGATCTCCCCTACACGCTGGGTAGATCTACCAAAATGTGTCTTGATTTAAACGTCAGCGGGGCTTCCGAACTGACTTCTAATCGGATGAGATGGCGAAACACCGTTAGGAAAGCAATCGACATACAGTAATGCCTCGGCCAATACCAGCAACAACTGACAATAAAATGAGTTCACAACACATCTAGCAAGATGTTATGACTGTGATGATGAATGAAAGAAAATTCTTGGTGAGCAGATTAGCTCAATCCTGAATGGAATTCAGCAGCTGGTGAGAAAATGGAAACGCGATACTGTTAATAAGGGAATAATTTTCGAAACTTGATCCTACTTATGCTTGAATGATGTTCATTTTCGGTTTCAACGTGGGCGTTACTAAATTTTATTTTTTATTTATTTTATTTTTATTTTAGCTACAAATTGCGAATAGAAAGTATGTTACTAAAGGAAGAATTCGCCGCCAATATGGGATATCTGCAACCTAGCATCAATTCAATGATAATCGCTGCCCAGGGTATGAATATCTGAACTGAAAAAAAATTTGTTTTAATAACACACTCTTTTTTTTAGATCTGATGACAAATAAACCTTTACAGGAAGTTTTATATATGGTACTCATAGCTGGAAATTTCTTAAACGCGGTAAGCTCTTGAAAACTATTAATCGTTAAAAAAGGATCAAATTCGCATAATTTTTAAAAAAGTTTCTTTAACAAGATTTCGTTTTATGATTAAAGAAAACTGACAAAATTCATCCAAATCAAAAGGGGTGGATTTCAATCTTTGGTCGATTAGTCAAATCAAAAAGAGTGGTGAAGAGACACTCCTTGATTCTCTTTTTTGTAATTTTAAAATGTTGTGCAATATTAACCGAGAAAAATAAATTTTGCAAATGTGAATTCTGTACTTTTATCTATTTTTTACAGGGTGGTTATGCTGGAGATGCTGCCGGAGTAAAGTTATCTTCTTTACAAAAAATAACTGATATTAGGGCCAACAAGCCGAATATGAATCTCATACACTTTGTAGCATTGGTAAGAGTTAATTGAACGTGTTCGCAAATCGAAAATTATAAGTAAATTTTCTTCTAGCAAGCTGAAAAACGAAACAAGAAATTGCTCACCTTTACTGATAATATTAGCGTCTTAGAAGATGCTGCTAAGTAAGTCGATTTTATTTATAACACACGGAATGTGTCGACCTATCAGATCTTTTGTGCATAACCCTTAATCTATTCGAGGCCCGGGATTTCATTCCGAGACTTCGAGCAAAGTTTATCAGTTTCCTGGGTGCTAAGTTTCTGACATCGAAGGGCTTTAGGAAGGCCCCTTCCAGAAACTTGAGCCTATTGCAGAAAAGCGCTGGGCATTTGCAAAGCAAATGTTCTGCAGTTTCAGCGAAGTTCTCGCAGTAGCGGCAACTATCACTCTCTGTGTCCATCTTTTTCTGGTGTCCAGTGAGGAGCCCTGTCACCAGTTTCAGCACTTATAGCATTGTGCTACTCCTCTCTATTCTGGGCCTTATTTACAGTTTCATGTAGGCCTTGGCCGATTAGATCTAAGTTTGGTCCGCCCATCTCTTGGGTGACCTTCCGCGCGGGCGCTTTCCCTCTACCTTTCCTTCGGCTATTAGTAGTTGCAGTGAGTCTGTCTTTCTTGCAATGTGGCCGATGTATGTTAAAAAGCTTCGATTTATCTTTTTTGACAGATTTAGTTAAATATTTAGTTCTTGAAGAACAGATTCATTTGTGCGGTGAGCCGTCCAAGCTATTCGTAGTAGCCGTCTGTATGCCCACATTTCGAAAGTATCTATCCGCCCGGTATCGCTTTTCTTGAGTGCCCAGGTTTCTGCTCGATAAGTGGCAGTAGGGAACACAAGTAAATTTAACAATCTTAAATGTTGTTTTTGGTGATGGCTGTATCTCTCCAGATCTTGCTTAACTTAGTTAAGGCTGTTCGAGCCAGTGCAACTCTTCGTTTTATTTCACCTTCGCATGCACCGCTGTTGTCAATTATAGACCTTAAATACAAGTATTTACTATCCACCTTAAATACAGCTATTTTTTTTACGTGGGGTTGGTTGTTATTTTGTCGGTCTACAATCATGACAGTAAATTTATTGGGATTTAATTTCAATCCGATTTCTGCACTAGTTTCCTGAAGACGGTGCATCATAAATTCCATTTCTTCTACACTAGATGTTATAATTAGTGTGTCGTCGGCATATCTCAGATTATTAACTTTCCTTACCCCCACAGATACACCACCTTGCCAGGTATCGAGAACGTCACGCATTATGTGTTCGGTGTATATGTTAAACAATAAGGGCGAGAGAATGTACCCCTCTCTGACGCCCTTCATTACTTGAAACCTGTTTGATGCGACATCGTTAGTTCTTATAAGACCATAATTGTGTTCATAAAGATGTCGGATAAGTAGGATTAGGTGGCCAGGAACCTCCATTCTTTGAGTATTTGCCAAATTTTTGGCCATTTTACCAAGTCGAAGGACTTATAATAATCGACATAACAGAGGTATATTTTTATGTTAAATTCTCGGGCTTTCTCAATTAACTGTCGTACGTTTCCCATTCGTTCTCTTGCTTCCTTACCAGGCATAAAGCTGGTTTGTTCTTCTGCAATATGGGGTAGTAGATACGGTCTAAGTCTGTAGGAAAATTTTATACGCCTGCGGTATTAATGCATTCATGCGATAGTTATTGCAGTCTGCCGGATAACCTTTTTTGTATAACGGAATATAAAGTGAACTACACCATTCGTACACCAAGTTCCTGTCTTCCAAACCCGATCGCATAAAAAATGTAAAACATCAATTGCTGGCTGTTCTATTGACTATGCCATGCTATGCTATGCCATGTATGCCTGGAGCTTTATTGTTTTTTAAGCGCTTTAAGGCGTGTTCTACTTCCGATTTTGGATGGTTTATGTTATTAGAGGGTTTATCATCACTGTATAGTTTTATGCAGTACTTTCGTCAGACCTCAGCAATGCCATCCCGATCAGTAGTCCTACCATTTTCATCCTGTATAATTTGTGTACGAAGTTGAAACTCGCGAGAGAGGTACTTTATTAAACAAATAGTCCCTCATTATTCTATTACTGTTAAAACTGTAAGAAGGATTGTTTTACTGATGTCCCACTAGCAAGTATATCTGATTGCTTTGTTTGCATTTATTTGTATGATCAGATAACTTATTGAATTTGTGTTTAAAGTATTGATAATATAAGTATTAAAAACCTAATATTTACTTTAAGAACGACTGTGGAGCAACTACACAACGAAATCAATGCATTAGATTTAAGGATCAAGAAGATTAGAAAACAAATCGAAACTCCCACCACTGAGCCAGAAATAAAAGCACAGATGACAGATTTCTTGCAGGTATCTACGATTTTTTCTAAACCCCTGCAAAAATTTTATCTTTTATTTTAACTTTGCATTCTTTGACAAAATAGATCATTGCGAAATTTATTTGATGGATGCGTTTTCCTCTTGAGCTCAAAATAGAAATTACATGCAAACAAACATGTTAAACTGTCATTTACTATTTATTTTTAACTGTAGATGGCAGAACGGGAAGTGGCGAGTCTGCAGAGGAACTTGGGAGAATTGGATCATGTGAGGAAAGAGCTGTCAGACTTTTTCTGCGAGGATAGAAATTCTTTTAAATTGGAGGAATGTTTTCGAATATTTCACGGATTTTATTGCAAGTTCAAGCAGGCCGTAGCCGAAAACGAAAGAAGAAGAATACAGGAGGAGCAAGCGAATGAAAGACGAAGACAACGAGAGGAATTACTGGCTACTAAGAGGAGACAGAGTACGTATTTTTTATAGTTCATGTCCATAGTATTTTGGTTCATCATCAATAAAGTTGTGCTACAGCCGTTGTAAAGATTACAATTATAATTGGTTAAATATAATTATGTAAAATAATGATGTTTGTTAAAATATAAAAAGGCAATACAACGATGTTACACTAAAAAAACTAAACTGCTTATAGACGTCACGCAGTATTGTTAAAGTTTGTGCCAGACATTGACTACAAATCATATATATGGATAGATTGGAAACTCAATATCATTTTGTGAATCCAAGTTTGAGCGCCACCTACAAAGGGAGTGAAGTAAAATAAGGAATCACGTCATGGCGGCTAATTCAAATGTATATTTATCGAGTGACTTCACCCGATTCCCAAGAAAGGGAGAGGGAGAGGTGGCTTCATAACTTTTTAGTGACGTCACATGTGTGATTGTTTCTAACAAGTATATTCTTCAATATTTACTTTTTATTGAAAATTACTATTAAATAATAACCTCATAGTTTCTGAAGGTATACAAACTTCTTTTGAAGTATAAATAGGTCGAGGAAAATGTTCAGAATTGGTGAATTTATCTGCTTCCTCTAGTCGCCCTTTCAATGATAATTTTGATTTGGTTGCTAATGCTGCCTTTTTCTTGTAGTATGAAGCCCTTTTATAAAAATGTTTTGCTTTTGGTATTAAATTAACACTTCGTGTGCTGCTCACCTCAGATAGCAGGCCTGATAAACCTATAAAGAAATATTTAACTTATGACTTTACAAAACAGATGGAAATATTAACAAGAGAATAACATTACAGGACACCCCCTTTCATGGGAACCAGATCATAAAAAAATGATTATATTTACCTACTTTCATAGCACTATTTTCTTCCTGGCTAAAAACAGGGGTTCTTGTAGTGGAAACTTGTTCATCAACCATGATAGTAGTGGGTATAATATTTTGAGAACAATCATCGTCTTGTGTTCCTAAAAAACAAAAAATTTCAGATTTATTCTATGAATAATATCAGTTTGAAACCATGCTGCAAACATGGAAAAGTTTGGCAATAGTAATTATTGCATTGATCTCACTGTTCTAGTTTTCAAAACATTACTGCAGATCATTATGATCCTATTACACCATACCTTTAATTGGCACTGGAATGTTGAGGTAAGGTACAGCTGATGACTTCAATTACTGACCAAAGAAATCATTGTGGTCAGAATGGTTCCTGCATAATCTTTAGTTTCCATATATCATTTGTGGTGTGACCCCCCCCCCTTCATGGAGTCTTATATTCTGACAAATGGTTACCAACTTCTTGAATAATTCCATGTTTTTTGCTGGGTTTGGGAAACGATGTTTGGAACTTCCTCCACCACTGCGTTCACAGCAATCTGCTACACAACAATATATTACCATATTGAAGGCCTGATGGAAATAATATTCATAATCTAATACAATTCGATTTTTACCGCATGGACACACAAATTGTTTGGTTATAAGTGAGGTTAGAGTTTCATATGTATGCAAGTATTTCTAGTTGCATGTTTACGATATCCCTTGATTATAGCGCCACCTACAGTTAGGAGTAAAGCTCAAACATGATTTGACCTTGCCTATTAGAGTAACCACCGTGTGACACTGACTCAATCAGGTTGCAGCCTGAAGATGTCATGTCTGGCCCAATATAACCTATCATCCAATAAATTTAAAGGTGTGCTGACTGCACAGGATTATTATCCAAATTAATGATGAAATACATGTTAATAAAGCAATTCTAATTAATAATATTAAAAATGAGACGCAAAATTTTGGGAATATAAAAATAGATATTTGCATATTCATGTTCAAGAAGTAATTTTAAATATATATTCATGCTTAAACGCTAAAAATGTCAATTCAACTCGAGATGAATTAATTAAAAGAATATGCGACCTAACGAAAATTACTTATTCCACAATTTATTTAGTAATTAAACGAGGCGTTGTAATTCAACACGAAAAAAAAAACGAAAACGTATCGTCAGCCGTCGGATAGATAATGCATCTACAGACGTGATTCGACAAACGGTTTACAATACGTACAAGGAAAAACAAGTCCCAACGATTTTAAATATAAATCATTAGAAACACTTCGACAAATTTTAATAGAATGTTGTTTTAAGTATAAGAAGTTAGATAGTCGAATGTGTATTATGGAATCGCCTCGTATTGCGGTTCTTCGTCAAAATTATTTAAGACAAATCTTAAGTTATAGAGAAAGTAATAGAAATGTAGTTTATTTAGATGAAACGTGGTACGACACTCACGATGTCGTTCAATAAATAAATAAATAATTTTTGAAAATATATCTGATTTAAAAATAAAATTTATACGCCACAGTTCGGTTTCTTTTGAAGATTTTATGGCTTTTAATGGGATGTTTTTTTATATATTTCGAAAGTGACTTTGGGAGAACTATATATTTAACTTATTTTGTTTGTAAAAATGTTGCATTTGCAGTGGGTAATCTAATGGGCGCGCCAGATTCAGATTTCAGCATCGATATGCAAATCTACGACGCCAGATCTTCGTTCCGAATGAATAAAGGTCGAAAGAACGGATCGGAAGACGAAATATCTCTTTCCGGTTCACCGTCGCTTTCCAGACGTCGATTGGGATCCTTCAATAACGGCAACGCCGGCGATATCGCGAGCGGTAAAGAAGAAAGATCTCCCGATATCACTCCGAACGGAAGTCTAAGAAGACGAAGAAGTAGAGTGCTGTCCGAGGACGACGAAGGCAATCTTATGGACTTCTTGAGAGCTTCTGGAAGTGATAATAACAGAGAAAGGAAGTCTTGGGGTAGTTTGGGTAATTAAATAATCTTTTAGATGTTCGAATATCCGTATTTATATATTTTGTTAGATCGTTCGTGGGCTAGGAAAGCTCGAGGCAGCGCTCCTAGAAAGCGTCCCGCACTTTTGTCTGCCGATTTTTCGTGCGATAGAGAAAGGCCGTCATCACCGTCACCTTTGTCGGAACAGAAATCCATTCTATCTGCGCCGGAAGAGGAGACCAAACCGAAAGAATGGCGGCAAAAAATCGAGTCATGGTTGCAAGCCAACGAGAGCGACCAATTGAGTGACGAACAGCGAAGAGCCAGGCGAATAGCCAATAGAAGATCGTTGGAAATGGACTCTGGTAAGATCACTTTCAGGGCCATAAATGGGCCGTACTTATGGCACTACAATGAAGTGGGGCTGTAACTCTAAACTAGCTATTTAGAAAAGATGTATTATTTTTTTAGAGAGCGAAAGGAGCAGCACTTTAGATACCCTTCCAGAAGGTAAGCAAGTGTACAGTGGAGGTCAATCGAATTACAGGAAAGTTAATCCGACTTGGCAGCCTTCCAGTACCATTGAAAAAACTGATGTGGTTAGCGCTATGGAAGCAGTGGAAGGTACGTATCCATGACATATTCTTAACGTTCCTTTGTGGTTGAGGCAGTGCATACATGTATTAGTCGTTCGTCACTAGCAATCTGAGGTTATGTTGGGCAAAAAGTAATAGAAACTTAACTACAGAACAGCGTGTATTTGTTTTTCAAATATTGTGAAAACATAACCATAATTACAGTGATGTTTGTGATTTGTTTGCGAAACGGTTTCAAAACATCCAAACTTCATTTTGACAAGGTGTTTACAAAATAAATTCGTTCAGGTAAGCCAAAGTCTGTTACTACAGAAGAGAATCTTAATGTTGTCGCGCAATGTTTTGTGCAATAACCAATTAAATCTCAAAGAAAAGGATCCAAGAAGTATGGAATAGTAAGAACAAGCCTACGTAGGATATAGAAAAGTCTGCAATCGAGACCATATAGGCCTACTTTACTTTCATGCCTAGATGAAGATGAAATATACAGGCGAAATGGGAATTATTTTTTTAACGGTACTGTCATTTATGTAAAATACCAAGATAAGCTTCAAGAAGTGTTGTCAGAACTGGAAAATAGTCCACTTTATGAATATCTCATCATATCTGGCTTACCCCTGATGGTTTTTCGCCGACTCCACCACAAATTTTCATCTTTCTCTGTCCAGCATAATTTCCAATCCATCTTGTAAGTTCATGGCACTTAGGTCTTTTGCGATGTTGTCTCTCCATCTAAGCCGAGGTCGACCTATAGGACGTTTTCCTTGTGGAGCCGTTTCCCACACAAGCTTTACCGTTCTTTCATCCTGCATTCTTTTTACGTGACCCGCCCACTGTAGTCTCTTGGCTTTTACCTCATTTAGTATGTTATCACCCGCATACAGTTCTTGGTTGGTTTTTAAACGTTATCTTGAGTCGATCTTCGTTTGCAGCGGTTAATGTCCAATTCCTTTAGTTTGTATAAATTCGTTTACAGGCTTTTTTCTATTCTTGAGCATCTTCAGACAGTTCATTGTGCTCCATATATGTCGTGATCCATATCGCTGGTGAATTTGATCCAGTGTTCTTTCTCTATTGATCTGATTGAAGAGTTAACTCGGTTTCTAGTTGTTACATACTCAGCGTACAGTTCTTGTGTGTGTTAGGTGCTTTTGTATCCTGGATAGCTCTTCTTTTTTTTGTGATAGCTTTTTCATTTTTGCGCAGAACCATGGCTTTGTGTTGTTTATTGCGTTTATGGTTACCAACCTTTTACCAATGGCTTCTTCGGCTGCATTAAGTATGCAATTTTTTTCCAGCTGTCCTCTACATTTAATTCTGCTATATCGATTTCGCTAAGTTTACTTTTTTGGTACTGTGTCGTGTGCTGCCCGCGGTTAGTGATTCGATGTTATATTTTTCGATTGTGACTTTAGTTGCCTTTATTTTGCGAGGTGATTCTAGCAGTATTTTACAAAGAACCATGCTATGTTCTGTCCCAACATTTGCTGAGTTGAGGGTTCTAACGTTTAGTACTTGTAGTGGTTGATGGCTTTGTTGCTAAGTATATAGTCAATCATAGATTACTGGCCTCTACTATTGCCAAATGTGTATTTGTATTGACTTTTGTGAGGGAAATATGTGTTATTAATTCTCAGTTCGTTTCTAGCACCATGTAGTGCCCTTAGCCAGGAAAACATGTAAAAGAGGTTTAATAAAGGCACAATGAACTCAGTTGGCCGTTCACGGGAATTACTTTAAACTCACTCGGAACGTTCTTCTAGCCGCACGTATTGTTTATCATTCATTCGTATTTATTTCACAACCTAGCGTCTAGCAAGGAGATTCGGTGTTTATGTTTTACTTCCATCGGTCGATATGCTGTCCTAGTTTTTAGTCAGCGGTCGGTCAAGTTCACGACAGAAATGTTGAATCGCACAAATTAAATTAAACATATTTTAAGTTCAACGTTCTTTTACATAACTTCAACGTACGGAACTTCAACGTACCTACGAGCAAGGGACCCAACAAATACATGGCAATCCAGATAAATTACAACCAAATCAGATAGATTATTTTTGCCTCTTGTCAGTTGCTCCAGGCATATTAGTGGTACACTACATAGATATTTTATTAAATTTTCAGAGGTTCAACCACAAATAAAAGACAAATCGGCGTGGCGAAAGTCCACTTTAAACGTCGCTAACAGCACGGAAGCCACCAAAGACGATACATTCGTAAACAGACATACTTTACCGAGGGATAAATCACTACATTCCATCGACGAAGACAAAACCATCGACAGAAAAGGTCTAATTAGTTCCCTTGGAGAACGTATGCCGACAGATAGACTGACGTTGTACATTCGAAAGCCAACCGCATCAGGTTTGTATAGTTTCATCCCAAAAAGAAATTAACGCACAGAATCATACAATAATAAATAATTCAAAAAAATTTCAGAATCTTCCTTTATTCCTCCCTCAGCTTCTAGTCAAATCCCCAGTTCTCGTCGTTCGAACGATAGTCATCCGCACAGTCCAGACGGTTTTTCAAGCAACAACAAATTAGAAATAGATCAAGATAATATCGAAACGCCGCCGGCGACGAGAAGGATGTTCGTACCGACACCGATCGACAAAAGGGAACCTCTGATGCCAGGACCGTGCAGCAGAAGAATGGGCAGGAGTAACAATTCCATGGTTTCCATGGCAAGTCCGGACGAACCCGAAGATGGATCCGTACTTGGCGATGGCCAGTTCGATAGGTATGTTGGTTTTTCATTTTGTTCGATATACCATAAATACCAAGCGAATTGGACTACCAGGTCAACCATTCTAGCTTGGCCTCTGAGATGCGCAGAAGAAATAGTGAGAGTCACACTGTGCAACACAGACAGAAAACGAAAAGTGTAACAATTATTCCTTTAAAATTTTCGGTTGAGGGATCAAGTTTTGCATAATAATGACGGGTTTAAAGATTTAATTTCAAAATGAAGTATTATTAATGGTAATTTGTTTAGTTTCACCAAATTTTTAAAATTGTCTATGCGGTAGCTTCATAAAGAATACTGATACAAAGTGTATCTATTTTGGTACTCGTTTTAAATATTTCATTTCTGCTGCTTGACACGTACTCTCCTACCACACTGTAAGTACCCATGATTCGCAGCCAAACGTTAATATTGGTACATATACATACAACGTCAAAAGTCTTGGACCCCCACTCAGCCTTGTTAAGGAATTTTTTTGTTAATAAAACAAAACATATTCATAAAAGTATATTGTTTCCTGAATCTGCTTTTTGTAAAAGGAGTATTTTCTATGAACTGGGATACTTGGGATATTAAAAATTAACAAATGTGTGAATTTGTTGACAAAATTTCTTGAATAAAAAAAAAGTAATTAAACATGTTATACACTGACTAATGTTCGGTATGACCTCCTCCACGTTGGAAGAACATATTAACACGTCTGTGCATTGAAATAATCAAGCGGTTGATAGTGTCTTGTGAAATATTGTTCCATTCCTCTGCAGCTGCTACGGACTAAATCATCTGCAGTCTGAGGCGGGTTGATTCGATCGTAAATGGCTCTAGCAATGTAATCCCACATGTTTTCAATAGGATTCATATCAGGCAAATTGACTTGCCAATTCAATCTACTGATATGTCCTGCTTTAAGTGTATCCTGAATCCTTCTTGCGCAATGCGCAATACGGAGAAAATTGGATAGGAATAAATGGACCGACCCCACTAGACTTTTTCTTGTGGGAAACTTTGAAAAATAAAGTTTACAGAACACCATCTGTTAACTTGAAACATTTAAAAGAAAAAATAAAAAATGCTTGCGATGAACTATCTAGAGAAATGTTACGTAAGGCTTCAGTGAGAGAAGTAAGGCGAAGATTGAATAAGTGTTTAGAAGTAGTAGGTGGGTGCATGGAAAATTTGTTATAGTTCTGTGACTTCAAATCTAGATGTATTTTTGAATGCTGAACAACTTTTCTAAATAACAATTTCCGAGATTTTTTAAAATAAGAGTACTTTACTCCTGTCTCCTCTTATATTACGTGTGTTTTACTATAGTTTGTTGGTGCATTTTTAGTTTTGGGAAATGCACAAACTTTTATCAAGAATAACTTTTTGTCGAAAAACCCTTAATAAATTAGGTTCCCATATGGTGCATATTTTAGGAATGACACTGTATAGTGTAATTTATTATTATGTAACAGTTTTTTCTTTCATTAATTTAGCTCATAATTTTAATCCTAGCTATGATTTTAGCAATAAATAATATATTTTCATTGAAACATTTTTTCAATTTTTAATGCCTATGGATTATTAAAATAAATTTTGAACGGAGGTATTTAAATTCATTAGTAGTCTGAAAAATAATAATGTCTTGATGATAAAATAGTTGACGCCGGGCGACGATGACGAGGAGCGAGCAAGTGGCGTTGAAGCGTAAAGCTGGAGAAATGCTCTGAGGTGTGGGCAGCTTCACCGGAACCTCTGATACTTCGACTCACTCTTGCCTTCGACGACGTCTTCCGCAACGTAGATGTTGGATTCCTTTAATAATTCAGTCAAGCTAGCTCGATTGGTTTTTTACCTACTATAGGCTGAAGGGTTTACTGTCTTTTATCGCCGTGAATTTTGTTATCACAGTAAATAAAACAACACACTTGTCATCGAGAATGTATTGTATATTTTAATACATGGAGCCTACAGTTTCAAGCCTCCTGTATCTTTAGAATAATTTCACTGGATGTTAGCTTTGAATTTAATTTATTTTGTCTGATTATATTGATATGCATTTTACCACGTGGTGTTTTAAAGCGGTGAGAATTGTGTGCTTTTAGCGTCGTTGTGCATTGCTCGACGGTCGAAATGCGAAATAGCGAAGCGATGCTCTGAACGCTAGCGGTGTTTATTGCTCGGCTGATGAATTGCGAAAGAGGAAGCGGTGCTCTTAAAGCAAGCGTTGAAATGCGAAAGAGGGCTAGAGACCGGAGGCTCGGACAGACGTTGCCTAATGTTAATTGTCGTTTTCACGTGATCGTATAGTTGATTTCTACAATTGCGCGCGAAGATTTCGGAATAAACTGGAGGGATAATGAATGCACGTGTTTTTAGATGATTTTTTGTCGGCGTCAGGGCCGTACTGAGAAATGTTAAAAATCAAGGAATTTCTCAGAGAGGAATTGTACAGTTGGAGGTACTAATTTCCAACAATAGTATTTGCTGAAATCTTAGACATTCTAAACCCGCTCCGTCGGATTTAGCCTTAAATCTTGGACATTCGAAACCCGCTCTGTCGGATTTTGCCACGTTGGGTGCCCTTTACTAATAATTCATTTCTAAGAAAAAATTATATCGCAGGTATTCCGCTACCAGACGAACCAGGCGCTATAAACGAAATCAGGAAAATCCCGAGATAACGACCACGTCTCCAACTGATACTGCAACAGCAGAAACTCAAATCATCAAATCACCGACTTTGATAGAAGTATCACAGCCGGTGATTGTCGAACCAACGCTCGACAAAGAATCCAGATTAAAGGTGAGAAGACATTTTTTTATCGATACTTTTAAAAATCAAAATTTGAAGTATAAGCAACCAAATTTTAAGGCGGGTTTACATCTATAAACATTTACGTTGTGCGTTGTATTCGACACAAATTTGTGCGCGTGTGCTGAAAATTATGAAGATGTGGAAGGCTCGCCGCATGCAACTGCGCGCAAATTTGTGGTGAACAGTACTACTTTTTGTTTCGTCGGTTTTTTGTTTGATATCGTTTCAAGGAAAGTTGAGGTCAGTGCTAGTGCTAGGTAATGTCAACAAAAAAAAACTCACAAATGAGTTACAACATACAACGCACGACTAAAACATTTGCGAGAAAAATTCCTCCCGGCAAAATTAATTTTACTCCGCTAATATTTTTGTTGTATTTTAAAATACAACGTAAATATTTATAGATATGGACCCGCTTTTACGTGTAATTTAATTTTAACTGAACTCGTATAACCTACGCGTTATGTTAGATTTGATGTTTTTTATTTGGTATGATTGACATGCAATGTTCAAGTACAGAATGTAGTAAATATTTGGAATCACACTCGAATCATTTTAATGGTTTATTTTAACAGGTGTGGCAGGATAAGCTGAAAAATCAAACAGATCAGGAACCACGTAATGGGAAAAGATGGAGGAATCAAACGGTCATTAAACCAAGTGATGTCGAAATCGCTATGCAATTAAATAAGGGAAAATCGAATACATCGTCAAGCTACCTTGCGCCTGAAACGACAAAGGTTTGAAAATATCATGAAAAGTATTTTTTACATTTTTTTATTTATCAACTTCCCAGTGTGTGTGTGTGTGCGTGTGTGCGTGTGTGCGTGTGTGCGTGTGTGCGTGTGTGCGTGTGTGCGTGTGTGCGTGTGTGTGTGTGTGTGTGTGTTAGTGCTTGCGTGCACTCGTGCGTGCGTGCGTGCGTGCGTGCGTGTCCAAAATATGCGATTTTCCTCTTTTTTATTGTCTTGAACAGTTCTCTGTCTTTTAGTTTTTCTCTTCTATGTTTCTGACTTTCTTAACCCATAATATTTTAAGCATTCTACGTAGGGTCCACATTTCAAATGCTTCGAGCTTGTAAATTGACGAAGTGAAAATGTCCACGCTTCCATGCCATATAAAAGAACAGCAGGCCACACTAATGCCTTTATAAGTTTCAGTATTTCCATGGGTATTTCGTCCAGTCACGGAGATTTTTTATTTCTTGCTATGTAGATGGCGTGCAGTAACTCTTCATCAAGAATTTCCGGTCCCTTTGTTACTCTGTTGTTTGATAGTTCACTGTCACTATTTTTCATCATGAAAGAATTGAGTTTTCGAGAATAGATAAAAGATACGGTACAGCGATATGCGAACGTTTTTTCAATTTTTCCGCTCGCGAGCGCAAATGCTGTCAAATAATGACTAATTTTTCGGAAAACGCTAACTTTGTGTTGGGATTTGAAAGCGTCAAAGGTTGCTTTGTTAAACGGTTGCAAAAAAATATTTTTTTAGTATTTAACGTTTACTGTTCTCATCGAATACTTAATATTACATTTAATAAATTGTCTTGTTTGATTTGTTTTAACAGGCGACGTCCAACAAAATCGACATTCCTTCTCGCAAAACCAAAGAGCACGATAACGACGAAGGTTTCGAAGAGACCCAAAGCCTAATGTCGGAATCACCGAGTCAAGGCGCATCCTCCGGTGGCGGTAACTACGACACGGATATCATAGATGGCGCTCAAATCGTGGTAGCTGATTTTAAAAAACCGAAAGCCGTTCGACAAATGTCGTTGGAAAGTAAAACAGAAGATTCGAGTATCAGCAGCGATGTCACATTATCTAATTACAGGTATTTTAATTCGCTAATATGCAATAATTATTTCAGTACACCTGGACGTTCTATGTTTTACCACCCATGGAGGTTATAGAGACAAGAACGAATTATAAACTAGCAGAAAGTTGTTTGGGTGATCCAGACTTCAAATACCAATTTGGGCTTTCTAATATACCCAGGCCGCACAACTAAGTTCTGTTTTTTTAAATATCAGCCTCCCATTTTTGTTACACTGTTGGATTTGCCACTAAATTGGTGGGTATAACACATCCAGGTCTTTAAGACTTATTTGAAATATTTTTCGAGTAATGGGGCATTTCATGTGAAGCAGACGCCGAAAAAAAATGCTAGGTATGAACTTGAACACACAATTTTTTTGATGTGAAACATCTAATGGCACGCTTGGAGGGGGGGGGGGGGGTTAATAACGACTGTTGGTGCCGCAATGCGCCGTGATGTGAAAGCTTCAGGCAGCCCCGTAACTACTCGGCTCGCTCCGTCGCTTAGGCTCCGCCTACGTTAGAAGTAACACTTTCGTTGCTTTTTTTTAATTATGCATCTCGCTCTATTGTAACTTTGATACCATGCCACGTCTTTTTCGTTCTCTAAAGAGTACTCTGCCAGCGGTCTCTCTACTGGCAAATTATGCCCGAGCTCAGCCGTAGACGGTAGAAGAAAAAAAATAAAAATATAAAAGTGAGCCGCGCCACCGACTTAGACGGTTCAAGCCGGAAACCCCTAGGTCTTATAGGCACTAGCAGAGCCACACGATAAACAACTAAGATTATGGTGAACCAAATAAATAAAATTTTAGCAAAAATATATTGGATACTTTACTCACACAATAAATTAAAATACACAGCTCTATAACAAAATTATAACAAATATAATCAAAATTAACAGCCAACAATAAATCGAAACTTCAAAATTTACAACTTTATAAGACAACAATAAATCAAAAATCCAAAGTTTACGATTCCATAAAATAATGAAAACAAAGGTAAGAATAACAAACCTTATCAGGTTACCAAAAAAAACGTATACAAGTCAACTTTTTAACAATACTTCATCAACGTTCACGTACGGCTGCTAATTTATTCACGTTTTTTTTTTCATTTACATAAAGATTTACACTGTTAAAACAATCGAGCTTATTTAAAAATATTACTTTTTACGATGGCTGTCCTTCAAAATAGCAATATTGTAGGATATTTACAAATAAGTATGAAGAAAACATTTTTACTTGGACACAAAGAACTATTGAGAAAATTACTTTAATCAAAGTTCAGCATTGGCATATTATCCAATGCAATAAATAGTTTTCAACAGTGTACCATATTAATAAATTAAAACAAAACTTAATCGTGGTGTCAAAAACAAATCACGTCGTTTAAATATTCTAAAATAAATCACTTGTAACCTTTGGGTATACGAATTCACTAATCCTGTGGCCTACTCCTGTGGCCGGTTAGATTATGGAACTGCACCTGCTACTTAACAATGGCTTCCCTCCATCAGATCCCGCATGCGGATATTTTAACTCGACACCAAAATCCAAAATATCAACAACAAAGGTAAGATAGAATGGTCAAGTTAAAAATTAAATGGTTTTTCTTCAAAATCCAATTAAGATGGCCCAAATACAGCCAGATATGAAAGAAAAAACCGTAGAGGTTCTGCTCACGTGTTAATATCAAATCGTTCCAAAAACTCTCACCACCACCCGACTTCGACGACTGACACCAAACGACTGACTAAACTACTGCTCCCAGGCCGGATATCAAGAAAATGACACGGGACACGCGTCAGCCAACAATCTTCGCAAATCTATGTTCCAAACTCATAATCGCACTCGTCCGTGTTGATAGCCAGCCCATCCACACAGAAATGCAAACCAAACAATAATATAGCTGACAGCACACGACAATCGAGGCCAAAAATCAAAACAAAAATCTAATAACAAAAACCCCCACTCCATCTCCATCGATTAACAAAAATGTCACAGCCATTAATAATGGAATCCTATCACTACAAGGTATGCAACACTATTTACAACGAGTGATAAATTTAAATTACAACAAAATACGGTAAGCGAAATTATTTACGAGCACCTGAGGAATACCAGACTATCAGAGACCCAATTAATAATGGAACTGTAGAAGGGAAAAAAATAGGCACGTGACAACCATCAGAAACATCATCGAGTGTTAATATTACAGAAATAACTCCTCGCTAAGCTTCCATCTTATGGCTTACCCCCTCAGCTGTGTTTCCCTGCTAGCTAGTTTTCTCTCAAACAGGTCTCTCTATGTGGTGGTTGATGGAGTTTCATCTGATTCTCTACTAATAAATGCTGGTGATCCGCAGGAATCAATGCTAGCTCCAACATTATTTCTACTTCACATCAACGACTTGTTGGAAACAACTTCATGTCCAGTAGACAGCTTCGCGGATGATAGTACCGTCCGTACCGCTTTCTCTTGCAGGGCTCCTATATCTGCCCGTGAAACCAGAAATGAACGAAGAAGAAATGTCAACAACATAAAAATGGACTTGGCAAAAATTCTCGAATTGGGATCCAATAACTTGGTAGAATTTAATGCAAATAAAACACAAGCACGTCTTTTCTCTAGAAAAGCCTGTGCCCAACATAATATATGTCAGGAGTAACCGTACCACTGAAGTCATCCATCTCGATGCTTGGTATTACTATCAGCAATAACCTTTCTTGGGAAAATCACGTGAGATCCATTGCCAAGTGTGCATCCCAAAAACTTAGCTTTTTGTTTCGTGTCAAGAGCTATTTCTCTTTCAGTCAGCTGCTTATGATCTATAAGGCACAGATCCGACCTGTCCTGGAATACTGTTCCCATATTTGGAGTGCGGCACCTAAACATATCCTGAAACTACTGCATTCCGTCCAAAAAAGGGCAATTCGTCTGGTCGGTGATGCCTCGCTTACAAACTCGCTCACTTCTCTGGAACACCGTAGAAAAGTTAGCGATTTGTCTCTATTTTATAGATATTTTCATTGGCGATGCTCTTCTGAAATATCAACAATCGTTCCTCCTTTAGCTGTTTCTTCGAGATTAACCCGTCAAGTTCAGACTTCACACCCCTTCGTGGTCACTTTGGAGACCTGCAGAACATCTTTTTTCAAAGACTCGTTTATTCAACGAACAGAGAGGCTTTGGAACACATTGCCTAGAGAGGTGTTTCCCGAGACATACAACCTTCAGAAATTTAAGAAGAACACCAATTCCTATCTTTATTGCCTTAGTTCTCACGATATTCTCTGTGCATTACTTATATCTTTATTTGGATTATTATTGTTTTTATGAATATTTTTATGTAAATAACATTGTCTTGTTAACAAAACTAAAAAAAAAATGTCTATAATTTTAACTTTGTTCAATATTTGTGTATTCCCCCCTCATTGCATTCTTTTGTTATAAAACTCAATTAATTATTTTTCAATAACATTTAATTTCCAAGTTTCACATCTGCCAGGCGTCCCGTGACGGCTCACTTTTTTTGTATAAGGCTTAGTTGCCAAGTTACGAGTTTCTAAAAAATTGACGTTACGAAGTCTTAATGTTTATAAAATTAATGACTCTTACCTAATTTCAAATAAGTAATGTTCAAAAAATTAATAAATCTTACTTAATCTAAAAAACACTAAATTATTTTACTTAATCTAAAAAAAACTAAATTATCTTACTCAGAGTTTGTAAATTGTTGATTTCTCGATTAAATTCATTTTGAGGTAATGGAGAGATCATTTTAGGGAGCTATCCACCCTTTTTTTATTTTTAACCAAAATAACTGAAAAGCTAAACCACGTTAGGACGCCAAGTGATTTTTCAAGAAAATCACTAAAAGTCGTTGGAAAATGAGCTCCATTTATGAGTACCCATGTATACGAAATATAAATAATATTTTTAGAACTCCTGCGCGAAGT
Source organism: Agelastica alni (assembly GCA_950111635.1). Taxonomy (NCBI): domain Eukaryota; kingdom Metazoa; phylum Arthropoda; class Insecta; order Coleoptera; family Chrysomelidae; genus Agelastica; species Agelastica alni. The sequence goes on from OX467712.1 coordinate 17,973,871, forward strand.
ACCAGATTACAATCTTTGCCGATCTCGAAGACGCCTAAGAGTATCGCAAATCAACGAAAACCGAGTCAAGACAGCGCCCTTAACAAGAGGAGCATCATTCCAAGAAGATCGGAAAGTTTAAAACCTGACATTAAAGCGACTACAAATTCTGCAAAATCTTACGGCATTCAAAAGTCCAATTCAAGGTAATAATAAAATATGTTTACTATAAAAAGGCGTCTCATCTCCACCTTAAACACAAGCGCACATCAACTGCCGAATTGAACCAATGACATATCCTAAATATTTTGTGACAGTTACCTACAGAATATTTATCTATCACAAAATGTTATAAACGAAAAAAGTCACGACGACACAAATGTCATTCTTATCAAAAAATTATTCCAAACAAACCTTTTATCAAATTTAAATCAGCTTGTCAGATATGAAGGGGTGTTTGGTAGAAGATTGTGTTCATCGTGTAATATATAAAATATTTGTGTTATCTTTGATTTTATCACTCTATTATAAAAGCTGCGTCAAAGGTTTTAAAAAAGGTAGTCTACACAGCATCAACAGAGAACGTAACCTCAAATTCTTTGTTTGGAATCATTTTTGACATGAATGACATTCGTGACGACACTTTCCTCGTCTATTGGAATTTTTTTTTTTTTTTTATGAAAATAGTCGCAAAAATGGTAGACCTATCGTGTGGGGAAGGGATTATAGAAAGGGGAAATGATTGTGGACACGCTTTTTAAAAAGTTGCAGGTCATAGTTCTCTGGAAAAACTGATTTTGTAAGCTTATTCCATTCCGTAGCAGCCCTGTAAAAGAAGGATTCTTGATGAAGATTGGTTGAATTTTTTTGCACAGTTTAGAAAATATATGTGAAATTCAAAAATCACATTGTCCTACAAATGGGATAAACAATTTTTCCCGTTCTACGCTAGAAAAATGTACAATCATTCATAACTGTAGAACAAACACAACATGTGATAGGTTGGTGTATTTTCTGGCCGGTATCAGTCCAAGTGATCGTGTACAAAATGAAGAGATAGGCCAGAGGAACAAAGTCACAAATGTCATAAAGGTTGCCGCTTTCCTCAAGTGGAGATGGGCTTGATACATTGCACGCAGCACCGATGAGATGTGGACAAAACGTTTGCTCTGTTAGCGGCCTAGAACATCACAAAGTCACGTTGGGCATGAAATTTTTATTTTTTTTTTTTCATGAAAACAGTCGCAAAAAGGGCAGACCTATCGTGTGGGCCGCGGACGGCCCGCACTGCGACTATTAGAAGGGGAAGGGATTATAGAAAGGAAATGATTGTGGACACGCTTTTTAAAAAGTTGCAGGTCATAGTTCTCTGGAAAAACTAATTTTGGAAGCTTATTCCATTCCGTAGCAGCCCTGTAAAAGAAGAATTTTTTGATAAAGATTTGGTCCTTGTAGTGTCAATCTTGAGAGTAAATGGGTGAGACTGATCAGCGTGCCGAGCTCTTCGGCCGAATGTGGCCAATGGTGGTACAAGAGTTTTATTTCTCTGGAGCATCTGCCATGGAAATATCTGTAGAGCAATGACCGGTCTGCAACTCTTCTTCTATGTTCTAGAGGGTGACAGGTATCTGTGAGAGTTGAGCTGTTTATCAAGCGAATGGCTCTTTTCTGAATGGAATCTAGAAGACGAAGAGAATGCCTTGGTGCTGAACCCCAAATGTGCGAGCAATGCTCCAGTAGAGGTCGGATTTGAGCCTTGTACGTCGTCAACAGTTGATCAGAAGTAAAAAACTTTCTGGCTTTCCACAGAAAACCTAGCCTCTGGCTTGCCGACTTTGCTATGTTAGCAACATGGTCATGCCAAGACATATTATTGGACACCGCGACTCCCAAAATCGAGATGGAGGGACTTGGTTCAAGGGTATTTCCGGACATTGTGATGGGATGATTTGAGGAATTCACTTTCTTGGAAAACGTGGCACTTTGTGTTTTTTGGGCGTTGAGCTGAACAAGATTGTTGGTTCCCCACTCGACGATTGCTTCCCTATTGATGGAATCAACCTGTTCCTGCCTGAGTCTATTTGTATGATTCACCGAAAGTGATCGATAGGATGTGAAAGTTGAGACAAGTGTGCTATCGTCTGCGAAACTGTAAATGTGGTTCGTGGTGGTTTTCAAGAGGTCGTTGATGTGTAAAAGAAATAAGGTGGGGGACAGGATGGAACCCTGGGGGACCCCGGCATTAGTTTTAAACGCATCAGAAGAAATACCGTCAACTGCCACATGTAAGGAGCGATCTTGCATGAAGCTCAAGATCCATTGGCGCAGTTTGGTTGGGAGACCGTAGGCAGATAATTTACTTAACAATGCCTGGTGCCCAAACGCGGTCAAAGGCTTTAGATATATCCAAGGCTATTGCACGGGATTCACCAAACTTTTCAATAGTGTTTGTCCAGAGCTGAGTGACATAAGCCAGCAAATCTCCAGTAGACCGAAGTTGTCGAAATCCATAATTGAATTGAAAGTGAATAAAAAAATTGTTTACTTCTGAGATCGTTAAGAACACCTAGTTGTTTTATTTTATTAAAAAATTTCGAGCGCTTTAATCTTGCACTATAGCTTTCCATTGACATATATTTAATATCAGATGCTTTTTGACACTAATCTTTTGCGGTCGTTGTTAGTCGGAGATTTTTCTTAAAAAATATTTACTAGTAGTAAATCACTACTTTTGATAACTGAAATATAGTTTAATTTGCCTGTTTAGCTTATTTATTTAACAATGTTTGTTGAAAATAATTTAAATAATTCTAAAAGTCACGAATTTGACGTTAATATTTTCGAGAGTACCAATACCGCAAAACTAAATGTCACCAAAAATCGTTTAGGAATGATCGTCATTCTTCAACGATTTGAACGTCCTTGTAACGATCAAGCAGGATTCTTCTGTAATTGTCGTATTTTGTAGACGTTCTAATATTATTCCGTCGAATTTAGCCACGTGGAGTGCCTTTCAATACTAATTTTTTTATTTTGTGATATAAATTAATACGTTTCAGGAATTCGATCGTAAGTTCAAGAAGTTCCCTAAACAGTGCGACTTCTACAAGCACCGTAAAGAAGTTACCTCTCAAACCAAATACTAGTAGTAATGTTTCCCGCCCGGTCCAGAGGACGCCGAACAACAAGGCAATGCTATCCGCATCCAAGGTCAACCTGAAGAGGACGAGCACCAACGCCGTCGGAAGTAAGCCGCCTCGACCGCAAGCTATGAGTTTCATGAAACCGACAGCATCGAGCGCCACGAAAAGCAATCAAGCACTCGGAGCGACTCGTTTAAACTCGCTTAGATCAAAAAATTGAATGTTCATTGGTGGATTACATCGAGGAAAACGAGAAAAATGCTCAAATTTATATATCTCTATCAGTAAGCATATCAAATCGGAGGGGGTCCACCCCAAGATCCCGACAGCCAAAGTCCCATTATGTAATCTAAAATCCTGACGGGAAAAAAAACCGACATGCGAAAATCCAACTTATTTTTGTAAATTTTAAATAGGTTACTAAAATATTAAAATAACGTCTGAATTTTTTCACATGTCGGAATTTTGACTGTCAGGCTAGTGGCTGTCGGGATTTTCGAAGACACCCCAAAATAAATTATTATTTGAATTTCGTAGCTAGTGTTTAATTACTACAGTTACTTAGTTACTTTTTATGTTTAGAACAAAAATGTTTAATCTAATTACCCGAATATGCAGGGTGTTTGTTAATGATTTGTGCATGAACTAATGATAGAATAATGATTTCAAACTACGACCGATATATTTTTCAATTATTGTCATGGGTCTACCACTGCGTGTAAAAAACATTTAAGAGACATCCTGCGTAATTACAAAAATGAAAAATTTAGGTAATTTAGTTAATTTTTTATTTACAAGTGTAGCCAATTTATTAATTTTAACATGGACTTATTGGCAGGGTGCACGACGACAACGACATCCGACGACTGCATTAAATCATGCTCTTCAACCGTTTAAAACATGAAAGATTTTTGTAAAGAATAATAAACAAACAAACTATAACTTTGTTGCAGTTTAAATAAAAAGTGCGATAATAATTCTAAAAAAAGCTTAGTAAATAAAATTTATAATAATTATCGATACAGTATAAATGTATAAAGAACCAAGAACACATAGATATCTTAATGATTTCAAATATTGGTCCAAAATAAGAGATACCTTCTTGGCCCTTAATACCACCGATCTTCCTCGACCCAAAACTCTTCACAAACAGCAGTGGATGACAAATGCAATTCTAGAAATGATGGAAGAGCGCAGGAAATGCAAGGTCCGAAGAAATAACAATGGATACCGGATTTTGCAAAAAAAAAGATCCGCCAGCAAATTGGAGCAACGAAAGAAAAATGAATGTCTGCACTGTGCGCTAAAGCGATAGTTTGGCGATAGTTTTTATCTCCACAAAAAAATCAATGAAATTGCGGGATTGCACAAGCAAAAAGCTATCGTGAGTATAAAGGACAAAAGAGAGTGAGGCCAGGATAGTTTCCTACAGATTCCTGTCTTTGGAAAAGCAAATCAATGGAGAGCAACTCGGGGATCACTCCGGGATACTGAGTCAAACAAAAAACCACCAAATTCTCGTTCAAAGTCCTCTTTCCGAATAGAGACGAATGGGTAAGGGAGGACAAATCCTCTTCACAGAGACTGAATACGTAATGTACACAGATGGCTCGAAAACCCCAAATAGAGATTGGGCCGGTGTTTTCAGCAGGAAACCAAAGATTGAAATATCTGCCAGTCTTGGCAGGTATGCCACAATCTTTCAGGCTGAAGTGTATTCGCTATCGAATTGTGTGCAAGAGAGTTGACCAACAGACCTCTATCAAACAAAAACATATAATATAATATCAGACAGCCAGGCCGCTTTAACAGCGCTGAGCTCCGACAAGACAAATTCTAAACTTGTATGGAATTGCATCGAATCCTTAGAGTACCTTGGTGCGAACAACAGGGTGACCCTACTGTGGGTACCTGGGCACCAGGGGGTGGAAGGAAACGAAAAAGCCGACACCCTTGCAAAACGGGGGGCCGAATCTGCGTTCGCTGGGCCAGAACCGGTTTTTGGAGTTACTACAAGTGCCGCCAAAACAATTATTTCGGACTGGGCGGAGAGGAAAATACTCACGTACTGGTCCGACTTACCAGGGCTAACCCACTCGAAGGCGTTTTTACCGTTACAACCCTCGAGAAACACAACTAAGCAGATCCTAGAACGGAGCAGAAATGACCTGCGTATTCTAACGGGACTGCTTACAGGACACTGTCGTCCTCAGAAAGATAGGTCTGAACCAACAAACGGACTGTCGGTTTTGCTGCGTGAAAGACGAAACTGCTGAACATATACTATGTTCATGCCCCGGCCTGGGAAGAACAAGGTTCAACATATTTGGATACACCAACCTAGAACGTAACGATTTTAAAAAAATCTCACCCTATACAACCATGAACTTCGTGAGAAGGGCTGAATTGTGCGGTGAACTGTAGCCTCTAGGGGTGAGCCACAATAGACACTCACATGAAACCTAACCTAACCTATAAAGGACAAAAGATGGGAACTAGTAACCAACAAAGATGAACTCCTAAGTATCTGTAAGTCGTATAGTGCAGACTTGTTCAACGACAATAGATCTACAATACCACCACAAATAGAAGAGAATCCAATCGGTCCGAGTATTTTAAAATCAGAAGTAGTTCACGCCATCAGAATAATGAAAAAGGGAAAAGCTTCTGGTCCGGACGAAATGTTTTCAGAACACCAAAACTTTTAAATGAGGAGAGTCTGGATGTAGTTGTCAGTCTATTCAATGACATATACAGCACTGGGGTAATCCCCAATGACTGGCTACTTTTATACCGCTGCCAAAAAAGGCAAAACGCACATCTTTGTAAGGACTATCGTCTCATAAGTCTGATGAGTCACTTTTTAAAACTTTTCCTACGCGTTTTACATACTAGGCTATACAGAAGATGCAAAGAAGTTAGCGGGTATAATCAATTCGGGTTAAAGAGGTGGATTTGGTACCGGAGAGGCTATTTTCGGCCAGCAAATGCTAATCCAGAACTGCCTTTATCAACGCAAGGACGGTATTTATATGCTTTATCGGCTACGAGAAAGCATTTGATAAAATGTCAGGCACGATTTATTATTGCGATATTTGAAGGACTGCGTTCGGTGGGGTGATTAGTTGTCGTAGTCGCCTCCCTAAGATGTCCCAAACTTGTTTTTTTGGATTGAGATCGGGACTTCTCGCAAACCAATCTATCGCAGGAATTCCAACCTCCTGGCGATAATTGTTGCACAATTTTTGCAACGTGTGACCGTGGCATTTTATATCTTGCATTAGAGCATGAAATTATCCCCAATGAAGGATACAAAATGGCACGACGTGCTCCTCTAAAATGTCCGTAATGTATTTTTGTGCCGTTAGCCCTCTATTTATCCTGACTAGCTCTGTACATGCATCCAAATTATTTCCACCTCACACCATCACTGTATTGTACGGTCCCTGCAATGTTACACTTTGCGTAGCGATCCCCGGGGTCTTCTGTACACTCCATTAAGTTTGTCATCAGAAAAAATACAGTATCTGGATTCATCGGTGACCAATATTCTTCCCCAATCAGCATTATTCCAAACAAGATGTTCACGAGCATAATGTAATATTTCATCTCTAGGCAAACTGGTCAATAATAGACCAGTGGGTGCCCGTCCAGGGCGCGGGTCATTTGCTGCAAAAGTCATCTCCTTATCGTACTTTGGCTAATTCTAAAGGTATAACGATCTAAATATTTGTTTTGTAACGAGCTACTGGTAACAAACCTTTGCCTCAGAGTGTACGAAGTTGCAAAAATCGATCTTGATTAGGAGTTGTAACTCTTCTACGATCTTGGCCGGGTCTTCTTGCACTACTCCCAGTTACAGCAAACCGTTTTAAAATTCTAGAAATGGTCGACTTAATGACATCAATCCGTTCTGCGAGTTCAAATAGATTATATGCTTCTTCGCGAAGCGTAACGATTCTAATGCAATCCGATTCTGCCAAATCTCGACTTTCTCGCTGCTAATGGTTTATTTTAAGTGACAATACTTAAATTTACGAAGTACTTCGAGTATTCAAACTAACTAACTTCGAAGTGAAATGAAGAAGTTTTATCATGTTTTGTATTTAATTTTAAAAATTGATCGAAAACATCACCGTTTTTGCAGTTCTACCGATAAAGCATTACAATATATATCGGAGGTGAAAGATATGTGTCATTACATAAATCGAAACATGAAATTTATTTGAATTGCCACGGTTTTTAAAATTATGCGTTAATTGTAACGCGCAGTGTAATTATCTAAATGTTAATTAATTTAAATGTTAGAGCGCGAAGAAACTTTACAATTATTACATGATTAAACGCTCTAGTTGGTTGCAAAACGGTAAATCTGTCAAAATATATACATGTCATTAAGTTAGGTTATGCACCAACTTAGTTTTTTCTCTTTATTGCATTAATCCATGTTTTTCTACTTTCCATTTAGTTGTTGGAAATGTGTATGAAATATAAAATCACAATAATTGCCAGTAATTTTGCAGTTGACTACACAACAACTGTTAAGAGCCATTTTTAATATTTTTCACTCAAATTATAAACGCGAGCATGATTTTACGAAATTTTGTCCGCATCGAGCGCTAGGATCTATTCGTGAGTCCCACCCACCGACCTCTATATACAAACTAGACTGCTAATGCCATAAATAGAAATCCCATTGAGCATGCGCATTCATCGCCTGTCATACAAGAGAATCACATTGTCGTACCGCAAGGAAAGAGGAGACAGTGTTTACCCCACAAATAAGATTCGAGAAAAATCTTTCAAAGTTGAGCAGATAATTATTTTTTTCAGGAATAATTAACTGTAATATATTTTATACCAAGAGGGAACCTCAATATATGATGTGGAAAGTATTAAAACCTTACTTGAGAATGTTTCATCAATTGGACAAGGATTGCAGCTCTTTTATATCATTTTGGAACCCAAAATGGAAGTAATTAAATAGTTAGGTACCAGATATAAGGAATTTTGGGAAATCATTGAAACACAAGTGATATTTATTATACACAACTAAATAAATTTACCTAAAACAAAATAATATACCTACAAAGGTAAAAAACATTTTTAATTATAATTCAAAATGATTATTGGTTTTGAAACAATATAAGTTTCGAAAATCGTTTCCTAATAAGAGTACCTCTCTCGATTTCAGTTTGTTTCTTTGAAACTTCATAAAATCTTCTTCTTCTTCTTACGTTAGGACTACGTCCTGTGTTTGCCTCAAAAGTTGCCCAAAAACAATTGGGACGATGAAGACCAGCTATCATACCATCTTTTTGGTGGGCGTCCAGTTGGGCGTGGTGTGTTGGGCCGCTTCTCTCTCACAATTTTTGCCAGCCGGTCGTTTGGCATTCTGCTAACATTGTCTCTCCATTCTCTTCATCGGTTTCTTGCCCATCTTACTATGTCTTGGACTTCACATATTTCCCTCATCTCTTCGCTTCTTTTATGGTCAAGTAAGTTATCGATCTAAAAATTCGCATTTCCGTTGATCTAAGAAGTCGCTTTGTAGTCGTGTTCTCCGCTCTGGTCTCTATCGCGTATGTCATAATCGGTCTTACACATGTCTTACTTCTGGTACTCATGTGTTTATTTCTCCAGATTATGTCTCTCAAGAATCCTGAGATTAGAGATGCCTTTGTTGTTTGAGCTTTTACTTCCTCCTTAATATTTCTGGTGCTAGTTATATTAGCTCCTAAATATTTAAAGGACATCACTTGTTCTACACTCTGCTCATAGATTGCGAGTTTACATCTTCTCGGTTCTTTGGATATTGTTAGCGATTTGGTTTTCTTGACGGATATTTGCATATTGAATTCTTCAGCTGTTTTTTGGAACTTGTGTAAGAGTCTCTGTAGGTTGTCCTCGTCTTCCGATACGATTACAGCATCATCAGCGTAGCATATGATTTTTATTTCTTTATCTCCCAGTCGATATCCTCTCCCAGTTACTTTGACTTCCTTTATAATTTCATCCATGATGATATTAAATAGGATTGGGCTTAGGCTATCTCCTTGCCTGATTCCGGTTGTCATAGGTATTTTATTGATTAGCTTATTTGCAGTTCTTACATATGTGTAGTTGTTCTTGTTCAATTCTTCGATGGTCTTTATTACATTCGGATGAATTCTTCTCTTTTGTAGTAGGGCCAAGACGTCTGTTAACCGTACCCCATCGAATGCCTGGGTTAGGTCAATGAAACACGTGAAGGCTACTTTATTGAACTCAAAATAAAATCCTAGTTTGCTATAAATTTGTATGACAAGTTTTACGAGAATCGATGTATGGTTCTCTGAAAAAGTTACATGATCCAGATAGTGGTCAGGTAAATTTGAAAAAACATATCATTATTAAATTCCATAAACTTCAAATAACAATGGAAATTAAATTTTTCATAGAAATTTTTATGGTTGAGCAATTTGTTATCGGTGGTTGATAAAAATATTTTAATTTGTAACTGTACAAAACGTACAATCGAAATTATATCATTTGATGATTTTATCAACCCACCCCCTATTTTTTCTGTTGATCAACAATTCAGTGAAATCAGAAAAGTCTTCTCTTGTGTTATTCACTACAATCTCTAATGCCAACAAACATTTCTCACATTTGATAATCGTTTTCATTTTCCTAACAACAAAGTATGTCAAAACATTTTCGGTTATTGTGTCGAAAAATGGTGAAAATTCTTGGCCATAATCATGATCATCTTTTGTCATTATCAAAACCATATTTCTTCATAGAACCCAGTTCATCAATTGACACCTATTGTTGTTTTGGTTTGGAAATACTTGACACTGATAATATAGTAGTTGAATCTATACACAAGCAATTTCCTCCATCTTGTTTGAGTCATGGTATAACATCAATCTCTTGAAGGTATGATGGAACTGATACGGAATAGGATTGTTATTAGATCCACTAATAAACAGCAAAAACCAACACGTAATATTATTTTCGTTCGTTCGCCGACGACTATGAACAAAATGGCTTCTTGTCCGATGTCAATGTCATCAATGATATTTTGGATCCTTCTGCGCATCGCGCAGTACGGTTTTCAGAGTGTTCAATTGGATGATATTTTCCGGTGTTGGGAATATGAGCTTTAGCGGTCTAGTTGGTACAGAAGTCGGTGGTCCCACCACCATATGGTCCGCTCCCTGCCAATAATCATGGACTGCGTACTCAAACGGGACGGCTGAAAGCGTTAACATAAGTTTCTCCTTCAATGAACGTTTCCCTCAAAAAATTATTTATTGCTTCTCATCCCGCACCAAGCCCAATTAGAAAAAAGACATGCGGTCTCTAACTTATTCCACAAGTGGCGCAATCTATCTAATTTAAGTCTATGAATTTTAATCCGTTTTAGATGATTTAAAACCCTCGATGACGTTTCCGTGTTTAAATTTGTTTTTTCCACGAGAATTTTGTACGTTAGTGGTGAATTTAGTGCCTGTAAGAGAATTCTGTAGTATTAAAAACGGCTATGAAGTCCTCTCTAGTATTTTTTTATTTTAACACTTTGGCTGTCGTTATTAGGTCCACATTTGATTTTTGTGTTCTCCCTAACCATAGATACACAAGAATAGACCACGTTAGCAATGGAAGTATCGTGTAAGTGGAATAAAAAGGGAAAGTTGCATAGAGGGGTTGCTGTCCTTGTCTCGAGCACACTACAGTTGTTGATAGTTTTAACATTATTACGAATGCGAAATAACATTTTTATGGAAAAAGTGTACCTAATGGATACTTAATAATCCATTGTTCTACAAAATGTGTGTAAATAATATCCGTTGTATTGCTCATTAAATTATTTAACAAATGGACTTCAGTAAAACTTCTGACTTTAATTAAATTAATAGTTATCCATATCAAGAGCGACGAACGGATAGAGTAAACATAAAAGATATTTTATATACAGTGTGTCCACAGATAAACTTAATTTTTTTGCTTGTTATATAAATATAATTTTATATGTTTTATATTCAAAGCGATTTATAAATACAGTAATTACATTCTGAAATAGAGTTGATTAAGCACGTTTTCGTCCTTTTTAATACCATTTTTTTTACTACTGACATACACAAAACAATAAATAAATAATAATTCTCAAAAACAAAACCTTGCATGAAAATGATCGTTAATGCGCACACGCAGCTAAACGGAGATAAAAGTAATCTTATACAACTTCTCTTTTTATTTCTCTATGGTCTTCAACGAAACCGAGGTCTATTCTTTCTTATACATCTATGTTACTAATTTACCGAAAGCCAGACATGGACTTGGCTCACTGGTTTGAAGACTAACTTTGTCGCAGGCATAAAAAATTGGGGACTATACGATATTGCCGGCAGACTTTTTAACTTTAGATCGTATAGCTCAGCAAGTAAATCGAGTAAAAGAAAACGTTACACTATTTAAATATACCGCCTCACACGCATAAAGTGATGGCTGGATATATTTTGTGTAAAAAAAAGTTTCAATTATTTTTCAAGTTCCATATAGAAAACCAAATAAATTATGTATATTTGTATCTGCCTTGTTTATTTTTCGGAACTATTTAAAAATTTTGGCTAATAAGTAGTTTGACTATTTTAAATATTAAACCAAAATGGTAGTATAATTTAATGATTTTTAAACTATATACGTTCAATTAAAAGTATCAAAACTGTGTTAAAAATTCATATTTAAAAAAATTTAATGATGATGCTTGAAAAAAGATTTTATGCAGACAAAATCTGGTTTTGTACCAAGATTTATTAAAATTGGTATTAAAATTTCCATGTAATGTAGATACAGAAAAATATATTTAAAATTTTTATGCCCACTGCCAATTTTTAACATTACCACCGTCAATCTGCAGAAAAAAAATAAATTGGTCGATACTCAAGAGGTTCTTAAAATCAACTGGTAAATTAGACGCAATAGTCAAAGTGTTAATGGCAGAAAATGTGAACAAAACTCTTAATAATAACATTGAATAATTAGTGTGCCATCTTACAATAAATGATTAAAATACCCTGATTGTAAAAATATGAAGAACCATTACATAAAACAACTGTCGCATTTTCCTTACTAGTCAAAAAAGTGCTCTTTTGCTATTTTGTAGTACTTATAATTAGGATTTTTTTTTATACTAATTATTTTTGAAAAATAATCGAATATTTTACTCATATGTTTCACAAAAATTTACTACCTCTATTAATTACGGCGTCACTTTAGAGGAAGAGCCGGTGACCAATTTTCAGTTGTCATTTTAAAAGTCTCGAAAATATACTGACTCAATGTTTAATATCTGCTCGACAATAGAAGCCACCTCTGGCAGCCCCCAATGGCCGGGGTAAATTACCCTAAAATTTTAAAGAGGGTAGCAAAACAGAATTATTTTAGTTAAAGTATCAGTCATGAAATTCATGCAGATTATTTCTAAAAGTATATACTGAATGTATAAAAAATTCGCCAGAACATTTTCGTCCCTTCTAATTGTTGACAGAACGCTATAAATATTTATGGAAAATAGTTTTATTTTTGTTATTTCATTGGTCTTCAAATTTTAAAATAATACCTTTTTCTGATGTAAAAAAATTATTATTCCCCGAATTTTTTATATTTACAATACAAAGGTAGAAAACCAGACAACAGAGAAAATGGAAATCCGTCGAGGTGTAAGACAAGGATGCATCCTATCGCCAATAGTATTCAATCTGTATAGCGAAGCCATTTTTAAAGAAACCTTGCAAGAATAATCGGTAGGGATAGTTATTAACGGAGAGGTTATAAATAAATAATATGCGATATGCTGATGACACCGTCTTGTTAACGAGCAATCAAAGAGACATACAACATCTTCTAGAGAAATTAAATGATCGATATAACGAATACGGTCCAAAGATAAATCTTAAGAAAACCAAGTTAATGGTAGTTACAAAGTTCCCCCAAAATCACAACCATGTAAACGTGTCAGTAGCAGACATCTTAATAGAGAATGTGCAGTCATACAAATACCTGGGAGCCTGGATAGAACAATCAGGTGACCAAACAAGAGAAATAAGAACGAGAATAGAGATAGCCAGGTCAACATTTACGAAAATGAAAAAGCTGTTCACCAGTCGAGGTATCAAGATTGGACTTAGGATAAGGATGCTGCGTTGTTACGTGTTTTCCGCGCTTTTGTATGGAGTGGAGGCATGGACTCTCAAGAAGAATCACACAGACAAACTACAAGACTTCGAGATGTGGTGCTACCGTAGAATGTGGCGTATTCCCTGGACAGAAAAGATCTCTAATATGGAAGTCCTAAATCGGATGAATAAGGAATGTGAAGTCATTAACACCATAAAAAAAAAAAAGCTTCAATATCTAGGTCATATACTGAGAGGACCCAAATAAGCACTTCTCCAGCTGATAGTTTAGGGAAAGATTGGTGAAAGGAGAAATATTGGAAGACGCCGTGTGTCTTGGCTTAAAACCTAAGGGACTGTCTTAATTGTAGCAATGTTGAACTCTTCTGAGCTGCAGTCAATAAGGTCTTATCTATTTATATCGTTCTGTCAACAATTAGGAGGGACGAAAATATTCTGGTTAATTTTTTATAAATTCAGTATACTCTGCATGAATTTCATGACTGATACTTTAACTAAAATAATTCTGTTTTGCTACCCTCTTTAAAATTTTAGGGTAATTTACCCCGGCCATTGGGGGCTGCCAGAAGTGGCTTCTATTGTCGAGCAGATATTAAAAATTGAGTCAGTAAATTTTCAAGACTTTTCAAATGACAACTTAAAATTGGTCGCTGGCTCTCTTGGTCTACTTGAGATACTGTTAATTTTTTTATGTTAATAGTAAGATAAATTTTATCCGACTGGCTAAATTAAACGTACTCCAATGTAGAGAATTTGTTGTCGAAATTTTTAGTGACTCGTTTTGTAAATTTTAAAAACTTTTCATTCAGTTATTTTTTAAAAAAATATTAATATTATTTTTTTGCTCTCCGGTATTTTTACATTGCGAGAGTTAGTAAATTTTATACGATGTTATAGTCTTATAATAAATTTTAAGCATTTAATCTTTAACTATCGATAATTAAGTAATTTTCTTTTACCATTCTTAACTCCTTATTTATTGTTTTTATATGCCCTATGAAGTGTCGTGTCATTAATTTACTGTTTATTTCGTATTTTTTATTTTAATAACTCTGTACAGTATTAAAATATTTATCGATACCGTCAAATTTCTTTGATTTATTTTTTATCAAAAAAAAATACTAGAAATTATAAGAATTTAACCATTTACTAATTTTTATGCGATTATGTTTTGTTACCAAATATTTAACCGAAATAAATATTTTACTTAAGAGCCGACTATTTATTTTACCAGCGCACACATCAAAGTTTTACAAAATATATCAAAAACAAATCGTTTGAGGTTTATCATTGTGGTAAAAGAGGCAAGCCCACCCCTGTTTCATACATTAAATGGCTGGCTGCAGAAAAACTAGTTGTAGGCCGAAAAAAACACAGTAGAAGAAAAAGCATCCAAGAGAAAAGCGGTACAAAATGTGCAATATTTAAAAAAAAATAAATATTAATTTAATTATTAAAAATCAAAATCGTACTCGCTTCGCGGTACATATACTAAAGATCAAAATGAGTGAATATGAAGAAGATTTCAATAAAATATATTTTTTTAAAACTCAAAATGAATGCTTTCTCCCAAAAAAAGTATTTGAATCTCAAAAATGGTCTATTCCAGAGCTGCAAGCTATGAAGAAAGAATTAAACGAAATTAAGAATCTTTTGGGAAAATACCATTTAAAATTATGGTCCAAACATACAGCTTTCAGAAATCGTTCTGGATTGGTTATGAAAACGTTAACAGAGACAGTTAAACCTGAACTTCTAACTCAAGTAATATTTATTGTCATAGAAAAGTATCCATTTTGGCTTTTAGTTTTCGAAACCCTCAAAACAGTGATAAATATTGCATTTATTTATTTGTTCTTTTAGGCTTGGTGCAAGTTCTATGAAATTTTATCACACTTTCCAGTAATTCCACTATGTGCTGTTATAAACAAAAAACTTGAAAGCCTACATTTATGTGAAGCTCCTGGGGCATTTGTGTGTGCATTAAACCACTATCTTGTTTTGAATTATCCAGGTTTGGAAGTTAGTCAACTTGCATATTGTTTGTTTAAAACTTCACTTGAAAATGCTTTTTAACTTTAATTTATTAAATTTATTTAGTTTAACTAATTAATTAATCTTTTAGTGGTCTTGGAAGGCATCTACTCTAAATCCAAACTATGAGGGAAATCAATTAAATGAAATGATAACTGATGATAGATTTATTCAACACACTTTAAGTAACTGGATTTTTGGTGATGATTTTTCTGGAGATATAACCAAATCATACAATCACAAGTACATAATTAATTATGAAAGTAATTCAAAAGTAAGTTGCTTTAAAACATTTTTTTACGTAGGCATTTTAGAAACTGAATGTATAAATACAAAATTAAAAAATGTTTTTAGATATCCCTAATACATTTTTTTTACGTAGGCATTTTAGAAACTGAATGTATAAATACAAAATTAAAAAATGTTTTTAGATATCCCTAATAACTGCTGATGGAAGCATGAATTGCATGAACGATCCTGGCGAACAAGAACGTCTAGTAGAAAGGCTTCATTTTTGTGAAACATTAACGGCACTCAGGATTTTACAACCTGGTATTACTATTTCTATTTAAAATGTATTCAGTCATGATATATAAAACAAGTTCCAAATTTTTATATTGATTTGAATAGCTAAATTTACACTTGCAGTTTTTTTTATTTATTTGAAGTGATTTACAAAATAAAGATACATCGGTAATATTAAGTTTTTGGTTTACAGGTGGAACTTTTGTCCTCAAGATTTTTACAATTTTCGAGGAAAGTACAGTTAATTTACTATTTCTCTTAAATTGTTTGTTTGAAAAAGTAGCAGTTTTTAAACCTTGCACATCAAAAGGCGGAAACTCAGAAGTGTATGTTATTAATTTGAAATTCAAAGGTTTTAATGCATTAAATAGCTTGTGGGAAATACTGTGGACAGCGTATGAAAACATAGATATTTTCAAAACAAAATCAATGTTCTTTTTACATGACTTACCTGAAATTTTTTTAAGAGAGGTTCAAAAATGTTCAGATTATTTTATGCATAAACAGGCTTCAACAATAGTAGACAATATTAATAAATATGAATACAAGCGACACGATAACATTTTAATTACTAAAACATTTATAGCAAAATTATATTTAGATAAATATAAAGTAAAGGCTATTCCAGAAGAATCCAAAATAGTACCAAATAAATGTTTAACTGAATCCTGGACAGTACATTCTTTCAGAAAATGTAAAAACATTCAGAGCTTAAATGTATTAAATTATATTCATGACCAAACGCTAACAAGCATTTTAAATATTGTTGTTGGCAAAGAAATTGTAACAGTACACAATTCTAAGTTCACTTACAGCGATAATCTCGCAAAAATTCAAAATATATTTATAAATACTAACACTGTGTCTGATTTATATAAAAACATTTTAACTGTATTAAAAAACAAAAATGCTGTAATCAACATTAAGGAATTCAATGTTGTACCATTTTCAAACTTTCAGAAACAGTTTTTTACCAAAGTATCATCCATTATTAACGAAAACAAAAACTTAATTTTTATTAACATTCCGTTCATCACGCATTTTCTGGTAGGACTGCTTTATGTTCTATTTTTCCTATTTGATAAAGTTTATATGGGTAACGGAATAGTATTTCTATTTCAACCCAAGTTGTGTAACCTTGAAAGTGTACAAAGCGTTTTCAGCAGTATTAAAGCAAAGTACATCATTGCAGTTGAGTCAAACGATCAGTTTGTACAAGATGTTGTTCAAATTGTATCACCTGACGCTTTCAATATCGGTACTTTAATAGAGAAAATCTGGAATTATAATAATAATATATTTTCTGAAAATAAGTGTTTCGTCAGAAGTTTCTCAATTACAAATTAACTCTAATTTTCGTGCAACTGAAGGAAATTGCATATGAGTACCATTTTACAGTCTGTAATGTAATTTATTATTTTTATGTAAGTCCCAAAAACCTTGACCAATGTAGGTGAAAATAATTTTAAATGGTTTTACCAACGAAGATAGGCTCATGTACGTGTACTCAGCATAGGAATGGTATCGACAAATAAATGGCAATATCATTTTGCGTCAGATGGCGTATCCCATTTTTATTTTTTTTTCGTATTTATTTATCGTATGGCAATCACATCATATAAAAATAGCATATAAAATAAGAACACAAATTTGTATAGAAACGCAAGCACATTAAACAATACAGACATGTAGCAAACAAGCACCTACTTAAATAGACTTAGTCATATATATGTTATTAAAAAAATAAAATAGTGTTGTTGAAGTTTAGATTTATAGCTGTTTTACGGCAGTCAGCTGTCACAAGTTTATGTCCAGATTATTGATCCAGTCTATGACCGCAGGTGTAGGAGTCAAGAAGTCTTGATGCCTTCCCTCGTAAGCTCTCAGTGGGCATTCTTGGAGGAGATGGCGGATGGTTTGTCTTTCCATAGTCTGTCCACAGTCCTTTGGCATTTGTCAAGAAAGTCTGCACATCTACCGTGGTTGGTTCTTAGGCGGTTCAGTGCAGTCCAAGTTCTGCGAGAGAGATCGTGTCCAAGTGGCTGTCCAAGCGTCTCCACTCCTGAGTGACGTCGAAGTTGTTCTCTGAGAGCCCTATGGCAGTTGAAATAGGAGGGTGTCTAGACTTCAATCTGTTTATTAGACTTAGCACGTCTTGGTGCAGTGGGAGCTGTGGATTTCTCATGATCTTTCTGAACTCTGCATAAGGCGTTTGATCTTCTTAGGGGTGGGGGCGGGATGTGGCTTCGCACGGGGAGCCATTATGTTGGGGTGCTACTAATTGTCCCTGATATTAGTCGCATGGTATTATTAAGCTGCCTGTCAACCAAGTGAGTGTGCGCGCTGTTAATCCACACTGAGGCTCCATATTCGGCGGCAGGTTATACAAGGCCTAGAGCTGAACACCTTAGTGTTGCCGCAGAGGCTCCCCAGGATGTTCCAGTCAGCTTTTGGATTATATTGTCTTGATTTTTGCAGAGGTGTTCGTGAGGTGCCTCTTGAAAGTCAGAGATCTATCAAGAGTAATTCCCAGGTACTTTGGAGCTCTGTTATGGCGTAAGATGTGGCCGTTAAGGTATATCTCCAATTCCCCGTTGGCCAGTTTATTGTTGAGGTGGAAGCAACAAACCTCAGTTTTGCTAGAGATAATTTATAGATAAAGAACATTTTTGAATTGCGGGTAGGTATACAGACCATTCCAAAGATAATGAAGTAATTATTATGTTTAATTAATTTTTTTGTTTTAATTTGTTAACAAATTGCAATCAACAATAACGAGATTGTAACGAAAAAGAGTCTATCTTTGTTGGTATCACTTTGTGTATGGTATCAAATATATAAAAAAAATCTGTGATAATACTAAACACAATCCAATGAAGATAGTTTGAACATCGGTATTTGTTAAGTTATACTGTGTCAGTGTTAAAAAAATGTTTTATGTGTAGTGAATAGTTGTATTTTTTTTAGATGATTGTTTAAAACAATTATATAATTGCTAAACTTGGACTAAAATTTCACATTTAGTGCCTAATTTGTAAATCAGCTGCTGTATTTTAAATTTATATTTTATTATTTTTTTATTTATGTAAAATAGTCCAGTAGTGTTACTAATAATTTGTTAACTCTGCATAACTAGTCAGATGACAACCAAATAAATTAGAAAAAATAATAGTTTTGACAGGAAAGTAGTAAACTTATAGTTAGTACAGTTCTTTATACACAAAACCATGTTAATTATTTTTATGTAGTATGGTTTAAAAAGCGATCCCAAAAATTAATTTATATAGGCTTGATTAAACATTAATTGGACATGTTATTTTATCAATTATACATTTAATATTTAAAATTACGAGAAAGATGCTAAATTATAAATCTCTGTACACAAAATTTCTAAATTGCTAAAAGCCTTTTTTACGAGTTGATACATTCTGCTTAAAAGTATTCGACGATTTTTTTATAAAATATGAAATTAGAATAAAAATAATGAACAGCTTAGCGCCTACCACCTATGTTGAATTTGACTGACAAATTTTTGTGTTAATTATGATTCTCTCTGAACTATTTATTATATTTCGTCAACTCGAAATGAAAGGCTGAATATATAAACTTCAAAAATCGTGTAGAGACGTGACAAGAAAACCAATTAACCAAAATTTGAGCTCGAATTTTTGACAGACCAATTAAAAATAAGAATTAACCAATTTTACAATGTGAATGTTACATATCCCGTACCTTTTGCGTATTAAAATTATATTAATTTAAAATGACATCAAGATTTTCATTTATACCTTATGAAACATGCATTTAAACGATACAAAGGCTTTAAAATTTATTAATTGTAAGTTTTCCAAGATATTTTTGAAACCAGACTCGAGCTTTTAACGAAAGAGGCCTGTCAACGGATCCCACCATATTCCCTAAGTCGGCAGATGTGCAGTGCCGATTCATACTCAATTGGGTATCAGTGGCGTAAAATATTTTGTAACGTTAACCAAATATTTTTGTAGCAAAAAATGGGGTTGCTGAATAACAAAAAAGAGTTGTTTTTTAACTAAATTTGTCAATTAATTGGCTGTAAAAAAATAACGAGTCGTAATTTTTAAAAATGTTAGGTTAAATATAAATCACATTGTTGCACTTAAACGCTGACACACACTTACCTAGCGTCATTGTTATTATCCTCTAAGCCACTATCACAATTTATTGATGTATATTAACCAATAACAAGAGTTGTTATCAACCAACAAAAGTGTTAACAAAAAATTCGCAAAGAGGTTGCGCAGCACTTGTTTTGTTAAAAAGAAAGTATAAGTACACAAGTGCAAGTAGTGTAGACGGTTATCCATAGCGCGTATGCTATTGGCGTGCCCAGTCATAGGCGCGCGCTTATTAGTTCAAGGCAGCCAATAAGTTCGCACCGGTTGCGGTTGCGCGGCATACGCGTCTGCTGTTTCGTGTTTCGTGACAGAAAAATCTTACACTTTCTTTCACCTAGCCCGTACCGTCCGATAAGGAACTTCGTTCCAAAATTATGCTCTTATCTTTAACGCTTTAATCTTACTCCACCCCTGTAACCTTCTTTTAGATGATTACATATTCCAGCTTAAAAAATTCGAGCGTTCTTTTTTGTTTACCTTCAAGCAGGATTATTCGGCAACCGTCGTGTGTTTTTGACGTTTTATCCTACTCGGACTGATTTAGCCGGAAATGGTCCCTAACAATAATAATTCAAGTCTACTTTGATGATGATCATTCTTTATCTTAAATATAATATAGATTTATCTAGAAACACAACAACTGTACATTAAACATACTTACTGTTTATATTTTTACACATCTTCACTTTTTAGACTGGACTTAAAAAATAAACAATTACTTATCACAAAATTTAATTTCTTAATTAGTTTTACCTTGCGCATTATTGTATTTATCACAAATTCACAACTATTCTTACAAAATAATACGAAAACAAAGCATTAACTTTTATACATTACAAAAAAAATGAATCGTAAAATGTAATTATGTTTACTATACAATCACTATCTACATTTTTCTTTCGAATTTAAGCAAAGAAACATGTTTCATGATATTTAACTTTGGTTCACTGCACTGAAATGGTAAAAGAGCTTATGAACTAAGTTTACGAAGTATCTTTTAGTTTATACGTTGTGTAGGTTTAGAAAAATTTTAGAATGAAAGAAATGTCACCGTCTTAAATGGACAACGTTTTAAATTTTAGAGATTTGTTACTGCCCGCTTAGAATTTCGAGGAAGTACAGATATTTATTAAACCAACTGAAAAATTAACAACTAAAATCAAAAGGATAAATCTGAAATGAAAAATTGTTCTTTATTATAACCAAACGGCGGCTTTCTTTATTATAACCACACGGCGGCTAATAGTGTGGTGCTCGATTTATTTCAACGGTTTCTTGCTGTTAATATTTATTAGTTCATTGACTATTTCCATTTAAGACAATACCTAATGCACATTAGTAATGCTGCCAAAACCAGTTTAACTAAGGAATTTGAATGGCACATATTTGATTTTTATCCAGGAAACAAGTGAGGTGGTAGAAAAATGAAATTTATCGATATCGCACAACAAATTTGAGTCCCAACCAAACTTTGGACAAGAGATGCTTATTTTGACATAACCACTTTATTACACATAAAGTAACACATTCACTTTTTTTTAGTTTGGAAGAGATACTTATTTAAAAAATAACTTTAAGTTTAGTAACAATTTAGCAGTGCCAGATTAGCCATATAGCAAAAAGTAGGGTACGTTTAAGCAATGTGGCTAACATTTTCAGATATTGACGCTCGATGGAGTTGAGGAAAATCAAACACCCAAAAATTTGATAATATTGGAACAGTCTGTTTTGGTTAAACGAATTAAAGTGTACCATGGAGTGACTGGTGTATTTGAAAACAAGAGAACTCCAAATATTGTCAGAGCTCACAGAGGAAAGGCTAGGTAACGATGAACTTCTTAGAACTAGTGTGGCTGCTGTTATTAACAACGAAAAGCATCAGACTCTTGAACTGCAATTTTATAAACTTATAAAAATTCATTGGAATCATGCTTCCCAAATGTAGAAATGGACTTACAAATTTATTTGTCTTTAATGATGCAGGAGAGAATGTTTTTCCTCGACATTAATATGTAAAAAGTGAGTTAAGGAACACAATGGGACAAAATCGTCTAAATAACCTAACTTTAAAGACTAATTTACATTGGTCAAGTAAACGGTAGAGCAAAGAGGCAAGTAAAGAAAAACATATCAATTTGACCAATGTAAACAGTTGGTCGAGTGGTAAAGCGGGCAGTATAGTGAATCGCCCACTCACCCTCTTTCCCACAACTTTAAAATGAACTTGCTTACTAACTCTCCCAATTTAATAACTCAAAAGTGGTAAGTGGCTAGTAGATTAGCAAGTCGATATGATACTGTCATATTTTGTTGCCGTGTGAACACAAGTAAGATACTTTGTCACTCTAAGCTCCCAGTCGCGACAAGACTCAGAACCAGTGAGACCTGGAGCCTCAAAGTAGAGGATACGAAAAAACTGAACGCCTTCGAAATGTGGATGTACCGCCGAATGTTACGGATAAGCTGGACAAGCAAGACCACAAATGAACAAGTCATAAGAAGAATACACACACGCCCACATCTTATTAACACCATCAAAATAGGAAAAACAGCTTATCTAGGGCATCTAATGCGACATGCAGAGTATGAACAGATTCAACTAATGGAAGGAAAAATCGAGGGAAAACGGAGTATAGGCAGGAAGAAGAAATCATGGCTCCGAAATATACGTGATTGGACCAAAACAGACTGAAATATGCTCATCCATCAAGCACAGGATACAGACCAATTTGCCATAATAGTCGCCAACCTCAACAGAGACGGCACCTGAGAGGAGGAGAAGGAGGAACACAGGTAGAAAAAATAAGACGAGTCGAGTGCTAACTGCAGTTACTGGACGCAATTCACTAGACCAAGTTACTTTACCAATGTAAACACCAATACAAAGAACTAGGGAAAATCGAGTAACTGCACCGAGTTACTGGGCCCAGTTACTATACCAATGTTAACTAGCCATAATGAACATTATTTGGAAATTAATTTCTTTAATATTATCTCTAAATTTACTTACAATAAATGAAGAAAGGTTTGTTTGTAGTGTTTTATTTTATTATTATATAAAAGCTAGGGCCTCTTGGTAATATTTGCTACAGGCTTAATACGACACTACTACTTTTAAGTTGGCAAATAAATTAAGTGGTCATTTCTAAAATAAGTATCTCTACACTAGCATCTAAAGAAATGAACAATTTTACTGACATTTACATCAAATAACGTACACATCAAATCTACACATAAGAAGGATGTTAAGTTAACATTGTTAACAGTTATATCTTTTAAGCTTTAAGATTTTCTTTCATGACATTAAGCCACAATTAAGTATATCTTTTATTCAGTTATTAGAATCATTTTTTTTTACTCTAATGATAAGAATGAATGAAATACAATAATTTGCATAAATTTAGAACATGTATACAGACGAACCTGCTAGAAATGCACTTTTTTCACGTTTTTGGAGCACACCTCCTTAAATGCTTTTTTCGTATATTTTACAGCTACCATCAAATGACAAAATACTGACAGCCTAAAAAACTATTTTAGACTGACAGTAAGATTTTGTTGACATAATAACTTTCTTTCAACTATATTTCGCAAAATGATCTACTCTATTTATTAATAGACATTCACTTTGATATGCGCAACTACTATATCCATCAAAATTAGCCAATATATTTACATTAAGGGGTTAATGCAAAAGGTATTTGATTTTCATAAGCTCAATTAACACAATGTAAAAAAAACTAGAGATATGTATGGAGACGTTCGGAATCGATGAGGACGGCTATAAATGAATAAATTTTTTTACACCGGTCACATTTTCCAAACGTAAAAATAAAAAAAATTGTTTTGAAATAAATCAAATACGAGGAATTTGTGTTAAAAAAATGAAAAGTGAAATCAAAAATATGACGATAACAAGCATCATTTAAAAACTGTACGTTTGGAGAGTGTCGTACTTTTAACGGCTCAGAAAACAAATTGAGCTCGATAAATTATTTTCTGATTGAAAGTGAAAATTGTGTAGATTCTCGTCCATCTCAAATATTTAACTAGCTTTTGTTGACGTGCAGTACGTGACCACTTTTTGACATCGGTAGAGAGAGTGACGTACACGTGACGTCACTGCTTGAGATGGTACAACAAATGGCATATCTTTCATAAGGCCGTGTGTGTTTGGTCAACGATTTTAGTTTTCTGAGTTTTTTTTAGTTCGGGGAGAGCATTTTGACAATTATTTAGGTTTAAGGAACAATATTGTGGTGTTATCAGTGATTTTTAAAGATTATTCGAGTGTTAAAAAGTAGGTTCTATGTTACCTGTGACAACAGATGGACGCGAAGGTTGATAGAATAGAGACCATGGGAAAACAAGAGGAGTAGAGGTAGACCGCAAACGAGATGGTCGGATGATATAAATAGACTGACTGGACATGACTGGATAAGGAAAACCAATAACAGAGAAGACTGGCAGATATTAAGGGAGGCCTTCACTCGACGATGGGTGTATTAGGCTGGATGTGGATGTTACCTGTAGTCGAAACCACTTTTTGACAGATAGAATCTCAAGCTATGACATCACATGTACGTCACTTTTCCTACCGTTGTCAAGCTGAAATATGACGTGCACGTTATTATTTTCTAAAATAGCAATAAATTATAAAAAAACTTATCGAACTCAACGTTAACAAGCCCGGTCCTCTTTCTTCTACTAGACGAGTGGATAAATATTGGTAGGGTAAAAGCATACATTACTCAATTTTATGATAAGGATCGCAAGATTTTATTTATCTGCTGTGTTTGATCTTAAACTTAAACCAGGAGATCAAGACAAATAATAACACTAAAATTACAAATTACAAGGTCGAAAGTCCCCCAATAGGAACCAGCTGTGGTCGTATATATATCACAATTCTGTATTTGTTTTACACATAGACTAAACGAAATTTTTAAACAAATTTACAGTTTGAGCGATTAATCGGGGAATATTTAAGTTACAGGAAATTCGTGAAGAGGTCCTGCTGAATCGGACTACACTGGATATGTTCAAATTAACAAATCGAATTTGAACGCATGACATATTTTTGTTTTACCAAGTGGCTTGTGAACAAAAGCCTCTTTGAAATTTAAATATTTGTAACGTCTCGATTCAGCAAGATCAAATTAACCCAATTTTTTGTCTTAATGAATGACACATTCGTCTAGTCTATAAAGTGCGGCGAGAAAGGCGATTTAAATGACATTCGACCGTCGTATTAACGAGAACTGCAACCGCTTGAATTTTAATAGATGAATCTCGGAAAGTGTCTTTTGTCATTTCTATTATTTTAACAAATGACAATTGAGAGGCTAGGAAATATTGCTAGGTAATACAAATTACTAACGATACTTTGAGGTAGCTACGTTGATCACCTTTTTCCACTGAATTCACCCTTTTTACACGAATGAAAACCAAGCGTTAGCTTCACGACGATTTTACAAAATGTTAAAAGTGCATCGATCCATACTGAAACAGCGAACTTTGTCAAATGAATGGGCTAACGCAAAAATATAAATTCGTTTAAGTAGATGCTCAATTTAAGGACTAAGAATTTACAGAAGATAAATCGAAAATTGTTAGTAATTAATAGTTAAGTTTGATTTAAAATATTAATTTCTACCTTTTAATATATTTATGACTGTTGTTACAGTTTTAGTTTTTTTTTATAAATATACTTTAATTTAATACTTTTCAAAAGATGATACACTTTTTATCCAGCAACATTTCGGAATGAAGCTAATTCAGGGTAACCTGAATAACGGGTATATTTTATTGACTATTAAAAACAATAACTTACTCTCGAACATGAGAAATATCTGAAGAAAATATTTGATATTAGTGGTTGGTTTGTACAAAAAGTTAATGTAATCCAGTTTTTAAATTCGAATTCTACAAATTTAAAATAAATGCGTGCGGGGGTGATGTATTTTTTAAAAACGAATGTTTATATTGATATTTATAAGCCGCAACCAATGAATTTTTTGTTGTTCGATAAGTATTAATGGTTCAACTGTTTTTAAAATATACCACGGTTATCCAGCATATTCCGCCATCTCGCCGCACCAAAAATGAAAACATTATCTTACAAGAAAAGAAAGGTTACGTAACAAAACAATCACAGAACGAGGAAATTTACAGAAGCAATTTAGTGAGAAAAACGAAAGGGATTTGTAACGTTCCCCGAAAAAAAAATATTAAAAAATCAAAGCACATAACATAAAAGCAGATATTCTTAATATTTAAAAGTTTGAAATTCTCGGCACTTTGTATCGAGACTGTCAAATTTCAAAAACAACTGTTTAATCGGGTAGGTAACACAAAATCTTTAACACGTAGTATAAAAAAATAGATATTATTTTTATCTTTGGCGGAATCGTAAGCTAATAAATCAGATTATTAAAAAAATATTACCGCAATATATTTCGGGATACAATCCAAATTCAGAAATAATTCGCCTTACTTTAAGTAGTAAACGATTTGTAGTAATATTTAACACAAACATCATAATTTATAAGCGTTTTTCTAGCATACTAAATCACGAACAATACTGCTTACAAAATAGATTCACTTTATAAAATATGTTACAAAAAAAACAAACATTCTTTTAATATAAATAAAAAAAATATACAAAATGATCCTTTATATCTAGCTTGTTCTTTAAATCAAAAAATGAGGCGTTTATGGGTTTGGCTACTTTTTATTTAATATTGGCATTTAATTTCAACTTTTGTCTGAGCGTTGGAGTAAAATTTTATAAAAAATTTAAGTTTCAAATAAATATCAGTAATCTAGAAAGAGATAAATACACAAAATAATGCAAGTTACAGTAAAATTAATGTATGCAGAAATGAATTACTATTGAAAGGCATCCCAAGAGGCAAAATTGCCAAACAGTCCTGCTTGATGATTACAAAGAAGTACGCGCAAAATTGTTGGCAGGTAAGAATAATGACCAAGTTATAATAGTTTAATTTAGTTTAGTCGTGGTTACGGGAGAGTGTTTTTTGTTGCTCCCGTATTTTTTTATTTAAAATACAAATATAAAATGGGTAGACCAAAAGATAAGAACTACTGTGCGGAAACGAATAAATTGCTAAGGTAATTTAATTTAGGAAAAATGAGACGAAACATGGCTTGCAAATTTCAATTGGAAGTTATCGTTGCCAAGTATAGGCTGCAACAGGAATACCAAACACGGTATTTCACAGTGTTAGCAATGAGACTCATAAAGTAAAGAGAGAGGTGAGCAACCTTGTATTTCATTTCTGAAAACATCTAGCGGAATGAGTCGTCCTGGTGGTTTCATTTCAGAAGAGCAGAAACAAATAATTAAGAATAACGAAATAATTTTCATGTAATAAAAAAGCTACGGCCGACTTAAGTATTTTTTAAAAGAAGTACGCGATGCACAAGTAGATCGGGGTAATTAAGATGTCTAGGTTGTAATAGTTGTTGTTCTCGTATTTTTTTATTTAAAGTAAAAATTTAAAATGGGTAGGACCAAAAGGTAAGAAAAAATACTATCCGGAAATGAATAAATTGCTACTGTAATTAGATTTATAAAAATGAGGCGAAACATGGCTTGCAAACCCTAAATGTAAGTTATCGTCGCCGAGTATTGGCTGCAACGGAAATATTGAACTAAGTGTTTCACAGGATATTGAAATAATTTTCATAATACTGCCGAGTTTAAAAGCAGTTTTACAAAAGTACGCGATGCACAAGTAGGTTTTGAAAGTGGGCAGTCAACTTTAAGAAAAGTACTCCTTATCATGTTTTCAGTGGGAAAAAGCATCCGATAATCGAGACGGTAATGAAAAGATATGATATAATGTAAGATTAAAGCGTATAGAGTTTTTGAAAAAAATAAAACAGTATCGCAAGGAAGAGATATTATTTACACTAATGAAACATATTTGCATAGTTCCCATTCTACGATGTACACAATTTGGTTTAAATCGGCACTCGAAGTCGCGCTAGTGTTCTGGAAGTGAGGGACGTTGCAAGTGTGCCTTTACAGAGCTGCCAGATGGTATAATTGAATACAAAAAGTAAATATGTAATATAGAGTAGTTATCTTATGAATCATTTTATAATTCTATACAAAAATTAAAATTGAAATGTAAGTTCACTAATGTTAAAAAAATATATCAAGAGGTTAAACGTTTCTTAATCTTAAATAATTTTTTAGCATAAGTAAAAGTAAAGGTTGTTCAATAATTAACTGGTATCGTTTTTTTATCCTTATCCTTTAACGTCTATTTACTATATTTCCTATTTTTAAGTAAGTCAAAGTGTCAAAAAACTATTTCATAACAGTTTTTTTAATTTGAATAATAAGATTTGATTTCGTATAATTTCAGTGACCCAGCGGTAAGTTGGTTCTACTGGCAGCCCTTTCATTAGTAATTTATTTCAACGACCTTAAGTCTGTAATAATAGGATTGTTTCTACAGCAGTTTCTTACAGTTTGACAACATTGTGAATGTGCATATGCGGTTGTGTACTGTTTGCAAGAACATTTATAAATCTTCGATTATGTTTAATGTAAACCTAACACAAATAAAGCTGATCCAACTATTACAAACGATTTGTTAATACTGCAAGGACACCCAACTTTGAGAGAGTTTGGTTTGGTCTCTGCAGAAACGCTAATTTTCAACTGCGCCTGCTCCGTACGTTTACAAA
This sequence comes from Agelastica alni, assembly GCA_950111635.1. NCBI lineage: Eukaryota > Metazoa > Arthropoda > Insecta > Coleoptera > Chrysomelidae > Agelastica > Agelastica alni. The sequence continues at coordinate 18,002,617 of OX467712.1, forward strand.
CCATTTGTAACTGCTGCAGAAACAAACTTGGTATATTTTCATAACTGGTACTGGTAACAAAATAACAAAAAACAATAAAACAGTGGCCACTCTTCATAATCATTGATTAATTTAATTTAAATACACTGCAGGTAGTCGAGGAAAATTTACTGAATACATATACCTTGTACTCTATAGTTAGAGTACAAAGTGGTTTATATTCTAACGGCAAAGAAAGAGTAAAATATTAATTATAGTAACACATTTTTACTTTCGTTCAGGTTTGGTGTGTTAAAAGCAAAACTCTTCGTCAACCTGAACATTGCACGCTTCTGTAAACCTCCTCATCACAAGGTGATGAAAAAAATCAAAAAAAAATATTAAGACGCCTATCACTATAAAAACAGCACTCGACATCTGTGTGTTTATGTCCATAATTTACATTAGAGTGAGAGTGTTTCTTGATTTCATTTCTTTATTTTTTTTTGAACTTTGAACACATTAAAGCAGTCGACTCGGCTTTGGAGGGCTTCACGGGCTTCAGCTTTGTTTCACCCGTTTCCTGGGAGGCCCTATGGGCGGCATTTGTTGTGTCGCTAATGCTCTAAACGCTTCCGCTATCAGATGAGGGTGTGTTTGGATCATCGACTTCCAACCGGTTGTCTCCATCACGTCCGTCGCATGCCTGGAAAACAAATTTCGATTTTTATTAACGGTTTAACATTTTCAACCAAAAATAGCAATTAAATCACTGTCCGTTAAGAAAATACTCGTACAGTAATGTATTCACGAGAATTTATCATGCTTAATTTTTAAATATAGCTACAATTTTACATTCATATAGCATCAAGAAACAACTATTTAATCAATTTAGATCGATTCTTTTTATTAATAGAATAACGCGTTAATAAAATTTAACTTTAAGACACATAATGGGTGAAAAGTGAAATCGAACTTACGTATTTATAAAATCTATGGCTTGAGCTTTAAGCTGGTCGGCGCTGTGCAAATCGGCTAGTATGAGAGTTTCCGCTGCGTTGTCTATTGATAAGTTTGTACATAACGCTTCCTCACACATCACCTTCAGCCTCTCAAGGGCGTACTACAAAAAAAAAATATTGCATAACAACTAGTTTCGGCATTAAATCCATCTTCGGGCTAACAATCGATAGACCACATAAACTTTTTGAAGTAAAACTTCTGATCCGCAACCTTTTTGTGTGACGGAAATTGGTGGAGGTAAACACTGTGTCCTGTAGAGTGGGAGCAGTGTCTCGCTTGCCTTTGGGTATCGCTTTCTTTCTTTCTCTTTGCGTATACTGCGTTCAGGCGGCGTGTTGTATGTGTATATTTTCGGGAATTTTATCTGTCAGAGACAGTGTAAATATTGTTCGCGAAAAAGTGTATAAATTTTTGAAGGACGTCAAGCTAACCTATCTTTTATTGGGGGAGTTATTCGCAAGTTATAAAGGCAATTTTTCGCGAATAAAATTTTAACACACACTGACAATCATTTTTAAATTTTATTTTATTGTTTAAACAAATTTGAATTCTAAACACAATCTTATTTTATGACATCTATTTGTCATGTAATCATAATATGTTAAATTTTGACAAATATATTTAAATGACGTTTCTATAAATAAGTACCTAATTTGGATAACCTCCAAATAAATGTTAAATCAACTAATAAATTTTTACTGAATTTTAATTTAACACACATATCTGCTATTTTAAAATAATATCAGCTCTTGTGCTTTATACGTCATACTTGTATGGTGTACCGTAACATTTTGTTAAACAACTTGTCTCGGCATTAAATCCATCTTCAGACTAATAATCGATCAAACAAACACACGAATTTTTTCTTTTAAAGTATTGAAATTTTATTCACAGTGTTCGTCTATGTCTCTTATAACTCGTAAGTAGCTATATGGTGTACTGTACTATGTTGTCGAACAACTAGTTTCGGCAATAAATCCATCTTTAAAGTATTGAAAACTATCTCACGGTGTTGGTCAATGTAATTTATAAGTCGTACTTACATGGTGTACCCCGCACCATGTTGTTGCGTAATTAGTTTCGGCATTAAATCTGTCTTCATACTGATGATAACTGATACACCACATGAACTATTTCATTTAAAGTGAAAATTTGTCCATAGTGTTCGTCTAATCATAGTAAAACTAGGGGGGCGGTATTTTTAAGTATTTCAAACTTATACCATTATACACCTGAAGATGGCTTTAAATGAACAGTTCGTAGTCTCATTTTGGTTTATACTAGAACTATCTATTTGGCTAGGAAATAATTCGGAGCACATTTCTTTGACTGAATTGCGCCTTGCCTTTCAAAATGATGTAATATTGTCAGAAAAGAAATATTTCAGTCGTAATTAATATTCAAAAGTCCATCGTAAAATATTTCAATAAAAAAAATTATCGACAGTTAGTTTACATCCTGTACGATAAGGTGAATGATACGACGAAATGATGGGAACACGAATTACCTTATCGGCTGCCGCCAGGAGATCGTCGGCCATCTTTTCGAGATTGGAGGCCTTCCCCGTATAGATAAACCTCAACATCTCTCTCAATACCTCGTGGTCCACGTCGGTAATATCGACTCGATTGTGTTTCCTCTCCTCCATTTCATGTTCGAACATCGCTTGGAAGACGGGGCTCCGCGCTAAAACATAAAACGTTGTAAAATGTGCGAAAATTTAACATAAAATGCACAAGTTTAAAATTTTTATTTTTAAATTGTTATTCTAGTTCAACGAATGAATTTACCTGCCAATATCGCCTTGTGAGCTTGAAATTCCCTACCGCCGACAGACAATGTGACATCGCTGAATTTCTGATTTTCAAACAATAATCCTAAATCATCCGATAATCTACATTCTGGAACCTTAAATTGTATTGTATTCGACTGGCCAGAAATATTTACACTATCCGCTACTACACTAACCTAAAAGAATAAAACAAAGTAAAAATAACACATTAGAAGACAAACAAAGTAAGAATTTATTTTAGTTTATTTGGTTAATAGCGGCCATTCAGTCGGTTGCATATGCAATCTTCGCAGCATCGCAGACGTTTTAACAAAGTAGGGATCATATATGATATAATAATATTACTAAATTGCAAGCAGATCACATCCCCACATGATACTGAGATTGCTAGTACCTGTAAAAGGTACTCTATATCTCAATCTAATAGGGTGTGGAAACTTCAGGGGGCGATTCTGCATGAAAAAATAATGACAGTTTGACTTATAAATGTAGTTCCGCAAATACTTTGTATCAGAGATACGGGGTGTTGTTTTTCTTAAAAAATGACGATTTATTTATTGCTCCGAAACCCGTCAAGATATGCAAATGAAATTTGGTGGGTTTTAAGAGGTAGTTATTGCGCATTTTTTGACACGCTATTGAAAATTTAATGTTCATCATTGGCGCGCATACGGATAATGATCCTATTTTTTTTAAAAGAAAAACATGATACGCCACTGAGATATTTCAATTTAAAATTCATGTTTGAATTCCTCGGTAAATTTGTAACAAAAAATCTCTCTTGCCTGTTTTTCGTATAGGGCGCCGTTTATATGCAAAAAAATAAAACAAGAACTATCTAATACAATAACATTAAACGAGAACCCGTATCCCCTGCGGACGTACGTTTATATAGCAAACTATCAATATTTTTTATGCAGAATCACCCCCTGAAGTTTGTCGCACTTATTTATTAACACCATGTATCTTCGGAACGTTTCTTATTGTACGCAGACGTGATAGAGTACATGTAGACGCATGCGCATTAGGCTCACAGTTAAGCAGAACGGAGTGAAAAAGTCATATCGTTAGCACCGTAGTGAATTGGCCCTATCTCAGATAAAAGCAAGTTTGGTAGAAATAATAAATAATGTCATTTGTTTAGTGCTACGATTTCAAGTTTCGTTGACGTATGGTTTATGAGAAAAAAATTTATATTTGTAAACAATGGCAAGAATTTGATTTTAAAAACAAGGTGTTTCAGAATACAGTGAATCTTAAAGAATTATCAACGACATCACAGTTAATTTTTTAAAACTGTTCGTTTACATTATATGGGATGATGAAGTAAATTACACACACACACACAAATGAATCAAAAAGTTCAGATAAAATTAACAAAAATTCGTTTGATTGTGTCATACCTGTTTACATTTTCTTTTATTTTTCATTAGATATATTTTTTGTAAATTCTATAACTATATTGACTAAAATCAATCGAGAAATACTGACAAAATGAGTAAATTACTGTAAGTAAATAAAAGTCGCATTAACTTTTTACCGTTAATGAGTTTTTTCTATTGCTTTTGATTCATCGTTATTTCATTATTTTTGTTAGTATAGTTTTAGTGCAGGTCATTTTATAAATTATATTCACTACATATCCATTTTTTTACTTTCGCCTGTCATAGTTTTGTAATCTAATGATAGATACGTTTTTATTTATTGATTATTAATAAAATACGATCCATCTATTTTATTAAAGTAGCGGCAGTCCAGTTAAAAAGTTTCGGTATCGAACCCCCACCCTCTGTCCTTAATTTAGAAGTGTAAGACTTTATATTTTTGACTTGACTGTACCCCGTATCATCTATATTGTTCAACACATACTGTGAAATGTTTCGTACTCATGCATAGTCGTGATCGGTGTATAGTTATGAAAGCTCTGTAAACATCTCGTCGTTTATGTTTATATTAAAAAAATTAGGGCAAATAAAAATTTAAAAAAAAAAGTGCTCGATAAAAGACAAAACATTGCAACAGCACTTTGTTAAAAAAACATTGAATGATTCAACAAAACAAGATTATTTGAAACCTAACCTCTGCGAAGGAAGGCGTATTGTCGAAAAAAAAATATTTATGTAGTATTAGGCAAAAATTTAAAATGTGGATGTGAAGAAGTTCTTTCGAATATATTATGTGTAGTTGACGAAACACATTTATGATTGAAGAAAATCAGTGAGATACAATATTTCTGTTTAATATATGATAAAGGTTATTTATAACCATTTAAAAATATTTCTTCTATCAAGTAGGTAAATTTTACTTGTCATTCCTGTTTTGTTTTATGTTTCATAAAAGATATAGGTATGGCTAAAAATAAGTTTTGTACTTGATTATTTAAATTATAATAAATAAATAAAGTGTTGCATAAGATTAATATTTTTATTTTATTCAAATAGGTAGTTGTTACCTAATTAAAATTTTGGGCCAACTTCTTTTTAAATTTAAATTGCTTCATATTATCGCGCCTTTTTCTTTTGTTTCGATATATTCCCCGTCACTATGTTGCCACATCATTTTAACGCAACAATCTTAATTCTATCCGCTGAACATATTCTTACAAATTATTATGTTCACCAAAAAAGTGTGGTCAACAATTATTGTCAATTTTTTAAAAACAATTCTAGATATATAGTTCTAACAGGTGTTAGATATTCATAAAAATGTTTTTTGTGAACAGAGTTTAAATTTTAAGGTTAAATGTATTCTGCATTTTATCATTTATAATCTAATAATAATCAAGCAAGTATTAAATTTTTTCAATAGTGAGGCATTCACATTAAAAAATGATTAAATTTAAAATCACGTATAAAAGTATAAAAATACTTACTTCACAAAATATCGTTAATTTGTCGTCTGGGAGAAGGCCATTAGCTTCGTCCAACAGAAAATCCCTCCTTATAAATTTTTTAAAGCCCCAGTCTTTTCCTTGCACAAACCTATACGCTCGTTGGCTTTCCATGGCTTTTGTCTCTTCGCGCTTCGCGTTTAATATACTAAATTTAAATTTGGCTCTAACTTCACTTTTATTGCACGACACTAATAACAAATATAACGATAAATAGTCTTTGCTTTCTTCGTCCAATCCTTTGGGATTAACTCTCAAACACCTAAACAAAAATTACAATATTAATTTTCCAACTATAAAAATACATACTATTCTAGAATTTATAAACGAGCTGACAACACTGGTCAATTCTTTCGAATGCAAATTAACTCTTATTTTATTTATAATGTAAATTCCAGTTTTATCGTACTCTCATATTTTCCTTATTACCACATTCATGAAATTATTAAAGTTGGACAGTAAAAAGATTAGTAATGATTTTGCAACATTTAATCTAACCTAACCTAACCTAAAAAAATATTTGTAAATATATTACCATTTTAATTTATCGTTGGCGCCTGCGGAAAACGTTGAAGATTTTAAAACTTCACCCATTTCTTCCCGACAAAAACTAAAGTTGTTTATGGTCCACATATAACTAAATTTCACTACTTTAACCTGCAACAACAAAAGGAAGCATTAAAAATAATACTCACATCTAGGAAACATTTAAATTTCTAACTTTCTGCAAAGCAAGTAGATATCCAATTCCTGGAGAAATTTTATCAGATATATCACTAAATATTGTTAACATTCTTTTCATTTTTGCTAATTTAGAATCATCCAACACAAATCAATCGACAAAAAATAAAGAATAAAATTTATAAATGACGCTTAAAGTACCGTCATTTGTTTCCATGGCGACCTAAAAATCTGACATAAAATTCACTTCAAAAATATCGTAAATATAAACAAAAAAGTTCCTAAATGACAATGAAACTAATACCTAATAAGCAACTGGAAAATTGGTCCTTTCAAAATAATATTTCAATACAATATCTATTTATGGTACCTATACATGTTCGAATTGGTGATCATGCACATTTTATTTTTGTAACGTCTGTTGCCGAATACATTAAAGGTAAAATAATAAACTTTCTTTGCAAAATACATACTAAAGATCAAATTTTGTAAGTAATACATAACAATATGTGCATAAATTATAACAATACGTTTGTTAAATTCAGTTTTTATTCTGAATGTACGTAGCTCTGGAAGGTCGTTACTAAATTGACATTTGACTTTAACAGAACCGGCTTTGACCCTTTTTTTAATTTTACTAGTTTTTCGTTAAAAAAAAAGAAGATTAAAAAATTAAAATAAAATGAGTTTGTGGCTACCGTGAAAATATTTTGATGAGTATATTTTATGCGTGTAAAAATAACATGTAATTTTTTACTCAAACCATGGAAATAACCTTTTGCAGTATAAACTATTGATTTTTTATTAGCTAAAGTAAACATTTAAAATAAGTTTAAACGTCTAGAAGACAGAATTGACCCACTGAATGGCATCAAACGACTCCAATAAAAAAAAATTAAGCCATCTACTGGGCAAACAAAGCAAAGCGTGGGAATAATAGAAATACCGCGCCCTAATAAATGTTACCGAATTAAATTTGGATGTTGTAACGCTTTTGTAAATTACAATGAGAATATAACAATAAAACAAATAGTAAAATGTACAAAGTTTAAATCACCTCTGGGTGACCTTCCCATATCGAATAAGTGGATATCCAATTTTACCAATAAAACTTATCGCTCAAGTACATTCAATGAATTTGAACCCATCTCACATTTAGATTAAGATAGATGCAACTGCTCAGGTATGCTGAAACTTATACTGGGTAACATGCACGTGGTTTCGAATGGGCAAAGAGGATGCAAAATTAACTGGGAAAATTTAATATTTTGAAAAAGTTGGAGAGTGGAGATTTACCGTTAAAAATTATTATTTGTATTCTTATTTAAAAAACCTTCACTTTACTTGCAATGCTTTAATACGATTATACAGAGTGGGCCACAGAAAACAGTCCACCCCGATATTTGGCAGAATTTATTAGAATTTTAAGAAATGCTGTCCAAGAAGGACACATTTTTACGATACAGATATCTGTCATTTATCGACCCCCTTCCTTCCAAAAATGGAACGCAACGCTTATGTTTTGATAATGTGTCAATTTTTTCTGTCATACTGTCATATCAAAAAATCGTTCTGCATTTCAATATACAATGTTGAAAGTATTCAAAAAATACCTAAATTGATTTACTAATATCAATGTTAAACACTGTCTTGGTATCAAATTACTATTTTTTTACAAAATTCGTTTCAAATTCAAATGTAATAGAAAAATTATCACAATATCAAAACATAGGCGTTGCGTTTCTTTTTTAAGAGGTGATGCACTTTAAATTAATTAGGACTTTTTGCAAATATGGTGTAAATATCGAAAGAAAATCATAGATGATCATAAGCCTGAATACTCCATCTAAATGCCTTTCTACATACATACATACATGTAGTCACGCCTTTTTCCCGTAGGGGTAGGCAGAGACCACTTCCTTCCACTTTCGCTACGGTTTTTACACACATCTTTTGCTTCCTCTACTTTCATCAGTGCTCTCATACATGCTCGTCGGTTGTTGGTACTCTTTACCTAGCCTTTCTTCAAAACAATGTTGATCTGATCGAGATATGTTCGCCGAGGTCGACCTCTACCGACTTGTCCATTCACACTCACACACATAAACTTATTTCGTCAATCTTCCTTTATCCATCCTTTCTACGTCTCCAAACCATCTAAGCATTCCTTTATCTATCTTTGTAAACAAATCTTTTACACCACAGCGTTCTCTTATCTCACTATTCTTTACTTTATACAACCGAGTCACTTCGGCTATATTTCTCAAACTACTCATCTCCGCAGCATTAATCCTATTTTCATGCTTCTTCTTCCAAACCCAAGATTCACTACCATACATAAGTGTAGGAACCAACACACCTCTATACAGTGCCCCATTCATTTGTTTTCCTGCCAACACCCTTCGCTCAATGTCATTGTCATACTTTCCATCTCTCGTAAACTTTGAACACAAATTCTTTTACTTTTTCCACTCTTTCTCCCTTAATCAGAACTTTACAGAGTTTGTCATGCTTTCTTCTCTTTTAAAAACCATTACTTTCGTTTTGCTTACATTTATTTTCATACCTTTGATTTTCAGGGCATCATGCATAACATTAACTATCGCCTGCAACTCCTCTACAGATAACGAGTTGCAGGCGATGATTAATGTTATGCATGATTAAGAATGATAGGAATTAATCCTATTTTCATCTAGATATCAAAACATTAATTCGGAATCTATGGTAAATCTAACCGATTAGTATTCCTTAACACGATGCTTAGTAAGAGTGAAATCTTATAAAGCACACAAAATATCTAACCCACACTTTAACCTCGCCATAAAAAACGCACAAAAACGGGTCGTCCTCAATTTACACGTACGTATACGCAGACATCATCAGTACCCAAACGCTTCAGCCGAGATTTCTTTTTTTCTTTTCTTTTCATTTCATTCTTTTTGTTCGAAAATGTGTAGGCAAGGGCTGCCAACTAAGAATGATTATTTTGGGGGTCATCAAGGCCCATTTTCTTTCGGAGGATGAGAGAGAGATCAACACATAGGCGCATCATTGTACCAGACTTGTTTTCGAAAAACGTTGCTTACTAAAAAGTGTGCTTTTCTTGCAGCAAATTGTGAAAATATGGAATCAAGTGTACCCCTATTAATAGGTTAAAATATTAAGCTACTGCTCAGAAGATGCTAATATGACCTTTTTTTGTTCTTACATTATTCTGGACATTATGGCGAGATCGTTTGAGGAGTGGGGAACCAACAATCTTGTTCAGTTCAACGCCCAGAAAACACAAAGCGCCACGTTTTCCAAGAAAGTAAATTCCTCAAATCATCCCATCACAATGCCCGGAAATACTCTTGAACTAAGTCCCTCCATCTCGATTTTGGGAGTCACGGTGTCCAATAACATGTCTTGGCATGACCATGTTGCTAACATCGCAAAGTCGGCAAGCCAGAGGCTAGGTTTTCTGTGGAAAGCCAGAAAGTTTTTTACTCCTGATCAACTGTTGACGACGTACAAGGCTCAAATCCGACCTCTACTGGATTGCTCGCACATTTGGGGTTCAGCACCAAGGCATTCTCTACGTCTTCTAGATTCCATTCAGAAAAGGGCCATTCGGTTGATAAACAGCTTAATTCTCACAGATACCCTTCACCCACTAGAACATAGAGGAAGAGTTGCAGACCAGACATTACTCTACAGATATTTCCATGGCAGATGCTCCAGAGAAATAAAAACTCTTGTACCACCACTGGCCACATTCGGCCGAAGAACTCGGCACGCTGATCAGTCTCACACATTTACTCCCAAGATTGATAATACATGAACCAATCCCCATCAAAAATCCTTCTTTTACAGGGCTGCGAAAGAATGGAACAAGCTTCCAAAATTAGTTTTTCCAGAGAATTATGACATGCAACTTTTTAAAAAGCGGGTTCACAATCATCTCCTTTCTATAATCCCTCTCCCTTCTAATAGTCGCAGTGCGGGCCGTCCGCGGCCCGCACAATCTACCCTTTTTGCGACTATTTTCAGTAAAAAAAAATATAGTTGTGCACAGTTTCCGAAACTACTACATTTTTGTTTGATTTTTGCTGCTTATTAATTATTCTGTACATAAATTTACATTGTTCTAGTTAATTTATTTTACTTAGTTACATGACTCTTAACTCTCTGTATAGGACCTCGGCATGCGATAATTGTTCATAATTGAACATAACCTTCGAAACCTTGTTTTGTAGTATTTGCATTTTTTTAATTCCACAGCCACATCATCCAATTGTAATGAGAAAATTAGTTTGGATATTTAATTCCTTCAATGAACATACACCCTAAATAGTGCAATTTGTTCCGTTTTAAATGTAAGTGGCCATTTTCTCTCATTGGGATTACTTGAAAAATTGGTCTACCATTTATATTTTTAGCATTACTTAGTCTGAAGATATTAAATTTAGCGATAATGTCTGTAAAACTCGCGAAGTTAATTAAAAATGGCTGCTTCTCAAAAATGGATAAATAATAGTAAACTAAAAATTAAGGTTAATTTGTCGAATTACGGCTCCACCTCGAAAGTGTTTCAAATTTTTTTATATCGTTCTTTACCACTAGTATGTAGTAACACAAGTAATAATATTAAGGAGGCGCATGGCTTTGGACCCCTAAAAAATTAAAAGAGTGATAATATTAAATGCATGATTTAAATGATATTATCCCAGTTCCCAGTGGGTCCCAGTGAGTTCCAATCGTAACGACACACAAAGGTTTACAGTTGTAGGGGTCTTTTCTAATACGTCCCCACATTTTTATTCTTCACCAGGTAATGTTGGTGTTAGGTTAGGACGATAGGCTAGGTTAGACTAATTTTTTTACTTTTACTGCCTCAATTAATACCGATTATTATTATTAGTCTAACCTTACCAACACCAACAGTACCTAATGAAGAACTTTGAAAAAGCGGAGACGTATTAGAGAAGACCCCAATATTTAGATTGCATTAAAACTTTGAGAAAGTATAGTCTTCTACTCGCGTATAATGATGGCTATTATCCTCGAGAATAATAGCAGCTATCATTATACGCTCGTTGAAGAATATAGGGGTCTAAAGCCATGCGCCTCCTTAATATTACTTGTGGTACCACATACTGGTGGTAAAGAACGATAGAAAAAAATTTGGAGCACTTTCGAGGTGTAACCGTGATTCGACAAATTTACCAAAATTAACAAGCAACCTGAATATTTTTTTTAGATCACGTCCATGGATTGTCCCTAAATGAACAAAATCAAATATTTCAGGAAAGGAACATTCATCTAGTGAATTATTTTTGGCTAGTTGTTTAAAATGGTAGTAAAAAAGGAATATTTTCGTTGTAATTAAATTCACATTTACACGGTATTTGAATATAGAACGTACACGTGCGTAAAAATCAACTCATCTCGGTAACTGTAAAATAATAACACGAATTTACAGTAGCGCTCGATGATAAGAACAGAAATATTTACCCAAGATGAATTCGTGCGTAGGGATACGCCGCTGAAAGTAGGGTCGCTCTTTGTCCGTTTCTAGGCGTGCGTGGCCTTATTTTCGAGGATCCCCTTTCATCTCTTTTCCCAACCCAAGCGCGAGTTCGAAGGTCCCGCCGACCCGACCACCGTCGCTTCTCAAGTTTAGAGCTTCGACCGTCCGCGTTGTCGAAATGGAAGACACAAACGAGCCATTGGTACGGTTAGGCCAGTTCATTGACGAAATTTAAAACTAGATGACAAAATAAATGGCGTCAACACTTTTACAAATTCATCTTATACGTGAAGTTTAACCAAATCGGAGCATATTTTAAGTAACTTTCACTGGTGGTCATTTCCAGGGTTGCCACCTGTAAGAAATAATAAAAACGTATTCTACTCAAAAACTATATTTATCGTAAAGCGTATTCAAACTGCAAAAGAACGATCGATCTTGCCAAAGAATCCTACGACACGAGAATATGCAACAAGCTTGTCAATGCCCCTCCTGGATCAAAGACCTTCCAAAGAAAAAGCGGATCTGCTGGCCGAAATGTTCAGCTCTAACTCAACCCTCGATACCAATGGAAAACAACCCCCAACGATACCCGAATTGGCGTATCATATATATTTTGTGACAGTTACCAAATATTTATGAAGCAGAAAATGTATTAAAATTGAAAGTAAATGTTAAAAACATATAAATTAATAGTTTTAAAAACGTTAAATAAATATGTTACATAATATTAAAATATTTGTTTAAAGATTTAAATCTTTGGTTTTATTATTAAAATTGTTGTTTTATCTACTAGGTAAGAACTTACTACGAGCATTAACTCTCCCTGTACAGCGCTTAAGATTATATGGACATAATCTACGGAGATAGAAAATGCTTTTTCAAATGGATCATTTCATCTACTTTTATCATTAAAATGAATTACCACAATAAAACATTGACAGACAATCTTTAAGACAATTTTTTGGACTGGACTATAAAAAAACGAGGTAAGAAAACTTCAAATATTTAGAGGACAAAGTTAATGTAAAAGGTGGACTCGTGGTAGACACAACTCCAACCATTATTTGTCGTTACAGGGTGTTTCTTGTAATATAAGCGTTTTCGCGAGGTTGATGGTTGAATATTACCGTCGTCACATTTATACATCTACGAAAATGTTGATGAAATAGAATTAAAATATTGATTTTTTCATTAATTTTCGACGCTTTTGATAATGCGAGGTTTCAAAAAATGTAATAAATATATTGACATTGTAAAATAAAAAACTTTATCTCTATAAACAATAAACGAACTAAAGGAAGGACCCTTTTAAGTTTTATATCAAAAGTGTAATTATTCTGACATTTGAAATTAAAATAATAAAATGATCAAAATTTCAATTAAAATGTGGATTCTTAAATCCAAAATTAATAAAGATATAAGATGAATTCGTCTTTTACCAACACAATTTTCTGATGACAGTCCTGTATGAAAGTAATACCAAGCTTGTAGAAAAATAATGCCCGCCCTTAAAGAAATTAATGCCAACCCTGAAAGAAAGTGATGCCAACCCATGTAAAAAAGTAATGCCCATCCATGTAAGCAAGTAATGCCAACCCATGTAAGCAAGTAATACCAACCCATGTTAGCAAGTAATGCCAACTCATGTAAGCAAGTAATGCCAACCCATGTGAGCAAGCAATGCCAACTCATGTAAGCAAGTAATGCCAACCCATGTAAGCAAGTAATGCCATCCCATGTAGGCAAGTAATGCCAACCCAAGTAAGCAAGTAATGCGAACCCATGTTAGCAAGTAATGCCACCTCATGTAAGCAAGTAATGCCAACCCATGTAAGAAAGTAATGCCATCCCATGTAAGAAAGTAATGCCATCCCATGTAAGCAAGTAATGCCAACCCATGTAAGCAAGTTATGACAAACCATGTAAGCAAGTAATGCCAACTCATGTAAGCACGTAATGCCAACCCATGTAAGCAAGTAATGCCAACCCATGTAAGCAATTAATGCCAGCTCATGTAAGCAATTAATGCCAACCCATGTAAGTAAGTAATGCCATCCCATTTTAGCAAGTAATGCCAACCCTGAAAGAAAGTGATGACAACCAAACTAATTTAAAAAAAAATGAGATGACTGTATTGTGGAAATATCTTTTTTAAACGACTTCTCTTCGTTGACGGATGTGTAACAATTAACAGAGCTCTATTAATTCATTTAAAAACTATGTAAATAATAACGAACGACCGAATTCTTACGTTATTTTTGAACGTTAACTAACGACCCCAATTAGCCAGCAAATGGGGTTAAGAATTGAGTCACATTCACTCGAAAATAATAATAATAATAATTGTACCGAATAAACTGAATCAGCGTCGAACGAAAAGGCAAAGAGAACGTATTCATCAATCGAAACGTTAACAATGCCTAGGATTGTCTAAATACGCGGTCATGGGCGTAGGCGCAGGGTTTTATAAAATAATAATAAAATAAACAACTTGGAACCAGTTAACGAAAATACCCAATTCAGTTTGGAAACAAAGTTTCCTCACTCCAATTTATAAATTTGGACCTGTGATTATCGTCCTGTGAGTAAGCAATCCGAAGTCACCAAATTAACTGCTTGATTGCTAAGAAACTTACTTATGACACTATAAAAATAATTAATGAAAATCAACATGGCTTCACTTCAGAAAGATCTACCCGCACCAATTTGGTTCTATATCAACATTTTTTTTACTGTAAAGAGGAAAAGTAACAGGTTGACTTTACCTATACTGACTTTTAAAAAGGACTTGATCGATTCAATCATGACCTTCTAATTGCAAAACTACCTGCGTTAGAAATTAACAGTAACTTTTTAAACTGGATCTGATCTTATTTGAGAGGTAGGACCGACTTAATGTGTTAAATATGCTGGTTCTGCGTCATCAGAAATCTGTCATATCTGGAGTTCTACCACAATGATCATCACATTTACATAGGTCCACTACTCTTTATAAATGATATATCAGAAGTAATACAACACAGCTGTTATTTAATGTTTGCAGATGACTTCAAATCTATAGGATCATTAAGTATACCTATGATACTTCTTCATCTAAATATACCTAAATGTTATCAAATCAATTTTTCGAGAATAAAGTCCGATTCAATATTCTTACCAAGGGAAAAATGTTAATTTTTCAATTGACATTTTAATCTTTATTTTCCCGCGCTGTCATTCTGTCGTTTTTGACGCCAAATGTGATGTTTACTAAGGGAAGTGTACAGTTTAGTGAAATTTCGATATTTGGACGGATATGTTTCTACCGTTGTCCATAGTCGCCATTCCGGATTCTCCAATATGCTGAACTCTCTGACCCTCATTTGGAAAATGATAAAAAGACAAATTAGGTTTTTTTTTTATACACAGAGTTACATCCAGGAACACAACAATTTGCTCTGCTGGTCATTTTCACTTTAAATAAATTATTAGTCACTATTAAACAACTATAATCTTCACACAAATGCACGCTTCCAGGTAATTAAACACAAAGCAATCACATTTGCTGGTCACGTGATATTAATGCGAGTTTATTCCGCCAGATGCTTAGCATTAAAACTCAAATGGCTGATAGTGCTCGATATCTTGGCATATCATTTGACTCCAAAGTAATATTTACTTCACGCATTAATAAATAATATTGTTATTAGCCTTCATTTAAGATCTTTAGATTAATTTTCCGTTTACACTTAAAAATATTGTTTTGCTCTTTTCCTCGATCAGTTACGAATATTATTGTATAATACAGTGTCCGTTTTATCAAGCGAAAATCAATAGAATTGAGAGAGATAAATTTATTAAGTCGTGTGCATTCAAACTAAGATTTCAGAGGAGAGATTAAGAATATTCTGACATTTTTATGGTTAAAACTTATCAAAATCGAAGAGCTGAAATAGATGTAAGATTTTTACACAAGATTACAAATGGAGCTGTAAGTTTTCTGAATTTAATCAAAGTTCTTCATTTGAACTTTTACAGCAATAGATATATTCGATACATCCACAGATTCATTTAAAAATCAAATGAGGCGAATTAATTTTCTTTAATTTAGTTTTAGTTGATTATGTTTTTATATTAAATGATCAGCAGTTAGTATATACATCATCTACAAAAGATTTGGGGGACATTTTTGATGAGCAACTTAGATTTGTTAACCACATAAACCAAATTAAAGTGAAATAATCCAAAACACTAGGTCTTATTTTATGTCATTGTAGAGGTTTTTCCATTGAAGCAATAAAACGGGTTTACTTAGCTCTAATAGTGTTTAAGTTAGAATATGCATGTATCATTTGGTCTGCGCTTTATAATGTTCACAGTGTAACTCTAGGAGTGCTAAATAAATTTATGAGATTTTTTTCTTTTAAATTGGGCCTTCAAGTACAGAACCATGACTATTCTGTTTTATTGCAAGAGATGGGTCTGAAATTATTGCAAACCAAAAGATATTACGCAGATTTATTTTATGCATTTAAGCTGCTCCATGGACAGATGACTTGTTCTGAATTACTCGAATCTGTCATCATTCATGTCCCGAATAAAAATATAAGACAGCCATTTATTTCATTTATCCTTCCATCATACAAATTATGGCAACCATACACCCTTATGAAGAACACTTAAGTTATTAGATGAAAAAAACATCAATATTCTCTCAAGTCTCTCAAGATGGTTGCAAAAATCATTGAATAATTTAAGTTGGTGATTGTTTATGCTGTATTGTATTGTTTTATGCTGTACGTAGTTATTCCGTATCGTCTTATTTTATATTATTATATGTTACTGTGAAATTTTACTTTGTAATGGAGTTTATCCCGTATGAATTAATTAATAAATTTATAAAAAATTACTGTTTAAGATAAAAATGATCTATGGAACAATAAAAATATAAAAACCAAACTTTTTGTACAGGGAATTTTTTGTGAGCATTACTCCTGACGTGGCGAAATTTGATCCAAATTATGTAGTACTTTGCCGACGACTTTTTAATGGTTTTTAGTAATAACTGCCACGTTTTGTCATGTTTACGATATACGAGTATGCAAGAAAATAAGAAGAGGTCGTCCACCGTCTAATATTGGGATGCCCTCGGTGTTTACAAGATGGGTCATGTACCCCGGAGAAAGCTATATAATTTGGGGACGACGGGAGAACGGGATTATTACTGTTACTAAAAAGGGCAATTTGTCTGGTCGGTAATGCCTCGCTTACAAACTCGCTCACTTCTCTGGAACACCGTAGAAAAGTTAGCGATTTGTCTCTATTTTATAAATATTTTCATGGGCGATGCTCTTCTGAAATATCAACAATTGTTCCTCCTCTAGCAGTTTCTTCGAGATTAACCCGTCAAGTTCAGTATCACACCCCTTCGTGGTAACTTTGGGAGACCTGCAGAACATCCCTCCAAAGACTTCTTCATTCAACGAACAGCGAGGCTTTGAAACACATTGCCTAGGGAGGTGTTCCCTGAGGCATACAACTTCCAGAAATTTAAGAACAACACCAATTCCTACCTTTTTTTTTTGGTTATCACGATGTTCTCCGAGCATTACAAGATATTCCTTTTCCTGGGAACCAAAACATAAAAAAAAAACTTAATAAAAAGATTTTTATTGCGTTTTTATACGATATCTCGTATTTTTATTAATCGACAACCCCAACGAACAAGGCAGGAACTCAAGATACGTCCGTTTTGAAAAATTCACACAGGCACACTCAGCAAAAAAAAAGATTCTTTCTTTATTATGGAAGTATCTCAAAGACCAATAGATCCAAAGTAATTTGAGAGGAACATAGACGCTCTCAATCCTATATCACAAAAATGGTGTATCTTAGGTGACGCCTAATATATCATTAGTAATTCACAGCCACCAAGATAAAAACAAATCAGTAAGTCGACATGACACATGACATATCTTTGTTCCCAGTACAAAAATATTGAGAATTGCCGGCATCAGATCTACTTATGTCCTAAAAACAGGAAAACAATTCAGATTCTAAATAAAATTTAATACTAATAGAAATAACCATTGTTGCTTGATCCTTTTGTCTATTAATCATCTTTTTATCAATAAAACATACTTTTCAACATATCAAATTATTTTCAATAATTTTACTGATATTTTTTTCAGTTTTTCAAAAAGAATCGCTGCTTTAGATTTCGAAGCACTAAAGTTACCTCATTATTACAAATTACAGTTCATTGGTTTGAACACTTAAAAGGTATTATATCTAGTTACCACCTTGTCCGTTGACATTTTTATTAATTTTTTGATGCTTGTAACTAGGCCTTGATTTTGTTTGCATATTTGGAGCTATTGTTATCATTGTAAATGTTATGTTTTTTTCACATTTTTAATTTTGTGGCTCAGCAGCCTTACTTTTTTCTAAATAAATTTTTCCACATAAAAATTATCTTTTTTTACCTCTCCTGTAAAAACGCTTAAAATGAGATATCGATATTCGTTGGGGGTGTCGAAATATACGCAATTGAAAAAGAGTTTTACGATCCGGCCCCGTTGTCTGTCGCGACAGCGCATCGACCACAATTTGGGGTGAAAATTTAATGAGCCAATACACAGAAGACACTGGATGATTCTAGAGTTTCTTTGAATAGTGCCGATTATTCGAGAACGTTGAAGGTATTTAAACGAAATCATAGATCGAAGATTTTAAGTTTAGTTTTATAAGTTTAAGTTAAAGTTAGTTTAAAGTATATAATCAATGCGTTCTCCCTGTCCTCACCTATGGATCCCAAACATGAACACTTACACAAAAAAACATGAATAAAATAACAAAAGCTCAAAGATTAATGAAAAGACAAATGTTACATGTAAAACTGGTAGATAGAAAGAGAAACGAGTGGATAATAAATAAAACGAAATTAAGAAATGTTAGAAAAGAGGTAGTAGCAAAACTAAAATGGAAATTCGCCGGTCACAATATCAGACAAAAAGACGACCGATGTATTCTAAACTGGAGACACTGTGAAAATAAAAGAAGTAGAGGAAGACCCCAAATGAGGTGGGCGGATGACCTGAAGAAGCACTCTGGAACTAGATGGATGAACATGGCGACTAACAGGGAAGGGGGGAAAAGACTTAGGGAGTCCTATGTCCAAAGATGGACCGAAGAAGGCTAAATAGATAGATAGACCTTAGAGGGCAGTGTTCAGTGAGGAGTCCCGTCACCAGTTTCAAGTCTTTCTTGTCCAACTCGATAAGCTGTTTAGCTTTCCTTGGCGAAAGGCTTACTAGCCTTTTCGATTGTCTTTGTCCTGGCACTTTATGCTAGTGAGATTTCATTTCATCTGTTTGCCAGCGTCGAACCTCTTTTTTAAGTGTTAAAAAGTGAGGTTGTTATACTTCTTCTTCTTTAGGTGCCCTGTCCTCCTCGGACGCTATCTGAACCTTGTCTACAGCTCGGCGGAACAATGTGGTAGATTAGGAGTGAAAAATTAATATGAAAATAATGCAGGTACCAGAACCAAAAATAGTGAAATAAGTCAATAAAAATGCAGGTAATCATTGCATATTAAATTTATTAAACATAAAGTTTCAAAAGCAAAGAAATTACAAGAAAAATGTAAACACATAAAAAGGGTACCATTAAGAAAGGAAAAGTGCTATAAATATTACCAAAGCATACAGAAACACGACAGTTGTTAATCATAGGTATCAATAATTGGAAAGATACAGTCAACAAATTCAAAAGGACTGACTACACAAATGAAATAAGAAATATCCGAAGTGGTCTCCGTGGGAAATTAACAAATTTTTTGAGGGCATATTAAGTAATTTTTTAAGAAAAAAACATTAACCGAAAATAAGTTGCCAAATCTGAAAGCAATAGGTAAAAACTGCCATCCAATGGAAACGTTGGATATGTTCTTCTTCGGATTTTTATTACCACAGCAAGAGAAAAGAGAATTAGAACAATTTTAGTAGTATTTTAAAGTAATTTAAAAGTAAAAATAAAATTTATTGTGAAGAAATACTGGAATAAAAGTTGTTAGTTAATGAGAGTTTAGAATTACCTAACCCAAGGAGAAAATATCGTAACAAGTGTTTTGATAGAAAATACGTGGAGGATCGTGCAGATTTCTTACTTTCCAGAAATTTTACCAGATAGGGAACCCACAAAAATGTGGGATTTGATCTTTTAAACGTTTCGTTCTCCTGTAACACTGTTTCGTACATTTAAATGATCATTATCGTTTTATCGTGTTACTTTAGTGAGATGCGTTTTAAGTTCCGACCTCCATATTGTAATTTTTGCTTTAAATGAGCAAGAAGTCGCGTAGATGGGTGAACGAATATCTACGCGCCAATGCGTAAGCCAAACGACCTACATTTCGGCAGTGATAATCGCCGTACCGTGAGTGGTTTCGTTTTCAATTTCAACCCACTTTCTGACCAGACGTAATAATTCGAATTCTATACATAACAAAAAATAAATTATAAATATAAATTTTGTTTCAATTGTTTAAATGATTAGTTTACGATAGAGTCAAACGGTTGTCGTATGCAGGGGCGCGCCAAGCGATGCGAGCGCCTGTGAAAAATATAATTTTACACCCCTTACCCCTTTTTCAGTAGAAATTTATACATGCGTAGTTACACATAAATAAAATTAAAATATGTGTTAATACTGTTACGATTTCTTGAGTCCGTCTCTGTTGACCCTTTCTTTCGCGACAGTGCGTCGGCCACAATTGTGGTACTGTTGGCGCGGAGAACAAAAGGAAAGCTCCCGCAAATTCTCGACGCTTCGAAAGGGGTCTGCCGCCTTCGCGAAAAAGGTCGAAGTATGATTTACAGGTATAAAAAGGACAGTTTTAGTTTTAAAGTGTTTATGATTCATAAAATTTAAATAGGTAGTTAAAAAAAGTTGTATATCCAAGTGATTTATAAAAGTAGCATTTATTATATTGGAATAAACATTGTTTTGTTACTGTAACGAGAGTTTTAAATCGCCGAACCCAAGAAGGAACTAAAAAATTCATATCACTACCTATATTTAATTTTGATAGTGATACATATTATAAAGGGTACACACAACATTGAAATAATCGCTATTTCTTATCTAATTTTGAAATGATATATATTACATGTTAATTTATATACCCTATAATATATAATCTATAATTTTAAATTATTACTATCATTTGATGTTTGCACATAAAGGTAATGAAAATTTCCGAAAGCTCAATTAAAAAAAAAGTGTACTGATTTTAATCAGCATGATACCTGACTACTCATCCCCATAACATTTAGAAGATCTTGACAAGTCTTAGACACAAGGATTAACGAAAAATGTAAAAAAAGCAAAGCAATACCAAAACTGAGAAAACAATAAAAATGTTACATAACAGAAAAAAAAACAAAATAACTAACTCTATTTGTGTAGTCCACGTGTTTGTAAAAATGACAATTGCAAAAATAACGCGCATGCGCGTTCTGTTGTATAGGAGAGGAGCCGCGTTGCATAGACATACTCAGCAAGAGTTACCCATAGCGCGTATGCTATTGGCTGTGCCCAGTCATAAGTGCGAGCTTAATGGTTCAAGGCAGCCCCAATAAGTTCGCACCGGCTGCGCAGGTATAATTGGTACACGGCATACGCGTCTGATGTTTCGTGTTTCGTGACGGAAAAATCTTACACTCTATTTCGCCTAGCCCCCACCCGTACAGATATTGTTTGCATTAAAAAATATTGTTTAAAACAAAAAACAACAAAAAAATTATTGATTCAAGTTTAATTTTTTATTAAATGCTACGAATTTCCAGTTTTTAATAAATGTCATGGAATACTAAACAAACTTTACTAAATTATACTTTTACTATTTTGAAAATACACATCTTGCCTCTTCCTAGACTTTTACCAAGTTCTCTCCATTTTTTTCATTTACTTATAATTTATATTAAATTTTCAGACTAACCACATACTACTAAGAAATCAAATAAATATGTTTGGCCCTGGACTATAAGCCTGTCAACAATAAAACGAAAATAGTGAAGGACATGAAAAATCTGAGATCGTAGAAGAGATTGTCGGACTATTGGGTGAATTCAGTGAGGACGAACAAACTTTTGATTTAGCAGTCAAAAAACTAACTATATCATTGGTACAGAAGAAAGTGAATGACTTTTTTTTCAAATTGAGACGTTGTTCTGATGAGTACATTATAGTATGTACATAGTCTGTACTGTATGTTTATTCATTGTTACGAAAAAAATTCCTTTTATATTACTAAAATATAGTTTCAAAAATATGCTGGAAAACTTACAATTCATAAATAGATTTTAAAAGAAAGCCTTTGCATCGTTTGCATGTTTTATAACGTATAAATGAAAGTCTCGATCTGATTTTAATTTAAAATAATTTTAATACACAAAAGGTATAGGATAATTATATAACATGCACATTGTAAAAGTGGTTAATTCTTATTTTTAATTGTCAGTCAACTGTAAATAAGCAACAGTTAAAGTTTCTACTATATGGACTGTATTTTTCAAAATATCATGAATATCTACGTGTATATTTATTTGGTAGGACGGTATGACTGCCTGTCATGAACAGCCGACATATATTTCATAACATTTGCCTAATTAAGTAAGAAATTGCAACGTTGTTTGTTTCCAAAGAAAATTTTTGTCAGCGATTTTGAAAATGGAAAAATCCATCAAATTTGCATCAAATTTTGTTAAAAACCTCTTCAACTCCGAATGTAATTCGAAATGAAATCTGTATATTTTAATTTTTATTTTATATTATTTTTCAAGGCAAATAATCTAAAGGAACCAATTATATCAGAAAGTTTTATTCAATATTGCAATTTGTGGGAGTGATTTCGTGAAATGGGACGGAAGTGTGTAACAGATGTGTAACATCTTTCCTCTCGCTTTCTTGCAATTTGTGGGAGTAATTTCGTGAAATGTAACAGGAAGTCGCGAAAGCACGCGCTATTTGATTTGACGAATGGGTGAACGGTGGTAGAGTTGGCCGTCAGATAGCCGTCAACCAATTTTCCGAAAGGTCGGTACTGTCAGCCATCAGCTGTGCTATAATTAAAATAGTAAAATAAATAGTCACACAAATCACATGTACAATAAACGAATGTAAACAGTAAATACATGTATTAAGTTATAAAATTTTATCATCTTACTTTTTTAAATCTGTATTTATCACATTTGCTGTAGTTTCTATTTTTCAAAACTTAATTGCAATATTTTCTTGGTAAATGGAATAGTTTACTGACGAGAAAATTAATGTTACTGTTCTAAAAGCGTGGGGTGCTTTGTATGAGAAACAGAACAGTGACATTAGTTTTCTCGTCAGTAATTTTATTCCTGTAAGGAATTATTTTTTACTTTGATTAACTCTAAGAGCGTGTTTTTTAGTTTTTTTAAACCATAATTTATTTTTCGCTTTTTAGTTTGATTTGTTATACTCACTAAAAAAATTATGTATTAAATGGTAAAAGCACAAAAAGAATGCATCGGCCGGGAATCGAGCCCGGGCTATCCGCGTGGCAGGCGAGCATTCTACCACTGAACCACCGACGCGTTTCGTTACGTGACGATTCCTACTAAATCGCACTACCCGTAAGCCGCGTTAAGGAACTTCGTTCCAAAAATATACAAGCAAACTCTTCGCTTAAAAGAAACAGTGATTTATTAAATTTTTAAGTTTAAATGTTATTGAGGTTCATTTGTCAAAGAGTTATACCTCTATAATCATTGCATATATTTATTTTTAAATCTTTTTGCGTGTAGCGTGTGTTACGTTAAAGGTGGGATAACAAAACTAATTCCAATATTTTATTTTTATTGATAATTTCGTCAACAGCTACTAAAAAAAATCATCAGTTGCGAACAGCGAAGAAATATGTCTGAAATGTTTTGTCCTTGCCTATTTGTAAATAGATTTTTCGAGTAAACGTATCCCAAAATTCAAAATATTCTGCTTAACAATTTAAACGAAAAATGCGTTGGAGAAAAACATACAATGACGCGCTATTATCTTTACAATGAGCAAAATATCAGAAGTGGCGCACTAAAAAGTAAAGGTCGTTTTTATTTACTCGAAGAGAACTGATTTGCTGCTTACTTGCTACGGGAGAGAAACGATATTTTCTTGAAAAAGTCGAAAATACATATCAGTTTTGGTTATCTCTATAATAATAATAATAATAATTGTGGATGTCACCCTCCACAGTTAATAAACATATGCATCACTAACTAAATTTAGAAGAAAATTCAGAATACCTATTAGAAAAAAGGTGCACAATTTTTATTCCAACACTGTTCCGTCTCATATGATAAAAAATGTTTCGTGAATGCTTTCCCAAATAGAAAAAAACGTATTATAATATTACATGCCGGTAAAGAAAAAGTTTTTGTGACGAATTATTTGCTCCTATCGGCAAAGAGTATTGTGAGTTATTCGTTACATCCAATTTAAGTCCGGTCCTGGGGATATCGGCAAGTAAATTCTTTGAGGTATCGAATTTGTGAAATAGGAAAAGTTATTTCTGACCTCAACTATACGTGGGGAACGCAGAAATTTAGAATTTGCTGTAGAACAGCATACAACCCTTATTAGGGGACGAAGGTAACATGGAGTAGTAGTAGTCTAACGTCGAGAACGACGTGTAGTGATCACAAGTTAATGTCAGGGGTTATTTTTCAGAACTCTTCTCACAGCCTCTCGCCATCTTCCACGGTCAGCAGCCGTTCTAATGGCTTCCACTAGCGGACGCTCGGTTACTTTTGATACAATGTCACAACCCTTATTAGGGGACGAAGGTAACATGGAGTAGTAGTAGTCTAACGTCGAGAACGACGTGTAGTGATCACAAGTTAATGTCAGGGGTTATTTTTCAGAACTCTTCTCACAGCCTCTCGCCATCTTCCACGGTCAGCAGCCGTTCTAATGGCTTCCACTAGCGGACGCTCGGTTACTTTTGATACAATGTCTGTCCATCTAGATGGGAAGCGTCCGCGTTTCCTCTTGCCAAGAGGTTTGCCCTGGACAATCAGTCTCTCGATGTTGTCGTGACGAGTTATATGTTCGAAAAAGTTCAGTACCTATTCGCGCTGAACACTGGTTTATATTAATAGAAAATGTAATGCAAGTGATTACATACTAGGGGTAATTTAACCTCTTTTGCAAAAGACAACGCACGTCCTTATACAGCCAGGGTTACTACAAGGTTCTTATAAGAAAAGTGACCGTGGGTACTTCCATGGCCTTCTCGCTTCCCTGCCTTTTCACCAATCGAATATGTGTGGGATATTAATGGTAATCAATCACCAAAAAACCTAGTGGATCTTCGTCACCGAATTCAAGAAGCCTGAAATGACATTTCTCAGGATACAATAAATCATTTAATTTTTAGCATGCCTCGAATAGTTATCGAACGCATAAGAAACCGAGGCGGATCCACTAATTATTGAATAACTTTGCCATCTTTTATTATTTTAGTTTGAAAATGTAATCATTTTTTTCATGTTTAATTTAACACACATTTTGTACAAATTTTATTAAAATTGATCAACTCTCACTGGGCGTTCGAATTTCTTTTGAAAGTCAAGTCATCGAATGTATCACAAAAATTTAAATTAAAACCACTACATTTCGTTATCGGTTTGTAAATCAGGAACACGAAAATAATAATTCTAAACGTAACCAAATAAACACTCCATTTCAGTAATTACAATTTATATTTAATATATATGTGTATATAGGTAAAAGTAAAAGACGAGCAATAAATTTAAATAGAATTTATAAATAAAAGTAAACCTTAGCCCCGTTTTCATCGCCCGCGGCGTAGTAGTTCGACTTATGCACTGGTGCGTAATTAACACTTTTCCGCATTATTTTTTAATTACGTCAAAAACGATTAATTTCACGACAATTCTTGTTTTTTTCTTCTTATTTTTCGGGTGCATATTCTCTGAGGATGTTGGACCATCTACTCTAATTCACAGCTGTTCTGAATAGTGTTGTGGTAGTCAGTCCATTGTTTTAGATTGAGAAGCGATGATGTACGTCTTCTTCCTGGGCTTCTGCGGCCATCTATTTTGCCTTGATTAGGATTATTTGATATTTCATCTTGCTCTGTTTGCCAATCTTCAGTACTTCCTTATTCCCATGTATGCACACACACTTGTGAGTCTAAGCTGAATTGGAACTGTAAACAATCCCTGAGACAACTAGCAGCAAACAACCAAGTCACTCTGATGTGGGTTCCAGATCACAAGGGAGTTAAAGGCAACGGGGAAGCAGACTGCCTTGCCAATGAAGGGGCAAATACACAATTTTTCGGCCCAGAACCCTTCTGTGGACTCTCCAAAGCCCATTTGAAAGAATAGGTTCGACGCTGGAAAATATATGAAATGAAATCTCACTGGCATAAAGTGCCAGGACAAAGACAAGTGAAAAGGCTAGTAAGCCTTTCGCCAAGGAAAGCTAAACAGCTTCTCGAGTTGAAAAAGAAAGACTTAAAACTGGTGACGGGACTACTCACTGGACACTTCCCTCTAAGGTATCACATGAAAAAGATGGGCAAAACAGAGAGTGACAGTTGCCGCTAGAACATTTGCTTTGCGAATGCGCAGCGCTTTTCTGCAAGAGGCTCAAGATTCTGAAAGGGGCCTTCTTAAAGCCCTACGATGTCAGAAACTTAGCTCCCAGGAAATTGATAAACTTCTGCTGGGACTTAAAATAAATTCCTGGACAAAATTAGCGCAACAATCATACAAATTGCTGTAATGAATTCATTTTAATATTTTTTTATGGACAATGGCTAACTCAGGTTACTAGGTGCAGGTATTTGACGTTTGTTTTACAACCACAAAACGGCGACATACGAGCAATGAGAGGAAGAACTATTGCCAAATGGCAGACCAGATGGGATACTAATATGTACAATATGGACGCGAAAACTAATTCCGAGGATTGACGTGTGGTTCGCGTGCAGAGAGGAGACTGGACTACTATCTGACCCAGTTCCTGACAGGGCATGAATATCTTCGGCATGGTCAGCATTTGGGAGAGCACAAGATGTCTTTAAATCCAACCTGCTCAATACAATAAAAGCTAGAGTTTTCAACCAGTATGTCCTCCCGGTTCTCACTTATGGAACAGAGACCTGGGCACTAAACAAGAATATTATAAATAGATTACAAGTAACACAACGAGCCATGGAAAGACGAATCCTAAACATCAAGCTACAAGACCGCATTACCAACACAGAAATAAGAAGAAGAACAAAAGTTAAAGATGTTATAGAAACAATATGTGCACTAAAGTGGAAGAACAACAGATGGACGCGAAGGATGATAGAATGGAGACCATGGGAAAACGAAAGGAGTAGAGGTAGACCGCAAACGAGATGGTCGGATGATATAAAGAGATTGGTAGATGTTAAGGGAAGCCTTAAGTCGAAAGTGGGTGGATTAGGCTGGATGTGATTGTGGTCTAATTTAAATATTTAAGCTTAGATTGCACAACAATGCAATTAAATGCACTCCTTGTTTTTTTAATCCGGCATCCGACTTGGAATGATCCCCCAGTCTTTAGTCAGTATGCCAGCCCAAATATGTCAGTCGATCCACCTTCGACAACATCGTGTCATTAACTGTAAATTAGCTGTTGTTATTATTGTTACTTTTTCTAATTATCAGTGTCGTGAGTTTTCTTGCAGTTCAGGTCTATTCCGTGTCGGCCACATGCGTTTGTTTCCGATGCCATTTAAATAAAATGGCGCAACCTCGTATATTATTTTTAAATTTAGCATTTACGCCTAATAAAAATTTGAATTATTAAAATTACACAAGCGAGTGCGTGTAATGATCACCACTTCCATAATAACTAGGTTATATTTGTATTCTCATGCGTCGAAATCTGTTTACAACATTTTTCGGACCGAGAATAATTGCGTCGACAAAACGATACATTTGCTCGATAGTTTGAGGTCAAATTAACCACCTTCCTATAAAATTCGAAGGCATTTTTTTTTGTTAGCAACAGTTAATCGTTCGTAACATCATTTCGAACTTACGCATTTATTTTAAGGATGAAGAATCCTTGGGCCATTTTTATTTTAATTTAATAATTAAATACGAACTTTTCCTCTTTTGAGCGAGCGTCTCGGATAATTGGAAGTTAGTCTCGGTCCACACTGGCGATTTTTAGTTGCGACGATAATTAAATCGCTGTCGCAGAATATCTGCACACTATCATATTATTATCTTCATAGACCTATTATCAGAGGAAACGAAACTATTTACTTTTACAAGATATCAATAGTTAATAAAACCAACATTTTTTAATTATTACAATGTTTCCATGTTTTTACATACATATAGTCACGCCTTTTTCCCGTAGGGGTAGGCAGAGACCACTTCCTTCCTCTACTTTCATCAGTGCTCTTATACATGCTCGTCGATTGTTGGTACTCTTGACAAAAACAATGTTAATCTGATCGAGATATGTTCGCCGAGGTCGACCTCTGCCGACTTACGTCCATTCACATTCGCCTAATAAATTTGTTTCGTCAATCTTCCTTCATCCACACCATTCCTAAGCATTCCTTTATTTATCTTTGTAACCACATCTTCTTTTACACCACAACGTTCTCTTATCTCACTATTCTTTACTTTATCCAACCGAGTCACTCCGGCTTTACTTCTCCGACTACTCATCTCCGCAGCATTAATCCTATTTTCATGCTTCTTCTGCCAAACCCAACATTCACTACCATACGTAAGTGTAGAAACCAACATACCTCTATGCACAGCCAGACGTGCCTTTTTTGACACTTTCTGGCTGTTCATAAAGCTATGCAGTGCCCCATTCATCTGTCTTCCTGCCAACACCCTTCGCTCAATGTCACTGTCATACTTTCCATCTCTCGTAAACTTTGAACTCCTCTTCAGATGACGCTAATATGACTTGATCATCGGCGTAAAGAAGGCGTTTGACAATCAAATCATTTATTTTCAATCCATACGCACTCTCTTTCAATTCTTTTAAACAATCGTCTATGTGGCGAAGCCACACATCCCTGTCTCACACCTTTTTCGATGTTAAAACAGTCCATGCAAGCTCCGTTTATCCTGACACAAGCAGAGAAATCCTCATTAAGTAATTTAGCTATAATTCTATAAAAAAATTTGTTCATCTTGAAATGTTCATTGTTGAGCTATAGTCATTTCCTCTTCATGTTTGGTCTTTAAAAAAAATTATCGGTGATTTTCAGCATATTATTGGTAAAATGCAGTGAAATTTAGTGGAAGAAATGGTTCGTCATTGCCAAGTGTGTAAAAAAACCGGTTACAAATAAATATATTTGTATAGAAATATCTTTAAACTAATAAAAAATGTTAACGCGTTTATTAGCTAATAATATTTATTACTAGTTATGTTGACGTCTTAATATTTTAGGACAATGTCTTGTCCAAACGACTTGTTGCCAGAAAATGTAAATTATTTCGGTTTCGAGGGATTAAGTGAGTGGGCTCATTGAAAACGATAAAAAATAAATTCCCAGCCAAACAAATCAGCATCTCAACACCGTACAAACAAAAACATAAACGTATGATGGACAAACGTGTCAAAAATTACCCGCGATTGAAACTCGACTTTCGAATCATTTTTCAGGGTAATTCTATTGAAATTATGGACACATCGGACAACTATTTTCTCTCATAAATGACAGCAGTGTGCGCGTGTATGTATTCAGTTTTACAGAGCCGCTGGCTATATCCGTAAGTTTTTTATTTTACACTTTGTTTCGATACCAGTAAGTCTGGAGCAACTAGCAAGAGGCAACAAAACCCCCCTCATTTGCTCACCATGGCATTAAGGTTATGAAAAAGCCAATGTAATGGTATAAAAGGGTACAAAGGAACTAGCAACAGGTCCACAAACATTCTGTGTGTATACAAAATATTATAAATTAAAGCGGAAACAAGAAAATGGAAGCAACGGTTAAATACTAGTAAAATACTGTTAACAGATTCATATTGGTTAAAGAACAGTAATATTTCTCATTTTATTTTTCCTACTACTCCATAAATTATTCTAAAAGACCAAGTGATCATCCACTCTGCTAAGTGAAGGCACTTTACATTACATTACATTACATCTTGTGGTTGGGCCTTTGGTATCGGTACCTATGTCACCTAGATCTTTTGATCCTCTGTGATTACCGCTGTGTCTTCAGGGCATCAGAATTCTAGTCCGCTGATTTTGGCAAACCTTAGGATTTCTGTTGGCCCTGTCTCTTTTAGATCGCTTCGATTCATAATCATACGGCCCCAGGTTTGGTACCTGTACCCCGCTAGCATCGGGCAGTAACACAGAATGTTTATACTGTTCCGCATAGTAGGCAATTTTTCTCGGCTGCCAGCTTAAGTTTGAAGAGGTGCGCCCTTAGTGCGATGTGTCCTGTGAGCAGGCCAAGCGTGCTGCTTAGTCTACTCCGGTCCATCGTCCAGAGTGCGTCAGCCCTCTTCTGGAGAGGTCTTTTTATCAACTGTTTTGATGTTCTGCAGCCAGTATTTGCATTCCACTGAGCAATATGTTCTTGTTCAAGGATTAATATCAAAAAATGTTTGCTTCGGCAATTGGCAATCCGACCAACTGGTTTCTTGGTTCCACCAGGGTCCCGTTTCTTGCCGGTTCATCGGCTACCTCGTTGCCGTTTATCCCTGTATGCTCAGGAACCCATGTAAGAGTGACTTTGTTTACCGTCGCTAACTCAGTGAGGGCTTGCATGCAGTCCCACACCACCGATGATGTTGTAGTGTTACTCACAAGGGCCCCAATGGCCGCACGACTGTTAGTGAGAATATCAATCTCACTGTTGGTCACTCTGTTTTCAGTTAAGACGGAAAAGCAACTGGTCCAGTCGAAATCCACATAGAAACTCTAAAACCTCTAGAAGAAGAGAACTTGGTTCCATTGCTTCAGTTACTACAGAGGGTCCATGAAACAAGTAATATCCCAAGTGACTGGCTTACCACCATATTCATTCCCCTCCCTAATAAATCAAATCCCAAAAAGTGTGATGACTTTAGATTGATAAGCCTGACGAGTCAAATGCTGAAGATCCTACTTAAAATAATACAAGCTAAAATTTACCACGAATGTGAAATCGGTCAAAGCGAATGTCGATTTCATTTGCATATCTCGACCGGTTTCAGAGCAATAAATAAATCATCAGTTTTTAAGAAAAACTTTAAAAACCCGTATCTCTGAAATGAAGTATTTGCAGACTGTCATTATTTTTTCATGCAGAATCACCTCCTAAAGTTTGTCGCACTTATTTACTAACACCCTGTAGGTATGTGCCATTTGATGAATATTTTGCAAGAAAATTGATTGAAACAATTGTAAGATATATTTGGATTCACCCTATATGCAAGGAGAGCTTTTTGGGTACACGAGCACATCAGGAGATCAGGTATCTAAAGAAAAGGACGAGAAGGGGTGCGGGATACGGCAGTCTTCATGAAGGGACGACAATAAATAGACGCATATTTGTGATCGATTGATAGTTTTGAATAAGCTTTACGATAAATATAGTTTTTGAGTAGAATAAGATATTTTTATTTCTTACACAATCCCTTTTAATTATTATTTTACACACATGTTGCAGGTTTTTTGCGAAAATAAAGAAAATTTTATGTGATTTTAAGATGAAAACGTTTAAGTATTTTTTTGTTGTAACAATGCACAGACTCAGCACAAGAAATAATCATCTTTTACAAATTCACGTAATGCAACAATGGATAATTAAATTTTCAATATATTGGTACAGCATTGTGCGAGGAAATAGAAAATAATCATCTCATTAGTAAGGCTTTAGCCCAAGCCTTTCTTCGATCCATCTTCTCAAGTAAGATCCATCAATGCATTTTTATTAGGAAAGGCATGATATTCATATAAATATAAAATAAATAAGCATTTTCGTGACCGACTGGTCTATTAGGACTACTTTTATAAAACCAAAAAATAATGATGGCGTTTAAATGTATAGTTACTATCAAATCCTATTCTGCACGACATTTTCTTTAAACCTACATAATACAACCGAATATGTGATCTACTAAATGGAGGTCATATTTTTCGTACGTGCCGCGTTGTCTTTCTTTTGAAATGCTTCTACATTAAAAAATATTAAAAAAATGGCTAACCCAATAGTCCAGTCAAATTACGAAATAAATAAACATGAACGAACATAGTTTTGGGATTTTAAGGATCGATAGGGGAGTGTATTTTGAGCATAAATTCCAATTTGAGGGGTTTAATTCGATATCTCGAGAATGGTTAGTGTTAGGCAAAAAATTGTAAAGACCTTTTCTTTTCTAAATAAAATTTACTAACTTTTTTATCTGACACTTTTTTTTTTAACATTAATATTTTTCAACTTATTACTCCCGCAAGGCAAAAATTTTACTTTTTTTTCTATGTTTTGTCATTTTCTCCCCAACCATTCAATTTTATTAAATTTTACCGATCATCAAAGTGTAGATCTTTTAATTATGAACAATTTTTTTCTTGAACTTTTTTTTGTAATGCCAATACCTTCGGAGTTATATATTACTTTACCGAGCGAAATCCGCGCCATTGTCGCAACGTGTATTCACAGACACACTGTTGCGTGTATTATATATATTTCTTCCCACTGATGTCGATGATATTGCGACAATGGCGCGGATTTCGCTCGGTAAAGTAATATATAACTCCGAAGGTATTGGCATTACAGAAAAAAGTTTAAGAAAAAAAAAATCTACACTTAGATGATCGTTAAAATATAATAAAATTGAATGTTTGGGGAGAAAATGACGAAAAATAGAAAAAAAAGTAAAATGTTTGCCTTGCGGGAGTAATAAGTTGAAAAATATTGATGTTAAAAAAAAAGTTTCAGATAAAAAAGTTAGTAAATTTTGTTAAGAAAAGAAAAGGTCTCCACAATTTTTTGCCTAACACTAACCATTCTCGAGATATCTAATTAAACGCGTTTCCATCGAAATGACCTTGAGCTGACCTCAGTAGAACCCCTCAAATTGGAATTTATGCTTAGAATACACCCCCCTATCGATCCTTAAAATCCCAAAACTATGTTCTTTCATGTTTATTTAACCCACTTTTAGCCGTAATTTGACTGGATTACAAATATTTTTTAAAGAAAGATTCGAGGTTCTCAAGACTCCGGCAGCCGTCAACTACGTAAAAGGGTCGGGGTTACCAGGTGACACGAAAAGAGGTAGTAGCAGCCGTAAAATACGTCGGGAGTTTCCATACAACTCGCACTAAAAGAAATAGAAGAAAATTCTTGTTTTTTATTTGTTAACCTTGTAACTTCGCCGCCCTCAGGTTTTGAATGCACCTCTGCGCATTATGACCTTTTGTGTTATTAAAAACCAACTTTCCAAAACTATCCATTAGTTTTTGATAATAATAATTAAAACAAAGGAGCTAACAAATAAAGGTTAGTTCACTCGTTAATTTACTTCTTGATGGATATAATTAACTAAAAATTGGTGAGTAAACGATTACTTGAAGTAAGTTTTTGCCTAGTGGATAAAACAATTTTATTTGCAATATGATAGGTCACAAACTGTGCTTAATTTAATAATATTTAGCACTATATAGGGCAGCACTGGCGAACTCATGACCCACGAATCACAGACTGACCCAAGCAACGGTTTTAAACGACCCGTTCTATATTTTAATCATTTCTCAAAACAAAAAAAAATAAAATGCATACATGTAACTACATAAACTTAGTATTTTGTGCAACTGCAATACATAAGCATGCATGAACCAAATATAGAAAATTGTCTAAAAACAAAACAAGTCTTCTTAAGGCGCGTTAAGCAATTTTTGATAGGGGATAAACTTATGATTGGAGTCAGCGTCAGAGACCGATATGTGTTTTCAATATAGAAGGACATGCAATGGCCAAAATAATTTAAAAAAAATAAATGCTTTGTTTTGTTATTAATTAAATAACAATTACATATACATTTATTTAAAAGTATAAATGTTCAATGTAAACGTATATGTGATTAGTATTTGTCTCAACTGACCAAAGTCTAAGGTGTTGTGGTACGCCTTTTGTGGACACTCCATGTATTTCACTTGACAAGTAGTAATCTAATTTCTCAATTTACTTTAATTTCTTTAGCAATTATATTACTTGAAAATATTAAAGGTTTCATGGACGGAAAAAGTATCCAACTTGGTAATTCTCCAACGTCTAAATAAATCCACCGAAGTTCTTACCACCATCAAAAGGAGGAAACTGCATGTTATGGCGAAAAATACCAATTACTGTAGAACATCATGCAGTTAAAAGAAATCCGGGCGGCATAAAAGCATCATGGCTCAAGAATCTACGTGACTGGTATAAATTCAACTCAAGCTCTTTGTTCAGACTTGCCGTCGACAGAGTAAGGATAGACTTGTTGGTGACCAACGTTCTAGAAGGACATGGAACTTTATCAGATAGCCAAGCAGCACTAAAATCTCTGAAGTTATACACTTGTGAGTCTAAGCTGACTTGGGACTGTAAACAATCCCTAAGACAACTGGCAGCAAACATTCAGGTTACTCTGATGTGTGTTCCAGGTCACAAGGGAGTTAAAGGAAACGAGGAAGCAGACTGCCTTGCCAATGAAGCGGCAAATACACAATTTTTCGGCCCAGAACCCTTCTGTGGACTCTCCAAAGCCCATTTGAAAGAATAGGTTCGACGCTGGAAAAT
This sequence comes from Agelastica alni, assembly GCA_950111635.1. Lineage (NCBI taxonomy): Eukaryota > Metazoa > Arthropoda > Insecta > Coleoptera > Chrysomelidae > Agelastica > Agelastica alni. The sequence continues at coordinate 18,037,301 of OX467712.1, forward strand.
ATATGAAATGAAATCTCACTGGCATAAAGTGCCAGGACAAAGACAAGCGAAAAGGCTAGTAAGCCTTTCGCCAAAGAAAGCAAAACAGCTCGAGTTGGACAGGACTCCTCACTGGACACTGTGAGGTATCACCTAAAAAAGATGGGCAAAACAGAAAATTATAGTTGCCGCTACTGCGAGAACTTCGCTGAAACTGCAGTACATTTGTTTTGCGAATGCCCAGCGCTTTTCTGCAAAGAGGCTCAAGTACCTGTAAGGGGCCTTCCTAAAGCCCTTCGATGCCAGGAACTGAGCTCCCAGGAAATTGATAAACTTTGTACGAAGTCACGGAATCCCAGGCCTCCAATAGATTATGTTATGCACAAATAAAAGATCTGATAGGTCGAAGTGCTTAAAAGGCAGCATTGCCTTCACAATTTTCAGGTGAAAGCACTGAGAAAGGTCTAACAGCCGAAAGCACCGTTTTTTATTAATTGTTCAATACGTGTACACATCCAAACTCAAATAACTTTAAAACACAATCAAACAATGCACAGTACTATACACAAATTTAATTTTCCACGTAATCAAAGGGTTCAGTAGCAATGGTGACGTAAAAGCTTTTTTCTTCTGCTATATGTCTGTCTAAAGTGGATTCGAGCTAACTGACCCACTTTTATTAACTATTTTATTATTCAATGATTTTTATTTACAAATTATGACATTTTAATTTTTAATATTAACTACAAATAATTCCCAACGCCTGCCAATTTTTTTTTGCTTTGGATTAATATCCTTTAGTCACACACTTCGCATTAATTCTCTCTGCGTTAACTCTCCGCTGCCAGTAAAACTTGAATACTGGTAGAAAATTGCCATTTCAATTATTTAAGTTTGAGTCGCTTCTTCTACTTGTATCAGTGCTCTCATAAATGCTTGTCGGTTCTTGGTAGTCTTGACCTGGCCTTTCCACAAAACAATGTTGATCTGATCGAGATATGTTCACCGAGGTCGACCTCTACCGACTTGCTCATTCACACTCGCCTTATAAATTTGTTTCGTCAATCTTTCTTCATCCATCCTTTCTACGTGTCCAAACCATCTAAGCATTCATAAAAATGTGGGTTTTCTAATGTCTTGTTTGTCTAGGGTGAATAATATTCAAATGGGTAGATGAAATACTTCAACAAAGATTTGAACAAATTTCTAGAAGCACTTAAATATCTCCAATTTTACGTTACAATATTCGGCGTAACTTAATCTTGCCGTTTTTCTCTTAACTATCCTAATATATCCGTCGCAGACCGACGTTTTTCTCTTAACTATTCTAATTTATCCGTTGCGGCTCGACTAATATTATTAAACGTCTTTTAACTAATGACGGTTAAAGAGAACCGAAAATAACTTCTTACTTTTTTCTGCCTGTCAAAAAAGTGATTGACATACGCCTCCTACATAACGTTATTTCTAATACAAAATAACAATACCACAATAATATATAGAAATATAACATATCGTTATCATACTGACAAAAAGGTCATTTTCACAAATCCCAATCTTGTGCAAGTGGGTCGGTTAGCATCCATGATTTATTTCGAGTTTTGTAATGATAGTAGAATACTTTTTGGGAACATTAGACAGAAATATAAGTTGTCCCTTTTGGCCTCTTTTTGCAAGTCTTTATATATTGTGAAGTAAGGGTTAGTGGTCTTACCGGCTATTTGCAACCAATAACAAGTTTTGCATTGACATTGTTTTGGTTTTTATTATTAAAAAATTCTATATTAACTATATTCAGCCTTCGAACGCGTTTGGCACCAGGCATTGTTAAGCAAATTATCTGCCTACGGCCTCTTAATCAAATTGCGCCAATGGCTCATGAGCTTCATGCAAGATCGCTCCTTACATGTGGCAGTTAACGGTATTCTAATGCGTTGAAAACCATGCCGGGGTCCCCCAGGGTTCCATCCTCTCCCCCACTCTATTTCTTTTACACATTAAAGACCTTTTAAAAACCATCACGAATCCCATTTACAGTTTCGCAAATGACAGCACACTTGTCTCAACTTTCACATCCTATCGATCACTTTTGGTGAATGATACAAATATACTCAGGTAGAAACAGGTTGACTCCATCAATAGAGATCTTGAAGCAATCGTCAAGTGGGGAACCAACAATCTTGTTCAGTTCAACGCCCAGAAAACACAAAGCGCCACGTTTTCCCAGAAAGTGAATTCCTCAAATCATTCCATCACAATGTCCGTCCCGATTTTGGGAGTCACGGTGTCTAATAATATGTCTTGGCATGACAACGTTGTTAACATCGCAAAGTCAGCAAGCCAGAGGCTGGGTTTTCTGTGGAGAGCTAGAAATTTTTTTACTCCTGATCAACTGTTGACGACGTACAAGGCTTAAATCCAACCTATACTGGAGTATTGCACGCACATTTGGGGCTCAGCACAAAAGCATTCTCTTCGTCTTCTAGATTTCATTCAGAAAAGGGCCATTCGGTTGATAAACAGCTCAATTCTCACAGATACCCTTCACCCTCTAGAACAAAGAAGAAGAGTTGCAGACCAGTCATTGCTCTACATATATTTCCACGGCAGATGTTCCAGAGGAATAAAAACTCTTATACCACCACTGGCCACATTCGTCCGAAGAACTCGGCACGCTGATCAGTCTCACCCATTTACTCTCAAGATTGACGCTTCAAGGACCAATCTCCATCAAGAATCCTTCTTTTACAGGGCTGCGACGGAATGAAACAAGCTTTCAAAATCAGTTTTTCCAGAGAACTATGACCTGCAAATTTTTAAAAAGCGGGTCCACAATCATCTCCTTTTAATAATTCCTCCTCCTTCTAATAGTCGCAGCGCGGGCCCACACGATAGGTCTACCTTTTTTGCGACTATTTTCAGTAAAAAAAACTGTCTTCTTTATTATAATCTAATTTACTTTCATCAAAATAAAATTTAAATGCCAAGTACCTATGCAACCGTATTTTTTGTTCACATGCTTATGTATATGCGATCTGCTGACAAATTTAAAAATAAAATTATATATTGGCCCACACGGAAACAAGATTCGCCAGCAAAGTAGCATAAGATTGTATTTTTTTAGATTAGTAGCTTTTTTCTAAAATATTGAGAATCTTGTGTATAAAAAAAATTCAGACATGTCATTATCAGCAGATAACACATCCATCCAACTTTGCAAAACAATAAGTCATTTTTATTTATCCGATTTGCAAGCAACTGAAACATTAACAAATTCGTGAATTATTAAGACGATGTATCTTTATAATTATTGTACGCCAAACAAGAATCTGAGGACACTCTGTATAGTTTATTGTAAGGAAAGAAGACGGTTATAAATAATTAAAATATTGTTCGGCACATGTACACAACATAAACTAACAATAATATTGCGACTGAAAGGGATACGTTCAATATTTTATCGACCCAGATAAAGTTGTGAGACGCAGTACCGGATTTCAAATACGTTTCTGTCAAATAAAAAAGATTTAAAAATTATCTAACGCATCAAAAAAGTGTCAGTGAACGCATCAGAAAAGTGTCTGTGTTTACGGGAAAGTCAACATTTTATCATTATTTTTTTATAAAATAAAGAGTGATCAGACGAGGTTGACCAAAACAGCCGCTCGATAATCCATGAACCGAAACTGCCACCTTTTGTCACACAATCAAAAACAGCCACCTATTTAATTGGAATATTCTTGCGTTCGTTGTTCGGATTAACTTTATATATAATTATTTTTTGTAAAATAAAACAGTTTGAAAAAAGTAAATTTTGACTTCAAAATCAAAACTGGCGAAGTCTCAATAAAGTCGTGTAAAGTCGTGATTTTGGTGTATCGATATCGCGAATATATAATCACGTTTTCAACGTGTGGTGGTGTGCTAACCAATTCGGTTTAAATCGACACTCGAAATCCGCTTCTTTGGGAATAAAGTGGGAATCTTTGACAGATCTCTACAGCACTCAACAGCAGCTAGATTTAGAAGAATAAAAAAACACTCGTGGAAAAAATTTAGGCACTACAGCCACATTGTAAGTACCAAGTTCCTTTTAGCCTATTCTTAACACAAGAGTCTAGCGACTACATTTCGTAAAACTTTTAAATTGTTTATGAATATTCTTGCGTTGTTGTCAACTCAAACGTATAGATATACATTAAATATGAAGAATTTTTCAGCATAAACATTGTCATAAATACTATGCTTGAAAATGGAATTTTATTAAAAGGCATTACTCAAATTAATGGCTATTTTCGTAAACTTACATAAAAAGTTAATAACGATTAATTCTAATTATTTCTTGTGAACTTTTAATTACTGCCAATTAGCAGAAATAATAGAGGAAAAAATCAGGAGCAAGTGGCTTGATATTTTTAAATAAAAAACAAATTTTATAGACCTAAAAATAATATTACTATAAAACCAAAAAATAAATTTAATATATATCTAACTAAAACCATAATGAACTAGTACAAAAAGCAAAACTTATTAAATTGTATTTACAAAATTTTTAGTTTTGAGCTGTTAAACATTAAGATAATTTATTTAACACATTCAAAATTAAATTTAAATTATGTACAAAAATTATGCAATTATAATAACAGTGTATGTCCACAGTGCAATATTATTTATTTCAGAAGATGTAGGTTTTTTAGTTTTTTACAAAACTTTTCTTTGCTTTTTGGTGGTAAAAAATCTTGATGGTGTTATGTTTTTCAGCACATTAACTTTTTTCCCTCTCCGTATCATAGGCTTTATAAAGGGCTGTTATATGGCAGCTAAGTTCGAACGAGTCAAAAAAAAATTTCAATCTTCACAAAAGAACAATAATTTATCTCTCTATTCATTTTGACCACTGCAGCTAAAAAACGCACTAACCGACAGATTAAGAAACAAAACTGCAAGATTACCAAAATATTAATTTTAAATAATGAAACCTTACTAAAGTGTTATTAAAAAAACCTAACCCCACACGTTCACAGTCATGCTGATTTTTAAAAAAGGTTTAGTTTAGTAAGTGTTTAGAGAACATCGCAACATCTCAAAGCGAGCCTTGAACAGTTGAAGCCTTGAAGCCGAGTGGTATCGAATATTTATTGAAAATAAAGTAGAATTTGTGGTCGCTAGACTCTAGTATTCTTAACCTATTCCTAAAGTTGAATACATAATGATGAGAAAGAAAGATAAAGAGAAAAAGAGAGAGAAAATTTTTACCTATAAACTATCCCAGAGGACTGTGAAATCATAGCTAGAGTAATAAAATTTATTAAATAAAAATATTTACAAAAATCAGATAAAGTTGAACGTTGCTTTGAGCAAAAGCAAGAGAGAGAGGATTGGAGAGTGTAAGCTGAAAAACATCGTTCACTACTAGTACATTCAGAGTAACATTTGGTCAACAAATTTGAGAGGGGGGAGGGGTTAGAGCAGTTGCCAATCGATAGTTTCAAAGGGGTTTTAAAAAGTTAACTGCAATTTTTAAAAATTAAAGATTTTAACGTCGAAAATGATCTTTCTGACGAACTTCGACGAACGCTATTAGCGACGCATCTCTGACTCACCCCGTATATGAAATAACGATGACGACGACGCGTACTTAATTCTGTAACTCAAATTGAGGATGTACCTACAAAGATAGTAATGAAACTGTGTTTTTAGCGCGCGTTCGGTATTTTCTCGGTTACCTAAATAAAAGTGGATTTTTTTTGATTTTCTATAAATTTGACGCGAAACAAGGTCGACGTGTTGTTGTTGTTATTTTGTTTATTTTCGGCACGAGCATATATTAATTCCAAACGCCACTGTACAGAAATATTTCACAAAAATTACCCACCTTCTTATAATCGATATTATTGCTCATAGAAAAAAATTGACAGTCATTGGGGCTGCCGACGGACCAAGCAAAAACTTAAACTATGAAATAACACTGGTTTTTTTTTGAATTTTCAAATTGTAGCATTGAAAATTAAAATTTCATAATTTGTAAATTAACGTCATTGATAAATAACCCGATAAAAGTGTGCTGTCAGCTCGAGGCCATTTTTTGACAGACAAATACTTGGTAAAAGAAGAAACTATGATGTCACCGATACTTCTGAACCGTTTCATTACGTGGAAAATTTAATGAGTGTATACTGTGCATTATTTAAATTTTATTTTAGTTTATTTTAATTGTTTAATTGTAAGATCACTGTACAACACAACAGTGAGTACTAAATATATTAATACATCGAAAACACCCATCTCTCGGTGACGTTGACGACATTAAGTGGACGCGAAACCATACATTTTTTCCCTACCATAAATTGCTCAACGCGCCTAAAGAAGATTTCACTTCATACATAAAAGTTGCGAGATTATAATTATTAAATTTTTCTTAAAGTGTGCAGATTTCAGGATAAAAATAATTTTAAATGGGATACCCTCTATATGTTTTAACTCTTAAAATGATCTTTTTTCCGATTTAAAAAATATACCCCTACCTTATACCGTGTTTAAGTTATTAGACGTCGAATATTTTAGTTAAAATAAGTAGTCACAATAAATAGGTTTGCAAAAACTAACTTATTAAAGTAAGCCATGAAAACAACAATTATTTTGTTTGATAAATAAAATAATTAAAATGGTTTGCAGTGAGGAAGAAAAAGTCAAAACATTTATCTAGTACAGATAACGAAGATTTGAATATTTAGGAAATTTAAAAATTAAGAGACGTTGATATCTTTCCATTCAGAGTGTTTATTTTAAGTCATTAACTACTTAAATGCTATTATTATTATCTTCCTGGTTTGACTGAACTAAACGCTTTCTCCTACCAAAACTGGAGATATTCTTCACCTTTCGTTGAATATTTTTTGATGGTGTCGAACAAATTGGATACAAAACCCCACATGCTCTTTTTGCTGCACATTTTTGTTATTTTGTACACAAGTGAATATTTGGATCTTTTCTCACTCACTCACATAGCCTTTTAGTTTTTTATTTTTTATGTTTACTTCAATAGATATTCAGGTTGTATATTTTTAAAATTAGGAATTACATGGAATAGCATCAATTTAACAAATGTTACTGTTTTAACAACGTGCACTAAAAGAACAATTTTTTTTAAAATTTTAGTAAAACTGATTTTCAAAATGTATATGTGTTTATCCTTAAAATATGTTACAATCATGTGACCACTTTGTATGTCCTTAAAGCTACACCAGCATTTATGGTACACTCCAAAAAAAACTAGTCCAGAATTTTGTACACATTTATTACAAATTTGCGTCTTAAACCAAATTTTTTTTGCAGTTTTCGTTCTCCAGGAAAAGGGCGTGAGCTAGCTTTAAACTCAGGTTGCACCACACACTCTGTATTTTTTTAAATATGCAATATATAATGATCGGTCGGGTGCCAGAATTTCTTACACATTTATTACAGATCATTAAATTGTATAAAATTTCAAAATGTTGATCACAAGGGGGGGTTAAGTGCCTCCAAATATTGAATAATCCTTATAAATATACATTAAAACGTAAACAGTAACAAAATTTTCCACAAAAGTTCTTATGAATCTATTGCAAACAATCGTGGAAATTTCATAAAGCTCTTTCCCAAGGGGTTGAACACCCCCAAATTCTTATGGGGTTGAACACTTTATAACATCTCAAATTTTTATTAAGTAAACATTTGTATCACGACAAAGACTGCGGAATTTTCCACGGACAAGTAGGTAGGTACAAATATTTGTCCAGGTACGATTTTTTAAGAAACAACCCTCATAGATATTCAAATACGGTTCGCATAAATACTATTTGGTTTAACGCATTGAAACAAAATTTGAATACTGAACGGGAGTTGGTTAATAATGCATCAGTAATTCACTTTTATGAATGAATACTGAAATTAAGAGTGATATGTATTGATAAATTAGTGAAAGGCTTTATAAGATACCCAAAAATGGGACACAAACGAGTCCTTATTGAGTTTTAGATTTATAACTAACTGTATATACACTGGACTATTTTGATAAAAAAATAATAAATATGGAAAGTGGGAACAATGTGCCATCAATACATATTTTTAATAAGGACACCCACTTTGTTCATTTCATATACACTTGGCCCTGGTCGGGATGGTTTGTCGAATGCATTCGGTTTTGACAGCTCGCGACATTTGAACTACCCATGTTAACCTTTAAATTTGATGTATTATAACACACTTGCTAAAATTGTCCGATCCCCGTATAAATATTCAAACGAAGTTTTTATCACAGCTAGTTGTTTAGTGATTTCGAGGATTTAATTTTTGTTTGATTACAGTTTCTTATTTGATCAAAATCTAAAAGCTTTATCATTTGCAGAAAGTTTGAAGTAAGTACAAGCGTAATACTGACCTGCGTGTAACACCAGTTTTCGGCGACGGGCGTATTAACCTCCTGTGGCGGTGGGCTCGGGACTCGGCTCACGGCCATAGTACTAGTCGGGTGCAGATTGGAGGTTACCCGGGCCGTTTGCCCGGCCGAGCAGTCACTCACCCCCGGCAGTCTGAAACAAATAGAAAAATATTTAACCAATTCGCACTGGCACTTCTCACTCTTACTATAATCTACTACTCAATAAATATTCCAGATTATGAGATGATGCTACATGAAAGCACTTGAGATAAAAAACCCCAGCTGACATACTAATAAAATTTTTGTTTACCTTTAAGCATTATTTTCAGTCACTAATGACTTCCTTTACTACTAATGACTTTACCACACAGATAAATCAAGAAAAGAAGAAGACGACGCAAACACGCAACACATAAAACAAGTTCATGATAAATTGTATTTTAAGTTACAGCGAAGAAGAAAAGAAAAAGTGTCCGGGGCTCCGTCACCACACCGGGCGCAAAAAAAAAGAAAAACACACTCACAGCATCGTTCAAAAAGACACATAGGTACTCATAATACACGTTTTTAGATCACACTTAATTTATCAAATTTAAATTACCTTTACGCCTTTCTTATTAATTGAAGTGTAAGTGTAATATTTAGAAAAAAAATGTATTACTCAAAAGTATTACTTGTATGCTTTCGCAGCAACTTTCGATTATAAAAAATATACAAAAAATTCTCAAATCGCTTTTTTGAAAACGGAACATATTTATACTGTTACAGATTGTGGCCGATGAATAAGCCGCTGTCCTATTATCTAGCCGAGGCGGTATATCGTTCACACAAGGATGCAAATTCCTTTTGGCTGCATCAAAAGACCACACATTTTAGCCGCGGGCGACAAGAATTTTCGTGTTAATTCCTCGTTCTTCCGGAACAGAAGTCCCCATTCTAGAATAATTAATTTGCCTGTATAAAAGAAGACCGCAGACCGAAATCTTTAGTTAAGTTAATTTGGAAAGTGTTATAGTTTTGAAAAGATTGCAAAGAAAGTATAAAGTATAAATTGTTTAGTTTTTGTACTGAGTGTTATAAATTATCGAACCCAAGATAAATATCGTAACAATGCAGTGGAAAAGGATCGTATAAAGAAGGCAAAAATGGTTGACAAAAATAATAAATGTAAAGTGGGGCCAACTCGAAAAACCAATAATATTATTTTGTAAATGTTTTGTAGCGACGATTTTAAACCATTCATTATCGATTATATTTTTATGAATACTAATAGCATACAATTCGATCTACATTTTTTAACGTTTCATTGAAGTTAATGATGTTAAATAAATTTTTGACCTTTCGCAGTGTTCTTCTCACCTTATTTTTCCGGTTACCTACTTACGGGTAACATTGAAAGTTCGGTACGTATACACATTTATATATTTTTTTAATATTGTGCGTTCTCTTTAAAATACTGGTTATCCTTTATTTCGTCCGGCTTTTTGTCTCAAGAACTATTCAAAATTGAAAATCATTTACCTCGTACATATAATATTCTCGTTTATTTTTTATGAATAATAATACAACTCGCTTCATCGGGGCACTATTTAATGCAACTAGATTGGGGATTAGAGTTCTACAATTAGAAATTATTAAATTCATCGTTTCGAATTCCATACACATTTAATATGGGCAGTAAAAAAATTTTGGTCGTTGAGAAGTAATTCCTTGCTGGCTATATTAAAAACAAAATATTAAACCATCGAAAACGACGAAAACTTTTTCTAAAGGCGCTTGACAAAAAATATGATTTACAAAGAATACCTGCTATTTTGACCTACCTCTTTTAAACAAAACAATATTTGCAAAAATCGCAATACCTAATATTGATTAAAAATTTGACTTTGTGATATTATGACAAACTGCAAGTTGCTTATTAAGGAGAAAGAGTGGAAACAAGTAAATGAGTTTGTTGTATATTTGAGTTTAAAGTTTACGAAAGACGGAAAGTATGACTGTGATATTGAGCAAAGGGTGTGTTGGTAAGGAAACAAATGAATGACGCATTGCATAGCTTAATGAGCAGCCAGAACGTGTCCTTTTTTTATACGTTTGGTAGAAGAAGCATGAAATAAGGATCAACGCAGTCTGAGAAGTATAGCCGGAGCGACTCTGTTGAATTAAGTGAGGATTAATGAGATAAGAGAACGATAGTGGTGTGAAAGAATATGTATATCTCAATAAGATCGAAATTGTTCTAAAGCAGTGTTTTTCAACGTGCGGGTGTGTCGCATTAAAAAAATAACGATTAAAAGAGTAACGTCATTATCCATGACAGGACAACTTCGGTCTACTGGAGATTTGCTGGCTTATGACACTCAGCTCTGGACAAACACTATTGAAAAGTTTGGTGAATCCCGTGCAATAGCCTTGGATATATCTAAAGCCTTTGACCGCGTTTGGCACCAGGCATTGTTAAGTAAATTATCTGCCTACGGTCTCCCAACCAAACTGCGCGAATGGCTCTTGAGCTCCATGCAAGATCGCTCCTTACATGTGGCAGTTGACGGTATTTCTTCTGATGCGTTTAAAACTAATGCCGGGGTCCCCCAGGGTTCCATCCTGTCCCCCACCTTATTTCTTTTACACATCAACGACCTCTTGAAAACCACCACGAACCCCATTTACAGTTTCGCAGACGATAGCACACTTGTCTCAACTTTCACATCCTATCGATCACTTTCGATGAATGATACAAATAGACTCAGGCAGGAACAGGTTGATTCCATCAATAGAGATCTTAAAGCAATCGTCGAGTGGGGAACCAACAATCTTGTTCAGTTTAACGCCCAAAAAACACAAAGTGCCACGTTTTCCAAATTTCCTCGTGTGTCGCGAAGCCTCTTTAGGGGGGTCGCGAATCTTCTATAGTGGAGTTGCGAAAGGTCGGGGAAGCTACTGCAGTAAAAAAAACAATAAAGTTTAAAAAAAAGTATTAAGAAAAATGTTAACTAAAGGACATAATCATTTGTATCAAATAAACGAAAAATAAAATAACTTATGAGATCTCTTCCATCTTAAAAATTTGTATCAAATTAACAAAACATAAAAAAAAATTTATAAGAACTTATGCGAAGGTAGCGCTTGTTTATCATTAATTTCTTTGATCATTGATTTCTTTCCTTACTTTTTATTTGGTCCATTGATGAAAATGTCAACTAGCACAAGTACGAGGTGGCAAACGAAATTAAACACTTCGAAGCCTCTATGTTAATTCTGGGTATTCTGAATTCCTTTTTAACCAAAAGGTACCCAAATTGACAGACTTAAATTCAAATTGCAGCATCCCATCGGCAGATAAATCTAGCAGATTTTCTTTAAGCTTTGTTGTCCAATTTGCCTCATTTATAGCTGTATTTAAAAACGGATTTAAGATCCATCTTTGCCTAGTATTCTTCGATATCTCTTGCATTGAGAAGTAATGACACAGTTCTTCTTTCAACTTTTTACACCATTTTCATACCATGTATAAACTCCTTGATGGTTATCTCACATCAGACTTTTTCAATAAAAGACTGTGTCAAAGTATTCTTACTTTGCCTGCTGTCGTGGTCGTACGTACAGGTATTTATACGAACTCTAATTATAAAAATAGATGGATTGAATATTTGTCACAAAATAAAATACATGAAAAAAAAACAACAGGTAGTGGGGTCGCGAAATATTTCTTCATGAAAAAGGTTAAAAAATACTGTTCTAAATAAATGCCAGGTCAGGAGTGCCAGCAACCAACGAGCATGTAAAAAAGCACTACTGAAAGTAGAAGAAGCAAAATTTGTGTGTACGAACCGTAGCGGAAGTGGAAAGAAATGGTCTCTGCCTACCCCTACGGGAAAAAGGCGTGACTATATGTATGTATGTACGTAAATATTATTAGTCCTGGATGTGCTAGTATCAACGACAAGGTCTTCTACCTATCCGGTTTTTTTAGTAAGGCAAGTTTTGAACTAGTCTGCATTTGGCAAACTACTATTATAGCCGCTAGACTTTTTAAAATGTCTCTAATTTGAATCAGCTATTTTAAGCCAAATTACAAATTTGACCGATTTCTTTAGCTATTGCTAAATTAGTCAGAATAATGTTATTTAAAAACTTCACCTTTGACCCGATTCACAAAGCTAATGGTAAATCATCACAGATGTTGGATGTCAAATGTCAAAAAAATTTTACACAGTAAGAGCTACACTGAAATTAACTTTTACCTGTTTCTTTTTTCTCTTAACCACGAACTTTTTATAACTGGCTTGTTTTGACAAACTAACATTCACAAACCTCTATTCACATTCACGATACCTAAATACACTTACAACTTTTCCGCGAATGTTGTACTTATCAATTTAGCAATATTTTTGCGTTACATAGTTGAAACAAAATTGTTTACATTACATAGCGAAATTAAAATTATGTGAATGATTATTATGTGAATTCCCTATTGCTAATTGCCTATATAGCACAAATTAATCATCGGTTAAAAAATATTTTCACTTTTAGATTGCGGAATATTTAAAAGTTAAGGTGACTTATCGTTTAGGATTGAGTTTATGGTGATAAAATGTTAAAAAATATTCAGCACAGTGGTGTAAACGTTAAAGGGCATTAAGGTGTCGTACGACACTGGTAAACGTAAATAAATAGTTTTTCCAAAATATTACTGCGCTAAAATCTTGGAATAAAATAATTTTGAATTCTGTGGTATGTAAAATAAAAAAAATTGAACAAAAGGTTTTAAAAATGTAACACGGAAAACGAGAAATATTTTAGTAAAATAAAATTGGTCTATACAGTTTACAGAAGCAAACAAAAGCCGCGGAAAATATGTCAACTATTTTCAATGTTATCGCGATGCAAGGTTTGAAAGTTTAAAGGTTGGCGCGTATAATCGAAATATTACAATCGAGTGATTTTATGAATAATACCATAATGAGTGCTGTCAGCTGTAATTTAAAACATTTGTTGTTAGCTTGCCGGTGTTTTTCTGGTTTTATAAGTTATTATTATTATTTGCTTTATAAATTACAAAACAATCAGTCTTTATTAAGACTAAGTTAATTTTGATCGTTTAACAGGAAGGTATGTATATATCACTTAGTTATTGTTAATTGGTAATATTCCTAGTGCATAATCTATAATCTAGTCAAACGTTTTAATAACACAAAAACATATTATGTTGCTATGAATAATGCGTCTTAAAGTGCAGAACAAATAGAACCATTAGTTCGAACAGCATTTGCAGAAGTTGATTCTGCAGAATGGAAAAAGCATTGCGATCATGTGAACCATGTGGCAGAGGAAATGTGGAAGAATAATGGCCTATTAGATGACATTGTTGAAAATATGTGTTTCACTGTCAACATTGGTTTATCTGATGAAAATGACAAACCAAGACATTTTGATATATGTTACATTTATCCTATTAATTGTTTTAATACTTACTTTTATAGATTTAAACTAGATAACGTGAGTTACTTATAAAATGACATTTCATTACTGAAAATATGTAATTAAGAGTGTTTTTGTTTTTAAAATTAAAATGTAAATCTTGCAAAGGTAAACCTCTCTCTTTTCTATTAATGTTAAACCTAAAACTAATTTTTCTATTTTGTTTCCCCACTCCTTTCGTCATACCAACAGTCTTACATAACTCTCACTTATTCAAGACTATATTATCCTGACAAGACAAATCTAATATGTATAAATACACAAGCATATAATTATACAGGCATATATACTGTAATAATATGTTCATTACGAACATAAACATACAAACATAATATTAAAATTTAAGTTCCCTAATATAAACAATTAATTGTATGTAGGAATTTAACTTGAACTAATTTTTATTTGCCCTGTATATTGTTCAAGAAATTTGTAACAAATATAATTGTGATTTATTCTTGACATGTAAAAGTTAGAATTTAAACATAGATGCTCCTAGAAGGGAGTATTTTTTTGAAATAATAAGTGCATTTGAACAATACCTCAAATTTTAATCAGAAAATTTATATTCACCAAACCACAGGTGCAGTCTATCTTTAATAAGTATTGCAAATATAATATTGTGTTAAAATCATGAATAGTAGTAATTAATATTTCACAATAAGCCACAGATTATATCTTTCTCCTCTCATAGCGGCGTGGTCCAGATACTGTGGTTTTCGGATTTTTGTCTTATTTACAAGCTCTGTCCCTTTTCCTAGTCGTCTGAATACTTCTTCGTTAGTGATTCGGTCTACATACAATATTCTGAGTATTCTGCATAACCACATTTTAAAGAGGAGAATAGAGAATTATGTAACATTTTATCATTCGTATTTTCAGTCTTTGATTCAACGATCGGTTACAAAAGAACTGCTTCATCCTTAGAAACGCGTTACGCGCTATTTCGATCATTGATCTTAAATATTTTGAAGAGTTATTGCTGGAGTCTATTATAGTTCCTAGATATTTATACGTAAAAACTCTTTATATAACTTGGTTGTTTATGGTCAGCTGGACGTTTGTATTTACCGTTTTAGAAAATACTAAAAATTTTGATTTATTCAGGTTCATTTTCAGGCCATATTTAGACCATGTTGTATACACCCTATGAACAACCCTTTGTAAGTCATCAATGTTTTCTGTAAGCAAGACTGTGTCGTTCGCATATCTTATGTTGTTGATAAGCTTTCCATTTACGAAAACACCGGCTGTTTCTTGGTCTAGCGCTTAAGCAGTCTAATGGGCCATTATGTACAAATATGAAATATCAAAAAAGTTTCGAGAAAGAGCAATTTTCTCAATGAAAATTGTGCATTGAATTGTATCCTTTGAAGGACCTTAGTTCCGTGTCTTTTCGCTTCTCCTTTTTAAGCGTCTCAAACAAGCATGAATATGATAAAAATAAATGTATATAATAGAAGTTGAAATTTTTCCTCTAGTTATTTCGTGATATTACATTCGTGCTAATGATGGAATTAAAATCTGAAAAAAACGACTTTGTGCAGATACTCAAACCTTTGTGTGAAAAACTTGTAGAAAGAATTTCCTTTCACACAATTAAAATTATCATAATTCACGTATTAATTTTCCAAGTTCTGTAGATGCTTGTTGCTCTCTGTGCCAAAATTGAATATTGAAAAGTTTCTTGAGTGAATCCCAGAATAACGTTGAAACAGCTCTTTGAATCAAGGAACGGTTAACAATTAAACCCCCAGCAACATATCCGACCGTCCTGAACCGGAGCTTTTCAGCCCTTGCTGCATCCGTGGGTGAATAAGGCCATTTTTTCGATATGAATGTGATAAAAATTGATCACTTCCAACAATTTTTATGTGTAACCGTGTCGACTGAACGATAAAATTATACATACTGGACATTAAATCGTCTTGTACAATATGGAGTTGTTGATAAAAATGTTCTTATTAAATTTTTTGCGTTTTAAACCAGAAAAAACGAAAATACGTTAACTTTTATGTGTCCAAATATATTCATCCAAATAATTTAATAACTGTACAGTGAATATAAAATCTTCAAAACCAATGAATCCCTCGTTCAAATTTTTTGCACATGACTGTAGATAATAGGAAAAGCACGTTTTTCATCTTTTGTAACCTCACGCTCTACCTCATTTTTCGTACTAGTTTTTTGTTTAGCAGAACGCGAAAATTTTTTTTGGAACCAAACTCCCCTGTTATACGAGAGTTATTACCAGAGTCCACGCACGATAATTTTAGCTGCTAGTATGTTTTTCCGGCTTTGAAAATGCAATTATATTACGGATCCGATTTGGGCAGTAACACTAGGGGTGAAGATATAGATATACAGACCAGTACAGTAGAGGGTTTACAAGATTAACTAGGGGGCGACTCGGACAGAGCAGTCAAAAAAGCTGAAGGCATAAAATTTTGCTGCACACATTTTCTTATTTAAAAATAACCCAATTCTCGCTTGTACTCAAGACGACTGTGTGCTTAATTTTTTTTTAATAAATAAGCATTAACTGCGAGGGTTATTAACCCGTATACGACTATTTTCAGTGTTATATGACCCCCTTTTGAAACGATACTTTATTTTTATTCATATGCATTAAATAAATAAAAAAAAACAGTAAATGGAACGGAAAACCAACATTGATAAATAAATTTTCACCGCATGTATATGTTCGTTAAGCTGCCCAGTTGATTATCGTCGCTTGTAACCCAATTTTAAGTGTACCTAACGCATGTAGTAACATTTTTATTTATCTTCTTTAAAGTTTAATAACCACGTGTATAAATAAAAAAGAACACGGTCAAACTTCCCCACAGACAGAAATCTATATTTAGTTCGTGGCTGCGGCAATTTTTAAAACAATCATTTTCATTCGTCCGTACGAATCGTGCTGTATACAGTGTATTCCAGAAATTATGCTAAAAGAGAAAAGCGCAATAGTTGTGGTCAATTCTCAAAAAAAAACACTACAATAATCTTATTACCATATAGTGTGTTCACAAGGAATTGTCAAATAGTAACTGAAGTAACCCTAGCACAAAATATAAAATGAATATTAAATTTTATACACACTTTTGATTTTGCGTACAGGTAAAAAAACAAAAAACACGTTAAATTTTAAATTAAGGAAGAGGTTTAAAAATGTTATTCTTCTGTTTCCAAGTGGCACCACTTTAAAAAACCCCTCCCCTTCTTTAAAATGTCAAATAGCATTCCCTACCTTTTGATACATCAATGAAAATCCAAGAAAAATGCAAATCAGTCATACAGGGTGTTTCAAAAAAGGGTGATCCCGTCTCTAGGATAGGTAGAAAACTGAAACATAATTTGGGTTTGTTTTGTAAAAAAATTTCGTAACGCCATCCGTATTCAAGATAAAGGGCGTTGAAGATAAAAAATTTATACACATTTTATACGATTTTGCCGAAACTACTGGAAACATTGTAATGAAATTTTATACGAATATGTTTTAGAAGCTGATACATCCCATGAATTTGTTTTTATATCCAACTCTCATAGAGTGCGCTAGTTTCACCATTGTTTCACCATAGTTGACCATTCTCTGTCAGAGTTTTGTATTTGTAAGTAGGATTTATTACTCCGTACCATTTCGAAATAGGGTATACTCTCGTTTCACTTCTTACATTTTATCGTAATAATAATTTTGGTTTTTGATAATTCTGCATTACTTTCTACGATAGATTAAGCAGATCAAAAATTATTTGCGTTTAAAGGTAAAGTGCTTAAATAATTTTGATTTATTTATAAGTTTGGTCATAAAATTTTTTCATATGATATTTTTTATAAATATCTTTTTTTGCCGCTCTATTTGACTCTCTTTTAAAATTAACCCTAGGCGGGATGAATTATTTTTCTTGTGCGTCACGCAAACACTAAAATACGCGTAAAACTAACAATTTTGTGTCCTGTGGCCAACTGAAGGATTTTCGAGATAGCTGCTAATATCAACGACGACCACAGGTCAAATGACCAAATGTCCTTTTGTCATTACGTATAATTTTTTCTTAAATAAACTAAAATCTACATTTTAATACTTCCTTTTTACCCAGAAACTTTATAAAATATGCATTATTCGTATTCATTTGCTACAAACTAAAATTCTGTAAAATCAGCGCTACCGAAACGTTCGGATATCCATTATAAAAATTTTTCACTCAAGAAAATAAAAATTATCCACACGTAAGAAAAGTCACCCTTTAATATACGATTTTCATTGTCACCAGATATGTGGCATTTATCTACTGGGCAAGCATTGCTAACTTTATAACGGAATGTATTGTTTTTATTTAAAACTTACCAATTGAAAATGTTAAAAGTTTAAATGAATTTATCGAATTCATTGGAAATAAACAAAGGTCTCTAAAAGAAGTTCTTAATCTTGCAATCATTGTTGACATGAACTGAACTAATATCTCTTAATAAAGCCATTCTTATTTTTGCTGTATATATTGATTTAATTTATCAATTGAAATCCAAAATATCACCAAAATACTTAAACTCACACACTCCCAAGTAAATAATAGTACCACTTCTCTATTTAGACTTTTCTTACTGTTGGAGTACCAACCAGATGACGTACCATTTGTGAAAATTGCCAACAGAATTGAGCAATTTTTTTAATCAACGCAACCTGAACTTTTCTAAATCAGCGACTAATTGCTAGTTAAAACGTGTGACATCAAAATGCCGTAATAAAGTGGGAATATTCATTGGTAGATTTTCATTCGCTCGTAGATTCGATTGCGGCATAATTTTATTGTACAATAAAATTACGCAGAAATCACAATTTTCCACTTCTAGAGTAGTATTAAACGAGAAATGAAAGGAACTTTAATGAAAATGAATCCTTACCATCTTGAAATTCATCGAAAAACTCTTAAAACTACATTCGGATAACTTTCTATTGTTAACTAATTTATTTAAAAACAATACTAAAATCTACAACAAGACAGCTACGATTACTTCGTACAGGGTTGTTAAATAAACACAATTTTAAAAGAATTGTCTTGCATTATCAGACTTTTTTTTTTTTAAGAAAATAGTCGCAAAAAGGGTAGACCGACCTATCGTGTGGGCCGCGGACGGCCCGCACTGCGACTATTAGAAGGGGAAGGGATTATACAAAGAAAATGATTGTGGATACGCTTTTTAAAAAGTTGCAGCTCATAGTTCTCTGGAAAAACTGATTTTGGAAGCTTATTCCATTCCGTAGCAGCCCTGTAAAAGAAGGATTCTTGATGAAGATTGGTCCTTGTAGTGTCAAGCTTGAGAGTAAATGTGTGAGACTGATCAGCGTGCCGAGTTCTTCGGCCGAATGTGGCCAATGGTGGTACAAGAGTTTTTATTTCTCTGGAGCATCTGTCATGAAAATATCTGTAGAGCAATGACTGGTCTGCAACTCTTCTTCTATGTTCTAGAGGGTGAAGGGTATCTGTGACAGTTGAGCTGTTTATCAAGCGAATGGCTCTTTTATGAATGGAATCTAGAAGACGAAGAGAATGCCTTGGTGCTGAACCCCAAATGTGCGAGCAATACTCCAGTAGAGGTCGGATTTGAGCCTTGTATGTCGTCAACAGTTGATCAGGAGTAAAAAACTTTCTGGCTTTCCACAGAAAACCTAGCCTCTGGCTTGCCGACTTTGCGATGTTAGCAACATGGTCATGCCAAGACCTATTATTGGACACCGTGACTCCCAAAATCGAGATGGAGGGACTTGGTTCAAGGGTATTTCCGGACATTGTGATGGGATGATTTGAGGAATTCACTTTCTTGGGAAACGTGGCACTTTGTGTTTTTTGGGCGTTAAACTGAACAAGAATGTTGGTTCCCCACTCGACGATTGCTTTAAGATCTCTATTGATGGAATCAACCTGTTCCTGTCTGAGTCTATTTGTATCATTCACCGAAAGTGATCGATAGGACGTAAAAGTTGAGACAAGTGTGCTATCGTCTGCGAAACTGTAAATGGGGTTCGTGGTGGTTTTTAAGAGGTTGTTGATGTGTAAAAGAAATAAGGTGGGAGACAGGATGGAACCCTGGGGGACCCCGGCATTAGTTTTTAATGCATCAGAAGAAATACCGTCAACTGCCACATGTAAGGAGCGATCTTGCATGAAGCTCAAGAGCCATTCGCGCAGTTTGGTTGGGAGACCGTAGGCAGATAATTTACTTAACAATGCCTGGTGCCAAACGCGGTCAAAGGCTTTAGATATATCCAAGGCTATTGCAAGGGATTCACCAAACTTTTCAATAGTGTTTGTCCAGAGCTGTTATAGCGGAATCTTCAAATCCATCTTCTTCACACGCTTTGGTTCCCAAACCCCCTTGTTCTTAATCCGCCCCTGCGTGATGTGGACATACAATACTTTTCGATTAATATAGAGAGTGATGCAAATGCCCCAGTTATTAATATTGCTCACGCCGTGTCACGGTAAAGTAGTGACAATAGCGGCTATTAGTAATTTTTCGTTATACATAATATTAAACCATTAAACGCGAAACTAGTCTTTATTATAATTATTATAATGAACCTACTAGCGGACGAACGCTCGGCCGAGATATAGTTTTGAATCTGTGCGACTCGAGTTGAGTGGCTGCTGCCGATGGGAATTAAGGCCAAACGTTGCTTTTTCGTAATATGTGATATAGACGCAGAGCCGAGGCGATGATTCCAACCTACGCGAATATTTCAGCAAAAAATGTCTCTTTGTATTATATAGATGTACATCGATACTTTTACCGTTTACGACATTAGATTGGAAATGCAATAGGAAAAAATCACGTAACGCGAGATGACGCTGTCAATGACAAAATATCGGATCGAGGTGTGAACAACAAATATTCTGTCATTCGGTCACTAGTAAAAACAAAGTTTTTATCAAAGGGAATTTTAGTAATATTGAGGCTTTCGAATCGGGCAATACAAGTTTTTTCTAAAGGGCAGGTTACTAGCCTCACCCTTAAACCCTCCTCCTTTACCCGGGCTTGGGACCGGCAAAATAGCTGTCAAACTACTCAATCCATCCAACAGCACTGCAGGCGGAGTGCAGATCAATACGGGCTTACGACAAGGTGACAGCCTTAGTCATACTCTGTTTAACATCATTATGGACCAAATCATTGAAAATATTAAAAAAGTGAACGCTGGATATAGGATGGGCAATCGCACCATTAAAGTATTATGCTATGCAGACGATGCAATCCTCATAGCAGAGAATGAAGACGACCTACAACGCCTGTTATACAAGACAACAGTAACAGCACACAAATTTAATATGAACATCGTAACAGAAAAAACACAGTCAATGGTTATCTCTAAAGAACCCATAAGGTGCAAACTGGCAGTCGACAACAAGATAATTCAGCGGGTAAGAAGATTCAACTACCTAGGATTCGAGGTATCAAGCGTAAGAAACCTTATTAAAGAAGCACGAACACAAGCCATAAAAGCAACAAGAGTCAGCGGATACCTGAGAGATATCATATGGCGAAATAAAATGATAAGTACAGAAAGCAAGCTGAGGATTTACAAAACATGTGTAAGACCTATTTTAACGTACGCCACAGAAACCAGAGTTGAAACATCAACAACGAAAAGAATAATGAGAACGACCGGAATAAAAATACCAAGAACCATCAAGAGTGTTACCCTCAGGGATAGAATAAGAAGCCAGGATATCAGAGAAGAACTAGAAATACAGGATGTGGTAAGATAGGCTAGAACACGCAAGAGGTGCTTGAAAAACCATGTGGAAAGGATGCCAGATGAAAGATGGGCAAAGTGGGCCATGTCGCAAAAACCAAACTCGCGAAGACCGGTAGGCAGACAACCCAAGAGATGGTACGAAAGCTGGAGCTCAGCGTCACAGGAAGAGCTCCAAAGGAGGCTAAACGCAACGGATTAAACAGGACCAGGTCCTATTATAAGAAGGAGAAAGATTTGAGTTGATTTTTTGTGTTAAACTATTGGATTGAAGCTGGATTTAAGGTTTGTTTTCGACGTTTCAGTTTTATTGTCGCTGGATTCTTGTTAAATGCCAGTAAAGACCAGGTGTAAATTTTGGTTTGTTTCCGAAGTTTTTCAGCTCTGTTGTCACTGGAATTCTTTTTGCAATGCATATGGAAACCGGCATATCAATTTCGGACATATTGTATCATGTGCGTGAACCTGTTCGACTAATTTAGGATTATATTTTATAATCCAATCAACTTCGGACACTTCTATCTTTTAATTATAGAATGATGATATTTCAACACTGGAAGGTTCTAGATAGGAACAGATCCATCTTTTAAACGCTGTTTCTGTGTTGTTAAAGTCGCTATGAATAATCACAAATAAAATGACAACATTAGACAACAATTCTTACCATTGAAAAAAAATCATCTTTCACAAAGTGCTTGCAGACGCAGATGTTGTTAAAGTCAGTATGAATAATCACAAATGATAGATCATTGGACAATATTAAACTTTCACTGAAAAAAATCATCTTTCACTAAGTGCTTGCTACAAACAAACAAACTTTGAGATTGGTTTTTCTATCTTTAAGATCATCTTCCATTTCTAAGCTACCTTAGGATTTCAAAAAAATGTATGCAAAGATATAATCAAATTGCCATATGTAGAGCATCGTGTTAATAATAAATATTTTTTTATATATTGTTGCATAGATTTATTACTTATATTTGATGTAGTGATGAGCAAAGCAAGACCAAGACCAAAACAGTATGTTACTTACGTCGTTATGAAAAAATTTTACGACATATTATTCTGGTTCATGTCCTCAATTATTTTTCGGGGTGGATAGCGGGTTTAGGACGAAAGAAAACAAACTTTTCGCTCTTCTTAAATCGCCGACGTTTCGATCTTTATTTTAGATCTTACTCAAGGCTTTTTAATTCGTGAAAGTCTTAAGTCTGTAATGTAAAATTTCTGATATCGTATCCATCACAGAATCAGGGAAAACGTGTTTACAATTAACATTGAGCAAATGAATTATTCACATAATAACAAAACAATATTAAAACGAATAATTTCTATTCCTTGAACAAATCACATAGTTTTGTTTGTGCTGTCGATGTCTCGTTGACTAAACAGGTACCGTCGTATATTGGTGAAATGAGCTATAAATGTCAATCATACCCAAAGAACATCAAATTAAACATAACGTGTAGACTATACCTACTATTATTTGAAACTCAAACAAAGAAAGAAAGTTTGCTATCAATGTACACAAATTTTGTCGAACAAAAAGCACTTTCCGGTGAAAAACAAAGTAGCGTATTTCATACAAATGTGTTTTTGAATCACTCCCATTTTATCGATTTCATTTAATTTCAATTAAAATGCATAGCACAAAAACAAATCGAGAAGTATTTAAATAATTATTCCTTTTTTTTTTATTTACAGTGACAATTATGCAGGACTATCAAGATTGACACTACAAGGACCAATCTCCATCAAGAATCCTTCTTTTACAGGGCTGCTACGGAATGGAACAAGCTTCCAAAATTAGTTTTTCCAGAGAACTATGACCGGTAACTTTTCAAAAAGCTGGTCCACAATCATCTCCTTTTTAAAATCACTCCCCCTTCCAATAGTCGCAGTGCGGGCCGCCCGCAGACCACACGGTAAGTATACCCTTTTTGCGTTTATTTTCAGTAAAAAAAAATCGTTGTTTAAAACTGGCTCTCTTTAAACTTTGTATTTATAATTTTAAACACCAGCAACAAAATAAAAAATTAAAAGGCGGTAGAACTATTAAATGGATTGACTGTTGTAAAGACAGTTTTAGTTTTTAGTAATTAAAAGTTGATGTTCATGTCTGCCCTTGGCGTTTTATTGATTGCGCCCCGTTTGTGGCTATACGCAGTACTTAAAAAGATTAAAACGTCGGTAAAAATGTCACCTCGTTGTTGGAAATTATTACAGAAATGACGATGCCCCTTAAATTTTAAAATAATGCGATTCCAATAAAACAAATGATAAAACGCCACTACTATTGATAAAAAAAAATATAAATAAATAAAATTTCCTTTAGGTAACAGAATAAAAATAAAAAATTTACAACATATAAATACATAAAAAATAGGTCTACCGTTTTTGCGACTATTTTCAGTAAAAAAAACGTCATGAGATATTGAACTGGCTCACGGACTATATAACCACTAAACAATTTTTTTGTACCCGTTACGCTCCAACAATTGTTCACGTGTGCTTTTCTTCTATAACCTCGTAAAACACCTCTCCTACGATTGGTTTTTATTATATTTTTTTTATATGTACCTATCAGAAAACGACCTTAAACACTCATAATTCACGCAAAATTTTGTCGACAGGAATGTTACGACATGAGAAATATTTATTAATTTTATATCGCTTGCAATTCTTCACCTTTCAGCTACACTGCTCAACAATTGATTCAAATTCATTCATTACGAGCAGGTAATTAATTCATACAAAAACTATTTCTCGAGTCAAGAAAATATAAGAAATAAAAGATTTAACATCAGCATAGACCAGTTATTCTCAACCTTTTTTTTTGCCGCGGCACACTTTTAACTGATTATCAACCGAGAACAAGAAGGTGCTCCACAACCACACAAGGTGGCAAATTGCGATGTCGTCGGAAGGATCGCGTATCTAGGGTCAATAATAACATCAAATGAGGATTGTAAACCTGAAATTCGTAGACGCATTCAACTAGGTAAAACAGCTATGAGCCAACTCACCGCAGTATGGAAATCATTAAAGAGAGAAAAACAAGATACAAAGGCCATATCATGAAAGGCAAAAAATTCGAATTACTGAGGCTGATAATTAAAGGAAAGATTTATGGAAAAAGATCCGTCGGTAGACGTCAGAATTTCTGGTTGAAAGACCTTAGAAGATGGTTCGGATGCACTTCGACTAGGATATTTAGAGCTGCTGTATCCAGGACAATGTTAGCCATATGGATCGCCAACCTTCGTGAGGAGAGGGCGTGATAAGAAGAAGAAGAATGTTCTCAAATGATCAATAACGATACATTTCTAAAATTTGGCGGCACAGTGGTTAAAAATCACTGGCATATACATTTACAAATTTGTAATCACAAAATTAAGTTAAAAATACAACCTAAAATACTTTGATATGATCCATTGTTGTACTAAAATTTTAGAAACATATAAAACACACTTATATTGTTACATCTAAAAATGATTTTCCGACTCCAGAGCTGTAAGACGAAGCGGCAAGTAGCCTTATTTCAGCAGGCAATTTGTTGTAAAAGAAAGGTGCATGTATTATAGTTAAACGAGAAACGCTTTCTTTGGAGTCTAAGAAGGTTTATTCTTATTTGTCCTCCTTACCCTGTGTCATGGTTGTGTCACTATTTAAAGTACACTGTTGTTGATCTTTGTGTGTATATAAAGTCACTCGTAGATAAATCTAGTGAATATTTTTAAGTCGCCGAAAGTCTGCCTAACATTCTCCTTGTAACTCTTTACTGCAACAATCCTAACTACCCTTCTTTGTAAAGCAAATATTCGGGTTATATGGTCTGAGTGCCCCCATATGAGTGAGGCATAGGTAGATATTGATCGAACTACAGCACGAAATGATTAAACTAATACATGATAGTAATCGTTCGAAAGTATTTATTTATTTAGTCCTTGTCATCGAACCTACACGGGATCGTTAGTTGAATCGGCCTTCGTTTTTCGTGATATGACCCCCTGATATCCAGTTACTAAACGTTAATAAAAAAACCTATATAAAACGTATCTAAATCGAGCAATAGGAGACTTTCTCCATGTGAATGCATTACGCCACCAAAAGATATATCGCGCGCGGGTGTAAATTTTTTAGAAAATACTTAAAGGAAGACGAAGAATGATCGAATAGCAAGGGAAAGCTCCTTAGCACTCTCCGATGTGCGTCCTGCACCGATCTCTCGACTCTCTAACCTCTGCGTCGAGTGAAACTAGGAAGTGACTAACGCAAGATGGAAATCATATCGGTTGGAAAAAAAAATGAACGTTGGGAAGGTTTCGGTGATCAACCGGCACGACGTTGTTAACTTTTGTTTTTACTGTCATTTATTTAAACGTGTACTCGAGGAGATACGTGAAAGTGACGATCTCTAATAATTATCGTGGAGATATATTTCGCCATTAAATAAAAAATATTAAAACGATAAAAAAAAATTTCAGTGGCAAACGTTCGTACATTAATATTATTTATTTGTACTCGATGAAGGGGATTGTAAAAAAGTTAAATTATCTGCCAACTTTCTAATAATTATGTGTCTTAGTGGACGTAAAATTTTGGCGATTTTGATGTCTCAACTGCTTTAAAGTTGAATGGGTATGACGATTTCAAAATTGTAATTTATCTTAATGACTTTGTTTTAAGCATTACTAGCCCTAAAACAGGTAAAACAACACCCACTGGGCTCGCGAAAAAAATCTAAATTGGTCGACTAATGTCACGGATTTCTGAAAGTAAACTGTCAAGAGGCAACAAAATCTGCCTGATTTGGTCATCAGAGGCAATTTGGGCAATGAAAACGCCATAGCGTTGGCAAAAAAAATTGAAATAAAGTTTCTATTAGTCTAGAACCATTCTGCGGATATATAAAAACTAGCTGAATGCGGCAGACGTCCTGCCAGTCTGTATTATAACAGCGTGTACTTTATACTTTCTAAGTTACAGCAAAGCTTCACTTTTATGATTTATTTTAAAAATTTTTTTGAAAAAATGACTTGACTTTGTAGCTATAAATACAGCGAATACATACTCCTTGTTCAAATATAGTAAGTAGGATGCCAATTTTTATAGGGATCGATTAACCGAGAAGTTGGTATGCTGGCGGGGAACTGCAACAAAGTGAATAACGAAAACGATTTTACACGAAAAATACATGCCAATTTTCATGGTTATTGGTTGAACGGTGCAGAAGTTGATATGCTGATGCAGCACCACCTGGTGACGAGGAAACCACAAAAACCTTTCCCACAAAAAAATACATACATAAGCCCATTTTCATAGTAATCGGTTGAACGGTGTTGGAGTGAAACGATAACATTATGCAGTGTCTAGAACATAGAAGAAGAGTTGCAGACCAGTCATTGCTTTACAGATATTTCCATGGCAGACGCTCCAGAGAAATAAAAACGCTTGTACTACCATTGGCCACATTCGGCCGAAGAACTCGGCACGCTGATCAGTCTAACACATTTACTCTCAAGCTTGACACTACAAGAACCAATCTTCATCAAGAATCCTTCTTTTACAGGGCTGCTACGGAATAAAATAAGCTTCCAAAATCAGTTCTTCCAGAGAACTATGACCTGCAACTTTTTAAAAAGCGTGTCCACAATCATTTCCTTTCTATAATCCCTTCCCCTTCTAATAGTCGCAGTGCGGGCCGTCCGCGGCCCACACGATAGGTCTATCCTTTTTGCGACTATTTTCATAAAAAAAAAAAACATAAAGTAACGTAAGAAAAAAAATGTTGAATAAAAGTTTTTTCAAATAATTAAGGCCATCTGTATAAGTTGATTAGAAGTATACGTTATATATCGTTACTCCAAAATAACTTATTGACATAATTTTTTAAATAGTACATCCTGTACATATTTTCAGTTTTTTTAAATTTATTAAATTACAAATACAACCGTCAAGACCTCATAATTATAACCTTATTTATTTTATACTATTTGAGAAATATAATTTACGGGAACGTTTTTATTACCAAAATAATTAACAGGAACAAATAACTTATTAATCTCATGTAATAAAATGTTCAAATTGTCTTCCTTTTTTTATTTGACAGTATTCAAGTCCATTATAAATAGCTGATATGGTATTACGCAATTACTGATTTGTTATTTGACAGCCTGTTATCAGTATTCTATTTCTTAGTTCATCCCGATTATCAGGTTTTGTCTTGTACACAATGTTTTTTAGATATCCCCAGAGAAAATAGTCTAAAGGCGATAAATCGGGAGATCTGGCTGGCCACTCAATTGTGGCCCCTTCTTTCAATCCACCTGTCTTGGAAAACTTGATTTAAGTAATTTTGAACAGCAACACTAAAGTGTGGTGATTCACCGTCCTGCTGAAACCAAATGTCATTAAAATTGTTACCAAATGCATTTCTTATTGCAGGAACTATTTGATTTCTTAACAAATCTAAATACTTTGGTCCGTTCAAATTGCCTTCTACTAAGAATGGTCCAATAACAGTGGTGCCGATAATACCTGCCCAAACATTAAGTTTTAAAGGCCTTTGTGTTCTATGTTCCCTCATCCATCTAGGATTAGTATTACTCCAATATCTACAGTTGTGGCGATTAACTGTACCGTTTAACATAAACGTGGCTTCGTCGAAAGACTATCTTACTTGTAAAATGAGGGTATGCATCTACCTTTTGCGTTATAGTTTCACAAAATTTTATTCTGCGGTCATAATCACCTTTAGATAATTCTTGCAACAGCTTTACTTTATAAGGATGAAACTTATTCTTTTTAATAATGTTACAGAAGGATCCCACACTAACATCTTGTTATAATGCAGTTTTCCGAATGGATGTAACAGGATTTTTTACAAAACCAGGACGATTTTTAGTTGAACCCACTTCTTCAAAAAGTTTCACGATCCTCTAAACTGCAGTTTTGGTAATTTGGTTGCGATTTGGATACGCATCACTAAATAAGTAAGCTTAAATTTTAAAAGTAACCAATTAAAATAAACACTACTACTGACAATGAGAAATAATTCATGACATTTAAAAACAATTATTGGTAAAAAACCTACTACTTTTTTGACATAAACAATTTTATTATAATTTTAGTTTCAGATGTAATTTTGGAACTATTAAAGGTAGAATTATGCGGTCTTGACCGTTGTATTTGTAATTTAATAGATTATGAAAAACTGAAAATATATACAGGGTGTACAATTTAAAAATTTAACTGGTTGTAAAATTTTTTGTTAACTTTTTATTTATTTCAAAAGAGAAAGATGAGAACATGGGATCGCTTCTAACTCGTTACTTTCGGTATTAAAATGTACAGATTCTGTTAAATTTATTCGCGGTTTAAATTATTAATTTTTATTATTAAAAAAATTACTTGGCGCTCAATGGCATTTTAGTTCAGATAACTTTTAAAGCATTTCGGTTTGAGCAAAATTGGTTCAGAAATTAAAAAGAATTTATAGATCCGCGAACTGATCTAACTCGTATTGAATTTAATTGGAAGTCAAGATTCACATCCCTGAGAAAGAGTATCGAGTTATTTTAGATATAATCATTTTTAATACAGACTACTTTTCCTCAAAAAAGAGTAGGTTACAGCTGATACTGACGTATCAAGTAAGAAAATATGGAAGCTAGGAAAGTACCTTTTTTTAAAGTTAAAAAAAAACTCTTACCAGGGTACGGTAATCTTTATTATCAGTGTCCTGTGCTTCATAAAAGAAATTATGCCAGCCTGTTAAGACGTATCCAGACCCTTATCAGCAAAAATGCAAAAAGCAATTTTGCTTGGCTTGGTGTCTAACGGAATTATATCACGCCGCGCATAGTGTCTCTTACTGCCATTGTTTGGAGCGACAGATGTGGAATCACGCGCTGACATCATTGACAGTGGTGAAGTTTTTTAATTAGTATGACCTTAGGACAAGGTGAGTTTCGTACCATCTGGGGGCGTCCGGACATCAAAGCCTCAGATGTGTGTAATAGAGAGTATGCATGTGATTCAAATAAGGGTAAATTATTTTCTTTTATTGAACTTTATTACTTAAGAATTATGCCATCATCAACATTTTTTATTATAATTTTTTTTGAGCCAGAGATTAATTTTTAATCAGTGCGAAAATACTGCGAGAAATTCAAACATTTGAAAAGAGACGTCATTGGGGAGAGCGAATGTCACGTAAAAGTAGAAATGTATCAACAAATGTCAATAACATCGAGTATCGAGTAAGTCTGAGTAGTTAGGTTAGGTATCTGGTATTTGCTTATAAGTTCAGTCATTTTTATTACAATTTAAAAGTAAAATTACCTTTGTTTTGTAAGAAATAATTCGAAAAACTTTAGAAAATGACTGAAAGCGCTTTTAAGAAGGCGCAATCAGATAAATTGCCAAAAATGGATGTGTTCATGACATCGAATCCCGATTTAACGTCAAAGGAGTGATTACGAATTATTTATGTTTATTTTATCTAGCATGCTTTTTCAGCAAATCAAAATACTACTTCAATAATTTTTAATCTAACCTTTTCACTTGTTTGTTTGTTGTCATATACTATGAAGTCATACCAAGCGCGCCAAATTGGCGGGCGTTTAAATTGCCCATATTGGTTGGCAATTTTAAACTTTTTTTTTAAATACTTTAAATAGTTTTTTGTCGATGAAATTTATTTTACTATTATAAAGCGTTGTAAACTATCGAACAAACATTTAACAAAAATACATGCATTTACTTTGTTTAACGAAAGACATCAGTCGAATGAAAATATGGCCCCGAATTTGTTTTATATATAATACAACCTTAAAGCTAGTAACAAAGATTACTTAAATAAAATAAATGAACTCACCACATTGGGCGATAAACAACAAGGATTCAGATCAGAAAGATCTTGTACTGATGCGATATTTGTCCTGCGACAAATAACTGAAAAATTCATCGAGTATAACAAACCAGCCTTTATGTGTTTTATAGACCTGGAAAAGACGTTTGACCGAATACAACTGGAGGACGTGGTACACCTTCTGTACAACAGGCAAATCCCATACAACATCATAAAAACCATCGAAAATATTTACCAGAGAAACAAAATACAAGCCAAAATTAATGGCACAACTACCGAAGAAATTTCTGTAAATAGTGGTATTCGACAAGGAGATTCCCTTAGCCCTTTATTGTTCAACATCGTTATGGACGAAATAATAAAAAGCACTCTTAACCTGAACGGGTATAAAATGGGGAACAATGATGTCAAAATCCTATGCTATGCCGATAATGCTGTTCCGATTGCTGAAAACGAAAATGACCTACCTACAGAGATTACTATTCCAATTTAGCACAACGGCAAAAGTCCAAAAAATGAAGATATCTGCAGCAAAGACGAAATGCATGACCACTTCAAAAACACCTATCAGATGCAAACTGGTTGTGGATGATAAAATTATACAAAAGGAGATGAAATTTAAATACCTAGGCATAGAAATATCAGATACGGTGACATCGAGGCGGAGGTAAGAAACCAAGCGGCATAAGCAGTACGAACCTCAGCTTACCTGAACGATACAATCCTCCGAAACAAATATATCGGAATCGAGACCAAATCCCGAATCTACAAGGCGGTCATCCGACCTATATTAACATACACAGCGGAAACTAGACCAGATACATCGAACACAAAGAGAATACTAGATAGAAACCACCGAAATGAAAATAGTGCGCAGGATCGCTCGAAAAACACTTTTTGACAGGGAGAGAAGCTAGGACATTGAAGAACATGTAAAATAGACAATGTAAATAAATGGATACTGGGAAGAAAGAGAGAGTGGAACGAACACATAGACCGGATGAATGACGACAAAATGGTCAAAATAACTAGAGACAAGTCGCCCTTAGGACGCCGAAGCGTTGGAAGACCCCGCAAGGGATGGAGCGACAACGTCTCTAATAATTGAACGGCAGAGGATACGAAGAAAAACAAGCAAATTGCTTACATTAAAGAAAGAAGAAGAAAAATTTGTTTTAATCGAAGTATCTTACAATGAAAATTGGTTCATCGCAACAAATGTCAAAATATAAATTAAAAATTCTTGGCATTATTGAATTAGATACACAATGATAAAGATAGGTATTTATAAGTTTCGATAATGTAAGGAAACGTAAAAAATACGTGAACACTTTCACGTGGGCAACGCTAACATGGCGCTGCTGCCGCCGCCGCTGCTGCTCTCACGAAATTGTGTAACAACAAAAAGAAAGTACCCGCGAAATAACACCGTTAATGCGACTCTTTGAAACAATCGATTTAGAACACTCTTCTCGTAAAAAGAGTGACAAAACGAACGGAGATAGATGGCTAGATATATAGAGAGAGAGTGTCTAGTTTTCTTTTCTTAACTGGGCCGTTACCGATTGCGTTATTGTTATTATTCGTTATTGGTACCGAACGCCCACTCTTACTCACTTCTTTCGTGTGGTTTTCTTCTTGCCCAAGAAAAATGTTCACGGTCCGATTTCACCCACAGATGAATTTTTACAATTATTGTAGTACATTTTGGCAATTTGGGCAATAAACGAAAATTTTAAAATATTCTTACATTCATTTCGAGGGTGGAAAGGGGGAACTAAAATGCTACATGAGAACTCACCCCTCATTAAAAAGCCCCTTCGTTGCAGGGCAATCTAACTGTAGGTCCAGATGGACCACCTTTTCATTACCCAGACAATAGTCGTATACTTTTTATCCAATGAAATGAATCAGAACGAAACGTTCTATCAAATGACCACCAAGGTCACCGGACTTATCACATTTTTTTCTATAAGATCATCAACGAGTTCAAAACACTTGAAAACAAACTATTATTTACGAACTTTCAATATTCCCTTCATTTAAGCACATTTTGTAAGGTAATTTTTGTAGGTTTTTCATTGAAGTACCTATCACGTAACCAAAGGGGGCGTTAAGTATAACCTAACCAGAAACGTTTTCAAGCAATTTTAAATGTTTTTTTTTCATATTAACTGTGTAGAATAAAAGAGAGAAGTTTACAAAAAAACATGGATATTCTACGAAGATAGTTCACAAATTGTTGTCCCTAGCATAGTTGGCGTTGAAGGATAAAGGCAAATAAAGTGTCAGGCAAAATCTTACTGCAGTGAGAAATATCCTTTAAGACTTTACCCTTGGGTAAGTCGACTTTATGTTTACAAATTGGCTGTGATATTTTTAAATGGTATTCCTGTTAATTGAAAGTCTTACCAGATACAGTGTCCGCATTTCAGAGGATTAATTGATGCTGAGCAAATTTACGACTCGTTCAAATTTATTAATGTATTACTTCGGCCACTGAGCCAACAAAACGTCAAAATATACAGATGACATAAAACGTGGTTTAAAAATACAATATATTTAATGAAACAATATTTAAATAAAAATTAACATGCATTTCCATGTGTTTATTGTGTATTTTATTTTGGTACTTTTTATACAAATGTTTGTCGGTCAATTTAGGTCTATCTAAAATTGGCACAGCAGTTATATCTAATATATATTATCACTTTTACGTTCAATTCTCTACCGAAAACCAACTTCACGTCATTAATAAAGCTTAAAGGGAAGAAAGGCAACGACGGCCTTGTCCTTTTTATCCCTGGAAACGGCTCGTCGAAAAATTACAGTCACGAAACCTTCTTCGCCTGTTCGTTCTCATCTTTCATCTTTCCCCCAACATTATTTTCTCATAAACGATTTATCAGGAGAAAAGTAGAAGGGAATCTCGGTTTCCGGTATGGTTACACTGAGAAAAATGACACTCCACAATCGAAACCACCCACCAAAACTATTTTGTATAGAAATTACGCACGATTTACTAAAAAAACTAAATACTACTGCTGATTATCAATTAATAAAAATATGCTACATTTTCTTCTCACTCTTCTTTGATGTTTTAAATGTGAGTGCTTAAGTATTGTAAATTTGTGACTAACAATTTCAAACGAAAAGAATAACCTATAAAAATTAAAAAAAAACGCATTGCTTTTGACATCTGTTATTTGTCATAACTAATTTTCTTTATTTTTATCGTTAAGATCTCTCATGTATTAGTTACTACAGCCAAAGGTATTTTAGTTCCGACAGACGACTGACAGCCGCCACGCCAGCAGCCGGTTTAACCCTCACCCGCCTCAAAAAATGAATATGGTCCCACTGTTACAATGTTTAAAAAGTAATTTTTTTGCCCAACAGTTTTCTTTAAAATAGTTCTTAACCCAAATTCTTAAAGTATTTTCGGATTACAAATATAATAATGTATAAAGAGACAATGACAATAATGTATAAAGAGACAATGACACTAAACGCCAAATCAACATCTAAGTTTTGGACTGCACAAAGAGCTATGGAAAGAAGTATGTTGGGAATACGACTGACAGACAGAAAGACAACTGAATGGATACGGCAAAAAACGAAGGTCAGATGTGATCGAAAGAATATCCAGATTAAAATGGAAATGGACAGGTCATATAGCACGACTCAAGAATAATAGATGGACCAATAAAGTCTTGCAATGGCGACCGAGGCCACACAAGCGTCCACAACGAAAACCACCTATGAAATGGGTGGATGACATTAAGAGTCCCGCTGGTAGAGATTGGATGCAGAAAGCCAATACCAGGAGGACATGGTTCCAGTTAGGGTAGACCAATGTTCAACAAAGGACGCAAACAGGCTTATGATGATGATGAATATACTAATTGAAGAAAGGCTATGTCAAGAGTACCAACAACCGACGAGCATGTATAAGAGCACTAATGAAGATGTGTGTAAGAACCGTAGCAAGTGAAAGGAAAAAGTCTTTACCTCTCGCTCTCTCTGGTTCATTTCCCTAAAAAGGGATTAGTGACTATGATGCTCCTGTAGCAGCACTTATAGTAATGTGCCACTCCTCTCTATTCTGGGCCAAATTTACAGTTTCATGTAGGCCTTGGCCGTTTGGTCCACCCATCTCTTGGGTGACCTTCCGCGAGGGCGCGGGCGCTTTACCTACCCCTACGGAAAAAGACTTGACTATATGTATGGATGTATGCAATATACCAATTATTTCTTTACTAATACTTTACTTACTTTGTTTGATACTAACAAAACCCCTTAATATTTTTTGTGTAAAGTTTTGATTACAATCAAAGCCAACCTTTAATATTCACAAACTTATCAGATTGATAGATAAGGAAAAACATGACTAAAGTAATATAAGAAAAAAAAAATGCCACATAAAAAAGAAGTTTTACTAAAAACTATCGTATGATTTGGACTATATTAACATCTTTGCTGAACAGATAAGTTGAACATCCTCTATATTGTAAAGGTGATGGTAAAAATAAAAAAGCTTTCACAGGCATGTCTGCCTGAAAAATGTTAATGAATGGACAACTCCAAACAGGAAAAAAAAAGACTTCGTATCTTTGTGAAAACCATTTGGTTTGTTCTTAAAAATAGGTATTCCAGGTAATGAACTTTCGACGAGTAAAAAAAGCAGCTAGGTTTACAAAGAGTAGTAGAACAAATTTAAAAGAGTGACGAAAGTATAAAGACTTTCAACTGCAGCTATTTATTGGTAAATTTTGTGAAAATAACGTAAAATAATAGATTGGATTTCGGTGTTTGAGTGTACGGCTAAATTATACAATCCCGTCCTTGGCAAAAGTTGGCGGTATTTTCAGAGGGGGAAATGCTGCTACTTCTACCAAAACTCGTTTTCCACGAATAGGGAAACAATTCGCTCTCGGATTTTCGTTTGTACAATCTGACAAAAGGGACTTCCAGTTTGACGGTGTAAGGGCGAAACGTGCTGGAGTTTTAGCTGGAAACGAGCTGGATATTCAACTGCTGGAAAACGGGCCAAAGCAAGGGAATACGACGGCCGATCGATGCTACTACCTCCCGAGGAAATTTCATAATAGACCTTTGGCTGGCATGGAGAGTTCAAGGAAAACTTATCCGATAATGCGACGTTGGAGAATAGTTTAAGTTGTCCTATCGCTAAGTAAGGATAATTAAAATATAAAATTATAAATATAATACATAATAATAAATATTGACTTCGTAAAATTTTAAGCGATAGCAAATTGTTTGACATACCGAAATAATAAATATTGTAGTTTGAAAATGTATCATCATTGTGTAAATAACGCAGTATTTTGTAATGATCAACAGAGGGCGCAATATAAAAGTAACACGAACCATAACCTTCAATTAACATCAATTTATTTCAATATATTCGGTCACTTAGTCACAGCGGTTTTTAAAAGTAGTCGAATCAGCAGAAATATTGAAATGAAAAATTGAAAATTATCGCGAAATTATTTTATGTACCTTGTGAAGATTATCTGAACAGCAATAAATCTCACCAAAACATCAGTTAGTGTGTGCAATTTCAGATAAATTTAAAATCAAAATGAAGAGCAATACAGTGGAATTGTTGCTTTTTTTGAAAACAATTGAATTCGTGCGCTCGTCATCACCTTCGGTGATAACAAATTTTAAAAAAGAAAATTTCACCTTGAAGCATTGCTTTCGAACGTCAATATATCATTAGAACTGGTACCGATAAAATATTTGTTTTCGAACACATAGATACGCAATATCGCGCAGTTGTGTAAAAGTCGAATGTGTTACAATAGTATTATATTTTTGCTACGATTGCTGTAAAATAATTTTCACTTCTTTCCACAAAATTTCTCAACTTTTCTAGTCACTGCCTCTACTTATTCAATAACACAAACTGGCCACTTAAGATTTTTTAATTCTTTAAGAAAATCAATTTCAACTTATCTTCTATTTTTCTAATAGAAAACCTTAATTAATTTAGAAGAAAGAAGTAGCCCAACCAAACTGCGCCAATGGCTCATGAGCTTCAAATCAATGCTGGGGTCCCCCATGGTTCCATCCTGTCCCCCACCCTATTTCTTTTACACATCAACGACCTCTTGAAAACCACCACGAACCCCATTTACAGTTCGCAGACGACAGCTCACTTGTCTTAACTTTCACGTCCTATCGATCACTTTCGGTGAATGATACAAACAGACTCGGGCAGGAACATGTTGACTCCCATCAATAGAGATCTTGAAGCAATCGTCGAGTGGGGAACCAACAATCTTGTTCAGTTTAACGCCCAGAAAACACAAAGCGCCACGTTTTCCAAGAAAGTGAATTCCTCAAATCACTCCATTACAATGTCCGGAAATACCCTTGAACCAAGTCCCTCCATCTCGATTTTGGGAGTCACGGTGTCCAATAATATGTCTTGGCATGACCATGTTGCTAACATCGCAGAGTCGGCAAGCCAGAGGCTAGGTTTTCTGTGGAAAGCCAGAAAGTTTTTTACTCCTGATCAACTGTTGACGACGTACAAGGCTCAAATCCGACCTCTACTGGAGATACCCTTCACCCACTAGAACATAGAAGAAGAGTTGCAGGGGCAACATCCCGAAACCGGTCCATAGGTGGTCACTTCGAATGGATAAATTAATAATTCTTACTTTTACTTAACAAGCATCTGCATATCACCCAAAATGGGATTATGCACGATTAAGAATCAGATGTAATTCAATGCTTGTAGTAGACATAAAGCCAGGAGTTTAGTTGTTTTGATATATAATCGACCCACATATACCTATAGTATTGGTTAACATGCAGTGAAATTAGCTGTTTTTTATAAAATCCGTTTTATAAATTTTTATTTTTAAGTGAAGTTTATCAGCAAGGTAAGTTTCATAGTCTATCTTGATTAAATTTGGTACGCCACTCATGATAATGTGAAAATGAATGGAGTGATCAATCTGCCAAATGTTTCGTGAATACTTTCCTAAGAGAGGAAAACTTAATAACATGCCGGTAATGAAAACGGTTTTGTGTCAAATTGTTTGTTGTTATCCACAAAAAATATTTTAAGTTGTTCGTTATATACCATTAAATTCCGGTCCTGGACCTGCCACTACCTAAATTTTTTGAAGTGCCGAATACGTGAAAGGGGAAATATTATTTTTGACTTAAACTATACCGTTTGTCATTTTATTACATTAGAATTAATGCTGTTAGCTCCATAAGGAAATGTATTGTTTTTAAATTTTTGTATTTGAAATTTGTGATTATTTTTAAAAAAGTTCAGGTATCTAACATTAACATCATTTAATAACTTCATCGGAAGTCCTCATCCTTGTAACTACTGCAGCAAGGAACTGAACATAATCGATTCATGTTCTTTGAATTGATAGAAATAAAAGAACAACCCAATCGTTACAACTAAATAATACTATATATGGGGCTGCACAGTTTCGGTGAAGTACCATCCAGATGGCGCACCCTTCGTGTAAGTCGCGAATAGTATTCTGCGAGTGCTCTTTCTGCAATTATTATTTAAGAGATTAGTTATGTTAATAAGGACGATTAAATTCACTTCTCGTTTAAAGTTATTTCGAGATCAACGGCCAAATCATGGTGTTGATAGACTTTTTGTTACGGTGCTTGTTGTCTAACTGTTAAAATTAGAGAAACACTAAGAAGCTGGATTAAAATTATGCAAGGACGTGCCGAATGATGGTTAAAAGATTTTGATTTATATTTTATAATAAAGAATTCTTGTCGTCTCATTAGTAGTACCAAGGTTAATTAATACATTTAGGTATACAAATAAAAAATTCTAAATATGGTGCTTATTTAAAAATTTTACAAAGCTTGCCTTAGGACAAATAAATATTGTTTTTTCGTATTTCACACCATTAATATTATTCCATTAAAATGAAAAGGATTCTTCATAAAGTAAACCAAAAAATAAATCTTTAAAAGATGTTTCACAACTGATACAGTGCAAAAAATATTTATTAATTCAAGCTTTCGTAACAAAACACTTTTAAAAATCGATACAAATGATTAATGTTTTACAAAATCTACAATTAAAAAAATTAACCTTACTTGAAATTTTCAAAACAGGTTCTTTGCTTGTAGTACAGTTTACTAAAGAAAAATTATGGTCACCAAAGTTGCAAGGAAATTGATTAAATTATTTCAACAAGCATTTGTTTTTAATAAACACCTACAATAAATATTTAGAAGCTGTATTTGAATTCGCAATTATAAATTATAAATATAAGTACTCAAAAATTTGAAGTGATTTTCATTTATAATCTTTCAATCGTTTTATCGAATTCATTAAGAATGCCACTTCAGAGATATAAGATAGGTGAAAATTGTTCGCAATTATTGCGATGACCTTGTCGACAATAATAAATAAAATCCCATAATATCTTATCAGTAAACGGCCTGGATAACTTAAAATAGGCACCTTCCTAGTCCACGTGAAAATCGTTTCAATGTCAAAACGAGGACATTCAAGGCCAACAAATTATTGTTATAAAAAATATATCTCGACATATCGATTAAACAACGCAAAAAAAATTACTATTGGAGAAGACCTCACGTTGTTAAATTCGACGAAGAGGTGCAATGAGTTTATCAGTTTACTGGGTTTTAAGTTTTTGACATCGGAGGGCTTTAAGAAGGCCCCTTTCAGGAACTTGAGCCTCTTGCAGAAAAGCGCTGGGCATTCGCAAAGCAAATGTTCTGCAGTTTCAGCGAAGTTCTCGCAGTAGCGGCAACAATCATTTTTGTCATCATCATTTCCAGAAACAAAGATATTTTTAAACATACGGACTCGTAAAAAAGCCAAGTATAACCGTCCATGCGCAAACAGGTTCTTGCCAACAGATAGCGACTAAATAAACTTTTTAAAATTTAACGAAAATAAAATAACTTATTTAAATTTATTTTTCGTTATTAGATATAAAAACAATATTTAAAATGGCGGATCAAACATTAATTTTAAAAAGGTATTGAGGGGGGTATTTTATTTCGACAATAAAAAAAACACCTTCGAGAAATAATATATAGAGATTTTGTTGAATTCAAAGACTTCAGCGCCACCACAACACTTTTAACTGTTAAAATATTGGCGAATTTTATTCAAATAAAATCTATTTTTTTTTTAATAAAAACTTTATAAAATGTAAATGTAAATTTTAAAAAGTAATTTTTTTAACGTTAATTGGAAAAAAGGAATCAGCGATGTTACACAACCAGATGTTAAAAACCAACTAAATACGCAATATCGTTGACGTCAATCATAAAAATATTATTTTTGTAACGGAAATAAATTAAAACTTATTTAAACTTATTTTTCGTCATCAGAGGAAAGAATAATCTTTAAAATGGCGTATCAAACATTAATTTTGATACGGTATTAAGGTAGATATTTCATTGTCAAAAAAAAACACCTTTGAGAAATTATATATACGAGGTCTGGGGGAGATAGTACACTATTTCAGTACGAAAACATGTTTTTGTCGCTGTAGTAGTATTTTTTCTATAGTGGTTAGAAACGAACGTGTTTTTGTCTCTTGTCGATAACAATGTGTGAAGAAAACCACGAGCAATGAATCAATGTGAAATTTTTCGTTAAGTTAAAAAAATTCCGACGAGTGATGTAAGTTGTTGAAAGAGGCCTATGGTGAAAATTCTTTATCTCGCGCGCGTGTTTTCGAATGGTATAAACGCTGGTCGATATCAACGGCATCGTAATGACTGAATGGGTTTCAGTGAGTGAAACTGTAAACCAAACTTACTATTTGAAATTTTTGGCAACACCGCGTGTGAAACGGCCGGAATTGTGAAAAAACAAGTGGTGGATCTTGCACCTGCCAATAACGCGCTGTCCGTAAAGCGTTATTTAGCCGCTAGAGACATTCCAGTGCTCAAATACACGCATTACTCGCCTGATTTACCAGCCTGTGACTTTTTCCTGTTTCCGAAGATCAAGTCTGCCTTAAAAGGAACCCGGTTTGAGTCGATGGAAGAGGTGAAGCGAAAATCGGCGGAGCTCCTAAATGCTCTTACAAAAGAAGACTTTCACCATCGCTTTGACCAATGGAAAAAAAATGGAACAGTGTGTGGCGAAGGGAGGCGAGTACATTGAAGGGGAGCATTTGACTGTGAATAATTCTTAAAATAAAACTCTTTTTCATAATCAGTCTCGTTATTTAATAGTCAAACCTCGTAGATATATTTGTCAGTAGTATTTTTTTTATTTTGTTATTGGCGAAAGGAGCAACCCTTAATAAACTCAAATGTATCCATTTATAAATTTTTTTTTATTTTAATTTCAGTTTCATTATATTTTCCGATAAATATTTAGTAACTTATACAAAATAATTACGAAACGCCATTGGTTTAAATCGGCACTGGAAATCCATTTCTCTTGCAGATGAAGTGGAGAAGCTTAAAGTGCCCCCTTCCATTAGTAATTTATTTTGAATGGTTTTACGTTTGAAAGAAACGTTTAAACAACACCAACGATAAATTTCCACGAGTACAATTCTTCAAGGGCGTTACTTCGCAGGTGAACTACCTCAAACGGTATCGTCGGTGCGACATTTTTTTCAAACACTGCACATTTTTCTAAAACAAAAATCG
The DNA here is from genome assembly GCA_950111635.1 of Agelastica alni. Lineage (NCBI taxonomy): Eukaryota > Metazoa > Arthropoda > Insecta > Coleoptera > Chrysomelidae > Agelastica > Agelastica alni. The sequence goes on from OX467712.1 coordinate 18,078,485, forward strand.
TCAACGTTTCGAGAAAACAAACATTTATTGCTATCTCAGCCGATGCCGATTTTTATATATATATATATATATATATATATATATATATATATATATATATATATATATATATACCAGAGCTTAACCCATTTAAATAATTAAATACAATAATATTTTATCATGTACGAAAAACCGTGTTAATTGTATAATTATTGCTGCAGCACATCAAAAGATTTGGAGTAGGTCGAGCGATGTGTAAATAAATTTTTTTTGTAGTTTAATCACTCGAGATTGTAAGTAGAAATGTAATAATCAAACTTATTAATCCGATTTTAGTTACACTTCTCTTACATCACCAAAACCTACGTTACAATTATAATTTAATAAAAATATACAAGTAGCGGCATTCCACTGAGAATATCGATTGCAATAATAAACAGTTGTGCGTCTTCTTCATAAGGTCACATGAAGCACGAGCCCCGGCTTGACGGGGGTTTCAAAAAACAGAAGTTGTCGTTTACAAGAAAAAAGATGAGCTCCAACTATTAGTGCAATTTCCGTTAAAATTTATAAATTTAAATATTAATCAAAACCAGATGAGATTTCTTTATATTTCTTAAACGGTGAACAAAATTTTATTATATCTAATAAACATTTTACTATATTTGATTTGTATAAAGCTAATCAGTACAGTCTTTCAATTGCAATACGTACTGAAGCTTTCTTTAACATTTTTTAAGTGACAGCTGCTTTAGGCGCGTCGAGCAATTTGTGATAGAGGAAAACTTTTTGTTTCTTGGTGACGTTAGCGTCAGCGACAGATGGGTGACATTATAGCTTCTATATGTCTGTCAAAAAGTGGCTTTGAGCTGACAGCCCACTTTTATTAGGTTATTGATTATTTAATGATTTTAATTTACAAATTATGAAAGTTTAATTTCTTAATACATTTTAAGTAAACTATAAATCAAATCTAGTTTTAACTAAAAGAGGTACATATTAGATAGAATAGATCACCAGAGTGGGCATGAAAATATAAGAATAAAAAGTAAAATCTGCACAAGAGTATTTCTCTCTACGTTTAGCCGCGATTGCCTATGATTGCACGTGATTAGAGTAAGCCCTCATGTAACATCTTACTATAAATTAACAACAAATAGAAAGAGTCAGTAGACATACATATTTAGGAACCGTACTTAATGACCAATGGGACCATTCACAAGAGATTCGCTGTAGGATAGAGAAAGCAAGATCAGGATTTTTTTAAAATAAAACCAATTTTAAAGAGCCACTCTCTTACTTTAACCGCAAAAGTAAGACTCCTCCGGTGCTCTGTCTTGCTGTACGGAGTAGAATCATGGACCTTGACCGAAGCAACCACCAAAAAACTTGCCGCCTTTGAAATGTGGCTTTATCAAAGAATTCTAAGAATTCCATGTGTCTAACGAAGAAGTCTGTCGAAGAATGGAGAAAACCACCGAATTAATAACCACAAAAAAGACTCGCAAACTCGAATATCTCGGTCATATAATGAGAAATGGAAAAAAATACGGTCTACTACTATACTGCAAGGGAAAATCACAGTGAAACGTGGGCCAGGTCGACGAAGAAATTCCTGGCTAAAGAATCTTAGGATGTGGTTCTCAGTAACGACAATAGGGCTTTTTCGTGCCGCAACCAACAAAATCATAATTGCCAGAATGATCGCCAACATCCGGACTGAATAGGCACTATAAGAAGAAGAATCCTATGAACGAGCATTTACAAACCAAGGCTTTGTTATTTGTGAATATTTTAAACTTAATTTTTGTACATCATGCAGATTCCCCACCTACAGACGAATCGTTAAGAAATAAGTGGATTGGAACGTTAAAATTATAAAACAAAAATATAAACTTTAAAACGGAGTTCATTTAATAAAAACTTATTTTTTTCATCTGAATGGAACTAAACCAATACGGAAAACATTGTAAAGATCATGAGTGATATTTTGTTATTTACTTAGATTCATTTTTTTATTTTTATCAATATGCAGCAACCATGAGTACATATTTTTCAGTTTACGTCTGCAATAATTATAAGCCTGATGACTTCTTTTACAGAGGTATTTATTACATGATACCAAGTAATATCACATTTTCAAACATTATTTCAAACTATATACTTTTAATTTTTTTTTGAAATTTGTTTTTTTAAACATTTAGCAAATAGTTAAGGATTGTAATATGTCTAGAAGGGCAAGGAGTCCAGTGACATTTGGTGTTACCTGACTATAGATCATCAGGAATCTTTCATTTTAAGTCCATGGAATTTGGAATCACTCCACATTAGGTGCTTTGCTAGTAAATTTACATGAATATCTATTATTTTTTTGGAGCCTACTATCGTTTGTTTGATCTTTTTTTTTAACCGTGTCGCAACTGCTGATTTCTTACAAACCAAGGGGTGTTTATGATAATTTGTAAGTATCTTTGCTAGTAAATTAACATAAATATCTATTATTTCTTGGGAGCCTACCATTGTTTGTGATAATTTGTAAGTATCTTTGAATGAAACCTCTACAGTATTTCAATATTTGATTTGGAAGAGGTCCTCCAGAGCCGGATCACATAGGTCCAAACTTGTTTTAGGATGCTTTTGTACGACTGCAGTTTATTTTCCAGCAATGGCTGAGATTTTTTGAAAAAAGATAGTATATACAAGTTTGATGTCCAGTACTTTTTAAATATATGTTTTCTCCACGTGAAGCGATTGTCTATAAATAAAGTCCAAGGTATTTGGCTCCTTGGACTTCGGGAATCTGCACTTTATTCAGCGTTATCAAGCGACGGATGCATGTCGAGACTTTTAATATGCACTTTCAAAATGGCAAAATAATTACGAATCCAGTTACCGAATAGTCTATAAATTAGTTTTTCAGTTCAGAAAATCTGTCAAAAATATGACATTCTTCGAAAAACATACAAATTATTCGGCAAGAAATAAGTGAACTAAATCGTTGGAATTATTAAACAAAAATATTTACTTGTAGTGATAATATATCATTTTTTATCACGATGAATTACGTAGAACAAGTCGGTTACGTTTAGATGCTGTTCCATAACTGACAAATACAATAAAAACATCGACAACTGCAGTGTGCTCAAGAAAAGAATAGCAATACCTTTATGCAATGTTCTCTTTTTATTCCCCTATCGCATTCATTTGGATGATACTTCCATTGCTAGCGTGGTCTATTCTTATATTTCCGTGGATTTTATTGTCACTGAACGCTTTAATTTGTTATGCGATCTTAACACACCGAGCGGCTGGTGTAGGAACCACCAAATGCAATTAAACGTTTTAAAGTGTTGTTTAATGATTGTTTGGAAGTCGTAATCCATTTTATTATACCCGGGTAAATGCCACTTTTGATGTTTCATTCATAAAATTCCGATTCTATCGTATACTTAGTTATAACAAATCAAAATTAATATCAAAGGATTTAAATTTTAGAAAACAAAAACAAACAACTCAAAATATGCTCCACAACAATATTATTTACACTTGTGCTTACGTTCAAACCAATCCACAAACCTTAGTTGACGATTAGTGATTGGCTAATTCGAATAAGAAATAATCACGATAAGAAGGCAATTACATAGGACATAAACCAAGATATAAATGTACTAATGCACTAACAGAAATCTGTTGGGAAGACAATGTGGTGTTATCGGTCGAAATAGGTAAAAAAAATTTGGGATAATAAAATTGCAACCCTGCCAAAGAGTGGGAGACAAGAATACAGTTAACCCAGCCCTCCTCTTGCCAAATACATTGTAGGTAGTTTAAACTGGTAGTTTTGAAATGCACAGCTGACCAGCACAAAATATAACAGATTTTGGAAGCTTATTTCATTCCGTAGCAGCCCTGTAAAATAAGGATTCTTGATGAAGATTGGTCCTTGTAGTGTCAAGCTTGAGAGTAAATGTGTGAGACTGATCAGCGTGCCGAGTTCTTCGGCCGAATGTGGCCAGTGGCGGTACAAGAGTTTTTATTTCTCTGGAGCATCTGCCATGGAAATATCTGTAGAGTAATGACTGGTCTGCAACTCTTCTTCTATGTTCTAGAGGGTGAAGGGTATCTGTGACAGTTGAGCTGTTTATCAAGCGAATGGCTCTTTTCTGAATGGAATCTAGAAGACGAAGAGAATGCCTTGGTGCTGAACCCCAAATGTGCGAACAATACTCCAGTAGAGGTCGGATTTGAGCCTTGTACGTCGTCAACAGTTGATCAGGAGTAAAAAACTTTCTGGCTTTCCACAGAAAACCTAGCCTCTAGCTTGCCGACTTTACGATGTTAGCAACATGGTCATGCCAAGACATATTATTTGACACCGTGACTCCCAAAATCGATATGGAGGGACTTGGTTCAAGGGTATTTCCGGACATTGTGATGGCATGATTTGAGGAATTCACTTTCTTGGAAAACGTGGCACTTTGTATTTTTTGGGCGTTGAACTGAACAATATTGTTGGTTTCCCACTCGACGATTGCTTTAAGATCTCTATTGATGGAATCAACCTGTTCCTGCCTGAGTCTATTGGTATCATTCACCGAAAGTGATCGATAGGATGTGAAAGTTGAGACAAGTATGCTATCGTCTGCGAAACTGTAAATGTGGTTCGTGGTGGTTTTCAAGAGATCGTTGATGTGTAAAAGAAATAAGGTGGGGGACAGGATGGAACCCTGGGGGACACCAGCATTGGTTTTAAACGAAACAGAAGAAATATCGTCAACTGCCACATGTAAGGAGCAATCTTGCATGAAGCTCAAGAGCCATTGGCGCAGATAATTTACTTAACAATGCCTGGTGCAAAACGCGGTCAAAGGCTTTAGATATATCCAAGGCTATTGCACGGGATTCACCAAACTTTTCAATAGTGTTTGTCCGATAGTCGCGATGGATAATAAGTATTCAACTAGACCACTGCAGAATTTCCTATTTGATACGCATCTCTCCTCTAGCTCTAGCTAGAAGTAGGAACAAATGAAGAGTGGTCTACTTGATTATCCATCTTGACTATCTATTATATTTAGTGCTGGTCAACTGAGTAGAGTGCATATTAATTTTTTCCACACACGAGGATAGTTCACAAATTGTTGTCCCTAACATAGTTAAATGACAAAAGCAAATAAAATGAATTACAGTCAATACTAGAGCAAAGACATGTAGGTTTTCTGTTAGAAGCGTTAAAAAAATTGTACATCATGAATCGGGTCTCAAAAAATGAATAGAAATCCCGATGAATTTAAGTAAAAACTTCTTACAGTCGACGAAACATGGATTCATCACTTTGATCCAGAATCCAAAAAACAAAGCATGGAATGGCGGCATAGAAGGCACCATAACAGGTGAATATTATGCGAATTTAATACCAAAAGTACGCAAAGCGATCAGAAAAAAAAGAAAAGGATAATTGAGTCGAGACGTGCTCTTCCACCAAGACAACGCTCCGGCCCACAAAGTTGTGTTGCAATGGCTGCCATTCACAATGCGGGATTTGAAATTTTTGAACAACCCCCTTATTCTCCAAATTTGGCCTCCAGCGACTACCATCTATTCCCAAAATTAAAAGAACATCTTTGTGAAATCCGCTTTGCTGATGATAACGAAGTGATGATGTCGGCGGTAGATAAATGACTTAAGAATCCAAAGTTTTAAATTTTTTTCAAAAGAGTTTGAAACAACACCGATATACCAAGTGTATAAACGTTGCAGGTGACTATGTTAAAAAATAAATTAGTTTCATTCTTCTCGTGTGTTTGCTTCCATGTTAGGGATAACAATTCGTGAACTATCCCCGTATGTTTACATATTCAGAGTAAGACAAAAATAAGTAAGGTTAGCTAAAAAAATGTTTGATGTTTTATTGTTCTCAGTTGGCAGCATTGAATATGATGTTCCAGAATCGATTGTTGATCGATAGAACATTCGATATTCATTCGTTTTATTTCAGCAGGTAGTATTGGTGTTAGGTTAGGTTAACCTTTTATTTTCATTCATCGATTAACAGTGGATTTTATATACTCTTTGGTGTACATATTTAATCGTTCTCAGTTGGCTGCATATAGTATTGCAGAATTAATTACACTTAAACTTACTTATTTTACCAACTTTTTTCTTATTTTCAAAAACAATTTCCGCATTTTACGACATTAAAAAATATCAGAGTCACCTTAAAAATCTTAAGTAAAGATTTTAAGGTAGGGAGAATCGACGTAGCCGACATGGAATTAGTTAATTAGTTGAATAAAGTTGAATAGAGTCTATTATATAAAAATGCTACAGCTAACGTAAAACTGCAGGAGACAACATAAATTCAAAATAAATAGAGGAGTTCGGCAGGGAGACACTATTTCTCTGCTTCCCATAAGATCTGACTAAAAATGAATGTGACAAAAACCCAACTAATGATTAACCTTGTATTCGGTAAAGTATACATAGATGGCATCCAAGTAGAAGAAACTACTTAATACAAGTATTTTGGCCACGAAATCTGTATAAACAGAGATAATCAAACTTGCGAATTGCTTACGCGAATAGGATTAACTTGGGCCGCATTTGGGAACTTAAGGCACATATTGCAATGGAAAGGTCAATGCTGGGACTGACCCTCAGAGATCAAATCACAAACGCTGAGCTACGTAGAAGAACCAGAGTGATTGACGCGATAGAAAGAATAGCAATCCTAAAGTGGAATTGGGCGGGACACATTGCAAGAATGCGGGACAACAGATGGACCAAAAGGATCATATAGTGAAGGCCTAGCAGGGGACGACCACCAACTAGATGGTCCGATGATATGGAAACGTATCCACACAAATTGGATACAGGAGGCACAAAATAGGAGAATGTGGAGGCAATTAAGGGAGGCATATGTCCAGCAGTGGACGAATATGGGCTGATTAATGATGATGAATTAGTTGAAAATTGTAATTACTTGGATGTCATCACTAGCACAATTTTAGAAACGATACGTTATAAATAAAGAGATTCAGTAAAAGGAACGATAAAAATTTAGACGGTAATCAATTTTGTACTATAAATATATTTTGAACATTCTCAATAAAAAACGTCCGCGCGATAAGATTAATAAAAATCGCATGCGAAATCGAGATCATCTATTTGCTCATGTTCTACTTTTTATAGAAATTGATGTTTTTTTTTATTACTATCGACTACGACAACAAACTCGAAATGTGAACTACTTTACTATTTCCATTACAAAAAAAAATTAAGCAACTTTTATAAAATATGCACATTCGTTACATAATTAAATTTTAAAAACTACTCAACCAGAATTAAATAAAATTCAAAATTAGCTTAAGATTATATTTTATATCTGTGGTAGCCTGGTAAACCATTAATCAAAATATAAACTTAATTCATTGGTAGTGATGAAAAATCATTACGTTCAGATGCTGTTCCACAACTGACAAATACAATTAAATCATCGACAACTGTAGTGTGTTCAAGACAAGGATAGCAATCCTTTTATGCAACTTTCTCTTTTTATTCCTTCATCGCATTTACTAACACGATACAGTCGACTCTCGATCATTTGAAACTCAAGGGACCATAAAAAAATTTCAAATCATCGAGAGATTCAATTTAACTAGCGTCAAATTATAGTGAGTCGACTGTACCAGGGGTTCAAAATAACAGGAGTTACAATAACCAAGAGGGATGGAGGAAAAAAATCAAATAAACAAGAGTTTGATCAAAATTCGCGATTTATTATTTCAAACATTTGTAGAATTATTCACAAATCTTCATTTTGAAAATAAGTCAGTCATTTTCTGTTGAGTAAGCGCTGTTGGTGAGAGCTGAGAAGAAATCGTCACTTCAAATTATAGAAAGTAGGGAAGCCCGGACTTAATTAAAGAATGTTGGCGGGCAAGATACTATTCTTTCAACTTTAAATTACCTAGAGGAATAATTAATATTGATTTTATTCAATTTATCTAGTATTTTTCAAGGGACCGCGGAAACATTTCAAATTATCGTGAGATTCAATTTAACGAGTGTCAATTTATCGTGAGTCGATTGTACTTCCACTGCTAGCGTGGTCTATTAATTAAATAAAATTCAAAATTACCTCAAAATTATATTTATTATATTATATTTACTATATTATATTTTATTTATAACTCACAAATTACAATTTACTTCCAATTAACTGTGTCAGCGGCCGATACACGTTCTTACATATCGTCATCGAACATTCCACAAATCTCCAGAACACACGAACATCGAATGATCGATTTTGGCAAATGCGCCAGGACATTCTCAAAGGATGAACTGCACAGATACGGCCCTTAAGAGGTCGGTCGCGATTCGTAACAATATTTTACATCTATGACAACCTGGTAAACCATCAATCCGCTAGAAGAATTTCCGACAGTTTATACTCACGAACTTCATTCTAATTAAACCAGGGCCGTTAGTTTTGGCAACTTCGGAAACTACGAAGTTTAACGTGTTTTCGATTATTCGAAGGTCAAATTTTCAAAGTTAACTTCAACGAAGTTTCAAAATTATAAATACACGTGTATTAGCGACAAATGTATACGGGGTACGATAAAAAGATTGTTAATAAAACAAATTAGAGCAATACCTACTTATTCTTAATAAAAGTGTAATTGTTCCTAAATTAAATTTTTGAAATATCGATAAAATATAAACTATAACAAATTTAGGTAATAATAGAGTTTTAAAAATGAGGTCAAGTTAAGTAACTTAATAATATTAAATAAGTATAAATAATATCCCATGTAAATTACCATGGTACAACTAGAAAGTATATCTAGTATATTTGGTATAGTTCTTACAAAGTCAGTTGGACAAGTATAAAAACAATATTTTATCCGGCGGCTTGCCGATCTTTGTTGTTGCATAGGCGTCACAACATATATTTTAATAGTAGTTTTACTGCATTAAATAATTATTGGGTTAACAATGTTTTCAATAAAGTATATATTTTGAAATGTATTTTTATGAATATAAGGGGTTTTGGAGTATACCTATTAAAATTCAAAACTTATTTAATTGGGCTCGTAGATTGGCACTCATCAGTACTCGAGTCTTCTTGGGTATTTATCACTATCTGTTCGATTTGTGGCAAGACACAATATCGTTTTTCTTTTTCTTTGACGTGGTAAACACAATCTGTCCATAAGTCAGTTTCGGCGAGTTGATCAATTACTTTTCTTATATTTGTTAGAACAGAATCGCTTAATTGAGGAGCTTGATTAAACTTTCGTAATTTGTTTTTTAAAGCAGCCCAGATCAGTTCAATAAGGTTGAATAAACAATAATATGGAGGCAAACTCAAAACTGTTTGACCGTAAGATCCAAAAAGTTTGTCTATGAAGTATTCTTTCTTAAAATTTTGTTGTTTCACCAGTCCAATTTTTTTTGTGTGCAGTTTTTAAATGTATTTCTATGTTACTAACTATATAACAGATACTCCAATAAAAAAAGATAATAGGTATGTATAAAACGAAAAAATATGTATTTATAACAACACGGCATTGGTAAATAGTTGTGTAAACACGGATTTGTTTTTTGCCGGCATCGACTTTTGCGGTGAGAAAACTGCCGATAAAATTTGGCCAATTATGGTTAAGTACTATCCAATATGATGCATAGAATCACAAAAGTTTCGCTGACAGTCCATGTGGACAATACCGGGAGTAATCAATTACAAACGGTTCAGTTTAGCTTAATGCTCGACGTGGCATTATTGACCATACCCCGATTTTTGCGTTGTCCAACTGAGTTCGTATAAAGTATATTAACATTTTTTTTCTTATTTTGTCACTGGCGATACGACTAACAGTTAATGCTCTCCAAAGTATCTATTTTTAAATTTTATACTTAATTTTAATTCTAATACATTTTCTGATAAATAAATATGCGGTCACAAAATATTTAGGATAAGCCATTGGTAACCAATTCAGTTTCAATCTGCACTTGACGCTGTCGTGAAGAAGTGGGGATGTTTGAAGTGTGCCTTTTATTAGTAACTTATTTCTTTTAATCTGTCACCGTAGAATTTATAGGCTTTACGTTCTTAAAATATATTTTATCAAAACAAAATTGAATAATAATTCAGTCTACAATTCAGGGAGTGTGCTTTCAAAAAAATTGTAAACCCCTGGCCTACATTTTTATTATTAGTGTATTTATTTATTCGCCAAACTCATTATGTAATATTTATTATAAAAGATGCGTATCAATAAGCTTGAAATTAGTAAATGAAGGTCGGCCTCATATCTACACGAGCGACACCAAATCCCCACAACGACGACGTCGACTATCAGCTGTTTCTCACTTAATTTTATACCGAAATACGGGGGGGTCGTTAAATATAGTATACACACTTTCGGTGTAACGTAACTTTAATGCTCATATGTGTATTAGGGATGGTTTGGAATTGCGGAACCTAATACGTACCCGGAGCTGTTAGGAACATGGATGGCATAAAGGCTCCGGTAGGAGCTGTTTGCTGTCGGGCGAAAAATCAAAAATGCTTTTATTTAAAAATGCCAACTTGGAATGTTGAAAAATTGATGGTTTGGTTTTAGAATTTTTTACTTTAACTAGCAAGTAGGTGAAAATAAAACAAAATTTACCATTTTCCTTTTATTGTATTTTTTTTTGCTTTACCGACTCATTGCCCGTTTTTCTTAGAATTTTTTAATACATTAACATGTTTATATATGTTTCATATCGGAATTATTTTATTAAGTTACTAGCATTTAAAAAAGATTATAAATACCTTTCTCGTTTTTATATGTAAATAGTAAAAAGAATAAAAAGTTTTACAGGATAATTTGTCAAATGTTTATGGCTGTTAACGTTGAATGATTGCTGCAGGTCGTACATACACGACTGTTATTTTTACCAATATAACGTCACCAAAAAGGCTGACAGCGTTTTCGCGGGAATAAAAAAGGTTAAAACTTTAATTTAATTTTATGGCAAGAAAGCGTGTTTATTTTGCCGAAATATATTTTTTTGTGGCTTTTTATTAGGAAAATCAACATTTTGAAGTACTTTTTCAAACATAGTAGAATACCCTATTGGTTACCACCTAACCACACCTTTACTTCTTTATATTATTACATATTCCCGACTAAAAATATTCGCGAGTACTCCTCCTCCTTTGTTTATCATTAAACAGGGTTATTTGGCAGCCTTGTTTATGTTCCACCATACTACGATCAATTTAACCGAAAGTAGTCCCTTTTAATCGGTATTAATTATAGAGAATATTATCTATTTGTGTATTTATCACCCTGTTTTTTTACCGATATTCTTGAAATGTACCTACTATTAGATAAACAAAAGGAGAATTGATTATTGCAGATGCAATACTCGAATTGGAGAACGGGCCACACCCCTTAAAAGCATCTGCCAGTCCCTAATTTTGTGCTGACCCCTCTTTCCCTATCGAAAATACTATTTTGCTATGGGAAAGCGGCAAAATGTGTTAATGTTTCTGTCCTTAACGTACTTCCTCATCATTAAATGCGCGTGACAAGGACAGAAAAATTAGTTAACTACATTTGTAATGGATGTCGGTGTGAATAATGTTTGTTTTTGTCGAAAATCAATTCGTCATTTTTTTTGAACAGATGTAATTAATATACAAGGTAAAGAAACTATGTAGCAGCGGAATAGTTTTCGTAATATTAACCTAAAACAGTCGCAGATAAAATAAAAAATCCTACGCGCTTATAACTGACGTTTCGATTCAACTTTAACGAAGTTGATACAAAAAAATTACATTTAATTAAGTCAAACGCTTTCAATTTTTTTTTTTAAAGAAATTGAAATTAACTTAGATTAAGTAACTGTTAAATGTACGGGGTAATTTTAGAGAACAATAAACCAACGAGCTTTGTCGGAACGTTTGATCTTTGTAGGGTCGAATTTCAGTGACCTTCGTACACCTTAAATACATATACCGATGAGATAAGCGTCAGAATTCAGCCGAAGTGTAACGTGCTAATTAATACACTAATACAGTAGTACAAGCTCAAATTTATAATAACTACTAGCGGACCCGGCAGACATTGTACTGTCCGAACGTTGGCTAGCCTGCTTTGGAAATATTAACGTCAAACTCGGCGACCCCGAAAACTATGAATTCGACACAAATATCGGCGTGTTTCAATAGTTTTTATACTTTATTCCCTTCCCACCCATTTTGTATGGATGCTTACATAATTGGGAATGTCACTATCAAACTTAGCGTCTTCGAGGACTATAAATTCGACAGTATTCGATAGTTTTTATGTTTCATTCCTTACCAACCCCATTCCTACCAAACTTTATAGGATCCTCGGTGGGTTAATTTGAAGATTGCCTAATAATGTCATTAAAATCGGTCCAGCAGTTTTCAAGTTCATAGAGGACAAACATACTTATAGTTCTTCCAAAGCGAGTTTCTTCTTCTTCTTCTTTTTATTAAGACATTTGTCTTGTTTTTTCTCATATATTAGCACTCATAGCAGCCGCAACTGGGATTCTGATGTCCAGCTCTCGTGCCACCTCTTGGGCGGTCGTCCTGGTGGTCTGTTACCTTCAGGCTTGTTGTGCTTAGCAGCTCTTACGAGGCGGTTTCCAGGAATTCTGTCCACATGATCCCTCCAAAGCGAGTTTAAAAATATATAAAAAACATCTTATTAAAAACCATAAAATTTTTAAAAGAAGCCGACTAGTAGCGTATCAATTTTATTTTTAAATCGGATATATTTTCATTTCTTCATGATAATCGAGCAGAGCTTTGTTGTTGCGCACGGCACATTTAAGACACAATTTTTTTAATTGTCTGCCCTACCACGCTAAACAATCTCGTGAGTGTCGAACCACGTTTAATATAAATAAACTAATATTTCTATTACTTTCTCTATAACTTAAGATCTGTCTTAAATAATTTTGACGAAGTACCTCAATACGAGGCGATTCCGTAATACACATTCGACTATCCAACTTCTTATACTTAAAACCACATTTTATTAAAATTTGTCAAAGCGTTTCTAATGCTTTATATTTGAAATCGTTAAAATCTTGCAATTTGTTAAATATAATTTCTAATGTTGGGACTTGATTTTCTTTGTAAGTATTGTAAACCGTTTTCGAATCACATCTTTAGATGCATCCGACGGCTGACGATACGTTTTCGTTTTTTATCGTATTCAATCACAACGCCTCGTTTAATTACTAAATTAGTTGTGGAATAAGTAATTTTCTTTAAGTCGCATATTCTTTTAATTATTTCATCTCGAGTTGAATTGACATTTTTAGCTTTTAAGCATGAATATATATTTAAAATTACTTGTTGAACTTAATTATGAAAATCTCGATTTTTAAATTCCCAGAATTGTGTTTAATTTTCATTTTTATTGATTAGAATTGCATTATTAAGATGTATTTTATTATTAATTTGGATAGTATTATTAATTTTAATTATATTATTATCAGGAATTTCATTATTAATGTGAATAACGTCAATACTAAGCAATTCGATAGATTCATCATTTACCTCAAACGGTCTCCAAATAGCCATTTTACAAATATCCAAAAAAATAAAATAAAACGCAAACAGTTAAAATCTCCCGAGAGAAATTATTGAGAACCAGCGCGCGCTAATGTTTTAAAACGTCTAATGCTGCAAGCTATGATAAAACAACTCCACGTAGTGTTCTTTCAAATCGAAATCATTTAAATCATGCATTCCCAATATGGCAGGGAATAATAAAACCATTATTAATGATCATCTAACAGTCCGGGTTTGGTCGCAATGGATTCATATTTTTGGGAATTTAAAGACTAACAATAGTATCCAAGTCATTTAAGTTGGGATACGATTTCAAATAAACAATTTAAATGTCAATAATGAAAACGTTTCCGATTAAAAACGTGAAATATGAGAAGACAATATTAATGCGTTTTATGCGTAAATCTTTATCTAATTGGGCTTTTTTTCTTACTGCAAATCATTCCGATTATTTCATTATATAAATTACTCGCCAACAATATAAGGTAAAAGTAACGAATGGTATATTTTTAAAATAAGGAAAAAGGGGGGCTTTTTAAAAATTTAAAAATATACATATAAGTGTTGAGTAAACACTGTACCTCGCGTCGTTGTCTTCTTCTTCTTTCGGTGCCGTGTCTGTCTTCAGGAGTGGGTTATCTCCATGACAATTTGATTAAATTCGTCTCTATCTTTCGCTGCTCGGAATAGCTGTTCTACTCCCAGTCCTGTCAAACTTCTAATGTTTCGTCACCATGATATCTTTTTGCGACCTATCCATCTTCTGCCCTCAACCTTTTCCTGGATAATCAGACGAGGGATGTAATATTTGGGGCCTCGTATAATGTGTCCAAAATAACCAACCTTTCTTGTTTTTATGGTGTTCAGAAGTTTTCGATTCTTATTCAGCTGTCTAAGTACCTCTTCATTACTGGTATGTGCAGTCCAAGGAATTTTGAGGATTTGCCAGTAGCACCACATCTCAAACGCTTCTAGTTTATTCATGGTGCCAACTTTCTTGATTTCTTCGTCTGGATCCATCGAGTGATTGATCCAGCTTCCAAGATATTTAAAGTGCTGAACTCTTTCTATATTCTCGCTATCAAGTGTTATTCTTTCCGGGCCAACATTCATTTTGCTAACAACCATAAATTTAGTTTTTTTGACATTGATTTTTAGTCCCCATCTATTAGTTTCTTTGTTTATCTTGTCCAACATAAATTGTAATTCCTTCAATGATTCATGCGTATCTTTCGTTGTTTATAATTTCACCACCTATCTTTACACCCTCTGTCCTGCCATACAAAGCCTCTTGAAATATGTTCTCTGAATAAAGGTTGAACAGCAGAGGTGACAGAACACATTCGTGTCTTTTTATTGGTATTTCACTTGTAACGCTGTCACCTAGCCTAACTACGCGTCTTTGTGGGCAATTATAATTGCATAAATAAAAAGGAGATGATATCCCATGACTTTTTAACTGAATGCCCCAATAATAGCAAATGTAATGTTACTAAAAAACTTGTCAAAACACAGCTACAATTAAAATTAATTTACTAGCGTGAGCAAAATTCTTACATTCCGCTGTCCAGTCATTCGACACGTAACCTGGCAAACTCCCAAAATATTGCCAAAACTTTTACGTTTTAACGTTTTCCTAGTACAGACGTTTCTCGGGATTAGAAAAATCGCTCAAACTTTCGTGTATAAACCATAGTAGTTGTGGCAATATTTTTAATTTTGACCTTCTATTATAAAACAAATACGAGCTATATTGCTTACAATTTTGCACGTGAGTACAAAAATTTCGAGGAAAAGTTACATCACACCTTTGATAACAATTAATAATAATTTTTAGTATATAGTATCAAGGATCCAGGATTGCTAGGTCGGCTAACCAAAATTGACATAAAACCCTTTTCAACAAAAATCCCCGAAATTTTTTTAAATTTTATTATTAGTCTACAATCCCCCAAAATTAACATATTTTTAATAAATTACACTAATATAAGTATTAAAAATATATTAACATTCCTCAAATAAATACATTATATTCTCAAAATTAAACAGGAAATCTAAACTCTAAATTAACAAACTAAAAAAAATAAAAGTTACTGAACAAATAAAAATAAACTCTAAATCACCAAATAAACTTGTAACACGAAGTCAAAAACTAAGAATAAAAAAAACGTTTAATTTTAAAATGTTGCAAAATTAAATTGTTCCCCCAAAAAAATACCCTATATAAAATACCTAAAATTTAGGGGGGGAATCCCACAATATGGAAACCCTGCAAAGATCACGATTTTTTATTTCATAACATTCTATAGAAAATTTTTGGGAAATCTAATGGGTTTTCCTACATTATTTACAAAGGGAACCAAGTTTTGCAATACGCCAAGCCAGTGGACTCATGTGTTTGTCAGCAGTTGCCACGTCTTTTTTTTGGTTCTCTAAAGAGTACTCTGCTAGTGGTCTCTCTACTGGCAAATTATGCCCGAGCTCAGCCGTAGAGGGTAGAAGAAAAAAAATATAAAAGTGAGCCGCGCCACCGACTTAAGCCGGTACAAGCCGGAAACCCCTAGGTCTTGTAGGCACCAGCAGAGCCACGCGATAAACAATAAACAATTATGCTGAACTAGATAAATAAAACTATATTTACAATTACTGCAATGTATTAATTAAGTAAAAATGATGTTCTGATTTTTTACAATAAATTCTGTATTTTCGTAAAGTGGTTTAAACGAATTTAATACAATTTTCTTAAAATGATATTTAAATTAATTATAACAATTTTCCAGACAGTAATAAAAACCTAATGAGGTACAAAAGAGAATTAAAATAAAAAAAAACAATAAAAAGAAAATGTTCACAATATTTAAAATTTCGAAAATAATTGGTTTTATATAGAATTCCCGATAGCAAAAGATTAACACAAAAAAAAGGAATACAAAATAAATGGACTTGCAACAAGAATAATACTTTAAAACCCTCACAATAACCACATAAATTATATTCAGTAATATATAAATGCGGATTCAACTTGGAGCCGGTACAAATTTAACGAAAAATAATTTGTTACTTTTAAACTATTGAAAACTTCATTGAGACGTCACTGGGAGCAGGTACAAATTTAATGAAAATAACTTGTTACTTTTAAACTATTGAAAACACTTAGATCAAGCACATAATAACTGATAAGTTGATAAAATTAAATTCAATACCATGTAACCAATTGAAATCTTCACTGAGACGTCACGGTAACATCGATGATCCAAGAACCGAAACACCAAGTAGTATTAACAAAATAATTTCTGCTAAAAACACCAGGCAAGTCTTTATAACACTGAAATTTATCGTCGATGTGGATGGAACGGCACGTGGTACTTCACGATGGCTTCACTTCATCAAATCCCACACGTGGTGATTTTAACTCGACCCCAATAACCAAAATATCCACCACATAGGCACGACAGAATGGTCAAGTTAAAAATTAAATGGTTTAACTTGCTAATCCAATTAAGATGGCCCAAATACAGCCAGATATGAAAGAAAAACCGTAGAAGTTCTGCTCACGTGTTAATAACAAATCGTTCCAAAAACTCTCACCTGACTTCCACCACTGACACCAAACGAATGATAACCACTCCTCGCTCCCAGACCGGATATCAGAAAATGACCCGGGATACGCGTCAGCCAACCTTTGCAAATTTAAGTTCATAATCGCGTTCGTCCGTGTTAATTGCCAGCCCATTCACACAGAAAAGCAAACCAACAATAATATATCTGACAACACACGACAATCGAGGCCAATAATCAAGGCGAAGTCTAATAACAGAGACACCCACTTAATCCCCATCGATTAGCAAAAATGTCACAGCTATTAATAATCGAATTCTATTACTACTAGATAGGCAACACTATATACAACGAATAAATACGGTATGCAAAGCTAATTACGAATGCCAGACTATCATAATAATAAAACGGTAGATTGTTGTGAGGAAAATGCTTGACGAAGACAGGCGAGTGACTTACCACCAGATTGAGAAAAGCCTTGAGCCTAAGTGCAATTCGTTCGATTTTGAATGATCAATTGCACGTAACGAAAGTTTGTTCTCGCTGGGTGCCGCATTGAAGACCAGAAGACACAATCACAGTTGTGGTGCGCACCAAAAGTCAGCGTGAAGCGTCGACATGATGATAAATAAAATTAACAGTTCATTCTTTTGACAGATTGGAGTTAAATTATATGTTCGCGCTGTCAGTATAATATTTGTCGATGTGTTTATTTTTATTGTTTACATGTGTGATAGAACCTCACCTATACAGTCATACTTTTCGTATTTCGTAAATTTTGAACCCAAGCACAGATTAACTAACGCACAGATGCGAAACCCGGCGAAAGATCAAAGGATTTTCTGATTTATGTATGAACATTTAAATGGGTTCGATTGCATTGTTGCCACTATCTTCAGTGTCTTCAGAATTGTATTTAATAACGTTTCTGTGTGATCGAAGCTTACGTCCGAACATGCCGAATGCACACGAAATACACACGAGGGTATTTAATTTGGTTTGAATGTTTATCTCTCTCGCCGTAAGACTTTCTTCCTCAACTTTCGAATCAGTCCGGTACCTAATCTGTGACTGTATACAAACTCATAAAAATACAATGGGTAATGAGTCTCACGGTTCATAACCTCTCCATTAAGGATTTTCTCCACCTCGGCAAAAAAAAAATAACAAACAAACGAACTCATTCACTTGTTCTTAGTTTCTTGTAAAATCTAATATTTATACACAACGTAATAACCATTTTACTCTTTACGACCGTAATTACGAAAATATTTTCATCATTTCCATATTTAAACAAATAATTATCAATACCAATTTATTGACGCCAAGTTGTAGGCAATAAGTTTTTATACAAAAAAAAAACATTTAATCGAGAAAAATATACAGTAGTTAATTTAAAACTTTATGTATACTATTATGTCTGTGTCGAAAATCTTCGTTGACATTCACAGTTTTTACAACGTTGCTAATTTTATTTGAATAATTATTTTTTTCCGATTTTGGCCGTTTGGCCTTGCGAGCTGCTAAAAAAAAATGTCCATGACCTCAGTCCGTAATCCTTCATTTAATAGCGAAATGTTTTCGTACCAGAAATAAGTTTTTTAAAAATTTGAAATATTTACTCACTCTACTCGATACGCCTCATTAAAAGAAAATAACAAAACTGACTTTGATTTTATACTTTTGAGATTAACGTCTCATCCTACGTACTACCTGATTGAGTCCCACGCCAAAAGGTAACTAAAACTCTCAAAATTGAAATAAAAGTCTTAGTCCGCGTACTGTCCTGACTTTAATCCTAATTACTTGTTAATCATAACAAAAATCCATAATTAAATATTTTAAACACCGGAAGATGCAGCAAAAGTGTTACAAAATATCATTTTTAGTATGTTCAGTAACTACAAATACATATCCTGGAAGAATGAAAACTATTTTTTGTGTCTGGTATTCGTTTTCAAAGGCTTTTTTTTTAAATTCCTAATAAACTATATCTAAACTTTCTATTAAAGCATGTTCCAGCTCACTAGATTGTAGTGGGGTCGTGAAGGCTATGCAGCCTCTCAAGCACCTCGACCTATCAGATCTTTTGTGCATAACCCTTAATCTATTCAAGGTCCGGGATTCCGAGACTTCGTACAAAGTTCCTGACATCAGAGGGCTTTAAGAAGGCCCCTTCCAGGAATTTGAGACTCTTGCAGAAAAGCGCTGGGCATTCGCAAAGCAATTGTTCTGCAGTTTCAGCGAAGTTCTCGCAGTAGCGGCAACTATAACTCTCTGTTTTGCCCATCTTTTTCAGGTGATACCTCAGAGGGCAGTGTCCAGTGAGGAGTCCCGTCGCCAGTTTCAAGTCTTTCTTGTATTTGCCATTTCCTTGGATAGGCAGTCTGCTTCCTCGTTGCCTTAAACTCTCCTGTGACCTATAACCAACATCAAAGTAACCTGATTGTTTGCTGTTAGTTGTCTCAGGGATTGTTTACAGTCCCAAATTTGCTTAGATTCACAAGTGTAACACTTCAGAGCTTTTAATGCTGCTTGGCTATCTGATAGAATATAGATTTCTGCCCTTCGGGTGTCACTTTCGAGGCACTCTTGGGCATATATCTCTATGGCATGTAATTTTGGTTAAAAGATGGTTGGGGTGTTACAAAGGTTTTTTAAGAGCCCGAAATTCGGCCCTGTAACGCCCACTCCAAAGCTCACCTTGGTTGATAAAAACAATATTCTTAGGGTTTAAGTTTGGACTTACTATTGGCCACTCTAAAACTTAAATAGCAACTTTATACAGATACTCGGTTGTTATTCTAGCATTGCCCCTATGAGCGTTATCATGCATGAGAACAAAATTTACACCAATAACAGGAACAAAAGGTTCTCTAAGAACCTGAGTAAATTAACAATCAGGGATTCCCTACAAAATACAGTCAACTCTGCATGCCCTTAAAATAGAAGCCTCCTATTACCATAATTGAGCTGTACTTATCGCGTCTGATGACTGGG
Source organism: Agelastica alni (assembly GCA_950111635.1). Taxonomy (NCBI): domain Eukaryota; kingdom Metazoa; phylum Arthropoda; class Insecta; order Coleoptera; family Chrysomelidae; genus Agelastica; species Agelastica alni. Next base: position 18,098,634 of record OX467712.1, read on the forward strand.
ATTAGATTATATTAGTATGTGGCGTATTTGCTAATAGTAGCCTCTCCACTGCGACCTATGCAGAACTATTGTGAGTGCACTTATGTTATGTTCGAATTCCCTTTCTAGATTTTTGGACAAGTAAATTAACATTTTATATTTGTTACACTTATACGATCTTTTTGTTCCAAGTGTATGACCTAGAAATGCGTTATTAATACACAACGTAAGTGCTAAAAAATATTTAAACCTATAAAAAAGTTTCGAAGGCTATCAATCTATCGTCAAGTTCAATCCTGCGTGTTATAGACACGTGAACGACAGACAAGAGTACCTTACTAGCCACGAAATAGCCCACCATCTTAACACGTGATTTTTAACGTTTTCTCTAATGAAAGGAATAAAAACTATAAAGAACAAAAAAGTCCTGTTCGTACTTTGGCAGGATTACGATCGACCGTGCACACGCACGTGACAAGGACGCGCAACACACAGATGGATATTTACTTTACACGATTACAGGTTCGTATCGGTTATTTTCGTATTCGTAATCGAGGTCGGTCCTTCGATTTTACAACGACGCGTGTTTATTTTCCGAGAGTTTTTTACATAAATTTTAACCGAGGGAAAGTTGTTACATCATACCTTCGATTGCAAATATAAACAATGGTAAGTAAATATGTCGAATCAGGGCTGCAACTCAAATCTGCTCGCAAGTTTTTTTGTAACATTTGTTACCATCAAAAAATGATATAAATAAACAAATAAATAAATGATAAAAATGTAAAAAACAGACAACAGAAAGTAATACAGATATTACAGCTATACAGGTGCTAAGAAAATATCTTGACACACCTGCACAAACAGACTACTGAGTTGCCCGTTCCAATTTATAAAAATAATAAACAAGTAGCGCACAATTATGAGCTTGTTGTACTGCGCAGAAATTTAATACTTTCTGTGGGGGGATGAGTCGACGTTGATTTAGCCACCCTTCTCCTTCTTTATTCCTGGCTTTACAACTCTGGGTGAGTCTTAGCCGCACCCACTATTGCTCCCCATCTCCTGCGATCTTGTGCTTCCACTTGCCCCCGCTGGACTTGCATCCTAGATGGACCTGCTACGACAGCATCCTTTCTTCTTTTCTGAGTCTAACTATTGATCTTCTGCCAACTGGTCTCTCAAGGAATATTGTTTTTATCGACGTGTTGTCTTCTGATCTTACTACATGACCTGCCCATCTTATTCGGTTAGCTTTTATGTGCCTGACTATGTTTTCACTGCCATACATTGTCGCCAATTCAGCATTGCGGCGTCTTTTCCACACTCCTGTTGTTTTATCTCTATTGGGCCCAATTATCATTCTGAGGACTCTTCTTTCAAACACAAGAAGCTTTTTCCGTTGAGTAAGTACCGGGCAAATTATTGACCTGTACAACGTTAGTTTGGATTGTCTCTTTTCAATATTGTTGTGAGAGAGTATAATATAATGGTTTACAGATACATAAATAAAATCACAGTTCTTAGTTTAGTTTTTGAAGTCAAGTTTTGAAGTGTTCTAAAAAGATTGTTAACAGTTGTGAATATCTAGGTATCAAGACAGACTGGGAATGGTATAATTAATAACATGAGGCAAGAAAGGAAATTACGTACACTACTAAGATTTATTTTGTTTGACCATTTAATAATAGGAATGTATGCATAAAGTAGTTTTATAATTAAAGTTGGTTTTCCGACGGAAAAAGTTAAAAAAAATGTTCGTAAAACAGAAATATTTGCATTTTTCATTTCTTTTGGTAACATGTTAATCACTTAGCATACGTAGTAACTAAATGATCGCTTGAAAAAGTCTGTTTTGAAATTAGGTAGGGTAAGAGTACCTTTAAATCAAATTATGAACGTCAGTGCGAAAAGTGATTTTCCTGTAAAGGTAAGGCGCCGTTTTGGTTAGTAAAATTTTTTGATGTAAGTAAATTTGCAGCATTTAATTTCCGTCTATTTTCCATTTTCCACACATGTTTACGAAGTGACAGTAACACAATCGGCAAAATACTTATTCGAATTATTTTCTAAATTCTAATTTCGGCCACATCAAAATCGACAATTCGAAATTACTCCAACATAATAAGAGTCGTCACACCATTTTAATCGTACATCGGTCGGTTATATTACGTGAAACTAATTCATTTTATTATTTTTAGAAATTGCGCGGGAGAGAAAGTTTTCGGACACTTTGAAAGTACAACGGTCAACCAATGAACGGTTTTCACGAATTTCTCCCCGAAACGGAAAAGAAAGACAGTGAAGTACCTACGAACGTTCCAGCTAAATTCGCCCTAAACCTACAGAAAGAACTGGTGCGAAATTAAGCATTACGGCAGTCCTTTTTACACAGACATTCCTAACAAAAATAAAATATACCAACCGGTCTACATTTTATGACTATAGTCCATTGAAATGTTACATTTTTTAGGCCTTACCTTGCGTTTTTTAGAGGACGCAATTTTATTTTTTTAATGTGTAGGGGGGGTCAGTGTAAAGCTAAAACCAAGTTTGTGGGGTCGCCACCCTTGTCCCACGGCCGCCATCTTGAAAATAGGGGTTGAAATTGATTTTACGATATATCTCTTAAACTATTTATTTGATAAAAAAAATTTATTTACATTTTTTGTTGCAAACTAAATTCTCTACAACTTTGGTCCAGTAATTTTTTGTCGTAGAACTATAAATAAAAAAGTTATAAGCGAAAATCTTCAGAGATTCGAGAAAAAAATTTATATTTTTCGATATAACTTTTTTTTTATCATTTTACGAAAAAATGATATCCGACCATTTTTGTAGATCGTTTTTGGAGGAACAACTTTTATTTGCATCATTTTTTCATTAAGTCAATAGCTAAGGTTTTACAGGTTTTAATAATTAATTATTGACTCTTTTCCCCACCAACCACGAGGTAGAGTCTGGAGGCGCGTTTTTTTTACGTGTTATCCCCAATAGGCATAATCCACGGTGATTTTCTAAATTAGAACTACTCCGTCCTCAGTCGTTTCGATGGACCAGGCTGCGGCTCAGCATCTGATCGGCTTTCTGAATTAAATACCAGTGGGAGAACTGGAGAAGGAAAGGGTGTTAATGTCGGCGGTTCATCATCATGATTATAAAAAAAAAGTTATATCGAAAAATACATATAAATTTTTTTCTCGAATTTCTGAAGATTTTCGCTTATAACTTTTTTATTTATAGTTCTACGACAAAAAATTACTGAACCAAAGTTGTAGAGAATTTAATTTGCAACAAAAAATGTTAATACATTTTTTTTATCAAATAAATAGTTTAAGAGATATATCGTAAAAACCATTTCAACCCCTATTTTCAAGATGGCTGCCGTGGGACAAGGGTGGCGACCCCACAAACTTGGTTTTAGCTTCACACTGACCCCCCCTACACATCAAAAAAATTAAATTGCGTCCTCTAAAAAACGCAACCCCAAATGTAACTTTTCAATGGACTACTAGTCAAATTAAAAGTGTCGATTTGCACTGGGTTGTGTTTAAAATTCAAGGTCAGGCAAAAGGGTTTGTTTCAACAGATAATGCAACCGCATTCGCAACATGTTACCGAGTTTCCGAACCCTCGAAACTATTCTGAAATGGTTATTAAGTCTGGATATGAATTACAAATATGTTAATTGGGAATGTGTAGTAAAAAATGTAATGAAATTATTCTTGAGGTGTATGCAACGTGTATGCAAAGGTACTTAAAAATATGAGACTGAGTTGGCTGAAAAAGTACATAAAACCGGCGATTCCCATCTCGGTCCATCAGGCAGGTATACTGAATACAAATCGCCCGAGTCTAAAATTGACCTGTTTTGGAATGGCCCATCTCGGCCCACCTTTATTACAATAATACACTTCAATCAGATTGATAAGATTTTATTAATGTCTACATATAAATATAATAGCTAACTATATTACAATTTTTTTTTACTGAAAATAGTCGCAAAAAGGGTAGACTTATCGTGTGGGCCGCGGACGGCCCGCACTGACACTATTAGAAGGGGGAGATTATACAAAGGAGATGATTGTAAACCCGCTTTTTGAAAAATTGCAGGTCTTAGTTCTCTGGAAAAACTGATTTTGGAAGCTTGTTCCACTCTGTCGCAGCCCTGTAAAAGAAGGATTCTTGATGGAGATTGGTCCTTGTAGTGTCAATCTTGAGAGTAAATGGGTGAGACTGATGTGCGTGCCGTGTTCTTCGGCCGAATGTGGTCAGTGGTGGTACAAGAGTTTTTATTTATACATATTTACATTAAGTTATATACATGAATGATAATATGATAATATTTTAACAAAAGACAACTTTTAAATCTTTTTATTTTTATACTCTTCAATTTTTTTAGCAACAAAAATTCGTTTTTTCTTTTTTAGGTTAGGTTAGGTTAGGATAAATGTATTACATCTGACCAGTGTTCATTACTCTGCCACCATTGATAAGAATTCAAAGAAATTGATTGCATAGATTAGGGGTTGAAATTTGTCGTGGCTTTCTACCTGGAGGTGGTTTGGGCCGAGATTGGTATGGGATGGACTACGACCCATAAAACAAAGGAAAACGTTCGCTGCGCCAAGCTGGTCTCGACAGTATCCCCCCTCTGTAGTGGTGGAAATGTGTTCGCAAATAACAGGAGTTTCAAAACGATCAATATATAAATAAAGGAGTGAATGAAAAAGTGGGACTCCGCAACCAAGTATAACATCCTTAGAAAAAAACTGCGTATATCGATGAAGACTACAAACTTGGAATTGGAACAGTGCATTCGTTTTATTTTAAGAACAGAAATACCAAACCACGACAAAATTCTAGGAGCCTTGAAAGAAAACCAAAATATGTCTCCAACGATAAGCAGAACGAAATTGTGGAAAACTTTAAAAGAAATGAATTTCAACAATTTCGAACAAAATACGAAATCGCTCTTAATAAAAAAAGATGAAAATTATTTGCTGGAGGGGACTTCATTTAAGACAGATAAGACAGTTTCAAAGTGAGAATAGAAATATTTATTATTTGAACGATATACCTACTGTTGGAAAGATGTGGCAGGATAAAAATATTTCAAGTTAGACCTTATTTCACCCAATTCTGTGATAGTAATGGTCAATGCGAGTTATCATTCCAGAAAAGTTGACAAAATACCTACTAGTTCATGGAGAAAAGCGGACATTATTCAGTGGCTTGGACAGAAATGCGTAATATTTGACCTAAGTTTGGTGAAAAAGGAACTGTTGTACATAGTGCCTTTGAATAAATCTCGCTTCACGGAGTATGCAGTTGACAAAATTGCACAGAAACAAAATGTTACTATTCTTCGTCTGCCCTGTATCACTGCAAACTAAATTTCATTAAACTCGTTTGGGCCCAAGTAAAAAGTTTTGTAACAAGGAGAAACACAAGGTTAAAAATGAAAGGTATTAAAATTCTCTTTGACGAATCTTTGAACAAATATCGATTCCAAAAAATGGCGTGAGTGTCTTGAGCATGTAATAACAGAAGAAGAAAAAATATGGAAACTAGACCATTTTATTGACCTTATTGTAGGAACACGAGAAAAGTTTGACGGATTATTTTGACGACGATAAGTATATATAACGAGCATTTTAAATTAAAATAATATTATTGGTGAATTTATATGTTGATACCCATAGTTACACCACTGCAGGTAGGAAATGACCATTTTGCTGATAAAAGCTTTTGTTTGCGGCAGGCTTCCAAATAAAAACAGGGTTGCTCAAGTAAATTATAATTATCTACACTATAACTATATAAAATAGTCGAGACAACAAAATCGTCATTATCAAAAAGGAAGGAAAGTTCTAATAAGGTATTAATTATAGTAGATAGGACGTGTGCTAATATTGGTTTCTTTTAATGTTACATTCTCTGTAGCATTTTGCCAATTCCAATCTTTGGATTCTCCCACGATCCCTGTCGTTCAATACGACTACTTATTAAATGTAAAAAAATAAATAACGGTAATTGCAATTTATCAGGACCACGCGTGTACGTAATTACACACGCCAAAATTACTCTGTCATTGTCGATTAAACAAAAACTGAGGTCGAAATATTCGGCAAACCGTTGCCGATGCAACGAAACGGTTGTTTTATCCACGGGAGAAACGGAGATTATAGTAAAGCGGATTGTCGGCAAATTGTAGATTATTCGCTATTCCAAAAGTCTAGACTCCATCTAAATGATAATCTTCAAAATTATAAATAGTAAGACTTTGATATTTGGAAGTGGAATCAATCATATTTTCGGCCACAAAACATCGAAAAATTAGCCTTTTTTGCATCATATTGGTCTATTTTACGGCCGATTTATTATTTACACAAAAAATTTAAAAAAAAGATGACTGGATCAGTTGTTTTTTTAGTTTGAGAGTACAAAAAAACCATTTTTGACATATTTTTTGTGAACTTTTACTGATATTTTTTTATAATGTTATTATATATATATATATATTTTTAAAACTACCCAAGAAAACACAAGCGAATTAAACAATTTAACATTTTCATATAATTTCTAATTAAAATTAATACATGTATAATAGGGGTACAATCGATGTCGGAATTTTGTTCGTCTGGACCCTACAAAACGATTCCTCTTTCCAGATATTGTTATTTTAAGTCAAACCAAGTTACAACAGCCATAGACACAAAAAGGTGACCTGGTACCACTAGGAGCAATAGGAGCATACTTCGTATATTTTGTTATTTAGTGCTCAGTAGCACAGATGAACCATCAGAGCACGCTAGGGTTGTAAATAAAAGTAGTAAGTTAATTCAATGATCAGTGTATTTTAGAATGTGTTTGAACTCATCTCCACCTTTACTTAAACAAACGTGTTATCTCTTTAAAGTTTTTTATGGTAGTGCTTCTGATTGATTCTAGAGTTAAACTATTGAAAGCAGTTCTAACTCTCGATTTTATATTCAAATTATCATCATAAAACTCGATATAAAAATTGGATCACTTATTTTTTCATATCATACTATTAGAAAATACTAATTTGCAATGTTGTATGGTAGAGATACCCAATAACTCGATGTATACAAGTTGTAACTTTTCCCAAGACTCATTTTAATTAATCGAATTGATTGATTTGTGACAGTCGAAAAACTTAATCAAAAAAGAATATTACGTAGTATAAAATAAATGTTAAATTTTAAAAACCAAGTGATGAATACGAGGAAACCACGTCAGTTTGTGTTTGAAACAGTTTACTCGAAAACGGTTCGATATCGAAATATGATTATCCGAACAAAGTCAATCTAAAATGGGATGTGGAGCTTAAAAATCAGGAAATATACAGGGTGTTCTATTTGAAAAACTTGACTTTCACTCATTTTTTCCTGTAAACAAAATATCTGTATTTTAAACCACCCCTTATAAGGCAAATAAAAATATGGCTCTGAAGTGAGGATCCTCATGGTATCACTCAACTTCATTTCGAATTTAATCGTCGCAGTACCAGAGATTTCAAAATAATCGACGTTTATTGAGGTACATGTTTGGTAGAAAAAAAATCGAATTTAATTTGTATCTCCCAAACGGTTACAGATAGGTATAGGGAAATAGCACATGAAGTTATTGGGAAAGTGATGTAAGATCATAAAACGATATTATACATAGGGTGTTCTATTTGAAAAAGCAAAGTAGTCACTAATTTATGGTAGAAGTGGCAACGCCGCATTGTCTAAAATATTTTAAACGTGCAGATCATGTTAATTTATGCATACCGTCAAATTTTCAGATTGATCCGTTGTCTGGTTTGCAGAAACGTCTAATTATATTAGTGAAAAGACACGTATATAGTCACACCGTTTTCCAGTAGGGGTAGGCAAAAACCACTTGCTACGGTTCTTACACACAATATTATTATGATTGATGGTTTTTTGGGGTACATAGTTTTTAAAAAAATATATGACTTATAATTTTTTAGAGTCAGATTAATAAGCGTTGAACATTTGTCATCCTTTTGCAGGGGCTCTATGCTAATTTCTGTCTAGTTCCAATTTTAGTTTTAAAAAAATCACTTTAAAAAACCATAAATTATAATATTTATTATTATACTAATTTTAATTTTCAAAAAATCAATCAAATAGGTCATTTTTTTCGATAAAAAATAGAAATAAAAAATCAAAAATTTATCAAAATCGTTATGATGGTAAAATATTTTTTTCGATTTGATTAATAAGCCGCTGTACTATTGACAAAAATAATATTTTTAGCAACTATGTGTTACCTTTATCAAATATGGCGAAAATTATGTACTTTTGGACTACGAAGGTCAGACAACCATTATCTTTAATTACGCTATACGTTGATTTGATTCAGGGTCGCCCAATATTATACAAGCTTCCTTTTTATTTATTTATCATTTTATACCGAGCGTTATGACCGTCCACGTGCCGATGTAGATATGTCAGATTCACTAAACGACCCCAATATATCTTACTATAAAACAATAATACGATTAATCATCAAAACGTAGTTTTGAAGGAGAAAATATTTACGAGAAGCATTAAATACGAGTACGTATTATACAGGGTGTTCAAGGGAATTCAGATCGTACAAATCCACCTTTAGAAAATTGCGGATAAGCAATGTCAAACAAATAAAAATTCACGTGACCGAAACAAATGTAGATACAGGTTTTTTTTTTAAAGTTACGAAGTCTGGCAAACAAATTTAACTATGCTCCCCTTCGGTATACTCACTGCCTATCTTTACACTTTCTTAACACATTCTTTGTTAATAGTGACAATGGAATGTATGGTTTGGATCAAAGCAAACGGTCAACCACTGTAAGTTTAATCATCGTCGGAGATAAGTAACCACTGAAAGATATGCACTTCAAACGCTATAATTTGGTAACATATTACATAATGGTTTTGGAATCGATACTGAAGAACTTTCCGCAATCCTTGCGGCATTACAGAAGTGCAGAATTGATCAAAGTTACTGTGATATTATCAAAAATATCTACACAAAGGCAACAACAACAGCACATCATCACTCTACCACCAACAAAATAGAAATAAAACGGGGAGTCAGACAGGGCGATACACTATCCCCGAAATTGTTTATTACAGTCCTTAAACATGCATTTAAAAGACTGAACTGGGAGCAAAATGGCGACAACCTTGGCGAAGTCAAGACTTACAAAATATAGCACAAGAGGTGGAATTACACATAAACTTTACAAAGACCAAAATGATGACAAACATGGTGCCTACGAACCTATAAAGATTGGAAATGTGTGCGTAGAAATAGTGGACAAATATATGTATCTGGGCCACGAGATAAGAATTGACAGGGATAACCAGACATGTGAGCTGTCCAGAAGAATCACCTTGGGCTGGGCGGCATACGAGAGGATGAGAGATGTGTTCCAAAGAGAATTTTTCGATAAGTCTGAAAAGGAAAGCTTTCAATCAGTGTATAATACCAGTTTTGTCATATGGCGCAGAAACCCTAACATTTACTAATGAATCTATAAAAAAATTACAGGTAACTCAGAGAAAAATGGAGAGATCGATGCTTGGTCTGAGCCCAAGAGAACGTGTCAGAAATGAAGATATACCTTAAAAAATACGGGTAAGATGTCGTGGAGCATATACTAAGATCAAAATGGAAATGGGCCGGACACACAGCAAGAATGAAACGGAAACCGCTAGACAAAGAGGATACTGGAATGGAGACCGAGAGCCGACAAACGCAGCAGAGTTCGACCTCCCACCCGATGGAACGACGATTTAAAGAGGATTGTTACAAACTGAATTGCGACTGCCCAGGAAAGGGAAACGTGGAAAGACCTTGAGAAGGCCTATGTCCGACATTGGACGCGAGGGGCTGTATAATGATTACATAATGGTTTTGGAATCAACCACCAGATAGAAAAATCGCAGAAAGAAGAATTCTTAGAAGGATATAAGGACAACAACACACAGCAATACAGAATAAGAACTAATATAGAATTGGAAAAACTATATAACCAGCCAGATATAGTGAAAATAATTAAGTCATAAAGATTGAGATGGACGGCCATGTTAAGAGACAAAATAACGTGTCGTCAAGTTGATATGGGAATAGACCCCGGAAGGAAAACGACCGCTGGGAAGACCAAGGATGCGGTGGAAAGATAATATTGCAGCGGATTTATGAACTCTAAAAATCGAAGGAACAGAGAACCTAATGATGGACCGAAGAAAGTAGAGGCAGATGGTAAAGTCATCAAAGACCCATCCTGGGTTGTAATGCTACAGAGAGAGACCAGATAGAAATAGTGCTGTTGATTCCAAAGTGAGCTGCTTTTTATAAATTCCCGGGAACCTGGAAACAAAAAGAACTAAGCAGAGAATCAAATTAGGTGAATATGGTGATTCTATACCGTCCAAAAACCTCTTCTACCACATACAACTTGCTGAACAGGGCAATTCTCTTCACAGGCATACCTGCATCAATATTCTTTGCCATTCGGTGGGGTTTTTTATTACGTTTTAATCGATTTTTCACTCAGAATTTTTCGATGTGACGTTTGTGCAGGATCTTTTACTTTTTATTACTATTTTTAAACATTAAAACATAACAAAAAGAGACAGTTTTGTTCGAAAGCTGACTTTTTAAAGAATTTTATGACATATCAATATCAACATTTTAAATTTAAAGGTAACCAGTCTTGGATCTCCATTTTCATAGCGATCACAGTAAATATTGTGAGATTTTTAATTCTTCAATCGAAAATTTAAACAATTTCCAGATAAAAATAGTTAATTTGGAAATTCACAAACACAACGGAAATAGAGATACAGCTTTTATCAATTGTGGTCTCTTCATAATCTTTTAATTTTCTTGGAAGCTAACCAAATACAGATCCATTTAAAAACATATTAATAATTAAATTTTATAGTTCGATATTTAAAAATGTTATGTTAAAAAACGTACACAATAATTATGCCTACCACCAAGTAGCCTTCACGACAGTTTATATTTTATAGTAATTTAAAAAAAAACATTTCGAAATTATTGTTAATTATTTATTAAAAATTATAATCATTTTGGAACGCCACTGTTTCGTTTCGTTTACACCCAAACAATTCATTTTGATACTAGAAAACTCTGAATTGAGATTAATGCTATAGACTTTAAATATGAGCGAGATGCAAATAGTGGACTGTATTTACTAATGAGAGATGCAAAAAATAAACTGATTAATGTCAATGGCAAACCTAAAACGGTACATATAAAAAATTTTAGAACCACCTCGGTTTAGCCAGAGTTCCTTTTTAATCCTTCTTACACTAATGAAGCAACTGTCTTCGTGATACAGAAATAAGAGATATATCAGCCTTCCACCGGTAACTTCATTGTGAATACAAATTGTATAAAATGAATCTCTTTATGCAGTTTAATTTCACTTTATTAAAATTCCATTGGATTTAAAATAATAATATACTTGCTTAATGTGGTAAAATAATTCTTGGTGACATTCGCTTGAAACGTTTTACCGACACGTGTGTTTTGACGTTGACGTCTTGTCAATTATACGCAGCCACGTTCCGTACTTTGATCAAATCTGCCATTGATTAGCGAAAATTAACCACATATTGGACAAAGAAAAATAAACGAGAACTGAACGAATTTTTGGAGATTGTTATTACAACCCTTTGATTTTAAACAATAACCTATATTAGCTACAGTAAGCTTTTACGGTGAAACATGTTGTAAACCAATAAAATTATTCCGGACTGTATTAGATTGTATTTAGTAAGATCTGTTAGTTTTAACGACAACGAAGAAAAGAAAAAAATCAATCTAACTAGTAATAAGTTAGTAGTAACAGATATATACAGGATGACCCAAGAATATAAGCTCTTTAACTTTTTTCTATCCAAGCTATCGACACTCAGGTTATTTAGACTTATCTGCAATATTTGTCAATTTATGTGTAAAAATAGTAAAAAAATTCATAAGTTTAGAACCATTTGAAATAACTTATCTAACTTTGTAACAGTCTATTTCTTTAAATCTCTAAAAATCTGAATCTCTTACTCTATTTGTTTAAATAATAAAACACCCTATATTTTATTGCATCATTGCTCGCCATTTTGTAGAAGCTATTTGTCAATAGAGGGTTTAGGAGGCCTACTTTGTACAATTACTGAGATTTGTTACAAAATAAAAAATGTCGATGGTTTCTTAGGAAAAAAAGGAATCGAAGTAGGCTGTTGTTGTAAAATTTATCACATTCATACAATTCTAAAAAGAATATGTTTAAAAAAACTAAATTGAAAGAAAAACAGGCGAACATCACAAAAGAAATAATTACTTATAGTAATTAATCTCTACAAGAACAGGAAAAAAGTTATGGAGCTTGCACACATCTCTGGGTCACTCTGTATATAAAAAACGAAATGAGGAATGCCATGTGGTTCTAAAAATGAATTTAATAGTTAAATTTTCGGTTTAAATAAAATAGGTAACATAAACTATGCATATTGCGTTTAATAATACGCCAAATTTCAATAAACTTGCAGAATAACTAACAAAAGGCCTGTTCGTTTGTCATGCTCACGCTGCTCAATAAATTACACAAATGTGCAGATTGAAATGATTTTCGCGATACAATCCACAAAGAGCATTTACCAACTGCTGAATTCAAAGGAACACAAAACCCCCAAAAAAACAATTTGATATTTGATCCCAACAAAAAACAACCAAATTGCCCATCAAATTTTCATTTCGTAAGTAAATAATTTTCCAACTCAGAATTTGCATCAGTCACTTCACCATTAATTATACTGAATTTTCTATTCATTTTTAATGTCCGATTTTTGAAATTCTGCTAGATCAAACTGATATGATTTTTCTACTCCTACCTAAATTGGTGGAGCAAATAAATCCTGCTTTATCTGGTATATAACAACTTGCTCCTGTCAAACGAACGGTCTCTGATCAATTGCTTACAACAAAAGAACAGTCGAATACTGCTCAAATCAGTTTTGAGCAGCGTGAGCATGCCAAACGAACAGGCTTAAAACAAACCAATATTTTTATGTCCAAGCACTACAATAAAAAAAATCGGTACCTACATAATCAATTAATTGCTGCTACTCCACATCTCCCTTCGTTTCATAAGGTCTTTGTCATTCAAATCTTCCATACCCACTTCCATACTTTCCCGTGTGCGTATATGCACATACATGTGTACGTTTTCTCTCCCCCATCGCGGCTATTCGAAAATAGGGATAGGGGTGAGAACCTTCTTTACCACCCTATACTCTAGCCGAATTTACGACGACCCTAAACGCTCCGTATCGGAAGATTTTGTTAGACATTCCATGAAATGTGATGTTGTAACTTACCGAATATAAGGCTTGTCGTTGGATCAAGGTACATTGTAGACGTTTTTAATGACACGCTTGAAGTTAAGACTTATAGCTGAAGTCAAAGATATTTTTTTCTTTTCATAATTATATATCAGTATTAGTTATAAATTCACAAAGACAGTATTCATAAATACCCAAGCGCACAGTTGTCAAACTGCAAAAAAAGTAAGTAAGTTGCAAATTGTTAATCCTAAGCGACTTGTCTTTTGGCGCGCTTATAATACTAATACCGTAGAAATAATTCATGCTTGGCACCGTCGCTCTATTCTGCATTAGAACGTAAATAGTTTGTTCGTGTTTCTGATTGGGTCAATTGAACGTGCTTTGTTTTCTATTTGTTGACAGTGCAATAATTTTCCGTTATTATTAGTTGTTGGTTGAATTTGTTTATTTCCTATTGACTAAATATCCAATTTTATTTGTTGTTCTGACACGCGCCTTTGCGTTTAAGTAATTTTTTTTCTTATTCCAGTGTTGCATTCGGATTTTAATTGTTCAAAAATGGCTTTTTAAGGACTTTTAGAAGTGATAAAAATTATGTTGTCTGAGAAAGTTATAATTAAATTTATAAATTATATTGAATACGTATATACTATGCAGATTTCATGCGAGCTGAAGTTTCTTCCGAGATTGAAGAGGAATTGGAGGAGGAGGATGTGCAACCAAAATTAGGTATTTTTATGTGGATGTAACCTTATACTTAAAACGTTATTAATGTACCACCAACTAAAATTAAAATATAATCGATCTAATTAGGGTTTCACGTTTTGATAAACATTTCAAAACACTCAATTAGAAAAGTAATTACAATCTAGGAATGTCTTCCAAGAAATAAGCCGAATCACATATTTTTGGTCAGTGTTTATTAGAAAAAAAGATAAGTAAATTTTTATTCTAATAACATTGTTCCGTCTTTTCATATGATTAAATATAAAATCAAGTTGGTACCGCGTTTCCCATAAAAGTCCAAAAATACTATTAGAAAAGTGCTTCATTCTTTGGATTTGAGAAGGCAGACCAGTGCCGGATTTAGAGGTCTGGAAGCCCCGGTGCAACAAAGGAGTGGTGGCCTCCTGGCCCAAAATTATTTTCCGAATAAAATGAACAATTTTTTTCAGTCGAGTTTTTCAATAAATAATTTATTGTGAAACCAAGTAGATTCTTTTATCATTTAACATATATAAATATAAACGAAAACAAATATTATCTGAAATTAAATTTTAGCGTTAACATACGAAACCTTCTGAGCTTTTTTCGCCGAAAAATGTTTGATGATTAAGTTGAAATCCAGTTCCTGAAGTAAATCACTCTCAATGCTCAGAAGAAACACACCCAGGGTTGTGAAGCCACAGATGATGATGATGATGATGATGAAGTGTAAAATAAAAACGACGGAGATAGCCTGCGGCTAGTTGAAACCATTGATTGGAGTAAACAAATAAAGATACATCATTTCTATTAATATTTAACAACAATATAATCATGTTTGTACAAAGTACTGTATGTAAAGGTAAAACAACGAAAAAAAAATCAAAGGAAAATTTGTTTAGGTATTATTGTTGACTAGTTGAAATTTGAAAAAAAAAATCCGAAGTCTATATTGTGGGGGCCCCTCTTTTGTGGATGCCCCGGGGCTGTAGCCCAAAATGCCCTCCCTTAAATCCGGCCCTTAAAAAATAATTATTTTACGTAATGAATACCTCAGTAGAATAGATGAAGTTCATCGACAGGAAAGATTCATAGTTTACCTTAATTAAACTTTGTACGTCATATTGTGAAAAATAATCTGCTTGTTCATAATTGCTTTCCTTTATAGATGAAATTTCTTTGAGGTGCCGAAATAGTGAAATAGAAAATATTATTTTCGACATTACATTTATATAAAACTTTGCAACTTTTTTTAGTGAGACAAATCCAAACCTGACTATACAAAATCTTTCTTTTACTCGAAGAACCTTTCAACAATAAGGTTCCAACTGAAAGCATCGTATTTCGATAAAAAGTTACATAACTTATAGGTGGTATTATTGCTTTAAAACGTCTATATCATTGATGACGTGCATTTGATTTTGTTTTGTATTTACTAAACGACTATTTACTAATTACCACGTTTTGATTGATGATTTTTTGACAGTTATAAATAAAAATTAAATCGGGTGATTTATTAATGAAGCCATCCGGCCGTATATCCGGAACAACTTTTAAAAAACAATAATACTCTACTTAACAGTTAAGAAAATATTTATTTTTTAAGAGCGTATGTTACCGCTATATTGTACCTATACAGGGTGGCCAACCGAAAACGAAACAGAGCCATTTGCAGGAACCTCCTCAACATTTTATAAAAACGCTCAGACTCGTTGATTTTTGATTAAAGGTCACTCTTTTTCGGTATTTTTGACTTCACTACTTTAAACCCCAACCGAGGGTAAGAATTACCCCAACATTTTTTAAAGGCATTGGGGGTGGAATAAGATGTCTTTCAAAAGCTCTTACAATTCTCTATACAATAGTCTTTAAATTTTAAAATTCCGCCCATTACTTATAGAGAAATTAGATTTTAAATGTGAAACTTTATTTGAAAATAATCCACAGTATGACGAAGATCATTTTTATTTTCAACAAGACGGTGCTCCTCCGCATTATGCGGCGATTGTTCGTCAGTATTTAGACCAACGTTTTCCACGGCATTGGATTGGGAGAAGAGGCAGCATCGAATGGCCTCCACGATCGCCAGATTTATCGCCCCTCGATTTATTTTTGTGGGGACATCTGAAAAGTAAAATCTATAAAACACGACCAGCGTCGTTGGAAGATTTGCGTCAAAGAATCGTTGACGAGTGCCGTCGAATTACTCCGGAAATTCTTCGTAATTTGCGAGAACGTTTTGAACAAAATCTTTATTATTGTATGGAAGCGGGCGGTCATCAGGTTGAACCTTTAATCGATTTAGTAGTAAGTAAGCAACTAAAATAATTGGAATTTTAACATGTAATTTTTTTCAAAATTTTGGGAGAAAATGTAAAATTTAAAGACTATTGTAAAGGAAATTGTCAGAGCTTTCAAAAGACACCTTATTGGACCCCCAATGCCATTTTAAAAATTTTGGGGTAATTCTTACCATCGCTTGGGGTTAAAAGTAGTGGAGTCAAATATACCGGAAAGGAGTGTCTCTTTAATCAAAAATCGACAGGTCTGAGCGTTTTTTTTTAAATGTTGACGAGGTTCCTGCAAATGGCTCAGTTTCGTTTTCGGTTGGCTACCCTGTATATTCTTTCCACTATCGTTAAAAAACTACCTAAAAATCGCCCTGTACTGTGTGAAGCCCAGACAGTTCCATTTAACTTTGTAAATATAAAATTCAACGAATTTGTGTCCGTACACATTGACCGTTTTCATTGGATTATACCTGTGGGAGGTCAGGACAAAGAAATAAATAAATGTTTACTATAACCCTCGACGTAGAGATTGGGCAGGTAGAGAAAATAAAAAAAATAATTCCCTCATGGGGAACGTCGTCAAAGCATCAACTTTTACCTGCACCCAGGTAAGAAGGTCAACGTAGCCATTATATATCTGGCAACTTTCATCCAACAAAGAATAAGTTTATCAATTTCCAAAATGTCGCGGTTCTTTAGTAGGCCTAACATATTTTTATTAGGGCAACCGCCCTCGTTAGAGAAATATGTTTAGCTGGAACCCCATATTTTATTTTTACAAAATTAGCCTGTGAAACGAATAAGAAATCAAACACCAACCGTCCTACAACCCAGATTTGTTACCACGCGATTTTTATTGCTTTAATTTAAGAAGAAAATTATGTTGAAAACAAACTAGGGGTGGGAGAGATAATTTAAGCATTATGCATACTAAATCAAACTTCTTAATGGTATTAATTGAAAATACACATTACATATCACATATTTTGAAAATTATGTTGAAAACAAACTAGGGGTGGGAGAGATAATTTAAGCATTATGCATACTAAATCAAACTTCTTAATGGTATTTATTGAAAATACACATTAATTATCACATATTTTGAAAATTATGTTGAAAACAAACTAGGGGTGGGAGAGATAATTTAAGCATTATGCATACTAAATCAAACTTCTTAATGGTATTTATTGAAAATACACATTGAATATCACATATTTTGAAAACGGTGTTTTGGTGTACCAGAGACGTAACGATTTATTAAATTTTAGAAAATTCTGCATCATTAACATATCTGCAAAGAAAAATTAGTTTAAAATGAGTTCCCTAAAATATCAAATCAACGAAGCAAAATACAGTATAGTTCTTACGAAGTCAGTTGGACAAGTATAAAAACAATATTTTATCCGGCGGCTTGTCGATCTTTGTTGTTGCATAGGCGTCACAACATATATTTTAAGAGTAGTTTTACTGCATTAAATAATTATTGGGTTAACAATGTTTTCAATAAAGTATATATTTTGAAATGTATTTTTATGAATAAGGGGTTTTGGAGTATACCTATTAAAATTCAAAACTTATTTAATTGGGTTCCTAGATTGGCATGTATTTTTAACTCATTTTAGAATTTTTTCAAAAATATTATGTAAGTATTGTTTTGACTTACGTGATAAGGTGACCACCTTAAACGAAACACTATTATACATTAGTTACTATCGAAACACTCATCAGTACTCGAGTCTTCTTGGGTATTTATCACTATCTGTTCGATTTGTGGCAAGACACAATATTGTTTTTCTTTTTCTTTGACGTGGTTAACACAATTTGTCCATAAGTCAGTTTCGGCGAGTTCATCAATTACTTTTCTTATATTTGTTAGAACAGAATCGCTTAATTGAGGAGCTTGATTAAACTTTCATAAATTGTTTTTTAAAGCAGCCCAGATCAGTTTAATAGGGTTGAATACACAATAATATGGAGGCAAACGCAAAACTGTATGACCGTAAGATCCAAAAAGTTTGTCTATGAAGTATTCTTTCTTAAAATTTTATTGTTTCACCAGTCCAACAATTTTTTTTGTGTGCAGTTTTTAAATGTATTTCTATGTTACTAACTATATAACAGATACTCCAATAAAACAAGATAATAGGTATGTATAAAACGGAAAAATATGTATTTATAACAACACGGCACTGGCAATAGTTGTGTAAACATTGATTTGTTTGAGTTCGTATAAAGTATAACTTGAAATTAATATTTCTATTTTAAACACATTTTAAAGTAATTATTTTTAAATCTAATAGGATAATCATTTCAACTTTGAACTCACAAATAATGGTATAAAATTGTACTTTTAAAATTCAAGTAATAACATAATCAAATATCCATTTGACGTTTTAATATGCACAAAATTTCTAAATTTAAATGTTAATCGAAAAACAGATGAGATTCCTAAATAGTGAGCAAAATTTTACTAAATCTAAATTACTTTCGATTTGATTCGTATCCCAGCTGTACATACCAACATTTTCATCCGCATTTGCCCCACAATATGTGTGCCCCTGAATGGCTTAATACTGCCCTGCTTACATACAACACGGAGTAACTCTAAAAAAATAAAATTATATAAAAATATTATGTAGATATCTAAAGATTCAAATGCGATAAATTCAAGAGCTAATGGAAAAAAAGAAAAATTTTTAATTATTTTTTGCTGATATACAGGGAGTAAGAAAATAAGTGCGACAAACTTAAGGGGTTGATTCTGCATACAAAAATAATGACAGTTTGCTATATAAACGTATGTCCGCAAATACTTCGGTTTAGAGATACGGGGTGTTAAAATTTTTCTTAAAAACTGATGATTTATTTATTGTTTTGAATACGGTCGTAATATGCAAATAAAATTTGGTGGGTATTAAGAGGTAGTTATTACGCATTATTTTACATGCAATTAAGAATTTTATGTTCACCATTGGCGCGCATACATGTAATGATACCAATTTTTTTAATGAAAAAAATGGTACGCCACTGAGATATTTCAAATTAAAAATCATGTTTTAATTCCTCGGTAAATTTGTGACAAAAAATCTTTCTTGTCTTTTTTTCGTATACGGCGCCGTTTTTATTCAAAAAAATAAAACATCTTAACGCGTATTTTTCATTTCTTTAATACATTATCAAGAACTATCTAATACAAGTAACATTAAACCAGAACCCGTATCTATGAAACGAAGCATTTGCGGACGTACGTTTATATAGCTTTCCAGTTCTTTAGTACGGAGTCGAGAGCTGGACACCAACAGAAGCCACGCTCAAACGTCCACAAGCTTTCAAAATGTAGTTGTACAGGATAATGCTAAGAGTAAGTTGGGTGGAAAATATCACAAACGAGGAGGTGCTTAGAAGAATGCATTAAGATACAGAAGTGGTCAATATTGTAAAACAACGAAAACCTGAATATTTCGGACATATCATGAGACACCCAGAAAAGTATGACATTCTACATCTTACAATACAGGGTAAGATTAATAGTAAGAGGCGCCCCGGCAGACGAAGAACTTCCTGGCTCAAAAATCTCAGACAGTGGTTTGGTCTCATCACTATAAAACTTTTTCGAGCGGCTACAACAAAATAATTATTGCAAACATGATAGCCAGAATGATTGCCAACGATCGTTAAACAGTCATGGCACCTAGAAGAAGAAGAGTTTATATAGCAAACTGTATTGAAGACTAGAAAACAGAATATTTCAAAACAGTTTAATCATATATATTCACTTACTTTTTTTAACTATCTCGGCTTTTATTTAAATATTAATTAAAAATGTTCCAAAAAGTGTCAAAAAAAGGCACGTCTGGCTGTGCATAGAGGTGTGTTGGTTGGTTCCTACACTGAAATTTGGTATTGCAACATGCAGAAGTTGCTCAAGATTGAATACAATCAAAAAAAAGTTATAGGAATAATAAATATTTGGTTTAGCTCATGATGGTTCGTGTAGCGGAATCTTCAGAAAAAACAATATGCTGACAGCACCTGCAGTTTTTATTATAGAGTCGATTACATTTTTGATCAGACATAAAGAGTATTTTCATAATTATAGAATTACCCTTGGTCACAGTACTCGGTTCAAATATGACTATAAATATCCTATTAATTCGAGGATCGTTTTTAAAAAAGGTCCGCTATAAAAAGCAATTCAATTTTACAATAATATTTCTAATAGAGAAATAACAAAAAAAAATATTCCTAATGAAATTAAACTCGTTGATGACTCTAGAAGCTTGCTGAGATCGCTGCGAAAATATTTATGCAATATGGAGCCTTATTGTATCGATGATGTTTTCTCCTTAATTAATATTCAAGCATCTTAGTATTATCCATGTGTATTGTATTCTATTTTATGTATTTTATTTTGTGTCCTTTGTATTTTATATCTTGTGTTTTGTTTGTTTTATAATTTTTGTAATTCAGTGAAGTATTTCTCAAACCACAACTCTGCTGAAATAAATAAATTATCTATCTACACTTATGAATGGTAGTGAATGTTGGGTTTGGCAGAAGAAACACGAAAATAGGACTAATGCTGCGGAGAGGAGTAGTCTAAGAAGTATAGCCGGAGTGACTCGGTTAGATAAAGTAAAGAATAGTGAGATAAGAGAACGCTGTGGTGTAAAAGAAGATGTGGTTACAACGATAGACAAAGGAATGCTTAGATGGTTTGGACACGTAGAAAGGAAGATTGACGAAACAAATTTATAAGACGAGTGTGAATGGACAAGCCGGTAGAGGTCGACCTCGGAGAACATCGATCTCGATCGGATTAACATTGTTTTGAAGAAAGGCCAGGTCAAGAGTACCAACAACCGACGAGCATGTATGAGAGCACCGATGAAAGTAGAGGAAGCAAAAGATGTGTGTAAGAACCGTAGCAAGTGAAAGAAAGTGGTCTCTGTCTAGCCCTACGGGAAAAAGGCGTGACTATATGTATGTATGTAAAAACCAAATAGATGTGGGTTTTTTTGTGATTGTTACAATAACAACCCATCAAGATACTGCACGGAATACCAACAATTTTTATTAGTTTCAATAAAAATATGATCCATTATTAAATTAAGAATGAAAACGAATAAATTCTCAATTAAAATGCGTATTTGATAATAAATTAAGTGGAAATAAAATGATTTCATCAAACATGAAATCCAAAATTGTCATGAAAAATTAGCATATAAAAAACGTTAAATAATAAATTTTATTTATTATTTATACATAAAATTGCAAAACGCAAAACCTAGGAAAGAAATCCATATAAAGACAATTTATAGGTATTTAACAAATTTGGTGGTATCAAGGGCATCACTTCGTGAAAACTAGTAACTTTCTAATCATTCATTTAGGTATTTTTCCTTTGTTCTAAACTTAGCTGTCGAAACAACTTCGTGTTGCTGCTGGAACTAATAAAAACAAACAATAATAAAAAAGAAAAAAAGAGTAATAACAGAGACCAGAAGCGACTTCTTAGAGCTTTGAGGAAATAATTTAATGCCAACAACCTTTTCGATAAGTCCCGCCTCTTTTACCGCAAATAAACAGTCAACAGCATCGAACACGTGCTTCAAAAACACACAACAAACTCCCGTACACAACGCCTTAAGCAAAACCAAATGACACATTCCCAACGAAATGCAACAATCGCCGTAATCATCATTTTTCTTTCGTTTCTCGTGACTATTTTACGTGTCATACGTTTTTCTTGTGTGAAAAGTGCATTCATTGTCAATTTCCGGGCAATGACCGAGACCTTGGACACTCCAGGAGAGTCCATCGGCCCCAAGTCAGCAGAAGACAATGTACTTGGATAAAGAACGCTACAAAAATAACAAAAATAAAAAAGAAAACACCCGGTGGTACCATTATGCGGTTCGAGGTCATCAAGCCCAACAGAAACCTCCCCTTGATGCCTGCATCCTCTTTTTTTTTTTTTTTTAAAAAAAGGTACCACCCATTTCTATTTTCATTACAGCGATAATGAGTCTCGTATCCAGCGATTAATTAATTAAATAAATGTTCTCTTACCTTGCGAGGGCCATTTTCAAAAGGATATCCAAATTGGGGGGTTCCAGCGCACTACTTTTAAAGTCTTTCAAAAAAAAAAAAATTATCACTGCACTATCGAATTATCACTAAAACACACTTCAATTATCATGTTATTGACGGAATTGACGCGTTGTCATGCCGATTTGAAGCGATATTTTACGGAAAAATGCAGATAAAAATATTGATAGATGGATCAATGAACGATGAACGGCACGATCCACACCACACACTAGTTCGATGCGGACTAAAAACCGAAACAAAATCGAGTCGTTTCTCCCCGCTCCAACGTTCAAATAATGGAAAAAGCTACGATTCGGCACGAATCGGAGCGGACCGGGACCGTTTTCGGTGATTGCAATTACTATTCGGCGATGTTGCCGGATTGTCAACAACAGAAAATCTTTGGATTTCAAAAAATTACCAACATACTAACAATCTTTAACGGTAAATTGTTTTTAATAAAGTTCTTTTAATACACATTCTGCCCAACTTTACAGAGTGGACCAAAAGTCTGAAAACGGACAATTATCTCGTAAATTGCTAGTCCGACTAGGGTGGATTGGTTGTATATTAAAAAAAACAATATTTGCTAATCTTATTATAAGAATTTTCTGGCAAAATTTAAGAAAAAAATATCAACAGCGAGTACTGCCCCAACTCGATTAACAAAAAAACAGTGCCAAAATGGTTTTGAACATTTTTTTGTCCTTTAATAGATTTACAAAAAATAATTGCAGTTGGTTGCGGCGGTACTGTGACGAACACCGGTCAAAAAGGTGGTCTAATACAACTTTTGGAAGGGCAAATGAAAACACCGCTGCAATGGTTTATTTGCCTCCTGCACGCTAACGAACTTCCACTGAGGCATCTCTTCGATCGTTTGGATGGAACAACAAGTGGTCCACGAGCTTTTGCCGGGCTTGTTGGAAAAGCTTTACAGAAATGCGAAGATTTACCACCGGTAAGATTTAAAAAAAATTTGTTTGTTGCAAGCACTGATCAGCAATATCTCTTGGATATTTGTAGAGCGATCAATTTGAAAGCATGTTCTACTAGCAAATCGTAATCCAGGAAAATTAGTTCACTCAAGATGGTTAACCATAGGAAACAGAATTTTGCGGTTTTATGTGGCAACTGATAGTCCTTCTGAAAATCTGGTTACTCTAGCAACATTTATTATGAAAGTTTATGCACCTATGTGGTATCATATTAAAACTAAACTATCTTGTACCAGTGGATCAAAACATTTGCATAATTAAATAGTTCTATCTCGTTATCTGCAAGAAAAACTGAAAGATATAATCGATCCAGTAATCCAACGAAATGGATTCTTTGGCCATCCCGAAAATATTTTCCTATCGATGTTACACGACTCACGATATGAAATAAGAGAGCTATCATTGATACGTATTATGAAAGCTAGTAAAAATTTAACAACAGGGAATGTTCCAAACTCTGTTTCGTGAAATTATAAATTGCATACAACAAAAAACTATTGATCTGAATCAACTGCTTCCTATTGTAAATGGCTTTCCATGTCTCACTCAAGCCGTAGAGAAACACGTGAAAACTTTAACAGAAGTATCGATAGCTATATGTGGTTTATCAAATAGAGACGGTTTCAAAAGAGCGAAGATCGAATCAAGGACAAAAGTGTCTTCGTACAATACAAAAAAAGAATATCAAGCTGCTGACTGAGTGCTGACTACCATCAATAATACGATTGTAGTACCTTTATGAAGTTTTATTTTAGTTTAGATTTCTGTTTAAATGTTCTGTTTGTAATAAATTACTTTAAAATAAAATTTTAATACTTTTTTTTACGACCCCTGGGGCAGTACAAAATATTAAGCTAATAATTTGAGATTTTGTTTCTCGTAACATTTTATCACAGAGCATCTATTTCATACCAAGCAGTTTCCAAATTAAAATTTTCGTATTTTTGATCCACCCCATTGTATAGGGAAAAGTCACGAAGTGGGGTGACATCTATTATTGACCACCGAATGAACTTCTCGAGTTGTAAACAACAAACTAACTTCCATTTGTTTATATGGGTGAAAAGTAAACTTTATATATTATTTTGAGCAATTTAAGCATTGAAAGTGTTATATTTGAACGATATTTAGTGAAGAATTGGTGTTAATAAACCACAAAATCCGCTAATACAAAGGATTAAAAAAGGTGATGTGAAGATAAAATCGCAAAAAATATGCTCTGTTGTTGTCTAATGATCTATCATTTTATTTGTGATTATTCATAGCGACTTTAACAACACAGAAACAGCGTTTGAAAGATGGATCTGTTCCTAGCAAGAAACGTCTTGTGTTGAAGTATCAACATTCCATAATTAATTGGATTATAATATATAATCCTTAATTGGTCGAACACGTTCACCCACATAATTCTGTTACAAATCCGGTCCTGTCAGCAACCGAGAAATCGACAGCGTCGAGGGTCCGTTTTCGACCGCTTTCCTTTGTAGCCGCCGACGGGGCCTAGAAAAGTCGCGCAACCTCTCGAATCCGCGTCGAATAAAGGAGAAACAGGTAGAATGATCTGGAACTGTGTTATCGGAAATATAAAAGGGGAAACGATCATAACAAGAACCAATATCGGCTTACGTGTTAACGAATTGTTAAATGTAAATAGTTATATAGAGTTGTAAAAGTTATATTACTAAGTGAATATCTAAGTGGTTAATGAAAATAGAAGTTATTGTATTAAAATAAACATTGTTTTTGTTATTGGATCGAGAGTTTTAATCGCCGAACCCAAGATAGAACTAAAAGTCTTAACAATACAATATGTCCGAAATTAATATTTCGACTTCCATAAGCATTGCAACAAGAATTCCAGGGACGACAGAACTGAAAAACTTCGAAAACAAACCAAAATTGATATACCTGGACACACCTGGTTTTTACTGGCATTTAACGAGAATCCAGCGACAATAAAACTGAAACGTCGAATACAAACTTTAAATCCAATAGTTTAACTCAAAAAATAAACTCAAATCTTTGAGATAACTAAAATTTCCTTCAATAAAAACTTTGATTTTACAAATGATCAAATGACAGAATATTTGTTGTTCACACTTCGATCCGATATATTGTCATTGACAGCGCCATCTCGCGTTACGTGATTTTTCACTATGGTATTTCCAATCTTAGTTTAAAAAAACATAATTTTACCAGGACACTGCGATATTCACATTAATAATGTAATTTAAGGTAATGATAATATCCAAATTAATAATGCAATTCTAATTAATAATAATGAAAATGAGACACAATTTTAGGAACTTAAAAATCGAAATTTGCATATTTAAGTTCAACGAGTAATTTTAAATATCTATTCATGATTAAAAGCTGAAAATGTCCATTCAACTTAAGATGTAATAATTAAAAGAATATGCAACTTTACGAATATTTATAAAAAAAAACGAAAACATATCGTCAGCCGTCGGAAAGATGATGTATCTAAAGATGTGATTCGAAAAACGGTTTACAAAACGTAAAAAGAAAATCAAGTCCCAACATTAGAAATTATATTTTACAAACTATAAAATTTTAATAGAATGTGGTTTTAAGTATAAGAAGTTAGATAGACGAATATGTATTATGGAATCGCCTCGTATTATGGTACTTCGCCAAAATTATTAAAGACCGATCTTAAGTTATAGAGAAAGTAATAGAAATATAGTTTATTTAGATGAAACGCGGTTCCACACTCACGATGTCGTTCAAAAATTGATACGCCACTGGTCAGTTTTTTTTGAAGATCTTATGACTTTTAATGAGATGTTTTTTATATATTTTTAAACTAACTTTGGAAAAAATTGGGATCAGCCTATTTTGAGATACGGAGATTCCAGATTTGACATTTGCAATGTTGTCAGATTTGCCGTTTCTCTGATATTATTAGTCACTTTGGTTTTTTAAATACATCGCCCAGATGTAACACTTATGATTTTATGTAGTCTAGAACGTGTTAAATTAATAAAACAGAAGTGTGGCAAAACCTAATTGTCTCAATAAATTTTTAATACAAACTATTTTCAACAACATTAAAACGTAACAATTAAAAGATTACAATATTTTTAACATAATGCTAACTTAATCAAGTGTTCAAAATGTGCTTCATTTGTAAGTTGACAGTACCCTAATCGATGGTAGAATGCTTCTACCATATTTCTCCATGATTTTCTAGAAAAATAATATATATTCACCGATAATTGGTTTGGTTTTGAAAATTAAAGTTTTCAATATAGCTAAAACCATATCTGATTAAAATTGGTTCCAAACAAGTTTCTTTGTGTAGGTACAACTTTATTTCTAAGTAGCATTTTGTATCTATCTGCCGTTAAATTTCCTTCGATAAAGAAGCACCCAATTAACTGAGTAACCACTATACTTGACCTTACATTTAATTTTTGTGGTCTTTGAGTATGGTTTTTACGCATCCAGTGTGGATTTACGTCACTTCAGTATCCATGGGGAGCACAACCAGCAACACTGAGAACCTCAGCCCTTGCATTGATCTTCTCTGCAGCCGAATACGCCGTTTCAGTATGGTGCGCAACCACTCACGCAAAGCAAATCGACGTCCCTTTAAATCAAGCAGTTCGCCTAATAACAGGTTGCTTAAAGCCTACGCCACTTCATCAGGTATAGGTATAGGTATAGCACCGCCTCATATCAGAAGAGAGGTGGCCGCTGAGGCAGAAAAAGGGCGACAAGAGACCAACCCAAGGCATCCACTCTATGGCCACCAACTAGCTAGACCTAGACTCCGATCCCGCCACAGCTTTCTGGCCAAAACAGCACCCTTGCAGGGCTCTCAAAAAGCCAGAAGGCTCCAGATATGTCGTGCTGAGGTCCAAGACACAACCACACAACAAAACCGGGTCATTTCCTTCCATACCCAATCTGAAGAACGCTCAACAGACTTCGTAGAGGAGTCCCGAGGTGCAAAGAAAACCTGCAAAAGTGGGGAATGCTACCAGAAAACGACAACCCCCAGTGTTTCTGCGGAGAAATGAATATGTTCTTCAAGAACTAAATATTTAATTAAATCTGTTAAAAAAGATAAACCGAAACTTTTAACATACATCGGCCACATTGCAAGGACAGTCTCATTGCAACTACTAATAGTCGAAAAAAAGGTAGAGGGGAAGCGCCCGCGCGGAAAGTCAATCAAGAGATGGGTGGACCAAACTAAAGATCTAATCGGTCAAGGCCTACATGAAACTGTAAATATGGCCCATAATAAAGAGGAGTGGCACAATACTATAAGTGCTGCTACGGGAGCATCCTAGTCACTAATCCCTTCTCAGGGAAATGGACTAGAGAGAGAGAAAGACTACATAAAATCATAAGTGTTACGTATGGTTGAACTCGTATTGAAGAGGAGATTCCAATAATGACTGAATATACAGAGTGATGTATTTAAAAAACCAAAGTGACTAATAATATCAGAGAAACGGCAAATCTGACAACATTGCAAATGTCAAATCTGGGATCGGCGTATCCCAAATTTTGTACAATTCGGACTAGCAATATACGAGATAATTGGTCATTTCCAGACTTTTGGTCCCCTCAGTATTAAAATATATATTCCATATAGCGCTTTTTGTTTTCCTTATCGACAAAACGTAAGAAAGGCAAAAAAGTATTCCTAAAATAAGATGAATGGTCGTCTACTGGATAATATCCAACATTCCAAAATGAAAAGCAATTCCAACCAAACTGTAATTTAATGTTGGACAGGGCTTGATCATTAATTTATTCATACGTTGGAAATTAGGTCAGCCGCACACTAGCAACTTTAATTAAGCAACTTTTTGATCACAAAAATAGAACACAAGACCTTTCATATTAAGACTTGTCTCATTGGTGATTAAAAAGTTGCTCTCGGATTTTCCAGTTGTCGTTTTGTCGTGTCCGTACCAACATATCTCTAGATATTGAAGAAATTAAGTTGCGCCCTGCGTTATACCTATGCGTTTTACCTATCATTTCCATGGAAAGATGTCTGCTTTCGCTCACAAGACCCATTAACATGTGCAGAATCTGTAACCGAAATCATACATTCCTAATGGTACAAGACGAATCTTTAACCCCAAACCCTGGTTCAACCAAGAATGCAACCGTGCGGTGCGTGATAAAAATCAAGCACATCGACTCTGGTGCGAAGTCCCGACAATTGCCAACCGAAGAAGCCTTTGTCCACGCGAGGAACGCCTGCAAAAAAACGATCGATCTTGCCAAAGAATCCTACGACACAAGAATATGCAACAAGCTTGTCAATGCCCCTCCTGGATCAAAGACCTTCTGGTCTTTGGCTAAAGCCATAAATAAGAATTTCACAACTTC
This sequence comes from Agelastica alni, assembly GCA_950111635.1. Taxonomy (NCBI): domain Eukaryota; kingdom Metazoa; phylum Arthropoda; class Insecta; order Coleoptera; family Chrysomelidae; genus Agelastica; species Agelastica alni. The sequence continues at coordinate 18,127,476 of OX467712.1, forward strand.
TTCTTTACCACCACTCGAGAGGTCCGACGGCACGATAGCCGTATCTTCCAAAGAAAAAGCGGATCTGCTGGCCGAAATGTTCAGCTTTAACTCAAGAGCTCACCCCAGTTCTCTGTAGACTCTTCAAGTTATCATACAGCAAAGGAGTATTTCCGTCCATGTGGAAAAACGCTAAAGTCCAACCGATAGAAGACTATTTCTGCAAATTATCGCCTCAGTTAATCCAAGGTTATGGAAAAAGCGATTAATACAGAACTTATCAAATATCTGGAGAAATTTGAGATAATCCATGACAGACAATATGGATTTCGACAACTTCAGTCTACTGGAGATTTGCTGGCTTATGTCACTCAGCTCTGGACAAACACTATTGAAAAGTTTGGTGAATCCCATGCAATAACCTTGGATATATCTAAAGCCTTTGACCGCGTTTGGCACCAGGCATTGTTAAGTAAATTATCTGCCTACGGTCTCCCAACCAAACTGCGCCAATGGCTCTTGAGATTCATGCAAGATCGCTCCTTACATGTGGCAGTTGACGGTATTTCTTCTGATGCGTTTAAAAACTAATGCCGGGGTTCCCCAGGGTTCCATCTTGTCCCCCACCTTATTTCTTTTACACATCAACGACCTGTTGAAAACCACCACGAACCCCATTTACAGTTTCGCAGACGATAGCACACTTGTCTCAACTTTCACATCTTATCGATCACTTTCGGTGAATGATACAAATAGACTCAGGCAGGAACAGGTCGATTCCATCAATAGAGATCTTAAAGCAATCGTCGAGTGGGGAACCAACAATCTTGTTCAGTTCAACGCCCAAAAAACACAAAGTGCCACGTCTTCCAAGAAAGTGAATTCCTCAAATCATCCCATCACAATGTCCGGAAATACCCTTGAACCAAGTCCCTCCATCTCAATTTTGGGAGTCACGGTGTCCAATAATATGTCTTGGCATGACCATGTTGCTAACATCGCAAAGTCGGCAAGCCAGAGGCTAGGTTTTCTGTGGAAAGCCAGAAAGTTTTTTACTCCTTATCATCTGTTGACGACGTACAAGGCTCAAATCCGACCTCTACTGGAGTATTGCTCGCACATTTGGGGTTCAGCACCAAGGCAATCTCTTCGTCTTCTAGATTCCATTCAGAAAAGAGCCATTCGTTTTATAAACAGCTTAACTCTCACAGATACCCTTCACCCTCTAGAACATAGAAGAAGAGTTGCAGACCAGTCATTGCTCTACAGATATTTTCATGGCAGATGCTCCAGAGAAATAAAAACTCTTGTACCACCATTAGGCACATTCGGCCGAAGAACTCGGCACGCTGATCAGTCTCACCCATTTACTCTCAAGATTGACACTACAAGGACCAATCTTCATTAAGAATCCTTCTTTTACAGGGTTGCTACGGAATGGAATAAGCTTCCAAAATCAGTTTTTCCAGAGAACTATGACCTGCAACTTTTTAAAAAGCGTGTCCACAATCATTTTCTTTCTATAATCCCTTCCCCTTCTAATAGTCGCAGTGCGGGCCGTCCGCGGCCCACACGATAGGTCTACCCTTTTTGCGACTATTTTCTTAAAAAAAAAATAATGAAAAAATTAAAAAATATGCAAATATCTCTGAAAAATCATTGCCGACAAAAATGAAACCTGAAAACTATGAATTAACAGTGTATTTTTTGGATTTTTTAATTATATGTAGCATTAATAATTAAAATTTTATGATTCGTTCATTAAAATCTTTGAAAATAAATAACCTAATAAAAGTGAGTTGTCAGGTCGAGGCCATTTTTCCTATCCAGCATATTCGCCAGATTTAGCACCTCCGCGACTTTTTTTATTTCTAAACCTAAAGAAATGGTTGAAAGGAAGATTTACTACCACATAGAGCAGCTCGTTATCGACATAGAGGCATATTTTACAGGGTTAAACAAAGCTTATTCGGACCAAGTGTAAGGAGCTAAAAGGAGACTATGTTGGGAAAACATGTTTTACTATGTTTTTTTGCCTTCGCAATACATTTTTTGAAAGTAACTTTAAAATTTTTAAAAAAATGATCTTGCCTGTTAATAGGTCGGCAACACGCCTTATTTGTCTTTTATTAGTAAAAATGACCTAAAATTTTTCAAAAAAAATCTTGGTATCTGGTAAGTCAGCATCTGAAATACGGATAAACCCCGCGGTTAAACGAATAACGATATTTGATAGCCAAAAAGATGGGCAATACATTAAAACATTCCTAAATCAGTATGTTTTCGTACTTTTAAAAAATCCGACAACGCTGTCACAAATGTTCGATACGAAGCAAGACCAAACGAATTAATAAAATTCATTGAACTCGCAAAGGGTCACACAATTTTTTTCCAAAAAATTCCAAAAATGAAAAATATACGGTCAATTTGCATCGTTTCACTTGCGAATTTAACACCGAATTAATGTTAGCGAAGAAAATATCGGCAAGTAATGATGTGAAAGTTTTGATAATTTAATCGAAATTTAGGTGTTTAGTTAAAACCGAGAAAATCCAAATACAACCAACGAATTTCGAAACGGATTAGGTGATCTCCTTCTGGTAGCAGAGGTGAAAGTTGATTTACCGATTAATATTTTTCATTTTTATAGGTAGCAATCATTACAACACAACAACGGTTTTATTTTATGTAATTCGAGACAGTTTCGGTTCTAAATAACGTTTGCAGTTTACCTGAAAATCTATTTTTACCAGAAACGTAAGTTTATATATTTTCGTTCATATTCCAAAATAAATAAATTAATAAATGGTGTGTCCTTGATTATTTATAACAGCTCTACATCGTCTTTGCATAGATAGAATCAAGTTACCTATTTTCTTATTGAGGTATAGCTATCCATGTTACTGAAAAGCCTCAAATAATTGTTGGAGGTTCCGAAAACTATTGGAGTTAAGTCCGGTGATGGCGCAGGCCACGGTAATACTTCGATACCATTATGATCCCGAAAGCTAGCCACTGTGGTCGTGCATTATTATGCATCAGTACGAAATTTTCTCCGATTTATGAGGCATATATGGAAGCACATTTTGGTCAAAGTATTTCCATCGATGTCCCTATTAGCATTTGAAAAATGTTGCAGCAAAACGAGATCCGTCCTACCTCGGATGCTGATTCCGCCCTAACCATACTGTACCTCCTCTCCTGTACATTTTGCAATCGTGCTTCAATGCTCGGTACTCTCCCTACTCTTACACGTCTTGTGTCGGGATGCATCCCAAATCTTGAGTCGTCTGAAAAATACATAGAACATTTTGCCATAACACGTGTTTCTGTTTCCTCTCGTTAAAGATTGACATCTTGATCGTGCGAACGATTTATGATGGTCCATGTGTTTACAACAGCTGCATTTTTAACTCATGTGCGTTTCTTCTTGCACCTGATTACAATAAACGTTCTTCATTAGTGGTTGTAGATCTTACGCGTTCTGTGTGTCTCTCAGATACATCTCCGGTTTTTATATAAACGGCATTTAAGCTGGAAATTACGTGTTTAGATGTTACAAATGCTCGTTTGTTTGTCGAGCGCCATTTTCTAGCATGCCAATGGATCTCAGCATTTGTTCGCGGTTTTTAAATGGTGTCTTTTTATATTCATTTCAATAATTCAAAATACTTTGAACTCAATACTAACACGTTTTTTTTAGTGTTTGAAACCGATAAAATATAAAACAATTATCAAAAATATATTTTTTTAATTTTTTGCTAAGCTTTTTTTGTACGTAGATATAAACATCATAAAATGCAGTGACATACCAGAGTGTGGGTTAAAAATACAGGGTGGCCAACCAAAAAGGAAACATAGCCATTTGCAGGAACCTCGTCGACATTTTAGAAAAACGCTCAGACCCGCCGATTTTTTATTAAAATGGGTCGGTCACTCTTTTCCGGTATTTTTGACTTCACTCATTTCAAACACAAGCGAGGGTAAGAATTACCCCAAACATTCTAAACGGCATTGGGGGTGGAATAAGATGTCTTTTGAAAGCTCTGACAATTCTCTTTACAATAGTCTTTACTTACTACTTAATTGATTAACTGTTGAAACTGATGACCACCCGCTTCCATACAATAATAAAGATTTTGTTCAAAACGTTCACGCACATTCCGAAGAATTTCCGGAATAATTCAACGGCACTCCGTCGGTTGTGTTTTATAAATTTTACTTTTCAGATATCCCCACAAAAAAAAATCAAGTGGCAAATCACCACAAAGCAAAAAATAGGTACTAACCACTGGCGTACTCAACTCGAATTAATGACATTTTTACCGTTCGTGATTGTTTGCAGATGAGATTCACTTTGTATAGAGAATTGTAAGAGCTTTTAAAAGACATCTTATTCAACCCCCAATGCCATTTAAAAATTTTGTGGTAAGTCTTACCCTCGCTTGTGTTTTAAATTAGTGAAGTCAAAAATACCGGAAAAGAGTGTTCCCCTTTAATAAAAAATAATCGACGGGTCTGAGCGTTGTTCTAAAATGTTGACGAGGTTCCTGCAAACAGCTCTGTTTCGTTTTCGGTTGGCCACCCTGCATAAATTAATATCCATATGAGTGGTAATACCACGAAAGCTTCAACACGATCCGATCATAGATACTAGAGCCCTACGGATATTTTAGTGGGATTATTCCTAAGGGCTAAAATAAAACTCAAGTCGTCTCCACAATTTGTACGTAAACCACAGATTAGGAATATTGTGTTATAAAAGCAGCTATTTGCAATCAATTGTCGAAACGTAAATTCAATAGCATATTTTCGAGCGCAGTAATGCTCATCCTCAGTTGAAACAAAACAAGATGTTAGACTAAAAACAATAAAACCATAATTACAATTTTTATGTAACATTAATTAATAAAAATTAATATGCAAAAAAAGATGAAATTGAAATCCAAAATAGATACTTACATGGCATGGGAAATTAGAAATTATATCGCAGAATTGTTTCCTATCAAATTTAATTTTTCAACGTTTCCCATTCCATGTAATTTCAAGTTCATCTTTTTTTACATATTAATTTTTTTTTATTGTTTTAAGTCTAACATCTTGTTTTGTTTCAGCTGAAGCTGAGCATTACTGTGTGTCGAAAACATGTTTTTGAATTTACGTTTTGATACAATTTTTTGGACAACTGATTGCAAAATGCTGCTTTGATAACACCACATCCCTAAACTTAAGTTAAAATACACGTAGGTTTTCTCTGGTCTTGTTTGTCTGGAGTGAATGATATTTCAATCGGTAAATGAATTGCTTTAATCAGGATTTCAACAAATTTCTAGGAGCATTGAAATATCTCCAATTAATACGTAACTCAATCCTGCCTTTTTCCTCTAAGTATTCTAATACAGACAGGGTCACGAATTATTAGACATTATAATCTATTTAATGCGAAAGTTGACATCAGCAACCTTGCAAATCTGTTTACCCCTGATCGCCTTGAGTCAAAACAACATATGATTGTTTTCGTTCGTGTCAAAAATGCGGAGCGACCTAACCTCAAATTTATACAGAGATAAATGTTAGTTTTGGTTCGTTTTTATTACGCTTGAAGTAGGGAATAATCGAGGCCAAACAGTCAGTTACTCTCATGCAAAGGATCCCTGAAAAAATTTATGAATCCTGGTAAAACTAATCAAGATAATCGGATATTTTTATCGATTTATTTCATTGTCGTCGGTCTTTGACAAGTATGCAAAGTTTAAATTAAATCTGATGGCTTAAAGTAGGCCAAAATCGAGGCCAAAGAGTTAGTTACAAACAAACATACAAACATACACGTAAAACTAATATAAGCGTGTTAAAAAAAAAACTATCTATATACATATTGTGGATGCAGATTGTCTTGCCAAAGAAGGGGCAAATACACAATTTTCTGGCCCAGAACCCTTCTAATGACTTTCCAAAGCCCACTTGAAAGAACAGGTTCTACGCTGGGAAACAGATGAAATGAAATCTCACTGGCATAAAATGCCAGGACAAAGACATGCGAAAAGGCTAGTAAGTCTTTCGCCAAGGAAAGCTAAACAGCTTCTCGAGTTGGACAAGAAAGACTTGAAACTAATGACGGGGCTCCTCACTGAACACTGCCCTTTGTGATATCACCTGAAAAAGATGGGTAAAACAGAGAGTTATAGTTGTCGCTACTGCGAGAACTTTGCTGAAACTGCAGAACGTTTGCTTTGCGAATGCCTAGCGCTTTTCTACAAAAGGCTTAAGTTTCTGGAAGGGGCCTTCCTAAAGCCTTTCGATGTCAGAAACTTGGCCTCCAGGAAACTGATAAACTTTGCTCGAAGTCTCGGAATCCCGGGCCTCGAATAGATTAAGGGTTATGCACAAAAGATCTGATAGGTCGAGGTGCTTGAGAGGTTACATAGCCTTTACGACCCCCCCATCTACAATCGACATATTGTGGAGACTACTTTGAGTTATTCTGCTGTCCTTCATCATTAGTTACTGTTTTTATTTGGATAGTCTTCGAAACAAATTCCATAAAAAAATATGTTGAAATTTAAGCTATACAATAATTCATTAAAATTCAATTTGACGCAAGGTAAAAAAATCGCGTCCCGATAAGCAAGCTTTCGAAAAAACTATTGGCTATTAAATATGTAAAAAAAACTCCAACTATTTTTATTATCTCTTCAGTCGGTAATTATTACTCATTTTATTATCCGAACATTTTTGCATAATACGATTTGATTATTTTTGTCGACTTGATAATAATTGGCTACCTTGAAAAATGTCTACAAAATTGTGCATTTCATTTAACTGCGACATTTTATTTTTAAAGTTGATAGGTGGTATTCGACTTTTTATTAAAAAAAAAAAATAGAAAAGAATAAAATGTGTATTACGTAATCTTTAGTATTTGTAAAAGTTCATCGTGAAAGTATCTTATTTTATTATCACTCAGTATAATTTAACTCATTCGCCGCATGATAATAACGAAAGACTTCCCCTTTTTGGGTCACTATACCACAGTTGTATGAGAGAGCAGTGCGCATGTACAACGCATTCGCGTCTCACTCCCAAGGGATGAAGAGGAATAGACTCTCATCGAAGTGACATTCGACTTGCTTCAGATAACTCAGCTCAACTCTTGTCTCGTACAGAAGACATTCTTGTAAACCTAACGGTGGCAAACACTACGAAAGAGTATGTGCCGACATATAAATATTTAGGGACTTGGATAGAACAAACGGGTGATCAAACAAGAGATAGAGATAGCCAGAACAACATTTATTAAGATCGAGTCGGGATATAAACATGGAGCTTAGGATGAGGATGCTTCGTTGTTCGTTTTTTCCGCGCTTTTGTTTGGAGTTGAGACTTGGACCCTCAAGAAAAACCACGTGGACAAACTGCAGGCCTTTGAAGTGTGATGCTACCGTAGGATGTGGCGGATTTCCTGGACCGATAGAATTACTAACGCCAAAGTGTTAAACCGGATGCAGAAGGAGTACAAAATAGTTAACACCATAAAAAAGAGAAAATTCCAATATCTGGGTCATATAAAGAGAAAACATAAATACACACTTCTACAACTGAGAGTCCAAGGAAAGATTAGTAAAAGGCGGAACATTGGCAGACGCCGAGTGTCCTGGCTAAGAAACCTACGGGATTGGTTTAATTGTAGCAATGTTTAACTGTTTAGAGCTGTAGTCAACAAGGTCCGGATTGCTGTGATGATAGCAAACCTCCGATAGGAGATGCAGTTTAAGAGGAAGAAAAAGTAACAATATCGACAAGGAATAGACATTTTTTTTAACTCATCGCAAATATACATGTCCAAAACTAAAAACATTATCGTTAGTTAGTTTAAGTGACCAGTTCAATCATGGTCAAATATTGTCTGAATGGCCGTGTCATTTGCATGCAAAATTTCTTGCTCCGTGCAGGGTTTCTCTAACAGAGGGCAGACGAATAAATGTGTTGGGTCTTGCAGTGCGCCTCATTTACACCGAGTATCTGAGTCAGCAGGAAGTAGTCTTCATCTTTCCAAGATGGCTTTACACTTGGGAACTTCGACTTGCAGACGGTTGAGAGTCCTTCACACAGGATAGGGAAGTTTGCTACCAGGTAGGTACTAGGAGGCTCTAGGTGTTAAGGATGAGCCTTTTTTCATATGACAAGGACGAATTCATTCTGGTGGGTCTTGCAGATGAACCGATCTGGCCAGAAAGCTTTTTTCTTGATTTGAGACTTTGTGCTGCGGGTTAATGGATCGTGGCGGAGTCTTATAGCCAAACCCTTCAAGGAAGACCAAGGTGAGTGGTTTTTGTTTTTGAAGGAAGCTCTGTGCGTTGTAAGTTTAATTAATTGTTTATTGAATTCATTACTTAAAATTACAGTTTGTAACGGTGATATTGCCTTTCCCTCCATTTTTCAAATTATTCGGGCCTACCCTGGCGTTTTAGTATGTCTTTTAAAAGCTCTTACAATTCTCTATGCAATAGTCTCTAAATTTTAAAATTCCGCCCATTGCTTATTGAGAAATTAGATTTTAAATGTGAAACTTTGCCGTTGAATTACTCCGGAAATTTTTCGGAATGTGCGTGAACGTTTTGAACAAAATCTTTATTATTGTATAGAAGCGGACGGTCATCAGTTTGAACCTTTAATCGATTTAGTAGTAAGTAAGCAATTAAAATAATTGAAATTTTAGCATGTAATTTTTTTCAAAGTATTGGGAAGAAATGTAAAATATAAAGACTATTGTAAAGAGAATTGTCAGAGCTTTCAAAAGACATCTTAATCGACCCCCGATGCCATTTTAAAATTTTTGGTAATTCTTACCCTCGCTTGTGGTTGAAATTAGTGGAGTAAAAAATACCGGAAAAGAGTGTCCCCCTTTAATAAAAAATCGACGGGTCTGAGCGTTTTTCTAAAATGTTGACGTGGTTCCTGCTCTGTTTTGTTTTCGGTTAGCCACCCTGTATTTAAGAATGCATTGCGAATGATAATGATTTTTTATCAGAATCTATGATGGTATATAAATGTTTAGAGGATACGCAGCAACGCATGAAATTATTGAATCCAGTTCTACAGACATCCTGCACTTTTCCTTCTTGCTCATTCCTTGTACTTTTTAGTTTTTGTTACGGTACAGTGCATAAATTATATTACTACTGGTCCTGTTGATAAAACTGAATTTAAAAGAAACCTTACCTAATGATGAACGTCTTCCTAGCTGTGGGAACTCGAAAGCACTGCAAAGAGAAAGGTAATATTGTTTAAAATCGATTTTTCGTTTTCGACAAATTCTCAAAGCAGACATTTCAAAAATATTCTTTGTACATTTTATTTTAATTCGTTTAAAATTGCGCGAGTTACGGCCATTTTTACTGTTTAATGTCTGTGGGCCGCGCGACCTAGGTATAAAGGAAAGCAGGTTTTTTTCGAAACATCTTTTTCGATATCTCAAAAACGAGTAAACCGATTTATTTGAAATTTTGCATACTTTTTTTTATATCAGGAGGCAGTCCTTGATCAAAGGTTTTTCAGCCAGGACAAAAGTCTTCTTCCTGGACATCTTCCTCCTTGGATTTTGCGTTGCATGATATTCTGTAAGATACGGTACTTTTCCCCTCTCATAACATGTCCAAAATATTCCAACTTGTTTTTCTTGATGGTAAACGTGACTTATAGTTGCTTCTGGAGACGGGCATGCACCTCGGTGTTTCGGACTTTGTTCGTAGCAGGCGACGGTAGCACCACATCTCTAAAGCTTTTATTCGGTTACACATTGGCTTTGTTAAAGTCCACCCTTCCATTTTATAGTAAAGAATTGGAAATACGCAGCACCATAGTAAACGAATACGTATGGGTATTGACAAGTCTCAAGATGTAAGAACCTTCTTCATGTTGCTAAATGCTGCCCTAGCCTGCTCGATGAGGGACCTTATTTCCTCCGTGCTTTGCCACTTACTGTTCAATAAGCATCCCAGATATCTAAATCTGGAGACTTGCTGAATCTGTTGGTTGCCTGTAATCAGGTCTTTTTTCTTCACTTTTAGCCACAACCCTATCCAGTAACGCCTGCAAGTCATCAGCACTTCCTGCCAGTAGAACTGTATCGTCCGCATAACTCTTCTTCTTAGTCTAACGTCGAGAACGACGTGTAGTGATCACAAGTTAATGTCGGGTGTTATTACTTAGAACTCTTCTTACAGTCTCTCGCCATTTTCCACGGTCAGCAGCAGTTCTAATGGCTTCCACTAGTGGACGCTCGGTTACTTTTGATACAATGTCTGTCCATCTAGATGGGGAGCGTCCGCGTTTCCTTTTGCCAAGGGGTTTGCCCTGGACAATCAGTCTCTTAATGTTGTCGTAACGAGTTATATGTCCGAAGAAGTTCAGTATTCGCGCTGATGTCAAGCTACTGAGACGGTTTGATGGTCCAATCTCGTTCAGCACTGACACATTGGTGCGATGTGCCGTCCACGGTATTCTTAGCATTCTTCGCCATACCCACATTTCAAAGGCGTCGACCCGACGCCTGTCGGCTTCCTTCATAACCCATGTCTCGGAAGCGTACCATAAAATGGAAAACACTAGGGCATGGACCAGTGATTTTTTGGTATTGATGGATATATATATATCGATCTTTCCAAATTTTATGTAATTGGCTCATTGCTGTTCGGCAAAGTTGAATGCGACGGCGGATCTCCATCTCGCAGCTGCCGGAGGAGTGGATAAGGGCACCCAGATAAACAAACTGATATACCACTTTACAGTTGGCAATGTGATGTGGTCTGTTTGCTGTCGTATCCGATCTATCAACTATCAATACTTTAGATTTGGCATAGTTCATTTTTAGACCATACTCTTTTGATGTTCTTTGGAGTCGTTGTATCAATTCTGTAAGTTCTTCTGCTAAGTTAGCGATCAGAAGAGTGTCTTCAGCATATCTAAGATTTGAAAGCCGCATAACGCAAGTTATTTATTACTTCTCAGTTGACAACAATTCCTTTCGGAGCTTCGTCCAATGCGTCGACAAAAATTTGCTCAGAGTATATGTTAAAGAGTAGAGGAGAAAGGACACACATTTACCTCAAACCTCGCTGAATGGGAACGTATTCGGTAGTCATGTCCTCAACTTTGGCAGCAACGATTTGGTTGTGATACAGATTTTTTATAATACGGACGTCTCTGCCATCTAAGTTCATATTCTAAAGGATGTTGATAAGTTTCCCGTGGTCGACACAGTCAAACGCTTTCTGGTAATCGAGAAAAAATGGGTATCAGAGAGGTATTCCTCGCATTTACGGTATAATCGACCATGTATTATCTTGAGGAATATTTTTAGAGTATGGCTCATTACGCTAATTATGCGGTAGAGTTCGCATGTTTTAGGTAGTGTGACGAAAACAGCCTCCAACCAATCACTTGGTATTTTCGCAGAAACATAAATGGCGTTGAAGAGGCTGAACAATTTTTCTGTAGATTTGTCGTTGAAATAACAACACTCAATAATTCCAACATAATTATAAAAAAAACGATTTTCTCTCTGACACCATTTAGTCAATTGCGAAAAATTAAATTAAAATTCAGCCACTCTCAAGCGAAGCAAAAATACGCGGGGACTGAACGTTTTTTATGAAAAATGAAAAACCTTTAGATGGAGTGCTCTATGCAACGCGAATGAAATTTCAATCTATATTAACAAAAAAACATAATTTTATTTAGCGAAATTTTTTCAACGAATAGATGCATTTACAATATCAAAATCATATAAATAAATGCGATTTGAATCATTTCTCCATTTTATTTAGATAAATTATTTTATGGTATTAAAAGGCGTACGACATATTAAAAATATGCTCGGGTTTTGTGTAGTTGGCTCTGGTCTGACTTAATTGTTTCGATCTAGTAGGATGCTGTCATTTCTGTTAGTTGTTGTCACTGACACTTAAGATCGTGATTGTTGTCGATTAAATGAAAATGCCGCGGCACAACAATTTTACTAATCTTGAAATGCGAGACATGCTCTGTGTTTATGTAAACGAAAATTATTCCTGTCTTGCTGCTCGATCATGTGCAGGATGGAGCACCACCTTATTATCCTTTGATAGTGCGGAACTATCTCGATCATCAATTTCCCCATCGTTAGATTGGCAGAGGTAGTGAATATTCGAGGCCGCCACGAAGTGCCGAATGTAATCCCTTTAATTTTATTTCTGGGGGGCACATAAAATCACTAGTATACTTCCAAGCAATAAATACTCCTCAGAAACTATGGCAGCAAATTGTAAATTCCGCTAACTTTATTGCCAATCAGGCCAAACAATTTTTTTAAAACTAGAGGATCGTTTAGCGAAAGAATCAATAAACTTATTGAGGTAAACGGGGGTCACATTGAACATTTGTTATAAAAGGTTTTTAAATTTTGTTTATGTGCTTTTTAATATTTTCTTCTTATTAAAATTGTTCTTTTCTTTAGATTGTAACATTTTCAAAACCACAATTTGTTTTTAATTGTTTAATGCATTTATTCGTTTAAAAAATTTCGATAAAAAAAATTATGTTTTTTCGTTAATAAATATTGAAGTTTAATTCTTGTAATAAATGCAATTAAATGACCCAAAACACCGACATAATTAATACACATTGAAATCAAAATAATTGTGCAGCTTCATGTTTAACCCGAAATATCTCGAAAAAAAATAACTTTATCGCCATGGAGAAAGAGTACAATATTCACTTAAAAGGTATTAAAAAATCGAAAAATTGTGATAAAATTGCAATTTCGCCAGTGCGTAGAATTTGGGAGGGATCAACCATTTCACTTGCCCCTGTCGTACGCCTCTGGAAGTAGCCAGAAACGTTCATTTAACATAATTTAGTAGGGAGAATAATACTTACACTCCCCACCAAATATGAAAATAATACTTCGAATAGTTTTAAAGTACTGGGCACAAATAATTTTTAAATTTTCAAATAAAACACCCTGTAACTTAGAGAGGAGACACATTTTATCTACGTGATTTGGGTTGAATCCTCATATTTTGAGTTCAGGATTTTATAGTTGAAATATTTGCAATTAGTAATGAAACACACTGTATATTTCAGGACACAAAGAAACTTAACACGCCGTTTTTTATCTCTTTAGACTTATTTTTTGACCAACTTTTAATGTTTTTGTTTTCTTTTTAATTTTATTTAATTTTTTTTTATCTATACTTAGCAATTATTATTCATATTAAGCTTGGTCATAAATTTTACATTTTTTTATTATTTCAAAAAGTCAAACATAACATTGGTGCCGGTATAACATGTTTTTTTGTTGTTGGAATTAACACATACAGATACAGCTTCGATTTGCTCGAGGTTTATTGATTCCACTTTTGTTCAGTGTTTTTTTCTAAAAAATTCTTGGCGCTCAACTACGAGTTAGTTTAGTTTGAGTAAGTTAAATTAGTTGAAAATCTCGAGTAGAACTGATTTATCTATTTCCTCTGAGATTGAGAAATCAAGATCTCTTTCCTGAGATATAGTCTTTAATTTTTTTTTATAAAACAATTATAGTACTATATTCTAGTACTATAAAAGTTAAAATTTTTATCCCGCTCACGTAAGTGGGGGATAAAACAAGACGATTTCAGTCGAGGGAGAGTTTTGGCTTCCGAGCCATAGACAAGGGCTGACATCTCACGCAATTTCATACCGTGCCACACACTAGACATATTTTTCACATTACCTGTATTGAAACTAAAAGTATTAATGTCTATAGCCAATCGACAAGAAAATGTCGATGGATAAAAAGAGAAAAATAACGTTTCTTTTGATTTCGCAGACAATAAATCGAGAGAAGCAGCTCGTGCTTTATCAACGAGATGTAGTGGTGTACTTAAAATTGTCGTACCTGCGTATATTTTTCATCAAAACTTATCATCTTTTTATTTTATAATATTTTATTTACCTTTCATCTGTGGTAAAGTATAAAAATTCTACGTAATTGAATTCAAGTGTTTTAACAACACATAAGAAATTGTAACAAATTAACAATTGCCAAATTTCGCAAGTGAATTATCATCATTCGAAGGAGACGCGCGAAAATCAATTGATCGATTTTGTTTCTCACGTAACAGCCAACGAGCAAACGAGCTATCACACACGTAAAGCTCGTTGCACGCACGGCGGAAAATTTAACGTCGCTGTTCCAACAATAGACCTTCCTTAGTGGTTATTGACTCGGTGAAATCGAAACCTGCTTCTGTTTCAATGGGGGTTCCCCAAGGTTCAACTTTGGCTCCACTTTTTTTTTTAATATTTATGAGTGACATAGAACTCTCCAGTATGGTCCAGCAAAAAATGATCATCTATGCAGATGACACTAGTAAAATATTGGCACAGAATAAGCTCCCGCTATCTATAAAAGCAGCAAATTCAGCTGCAGATGAATTCGCCAGATGGTGTGAAAATAGTGGTTTAGTTATTAACATCAGTAAAACAGTCTTCATGGTTTTCCAACAAAAAAACATTTCTTATGACTACTGTCCCCTAATAAAAGTTAATCACAAATCCATAGAGCAAGTGAATCTGTTCAAGTATCTAGGCCTAACTATAGATCAGAAATTAACATGGGAGGTACACATAGAAAACCTTGTCTCAAAAATGAGCTTTCTGTGTTTTGTAATAAAGCAATTACGTGGAACAGTTTCACTACATGTTCTTAAGCTGACCTACTATGGACTACCTTTCTGGGGAAACTCAGCCCATACAATAAAAGTTTTTAAACAACAAAAAAAAGTAATAAGATGTCTAGCTGGACTACATTATAAAGAATCATGTAAGAGTACATTCATTGAGTTAGCCATAATGACCTTACTCAGCCTGTACATCTACATAATCACCATGAATATTAAAAAAAATGAAACACACTATACCAAAAATAATTTGATTCACAACTACTATACCAGAAGAGGTAATGAACTACGGTTACCCTATTCCTGTCTGGCTCTGGGACAGGACTCTGCGAGTTATCAAGGTATCATCTGCTACAACCATGCACTCAAACTATTTGGATACACATGTAGCTTGAGAAGCTTCAAATCAGCTCTATATAATCATCTCATACAAAATGCTTTTTACTCTGTTGAGGAATTTCTACTATCCCAATAATTTCTTAAAATACCCATTTCCTGGAGTATTTTATCTGATCAATTTTATATTTTTATCTATATTTGGTATTATCAATAATCAAATTTTAAATATGTTTTAAACTGTTTGTGTGTTCTGACTAGTCTGATAAAATTTTATAAATGTATGTACTACAGTTGTAGCATTTTCAATGATGAATAAATATTATTATTATTATTATTATTATTATTACAAACATAAGAAAAATGAATCTCCGGAACGTGACCAATTTCTGAACAGTACTCAAATATGCCCCGCCCACCAAAACGTATATAACCTACGATCGTAACATACAAATGTCAAAAACCGTCAGCCTTAAAAAAAGCAGACATTACTTCTCCTGAAGATGCCTTCCACTCGATATGGCGAAACGTCGAGTATTAACTCGGACCTACGACGGCCAATAAACCCGAAACACCATTCACCAATAAACGATGGCCGCGAAAGCCTTTCGCAATATGTACGAATTCTTTGTATAAAAATATTGCGATATACGAGGATAGTTCACGAATTATTGTCCCTAACATAGTTGACATTAAATGACAAATGCAAATAAAGTGTCAGGCAAAAGCTTATTGTATGACATTAGTGTGTGCCAATTAGCATCAGCGAATCAGCAGAGACATGTAGGTTTCTGTTGGAAGCGTTGAAAAAATTTTACATCAGGAATTGGGTCTTAAACTCTCTGCTGACGGCATACCAGAAGCATGTTCGCCAGGTTGCAGCGAAGACAAATTTGGAGATCATTAACAGGAATCCCGTTGAGTTAAAGCGAAAATTTCCTACGGTCGACGAAACACAGATACATCACTTTGATTCAGACTCCAAAAAACAAAGCATGGATTGGCGGCATAGGGGGTTTCCCTCCCCCTCGAAAATTTCGTGTTGTCCCATCAGCTGGTAAGATCATGGATACAGTTTTTTGGGATTTTGCAGGTGTTATTTTCGTAGATTATTTACTGCATGGGCGCACCATAATAGGTGAATATTATGCGACTTTAATAGCAAAAGTACGCGTAGCGATCAGAGAAACGGAAAATTGAGTCGAGTTGTGCTCTTCCACCAGGACAACGTTCCGGCCCACTCCGTTGCAATGCTTGCCATTTACGATGCGAGATTTGAAATTTTTAAACAACCCCCTAATTCTCCAGATTTGGCCCGCAGCGACTACCATCTATTCCCAAAATTAAAAGAATATCTTCGTGGAATCCGCTTTGCTTATGACAACGAAGTGATGTCGGCGGTAGATGAATGGCTGAAGACTCAAAGTTATACCAAGTGTATAAACGTTGCAGGTGACTGACTATGTTAAAAAATAAATTAGTTTCATTATTTTCATGTGTTTGCTTCTATGTTAGGGACTATTCGTGAACTATCCTTGAAAGACAATTTTCCTCAGTCCAATTTTTAATATTAAAGAAGATACAGGGCGTTATAGTAAATGTTTTTTTATCGATACTATTATAATTTTAACAGCGCTCAAAATATTTCCAAAAAAGTTGGTGGACAGACCTTTTTTGAGATGAGAAATCATAATCTTTAATCGATTTCAGTCTAGCACACAGAGGGCGCTACGTACGCTATACCTCCTTTTTTATGCCACATTTTTTGGAAAACTGAATCATCAAAAATGAATTTCTACGTAGAAAAGGTATACTTGTTTTATCTCACAAAAATTTACTGTTTTAGAGATTGAAATATTTGAAGAAATAATTTAATGAAATTAATTTTTTACTTAAACCTAACCTAACCTAACAGATGCAGGTAGCCTCCTAATAAATTAATGAATCAGTAACATAATATTTATATTGATTAATTATCAGAAATACTACTTGTTAATTTATGCGCAAATAAAAATGTTGAAGATAAATGTATTTTTGGTACAAGTAGGCTTAGTGATGCCCACTTAAATTAAATCAAAAATATTGTTTATCGGATATTTTTCTATTACAAAGTACGAAATCATATCTGAATACATTTAATGCATTAAATATGTTTGATTGAAACATTTGACGCTTAACGTATCAGTACATCAAATGTTTTTGTTTTTCAAGCATTTTCTGTATTTGGCCCAACATGTTGTTTTTGCAATTTCTTCCCAAATTTTAAATTTTCAATAACCAAACCTCTCTTAAAATTTATAAAGTTTTACTAGATATCAATGAAAAAAAATAAAAAGGTAAAAAAGATAATAACATTCCAAGTATGCGATAGTTTTTGTGACGAGTGTATTTGCCAAATAATACTCACTGGCTGAGTGATCAGTATATTTCATTTCATGAACGACAAAGCCCAGGAAGGTGAAACTTAACATTGTGGTTTAGTGTATAATATAGATGTGCAATAAGGCAGCGTTTAACAAAATTCTAAATTTAAGTGATACGTATCTATAGAGATCTGCTTTTTGATTAGATGTTTTTATTTATCTTTGCTTTAAGGTCACGTTTGGCTGCGTCTGTACCAAATGAGAATTATTAGTATTAACTTCGCTCATTGCAAATCGGAAGGAAGGAGTGGTTTGTTTCAAAAATAGAAGTTACTCCCAATTAATTTTAAACTATGTCATTTGAATAACACGGTGAAATTTATGTGAATTGAAGTTGAAACCACACTGCCTTGTTTGTTAAATATTTCTATGGGTAGCGACGTTAAATTTTCTGCAACGGACAAACCCGTCGCGTGTGTAACAAGCCTAACGATTGAGCGGGAAGCAAATAACAATGTGGGAAGTTGAAAAACGTCGAACGCAGGCGTAGTTGTGGTAACCTTAATTCGAGGACAGATGTCAGGGGGCGGAATCGAAGGCAGAAGGCAAGACCGCCAGCCGCCCTTTGTCTGTTTGGCTCGATCGTTTCATATCTCTCGACGGCACATGCACACGTACAGAGTATACAGAGCGATCTGAATAGCCCGTTAGTGGTTTATTAACCTTTTTTTAAGTCCCAACGGAAAATGACAATTTTATTTAATGTTCGGATTTAACGAGGAAAACTGACTCTTCTGAATGAATAATTTCCTGTAAAATTCTATAAAATGGTTTAAACAACGTATGCAGATACAGAAATTTTTTTGTGGAACATAGGCTTTTCAATGCAAAAGAGCGATTTAGACAAAATAAGGGGTGTTTCAAAGAAAGGTGACCCCGTCTCTAGGATAGGTGGAAAACTAAAAAATAATTGGAGCTTCCTCAGTAAAAAATTTTAGTAACGCCATCCGTATTCAAGATAAAGGGCGTTGAAGAAAAATGTATACACATTTATTACGATTTTGCCGAAACACATCAGACGAACTGTTCAGAGCTGCCGCCTCCAAGGTCAGAATAGTTACGAGATTGCCAACATCCGCAGCGAAGAAGGCACGTGAAAAAGAAACATATGTCGCCGAAGTGGGTAGGTAGAGTGGTGTAGTTAATTACTTGATTATTTATCGCAAATATTTATTATATTTTGTGCTGGTCAACTGGCTACCATCCAGACTACTCTTTTGCATTGAAATCACTATGTTCCACAAATATTTTTCCATATTTGTATAATGCCTGCGTATCCATATTTTGAGACCATCTGATTGTGACCCAATTTGATGCTACTTTGAGTCGCTGTCGGATAATTTAATACTTCAGCTGAGATACGTCAGAAAATTGTATAGGAGAACATACATGCATACATATAGGCAAGGCTTTTTTTCCATAGGGGTAGGCAGAGACCACTTCGTTCCCCTTGCAACGGTTCTTACACACATCTTTTGCTTCCTCTACTTTGATCAGTGCTCTCATACATGCTCGTCGGTTGTTGGTACTCTTGACAGCTGGCCTTTCTTCAAAACAATGTTGATCTGATCGAGATCGATGTTTTCCGAGGTCGACCTCTATCTACTTGTCCATTCACACTCGCCTTATAAATTTGTTTCGTCAATCTTCCTTCATCCATCCTTTCTTCGTGTCCAAACCATAAAAGCATTTTTTTATCTATCTTTGTAACCACATCTTCGTTACACCACAGCGTTCTCTTATCTCACTATTTTTCACTTAATCCAACCGAGTCACTCCCCGTCTATACAATTCTCAGACTACTCATTTCCGCAGCATTAATCTTATTTTCATGCTTCTTCTGCCAAACCCAACATTCACTATTATACATAGGAGAACAAAAAATTCAAAAATCATTGTTCATCATTTTAATTTGGTGCTAATTTACTGCTGTTAAATGACGAAATAGAAAAGTTAGAAACCGTTTAAAAATTTTACAAAAGATATTCATTTGATCCGAAAATTGAACCAGGCATTAAAAATTTATTTTCCTGCACCAGCCTCAAAGATCTAATTAATAATTTTATTGAACGTTAAGTGTGTAAAATTTTACTACAAAGATACAAAAATGGGCGGTAGGAAAAAAGTCAAACTTTTTTTTCTACCGCCCAATGTTAAACTGTAGTGTGTTAAGCATACAGTGTGACTCGATATTTAGGAAGGAAAACTCGATATTTAGGAAGTAAAACTCGATTTGAAATATAATAATTTGGTAAAGGTCACGAAATTGAGTTGACCCCGATTCGGAAACAGTAAACCCATTGAATGAGAAGTTTGCCATTAATATTTTAAGAGAATTATTAGGTCAAATAAATTCGTATTATGTCGAGAAGCAAATAAAACCGAAAACCTCTTCTCTTGTTTCTTTACTTCCAGACCTTTTTCTTTCAGGTCAAGGAAATTGTCGTTTTGAAAACAGAGCGTAGAGATTTGGTTATCCCATATTTAATCCCCCGACTTCAAAGTGAGTACTCATAGAAAGAATACACTTGGAAAATTGAATTGATGAGGGGTATACGTCTTGCAAGACAAACATTTGCTACTGTTTACGAAGCTGTTTGTAAATCTTGGCTATTAGAAAATTATATAATAATAATTATATTACTAACAAATATTTTTTAATAGCCTCATATTAATACCTTGAATCTTTTTTTGGTCATAATGGTATACGAATATAAAGAGGATGTTGAAAATTCGTGATTTCAACAGTAGAACTTTTCTCCACGCAATTGCTTGATTTAAACCCCCTTATTATGGACCAGATGCCAACAAGCTATCAGCCGCAAGACACGTATCAGTAGCAAGCAAGAGCGCTGACTTCAGCGCCAGAAAAACGAAGCCCACGCTTGACCGGTTTCAGAAATCTCCCTCTCGCTTCCAAACCACCGAGGTACTAACATTTCTTTGAACCCCACCTGTTGCAATGTAGCACATTACTTTAGTTTTACTCAAATTTTTATAACTGCAGTTAAACAGTAACATGTGAATCCGATTATGGATTATGGATTCAGTTCAAGTCGACAACCAGCGAAAAAATTCTAATGATACACGAGACCTGAAATTGTACAATTAATCATGTGTCGGTGGGAGACAAAATGGCGTCTCCATGTATCAAGTTCAATATACTAGAAATGGCAATTATATAGTGTTTTATTTCAATCAAAAAACGAATACTCGTGTAATAACTCAAGACGACCACGGCGACGATCTACAAAACCCTCGGCAGGTTACAGTAGGTAGAACAACTAAATCAGCGACCTATATACTATCGAAGTACATCACCTTCTCCATCGAGGCGAACGGCGATATCTCCAGAGAGGCCGACGACATCAGGTCCAAGTAAGCCAAGCATCTCCACTTCTCTTCCTCCTCATCTTTTCTCGCCCCGCCGCGACAGAGGGTTATTCATACAAAAATAAAACTACTTGAATTCAAACATTCCAATCCGTTACCTACTTTTTAAAAATGTGTAAAAAACTGTTAACTTTAACGTTATGTTCCTTGTAATGAGGAAATTTGAGAAACGTTTTTAACTCTTTGAGGAGCACTAGTTCAAAAACTACCCAGAAAGAAATATCTTTATTGGGGCAGTGGTACAAAATCTATACCTCGCATTCAAATTTTTTTAACGATCGGGGCCGAGGTATGAATTGTCGAAACGACTTTAAAATTGTAGTTCTTATACATACAGAGACTTTTTGTTATAAGTAAACGTTCTAAAAAGTAAGTGCGAAGCTAACTATTATTAAAGGTAAGTAAAATTTCGTTCATTTCGAAGATATATTTTAAAATAAAACAAATTTAACTATCAACATCATGACTTTGATGAAGTATGGGGAAAAAATGTTTTATTTTTTTTTATTTTGGTTGGTTTGTTGTGCTTGAAAAAGTGTACCATTGCCCGTTTTGTATCTTTTTTTGTTTTTATTTTAGGTACCACAACAATGGATTACCTACCATTTAGATTGAAAAATGTAACCTATGACGAGCTTTTGGCATAACTCGATGTAGAACAGAGATATAGAACATACAGAAAACAATATTGTTATGGGTGATTATGAAAGCGATTTAGATTAAATTTTGTCACCAGAAAATGTTACTCTACTGAATCCATCAGAAGATGTTCTTTTGCCCGATCTTCCACAAGGTAGTACCGAATTTAATTCTACCTAACCATTCTAACGATTGGTCAGCATTTGTTGTTCCGCAGCCTCCAGCAGATTTTATAACATAATTAGGTATTACATATATTGTCAAAGATGTGGTGGATCCCACACCCTGCAAACTTTTTCAGTTATTTTTCACTGATGATTTGCAAAATGAAGTTGTGTTTAACACCCATTTGTATGTTCAGCAATCAATTAGTAAACAAAAACCCACAAATTTGGTAGAGTTATTATCAAACCTTCACCTAAATAATAACACGTTAATGGGAAAAAAAGATTAACCAAATTATGATAAACTTTATAAAGTTAGACCATTGTTAACATCTTTAAGTGATAGTTTTGAAAAGTGTATGACACCCACTAGAGAACTTTCAATTGATGAATCTATGATTAAGTTCAAAGGCAGGAGTAGTCTAAAACAATATCAACCAAAAAAAACCAATTAAAAGGGGATACAAAGTATGGATCCTGGCAAAAAATGAGAATAAACAAAAAATGCTTCCAGGACTTCCACCAAACAAAATAATATTGATAGGGGCAATGGTACTAAAAGTATACCACCGTTTGACGTCACAGTATTTAAGAAATTTTTGTTGTTTTATCCTTTAACATTTTATTTTGTATTCTGGTTTTGTAATAATAAAGAAAAATTGTTCTGCCCCTCTCGGATTTTTATTTGTCAATTTTCCTTGCCCCTCAAAGAGTTAAAAATCAAAAGCTCTTTCTTGAACAGGCAATTCAGATTTTCGTCGATAGCACTATGTAACAAATTTAATTTTTTTTTCATGATCCCTTATGCCTAAAATAAGCAGAAAGTAGCTATTGTTGCTTTTGTGGTCAGAACTACATTTCGAAATGCACGCGTTTTTTACATTCAATGCTGATTCGAGTTTCAGAACATTCTGGAACTATCAAGAAGTTTCTGCTATTATCCATAATTTTCTAGAACTTTATGGAATGTTTTAGAGCTGCAGCACTTTCTGGGACCACCCAGTATTATCCACAGAGGTATAAAATTACATGGTTATGTTTAAACCAACATTTTAGTTTATATTATTTCTTGGTAGGAGAACAGCGAATAATTCATAAATGGCAATATTTTAGTAAGATGGAATCAAAATTCAGAAAAATGTATCGGCTACTCGGCAACTGCTCTGGCCGTACACAATTAGGTGATCTCGTACAAGCAAAGTATCTCTTGGGCTTCTTTAAGGTTGTCCGAAATCAATACGATATCATTAGCAAAGC
Source organism: Agelastica alni (assembly GCA_950111635.1). NCBI lineage: Eukaryota > Metazoa > Arthropoda > Insecta > Coleoptera > Chrysomelidae > Agelastica > Agelastica alni. The sequence continues at coordinate 18,150,369 of OX467712.1, forward strand.
GTAAGTGGTTTAGTCGTTCACCATCTATATTGATTCCCATGTTCTCCCAACCTATTTTCTTAAACAGGTATTCTAGCAGCATTGTTAATAGTTTTGGAGATATGTTATCACCTAGTCGTACTCCACGTTCCATTCTAAATTTAGGTGTTATTTTGGAATGGACTTACAACACTTATTGTTACGCTATTATATATGTTCTTAATTAAAGCAGCATATATGTGGTCGACTCTACAATCAGCTAGTGCAGCAAATATTTTGTTTTGGTCCACTGAATCGAACGCTTTCTCGTAGTCCACAAATATTGAAACCAATGGTTTGTTGTACTTCACTGTTTTTTCTATGAGCGTTTTCATAATTAGTAAGTGGACGTTTGTACCATAACCGGATCTGAAACCTACTTTTTCTCTAGGTTGGTAGAAATCTAATTTGAGAGTTAATCGTCTGGTTATTATTTTTAAAAATGACTTGAACATGTGGAAGAGGGGACTGATTGGATGGTAGTTTTTTAGGTCAGTTGGGTCATTATGGTCATTATGGCATTGTTCCATGAAGTTGTCAGGACCCTCGGATGGTGCTGATGCCCCCACTGCACATCAAGTTAGGCTTCAACAAACAATTTGTCGCGGTCCTTAACAAAAAGTTGACAGCGTACCTCCAAGCTTTTTTTCCACAGCTGTCGGAAGCAAAGGTTAAAGGTCTTCATTACACCACAGATAATGCAGAACATAGAGTGTGACAAATTCGCAACGAAGCTGAAAAGGAAAAAAAAAGCGGTCTTGTCGCTGTAAAAACGAAATTTTCGTAGGCTGTAATTACAATCAAAGTTTGTAATAAATATAGCCCTTTTTTCACGCATTTTAGATACAAACTATTAAAATTTATTTAATAGCGAAGAACAAAAATCGCGTTAGGTACATGGTGTAATTAATTACAACACCCTGTAGATTATTGTAAAGGTTAAAATTATAGTTTGACAGCGAGTAAATAAAACTTAAATAATTAATGAAAAGCCCTTGGCCTCGATTGCTCGCATATCACGGTCTTGTCCGAAATAGAGAGACCTTTTTGCGAATAGCCTTGATTATAATATATTAATTTCCTGTACTAATTTTAAGTACTAATATTTTACACATAAATGTTGGAGGGTCATTAATATCCAAATACTATTGATAAGCTTAATTTTTTGGCTTAATGGGATTTAAATTATGTTGACACCAACTTTACTGGATTTATAGAGAACAACTAGCTGACCCGGCAAACGTTATTTTGCCATATAAATAATTTCCTAGTAATTTCTAGTGTAGACAAAAAATAGCTTACTTATTGTAAGTATGTATGTATGTTAGAATGTGTATATTGTATGTATGTAAGAATGTGGTATATGCGTGAAATAAGCATGGAGCGCTGTGAACGATGAGGGAATATAAAAATAACAAAAGGCAAACATTATTTTTAAGTTATTATAATTTATTCCTTAAAATTATATATCATTAATTAAACAATTACGACAGTAACACTATTAAACAATATCAATCTCTTAATGCTATAGCGTGAACAATATTTTTTGTTAGTCCATCTTTAGCTAACACAAACAAACTGGATAGTTTACCCACTCGAGAGAATGCGCGTATAATTGTCCGTGTGAAAAACATGGTGTTCTCAAATCTATCATTCTTTTTTTTAACTAATCGTGCAAAATACACTCAAAATTGATAATTTAATTATTATTGATAAAATAGAAATGATTAAAAGTTAATATGAGAGTTACACTGAGATAGCAAAATAATAATTGTCAACGTTACTACTACACTTGATGCATAAACAATAATGATGTCCGACAACTGTGTAGGGAGTGAGAAAGAAAGGAGACCGGCTTCGTTCTCATCCCTACTCCGTGCTGTTTACTGGGTCAGAAGTGACACCTGTAGACATCTGGCGGAGATAACTAATTAAATGACGATTGATCAATTTTCGACCGGAGAGGAAAAATGATTAAATTACTAAAATGGCTATTAAAAAATAAGGGTTGATCGTAGAAGGGTAAAAATTGAGGATTGTATGTATTTTTGTATGTTGTATCATAAAAAAATAGAAATTAAAAATTTTGTCCAAAAAATAAAAAAAAAATTTAGGGGTGGACTACCCCTAACATTTAGGGGGATGAAAAATAGATGTTGGCCGATTCTCATAGATACCGGATAAGCACAAAAAATTTCAACAAAATCGGTCAAGCCGTTTCGGAGGAGTATGGTAACTAACATTGTGACACGAGAATTTTATATATTAGATATGCTGAGAGCACTGTACATATGTATTTAGTTTTATAGAACCGCTGGTTATCTCCGTCGTTTTTATTTTACACTTCATCATCATCATCATCATCATCATCATCTGTGGCTTCATAACCCTGGGTGGGTTTTTGCCGACTCAAACACACGTCTCCATGCTTTTCTATAGAGCATCCGATCGGAGCCATCTTCGATTTTTATAAATTTAAAGTCCTTAGTAATATTATCTCTCCATCTGAGGCGGGGCCGACCTAATGGACGTTTTCCCCCGAAACCTCCTCCTTTACCAGTTTTACCATTCTATATTCTGGCATTCTTTTAACGTGTCCTGCCCACTGTAGTCTCCTGGCTTTTATTTCGTTTATTATCAGTGTGGAGTATTTTGAGTTCTTGGTTGGTTTTTATTTTATAATTATTATTTTACACTTGTTTTCGATAAAAGAAAACCTATCAACGCTGTGGCCAAACGAGCTAAAGATATATTTCTTCTATTCAAAACAGACAATCGTGCACATTTTTGAATTTTTGGAAAAGTTAATAAATGTCCAAATGTAGTACACACATGGAAATAATGATATTCTATTTTGAGCTGGAAAATGTTCAACTGAGGTTTTGTAGTTAACAAATTAAAACAAGTTTATTTTGACAAAGAATATTCAAACCACAACCTATTAAAAAATATATATTTTAAACAGACCTATAAAAAAAACTTTAAAATAGTCTAAAAGTCAAATTTAAATTCAATTTTATTTTAAAATAAATAAATTAATAAGCGATGTGTCCTATAACATCGTCTTTGCATGGATAGAACCAAGCTGTATATTTATTGATGATGTGTAAGTAGCTATCCATGCTTCCGGTAAAGTATTAAATAATTGTTGGTGGTTTTGAAAATTCTTACCACCTCGTCAAATTCTTTGTCCCATACATGCTCTATTTGATTTAAGTCTGGTGATTGTTTGTGCCACAGCAGTACTTTGATACTATTATCTGCAAAAAAGCTAGCCACTAGTTCACAAACATGTGTATCATACATGAGCACGAAATTTTTTCCACTGACTACATTATATAGAAGCAAAATTAATCGAAGTATTTTTTCAATGTAACTATTAGCATTTAAAAAATGGTGCAGCAAAACGAGATAGGTCCTACCTCCAATGCTAACTTTACCCCAAATCATTGTTGCACCTCCTCTATAGGAATGAACCTCCCGTACATTCTGCAATCGCCTTCATTGCTCGGTACTTTACAAACTGTAACACTTTTTAAGTAAGGATGTATTCGAAATCTTGACTCACCTAAAAAACAAATAGGACTCCATTGGACATTTTGCAACAACACGTGTTTCTCAGTCCCATATAAACGAGCACAGCGATTGCCTCTTGTTACAGACTCTCATCTCAGCGGTCTTTTCAACAATAAGAAAGCTGGAAGAAACTTATATTCCATGTGTTTGTAGATTTTAAGAGTCATGTATGATAATAATCATAATAATAATACAGAGAAGTGGAACCTAAGAACCAAAGTGATCCCCATCATCGGTGTAACAAGCCTCATCACCAAGACCAGTGTAGAGATAATAAAAGAAGTTCAGGGAAAGCACAATCTCCTACAAATGGTGGTGCTTGATACAGCTCTTATAGTACGAAAAGTAAATTTTATGAAATAAATGCATATCTTTCTACATAGTACGACAAATTATGATCACATAATAGGATTTTATATTCAGTAACTATACTAAAGTATATAGTCCATTAGGACCAGCACTGGTTGAGCATGGGCTTAAAGAATTTTGATTTAACACTTAATAATAATAATAAGAATCCACCAATGGAGAGCCCAAGAAGCAACAATCATTAAAAAAATGTTGGAGCGAGACAAATGAAATCACGCGGTGTCATCACTAACAATGACAGGGGTGGAGGTTTTTAGTGAGTACTAGCTTTTACCCGCGACTTCGAAAATGGTTCTAATAGGATTTTTAATTGGTTTTTTACGTTATTAATTTTGTTAAAACATAAATTATTAATTTAAAATTTTTGAATGATTATAAAATATAACAATCTTTATTATAGTGTAGGGATTTAAAGGTTGAATAAACATGAAAATAAAATAAAATTTTGTTATATTTTATGAACACGAAGCTCGGCATTTGATCTGGTGAAAGTGAAACGGGGGTATTATCTTTTTAAACCGAAATCGAAATACTACACCTACCGCAGTATTTCTTTGTAAACAATATTTTTTGTTTTTCCTTCGGGTGCTAGAATCCCCAGGCTACTCTGTGCGCTTACTCTGAAGCATGTCACATACAATTAGCCGTGAGAGAAGCAGCTTTCTCTACTCTCACTACCTTAAAAATTTGACCTTGAGCTTTGCTTATGATTATGGCGAAGCAGACTTTGATCGGAAACTGCACTCTCTTGAACTCGAAGGGGTAATTTGATAGTGTTAGGGAAATCCTAGGAATAAATACAGATTTTCCTCGAGAACAACCTGTCAGTATAGTTGCCTCGATTGCATTGCGATGCAATGTTTTCACTTGCCATCTGGTGCCATTGCATAATTCTGGTGAATTTATATTGCCGCATCAACTCTCAATTTTAATATGTGAGTTGGGAGACCGGAAGGCTTCAGTGTATTCAGGAACTCGACCGGATAATGAATGCCATCCTCGGTGTTTATCACTTAGTCGACGGATTTATATTGATATTCGACCCCTTCGAATAATCTCAAAAGTATTTCATTTATGACTGAGGCTTGTTCGTTTTCTGGTGTTAAGATTGCACGCTCGCATAACCATTCTGCAAGTTTATCGTGAATATTATTAATGTTTGGGTACATTTTAACTATAAGCTCTTCTACAGTGGAAACAATTGTACCTAACTCTGTATAATAAATATAAATAAAATGTAATTTAATTTAAAAGCACTTGATATCAACTTCGATGCCAATCAACCCCAAAATAACTTTCTACCCCTTAGGAGCCTGTTAGGAGATGAGTTTCAATCAAATACGAAACACGTCTTCCATCAATTCTGCTATAGAATGTTTATGCAAAATTTGAAGTAGATTGGACCAAAAAAATCACGTTGTCCCATACAAACTTTGCCCCAGTTTTCCATGCCCTTAGGGGCAGAATTTCGGAAAATCCTTTCTTATCGGATACCTACGTCATACAAAGAACACACAGTCAGTCATTGCGTAATTGCAATTTCCTCCATTCGTCAAGCCAAAAAAAAAAGTAATAAATATATTAATTATCTAATAAACATTAATTTAACTTGAAGGCACCCAATATTTAAAAATCTGCACATCAAAATATGTAATAAAAGATATTAAACAAAAGCGTTGCCATATAATGAAGTTTACTGATGGTTATTGATAATGATGATCAATTTTAAGACACAAATAACTTACATATATGGCAGCTATCTATTGAAAAGTATGGAGAAACTTTAGCTGTGGCATTAGATATCTCCAAGGCGTTCGATCGAGTTTGGCACCAGGGACTCCTCGCCAAGCTTCCATCTTATGGCTTGCCCCCTCAGCTGTGTTCTCTGCTTGCTAGTTTTCTCTCAAACAGGTCTCTCCATGTAGTGGTCGATGGAGTTTCATCTGACACTCTACTCATAAATGCTGGTGTTCCGCAAGGATCCATTCTAGCACCAACACTATTTTTACTTCACATCAACGACTTATTGAAAGCAACTTCATGTCCCGTACACAGCTTTGCCGATGATAGTACCCTCCATACCGCATTCTCTTCCAGGGCCCCTATATCAGCCCGTGAAACCAGAAATGAACGAGGAAGAAATGTTAACAATATAAATATGGACTTAGCAACAATTCTCGAATGGGGATCCAATAACTTGGTAGAATTCAATGCAAACAAAACACAAGCATGTCTTTTCTCTAGAAAAGCCGATCTCACTGTGCCTAACATAACTTTGTCAGGAGTAACCATACCACTGAAGTCATCCATATCGATGCTCGGTATTACTATCAGCAATAACCTTTCCTGAGAAAATCACGTGAGGTCCATTGCCAAAAGTGCATCCCAAAAACTTGGTTTTTTGTTTCGTGCCAAGAGCTATTTCACCTCCAGTCAGCTGCTTATGATCTATAAGGCACAGATCCGACCTGTACTGGAGTACTGTTCCCATATTTGGAGTGCAGCACCTAAACATATCCTGAAGCTACTGGATTCTGTCCAAAAAAGGGCAATTCGTCTCGACGGTGATGCCTCGCTTACAAACTCGCTCACTTGTCTGGAACACCGTAGAAAAGTTGGCGATTTGTCTCTATTTTATAGATATTTTCATGGGCGATGCTCTTCTGAAATATCAAAAATCGTTCCTCCTTTGGCAGTCTCTTCGAGATTAACCCGTCAAGTTCAGTCTTCACACCCCTTCGTGGTCACTTTGGAGACCTGCAGAACATCACTTTCCAAAGACTCATTCATCCAACGAATTGCGATGCTTTGGAACTCATTGCCTAGGGAGGTGTTCCCCGAGGCATACAACCTCCAGAAATTTAAGAAGAACACCAACTCCTACCTTCTTTCCCTTAGTTCCCACGATGTTCACTGAACATTACAGGATATCCCTTTTCGTGGGAACCAGAACTTAAAAAAAAAAAAAAAATGTATTGGTTGCCTTTTATGATCCAAATAAAAGTTTTTAATTATAATTTTGATCGAGTAATTGATTGATAGTAAGTAAAAACGTTTTAGGCAAAAAATATATCTCCTTTGAGATGTACCAAATGTTCACGCTATTATCTGTTAGTAGAGCGCTATTTTATAGCATGCCAATTTGTTTGCGGCTTAAATGGTGTTTTTCCATGTTCAATTCAAAAATTCACGTGACTTACTGTCACCTCAAATTAATACATAACGCATTGTCTTCAGTATTTTAAACCGATAAAATATAGAACAATAACAAAAACATGTTTTTTAAATATTTACGAGTTGAAAATTTCAATTTCCTTATTCCGTACGATTTTTTTTAAACAGTAAAATCTACTCCGACAAAAACAAAAAACCATTATTTTATCTTGAACAAAAAAAATTAATTTGCAATAAAAAGTACTTAAAAAAGTCAATCGATTGTTGTTTTATTAAACAATGGCAATTTTTTATTAAAAATCCTCGCAGGAGGTACCCCACGTATAACATCAACATTTATTTTTGCAACTTATACCTTTAAGAATCCCACCGAAATATTAATTCCTTCAAATAGTGTGCTATAAAGTAGCTACAAAGGCGTCCCCGATTAAAGTTGTCAATTATTAATCTCACAATGTCACGTTATACATCGTGGAATTGTTTAGATCCAGACCACAGTTTCTTGAATTTTCCCAACAGTATACAGATCACAATTCTAAACCAATTCCATTCCTTCTATTGTATAGAAAACCAACTTTCTAACAGCCCCTCACATCTTCATTAGTCCTGGTTTGGATCGCAGGACTGGAATAATTTACACTGGCCTTTGCCACGGTGCTCTGTAACAATGGGTTCGCATGGAAAATAAAATTACAAATACAAATAGTTTGCCACGATTTACTACCATACACAATTGCCAAAAATGTAATAGTATATTTCACACCTAGGGCAGTAAAGTAAGAAATGTCTCAGAGCACATGTTTGTTGACAGAGGCGAAGCCGTGCCGCTTTTTTGCTCGACTTGGCGAGGGCACCGCCGTGCCCCCAGATAGTTGAAAGCCTCTCTAAAAAACTTGGTTTATGGTACCTTAAAAATATTTTCAGAAGTTTCGATAATCTTGGTACCTAGAATTGTTACATTTCAAAAAATAGCGAAAGCAATCTAACGAAGTTAAAAGTTAAAATTTTCCAATTAAAAAGTACTAACTAGCCTTTCTTTAAAATCTTCATATTCAACAACAATATTGTGTTCAGGGTTCAATTGAAAATTCCCGGAAACGGCCGTTGCGAACATCTCAGAATCAACAACGACAAAGGTTAGTGGCAATTTTTTCAAAAAGAACCTCTGGTCAATACGTGTAATTTTAATTATATATAATTATCTACTAGCGAAACCGGCAGACGTTCTGCCCAAACGATAGCTTGCCTGCCTTGGGAATATCAAATTCAGCGACTCCGAAAACTATAAATTCGACACTTACATAGTCGTTTTTAGAAGATTTTATATTCCATCCCTTTTCCACCCCTTTCGTAGAGGTGCTTACAACATTGGAGATATCACAATCAAACTTAGCGACCTTAAAAACTACGACTTCGACACTAATATCGGCGTTTTCAATATTTTTTATATTTTATCCCCTACCCACCCCTTTCGTATGGGTGCTAACAAAATACATAACTGGGAATGTCACTATCAAACTTAGAGTTCCCGAAGACTATGAATTCGACACTAATATCAGCCACTAAAACCACCCCTGGTATGTATAAAACAACTTTAATCCCAATTGGTATAAAACAACTTCTGAAAATTTCATCCCCATCGGTCCAGCCATTTTGGAGATTTTGAACTGTAAATAAATGAGTAAATAATTTGCTGTCCATGTTTTTTTATTTTAACAAACTCAAAACAACAGTCTATTGTTTCTTTCTCGCCCAATTTGTGTCCTTTTTTTGCACACTCTACACACTTTTATCAATTAAACAAAAATGTATATTCAAAGTGAGTAGAGGGGGATCGGAACTGTAACGTTGTTAGTCCTATGACTTGATAAACCGGTGGGAAGTTGGCGATTATCATCATCGATTTATATTTCTACGTTCTACTCGGTTAAACAAACCCGATCCTGTGTTAAAAAAATTTCACATAATAAAATTAACATTCTAATTTTGTTTACTATAGTATTATCCATGAATCGAGCAGCCGACAATAAAAAAAACAAACGAGGAAAACCTCGAAGTATATTGCTGAAGGCATAGCGTTTGTACCAGTTTAAATAATAATTTTAAATAAAAGTCACCTTGCAGAACGGAAAGTTTAGAATGGACCGAGCCGTATAAAATCTGGAGTGTATAGTAAACGACCGCACGGATACATCGACGAGTTATTTCGAATAAAAATGTGATATTTTTAAAAAAAACTGCGTTCCTGATTTAATAAATTCAGTAATTTAGTAGACCGTTTAAAGGTCAAAGATAAGTAGACTAAATTGTAACAAAACTTGATCCCTCCATCAAAATACTACATGCTGCATGAGGATATGCGTCGTCTTATTGGAAAAGGGGTTGAACAAACCCTCATAGGTATGACAGTGCACGACACAACACGATTCCATTTAACTTTCAAATTTAATCTGCTTTTGCACCACGAGCTTTTGCACGAGCAGCACGATGTAAAGAAGAAGACATAAAAATAGGGAAAAATCGAGACCAAAGAGTCAGTTACTCTCATGCAAAGGATCCCCGAAGAAATTTATGAATCCTGGTGAAACTAATCAGGAGAATCGGATATTTTTATCGAATTATTTTATTGTCGTCGGTCTTTGACAAGCGTGCAAAGTTTAATTTAAATCTGATCGCTTAAAGTAGGAGTGAGGTTACAAACAAACATACAGGTGAAACTAATATAAGCGTGTTAAAAAGGAGCAAAATGACAACTACTCACGGCGTGTCGAACACCAAAAAGCTGACACTATCCGATGGACCGAGATATAATTACGACGTCTGTGTTCTGATATTCAACCGTGCGGCATACCAACAATGCGCCCACTTATAAACTAATGATTTAATAAATTGAACACAATTTGCTACGAAATATTGTTTTAAACTAAAGGAAAAGCAAATTTAAAAAGATAAACCAAAATTTTTGTTTGTCTATACTATTAAATTGCTTATTGGAGTCTAAGTACAGCAATTTTAATGCAATCCATTAATTTTTTCTGGGTGTTTGGATTTGTTTGATAATCTGTATATTCCAAAGAGTATCTGACAAAATTTTTTACAGGCAAAACCTAATCACGCTTAATAATATACATCAAAGAGGATTGTACAAGACGAAAAATTCCTTAGCGACCTTGGAGTGTTTATTCTACTTGAGGTGCAAGCTGCAAAAGTGCATTTCTAGCATTAAAGTCATAATTATAATTGTAACGTGCACTTACTCTGGTGGGCGGATTAGTTAGTATACACTTCTTTCTGTAAACGAAAAAGGTCGTCTTACTTCAGAATGACCTTCTAATGGAAGCTAATATAATAAACTAACATGTGCAATGTTTTGGTAATGAAATATTAACAAAACATTTTCCTTACTCGGACGTTTTCCATTTCACTAGCTTTTTCAAAATTTTCCGATAATTCATCGACATCTATTATCGATGCATTTTTTGCTTGAATGAAAGTGCTAATTTTGTTATACAAGCTTTTAAAACCACAGCGTGGGGGAATCCTACATGCGTCGGTCTTTATACGGAAAATAGCTTAAAATTTCAAATTCCTTTCTTTTTTTTTACCTCGGATGCTGGCCGAAAGCTATACCTCAGCCTCTTGGGCTTTTTGTGTCTTTCGGTTTGTTGTCACACCACCCATTCCGTAACTTTAGTCCACTGTACCAATCTGTACAGATTCTTCACCGGTTGGCCATTTCTGTCCCTTTACCACATTGTCTGCACTGAAATTCTCCGTTGAATAGTCCCATTTTTTGTAAGTGTCCTTTCATTGACCAGTAAAAAGACCCGTTATAATTCTTACCTGATTCCTACTCATCTTCAGTAGTTCTTCAGTTTTGTGTTTTGTCGGTTCTTTGATAAATGTTTTCCCGTGGTGCATGAGCGAAGCTACTTTCCACCGCTCTCTTTGTTTTCGTTAGACCCAGTCCCGTATGAATCCTCGGATCTTAGATTTGGTAATCCCGAGTGCGGGTTCTGGGCCAATGAATGAAGCTGATGAGCCCTTTCTTGTTAGTTCATCAGCTTTTTCATTGCTCTCGATCCCACAGTGTCCTGAAACCCACATCAAAGTTATTCCCGGCAGTCCCATACCAGCTGTGATGTAACTTTCGGGTTCATCAAAGCCTTTAGTGACGCCTGGCTGTCTGTAAATATTTTAATCCGTGCGTTGCGCACTTCTCTCAAGTTGTTTTGTCTTGCGCATTGCAGGATAGCATACATTTCCGCCTGAATTACAGAAGTGTTTGTTCCTAGTGGGAGTTTCTCCCCTCACTGTATATTCCAGCACCAGTTCCTTCCTTGGTCTGTAAACAATATCCTCTCTCCAGGTTTGCCCTTGGTGTGGTCATCTGTCCATTTCTTTCGATCTTGTATATTCACCTCGAAGTTAGTGTTGAAAAAGTACATAGAAGATATGTGGTCCGCTGGTTTCATTTTGAGAAAGTTCCCTCTTACTATACATGTCTCTTATCTTGTTATGATCCGATCTATTGCTCGTGTTTTGTTGTCTTAGAAGTCCCATTCTTACTTCCCCCATGATTGTTATGTCGATCGGGGGGAGGACGAGCAGTGCTTCCATGGCTACTGTTGGTGTTTGTACCTTGCCACGGCTATTTTTTGGGTTATTTCTGGCCACCAAACCAAGGATATGGTAAAAGCTATAATGGTTGATTTGGAGACACTAATGTTCAAACCCTCTTTATCTATCCATTTGCTAGCTTGATTTAGGGCCATTTGAATTTTTTCCTTAACAGTGGTGTTGAATTTCCCATGAACCATGACTATGTCGTCTACGAATCCAATTGTTTTAAGTCCACTACTCTCTAGTATGATTAACATGTCTTTCACTACCAGGTTCCATAGCAGTGGGGACAAAACACCCCATTGCGGACAATCCCTGATGACCTTGGCCGCCAGTGTTTCTCCTACTGGGGAGGAGTATATTATTCTTTTCCTCAGCATGAAAGAATCTATCCACCTGCAGCATTTTTCTTATTAACTATTGAGTTTAGGTATAGGTGTGGGTTAAAAAATAATGTAAATGATATATTACATCGTTAAATACAGGGTTAGTATAAATCGGGGGATGTAATTCCCTTTTTAGTACACAGAACGAATTATACTCTACTTTGATAATTAATGGACTGGAATTAATCATAAATCGCTAATTTTTTATATTTGGAGGAATAACAAACACTGAATTATTTAAACGTCGTGGAAAAGAAAAGATTGACTTCTTTGATCGGAGAAATGAATTGAACGACCGCAACTTGGTCGTTGGTTAAAATTACTACGAATTAATAGAAAAAGCGATCGTTTGACCGCCTTAAAATAGATTGGAATTTTACGACATTTTTGGTCAGCGTTGGGAGTTGATAGTATACTGAAAACCGGCCGCTTTGCGCGGTCAGAGGAACGAAAATTCTCCGCATTAGGCGTTTAAAACAAAACCTGGAGCGCTCAAGGACGGCTCACGAATGATTTAAATGGAACTAAGGAAAAGTTATTAGTGTTGAAAATCGACTGATTCCAACAGGGTGTATCATTGAAGTTAAGAATATCAAATTTAATTAAAGTAATTTAACACTCTGTTTAACGTATGCGAATATTAAACTTATCCGATAGCTTAACGTCTTGGGTACATAAGGCCAGATGTATGTAGATGTGTTACCCATATCCATGGTATACTCTTGAGTTTTTGTTCAGGCTTACAAATTAATAAGAAATAGGTATAGGAAACACTACAGAACACTTTATATTATCTGAAGAATAAAAAAAATCTAAAATATAAGATGTTTATTTAAAAAAACGTAAATTTAATGTAATTGGGTGACCTTGTATAATCCAAAATATTTTTAGTTTGTAATGTTAACCACTCGGTAGATATATCATATCAAGAAAGGAACTTGAAATGATAAGGCAAAGACCGACGCGTATAGGATACCCCACCCTGTATATGCTCATAATACAGACGTGACATTAATTTGCACAACTGTCTGTGCATAGAGGAGTGTTGGTCCCTACACTTATGTACGGTAGTGAATGTTTTTATTTGGTAGAAGAAGCATGGAAGTAAGATCAATACTGCGGAGATGAGTAGTCTGAGAAGTATAGTGTGATGAGGGAACGCTGTGGTGTGAAAAAAGATCTGGTAACAAAGATAGATAAAGGAATGTTTGGATGGTTCGGTCACATAGAGAGAATGGATGAATGAAGATTGACGTAAGGGCCAAAGCAAGTGGAAATAAATGGTCTATGTCTATCACTACAGGCAATAGGCGTGACTATATGTAACTCACTGAGGGACTGAGTTTTGCAGCAGAGTTATCGGCATGAATGATTCTCTTGTTTACGGTTATTTTTAATTTATATTTTAAGTACAATGCAATATTTTAAAATAGTTATTTTTACCGAATTCGTTTTTCAGAATTACTTTTTTGGTTGAGTTTTTTAGATTATTTTTTGACGTTTCTAGATACCAATAGAAATTTTCAATTTCAGTACCTACTTAGATTATTTCAGCGATAATTATTCATGTACATTGTTTTTATTGAATGACAACCACATGACAACGTATTTTCTTGATCTGACGCCTGCAATTGGATAATGAATAATTCTAATTTAAATAACTCACTCAGTTTATATTGAGTCGAGTGATATAAATTTGTTGAAATACAAATATAAAATCTTAAAAGTGATTTTTATTGTAACGTCGAAAAATAATCTATCGAATACCACACGAGAGTTCGATAAATTAGATAATAATTCTCCAGGCCTTTTTCCAAACTTGTTGCCATTTAACAATAGCTACTTGAGCCCTTTGGGCTCTCGTGTCTATCGCCTGGCAACAAGTTTTCTAAAATATGTCAAATTATTTTCAATTTACTCTCACTCTCTTGTAATATTACTACAGAATATTTAACTAAGTTCAACTTTTTGGAATGTTTTTTTATTTATTTGTTTGTGATAAAATTTCTATTTCTGTGATTTTTTTTGAAATTCTAACATGTTCATCCCACACTAACAGCCTTCCCGTGGTCTTTGCTAGGCAGTAACGATATAAAATATTAATATTTAAAAAGGTAAGGGTTGAGACATAATAAATGCTTCTTCTACTATTCTCTCAAATCGTTCCATACTCATTTTTTTTCCAAGAAAGTTTTATTTCGTGTACTGAATTAATGTAAACCAATAGTTCTTGAATTGTTGAATAAAACGATAATTTGTGAAATGTAGTATATTCGGTATCATTTTTGTTGTTGATGGCAAAAAGAGCTACCCCTAATGATCTCAAAAATATCCATTTATATTTTCTTTAATTCCAATACAATTTCTGATCAATAAATATTCGGTACCCGTTACAAAAAATTTACGATACGCCATTGGTAACCAATTCTGTTGAAATCGGCACTCAGAGAGATAAAGTGGAGGGAGACATTTCGCATAACCCTTTTATCAGTAATTTATCACTTCTGTTAAAAAAATACTGAAGAAGAACTTTTTACACGGCAGTGAAATAATACATAAATTATAAATTCTACAGAAAAATAAGAGAAGTAATTGTGGGATAATAAAACGCAAAATAAAACGCACAATTTTAAAATTATACTCAATCATTTTTATGAAAAAAAAGCATTTAATATTTGTAATAACAACCCTTACATTTTTTTCCTCCCGCGATAGCTTCAGACATCAGATAGTAGGAACATTAACAGCATTTTGCAGTTTTCTTCAACCAAAAAACAACAATAATCATGTTATTAAAATTAACAAATTAACAACTGTGGGCTGCACGTTTTTTACAAGCCAATGGAAATAATTTTTAACCGTCAACATGTACATTTTAAATGTAATATAAAGTAATAATTATTTATACGTTAAATTTGACGGTAACATATTTACTTGTTCAAAACCCATTAATCAATTCGCTAGCAAAAATAATGCTATTTATGTAATTATAGTAGAAAATAAGTTTACCAAACTCGATGATAACAAATTAAAACAAAAATTATAAATTTCACAAACACAATAAAATAACTAGACTATATATAGGGCGACCCAGCAGTAACAAAATTCTACAGTAAACATTTTTTTAAATTTTTTAACTTTAAAGCCTTATAATTTAATTACAAAAACACATGATTTGGTGAGTCTTGGAGTCGTCTTGCGGAGACATTTATAAATAACTGAATAAACAATATTGCCTGTACCGGTAAGCGATGAATAATTTTCCTCATGTGTCAACAAATACAATATATAAGTAAAACTAAAAACATTTCGTGATTTATGCAATCGGGGCAGCATCCCAGCATCCAAGATTCAAAGACGAAAACAAAGGTGAAAAGCTGCAGTCTTTAAGAAACCTTTCGTTCATGCTTTAAATTATTTATTTTTTATTTTACTCACTCAAAACTACAGTCCACTACTACAAATACTTAGTAGAATAAATAAAACAATACAGACAGACAACATAATTCTTGAACATCAGTTCGGATTGCGGCAGAAATACTCTACAATACAACAATGTCATAGTATTGTAAATGAGATAAAAAGGAGTCTAAAATGTCTAAATGACGATGTGTTTCTTGACGTTAAATAAACTTTTGATAAGGGACATAAGGGACTTTTACACAAATTAAAAATAACACATGATAAAATTCTTAGAATCAAGACACGTATATCCCTTCGAGTCCGATATGCGAAGTGCTTTGTCTGGTAGGTACTTCTGTATGGAGTGAGTCGTGGACTATGAAGGCAAACATAATCAATAAAGTGGAGACCTTCGAGATGTGGATTTACCGACACCTACTGAGAGTGCCTTGAACCGACAGTGTAACAAATGAAAAAATATTGGGAAGAATTCATAAAAACAGAGAATTGTTTACGAGTATTAAACGAAGAAAAACGGCTTACCTCGGTCACATCTTCAGACACGACAGATACCAGTTGCTACAACTATGGACAAGACCCCTCAGACAGTGGACCGGACTAAGGACGATAGAAGAGCTTGTCAGCGTGGCAAGAGACAGAAATCAATTCCAACATGTAGTTGCCAACATCCATTAAGTGGATAGGCAGCTTGATTAATTGAAAAATAACTAAGCCCAGTGAAATATGCGTACTCCTAAAATCCTACATCAATGAACGTTTCTTACAAGTCAAAGTCAACACTTCACTATCCGCATATCACTCTATAAATTTTGGAGTGCCACAAGGCAGTGTACAAGACCCTTTCTTTACCTTCTATTCACTGCAGACATACCCCAGTTAGAGAGTACATCGCAAGTAACATTTATCACCAGAAGAAACAACTGGGTTTATATAAGCAACGCTCCACCTGGGACTTCACTTAGACCAGAAACTTAGCTGGAAAAACCATATAAAAACATCTAAATCTAACAGTGAAGCAAATGCACTGGTTATTAAGAAGAAAATCACAATAATTTTTGCTAGAAAATAAGCTACTCATCTACAAAACCAAGTAATACAAAAATACTATAAACGTTACAATCCAAGATGACTCGTTTGCTAGCCAACGCGCCATGGTACGTGTTAAATAAAACTCTCCATAATGATCTTAGGATCCCTTTTATCAAGGACGTGATCCGTACCTACGTTAACAAGGCAAAAAATCGACACACAACAACCAGATAGTAAACCAGCTATATCTGACCCCATTAGAAAAACCGAAGACTTAAAAGAACCTGGCCTGAAGATCTAACCAATTAAACACACTGGAAAACCTGAATGGTACCCAACACAAGATAAGGACTGTCAAAACATTTAATTATTAACCCTTAGGGATTAGAGTTGATTGGAAATTTACTGTATTAAATAAAACAAATTTCAGTCTACTGTCTAGCCCAATCATTAGTACTTAATTCCTATATTTTTTTAACGTGCTGTCCTTACATCTTTACATGTTTTCCTTTAAATGTATTTATTTTATTTCTTTTATCTTTCATCCCTAGATCTATACCTATAAAATATCGTTTTTTAAAAACAAATACGATTGTGACACGACCATTTTTGGAAAATATTTCGTAATATTGTTGGAACAATAAAAAATTTCTAAAATTTAATATACTGCATACAGAGTCCGACAACGCCTTCGACCAAGTAGTGTGAATTCTATTATAGCTTATTTCAACAATATACGACGATTAGTCACTAAAACATCGACTTAACGGGAGCACTGTGTTGAGAGGTACATTAGTAAATCCCCCTAAGATTTAAACCCGAAAAATTTTTGTTTATTATTATGCTTTTTTGAGGTTTTATTTTTTGCTTTATTGTGAACAGAAATCGTTGATGTAGCTCTAGATGAGTTTTTTGCTTAGAAATAAGCACATATTTAATCATGTAGTACTTACGGTATTATCAAGCATAAACAAATATAGAGCATTTTTGTTTCCATCTTTCACACTTTTTAAAACTAAGATTAATTTTGTTTCACCAATACCCATCGCATTACACACACGCTTACGTATAGATAAAACTGGTAGAAACGGACCTCCATTGTTCTTTTCCGCAGTAAAATAAGCGTTTACATTCAATATTAATGCATCTACATCTAAAACACGTCGCGGTATTTTCGCGGTCTATTAGGTATACATACACTACTTGAAATTACAATCGGTACTATACGATTAAAATGTAGGTACCCACTACAATGATAACCCAGGATAACTAATTACCTTTCTAGAAATCTAACAAAAAAGAATCAAGCCAAATTAAAGCTTAATAGCTTAGTTAATTGGTAAAATTTGTTTGGATTACTTACCTACCTCTCTTACTATGTACAGTAAATAAAGTGATTAAGAACAAATTTGGTGGCAAAATTAACCGTGCTAACAAATAAAAATATTGACTCTTAATTTCCAAACATATAAAATAAAATTCGTTACCAATGAAATTTGTTTAAAAATATTTGGGGGTATTTACTTTCGTACTTCTTAAATGTACAGTTGAATACTGGTTATCGAGTTTCTTACGATAATCCGTTACCACCGAATATTCGTGAAATATGCTATACAAGGCGTAAACAGTACTCAAAAGCTTGTAAAAAGTTATTTAAATTTTAAGGAATGCGGATAAAATATTCTCTCAGCTCCTCTGCCCTTTTAATCGTCTTTAAGCCATCTGAAAACAATATTATCTCGTGTTCAGACCTGCCGCCATCCATTCTTTTTCCTCGAGGTACCACTTGGAATATGAATCAATAAAGAAAGATTTTCGGCTAAACCAATGTGGTTGATTAGGCGAAATGCCTCACTCTGGGAAGGAATGTATCAGTTACATAGATGAATCATCCTAAATGATTTGTGAAGACTTAGCCATCATTGCTTTTGTGGACAGATCGGCAAACCTGAGAACTACTGTATGGTTCTAGACATTTTCGACAGACCAACACGGACTGTTATTTTTGAGACGGTATTATTGATTTAAAGGATTTAAATCTGAATTTTGTAGCACTGTCTACGGTAAATGTTAATTGGAAGATTATCTGCGAGAAAAAGGAGGTCGTTGATATAAGGAAGGAAGAGCGTGGGTGCCAACACGAAGCCAAATTAAATTTAGATTAGACGCAACAGTCACTATTCTAACATTTTTGTTGAAGATGCAATTAAATTTTTAATTTGTACAGGACGGTCGAAGTTAATTGAAAAATCTAAAAGTGGTAGTTTAAAATTTTGTATTGTCGGATTGGTAATTTTGCTTTTTCTATCGAAACTCCCGTATATTTTCAAAACGATCGCTTTTAAATCTAAAATTAGGGGGAGAGTGGTGCAGTGCAACACAGCATCTATAGCCCCCTCCCGCATTGTGCCCATTGTACGTCCTCTCTATAAGGGGATCTCTTTTAGGAATTCAACCAGCTATTGTTTTAAAACGGTTGGTAATATTGCCTTGGAGGAGAATCGGTTTTCATTTACGATTCTAAATTTATAAAAGCAAACCAAGTTTAAAAAAAAAATAATACTTACAGCTTATACTCGTTGTCCAAGTCATCGTTGTACTCTGCAAAAAAAAAGGAAAACTATTAAGAATAATATTAAAATACTTCTAAATTCAATTCGATTTTCTTTTTATGGCTTTACGAACCATTCGATTATGTCAAACGACGTCTAGAAATGTAATTTATCAAATCTAAAAAAGCCTCTTGATGACATTGTCAAGCGACTTATAGCAAAAAACGATGTTACTGTCCAAAACTCTAAAGCTATCTTTTGCTTCCTCTACTTTCATCAGTGCTCTCATACACGCTCGTCGGTTGTTGGTACTCTTGACCTGGCCTTTCTTCAAAACAATGTTGATCTGATCTAGATATGTTCGGCGAGGTCGACCTCTACCGACTTCCGTCCATTCACACTCGCCTTATAAACTTGTTTCGTCAATCTTCCTTCATCCATCCTTTCTACGTGTCCAAACCATCAAAGCATTCCTTTATCTACCTTTGTAGCCACAACTTTATTTTAAATTTATTGAAAGTTTTATTTGATACTGAAATATTTCTCTCTTCAAGATACACTATGCACTTGTACCACTAATGAATAGCATTTTTACGTATATTTACCCTTCTTAACTGGATCAATTGAAAGAATACAAACACCGAAATTATTCGAATATCGTGGAAAAATAGGAAAGATAGTTTCTTAATCGGTGAATGAATGTCAGGAAAAATCGATCGTTTCGATCAGAGAATGAATGGGAATTTAACGACCTTAACTATGGTCGGCGTCTTGAAGAATACTGTCGCTCTGGCGATTGCCACACTCGACCCGAGCGAGTTGAAAAAGGGGAGCGAAAAGGGTTCTCAGAATTCGCTTGGAGGCCTAAGATTTACAGACGTTGGCGCTCAGGGGAGGCTCAAGACTAAAATTAATAGTGTTGGAATCGAAATTCCAACAATGTACTTAGAACACATTATTCAGAAACGAAAACTTATACCAACCCTCGTATTTCAAATCGGACGACAATCCATTATTTTAGCAAGTCTTTCTCGCGTTAGTCGTTTATTTCATAAAATTCAAATAGCATGATTGCCTTGAATCGCTGTTATTATTCCCAGACTGAGCGGTAAATAAATTTGACATTAAATTCGTGTTTGCCATTTTCGACAATGGAACCCCAATAATAGGGAATTGTTATTTCGGTAAAATTAATCGGCCTCTTCTTTAATGTCGGTAAAACCCTAGTAAAAAGGAACCAAAGTATGTTTACAGTGAGTACCTACTGTATAAATAAAGATTTTATAAATTTTTATAATTTTGATTGCAAGACCATAAAAAAATAAGCGTAAACCATCAAAAAGACAGACGTACTTTTAGTTAAGAACGCATAAAGATGAAAATGTTGATGGAAAATCCCATAATTTTTCATGAGTAAATATATTTCAAGGTCGATGAAACACGATAATATTTACAAGATACACACATAAAATTATTGTGAACATTCAAATAGTTAAATAGTTAAAAATAATAGTGAATTAAAAGCTAATGCAGCCAAATCAAAGTAAAACTTTTTAAAATATCTAATACTTGGGTATCTCTAAAAACCTAGTAAAGCTCAACAGGACTACTCCTAACCGGGCACTGTTTAACCAGAAAATACCTGCACAGTATGAAAATATTTAATAAGAACCCTATGAGCGGGAACAGTGGGGAGTACGAAGAAACAGCAAGCCACATTATTTTCGATTGTAAAGCACTCGCTACGCCAAGGTACCACTTCTTTGGGACGGTAGTTCTGGAAAGAGTACCCTTGGCCAGCACAAATATCTGATCCGCGGGCTGCTGGCCTTCGCCAAGCATTTTTCCCTGTAAGCAGTTCATCCTCCAGTGCAGGAACACAAAAGGCCTTTAGGCAGCAGTGTTGAGGGGGGCAACCCAGACCGGTATGAAGTGAGGAATGAATAAATGGGAAACTCAATCTTGTGGTTTGCTCCCACAGCAGTCAGAAACAGTCCGCGATAGTCCGGATTGTGCGCAGTATATTGATACGATTTTTTCTAGTACTATCTTGGATTAGGCGATTAAAACTCTCGATCCAATAACAAAAACAATGTTTATTTTAATACAATAACTTCTATTTTCATTATCCACTTAGATATTCACTTAGCTATACAACTTTTACAACTCTTTAAAACTATTTACATTTAATAATTCGTAAACACATAAGCTAATACTGTTTTTCGTTATGATCGTTTCCCCTTTTATATTTCCGATATCACAGTTCCAGATCATTCTACCTGTTTCTCCATTATTCGACGCAGATTCGAAAGGTTGCGCGACTTTCCTAGGCCCCGTCGGCGGCTACAAAGGGAAGCGGTCGAATACGGACCCCCGACGCTGGATGGATTTCTCGGTTGCTGACAGGACCTGATTTGTAACAATATTTAAAAGCGTTCCAACAAGTGTTAAGTACTAGCTGTTTGTAATGATGTAGTATGCTGTTATCACACATTTTGTTGATATTTTGGTAACGGTTTGTGGATTTTTAAACAGTCAATTGTCAGACGGTTATGCACTGTGATAGAAACGTGATAAGAGTCAACATTAGTTCATAACCTGTTTATTTTGTATTGTGCTATGATTTAGTTTGGTTATTTTATTTAAAAATTATTCTGAATTTACTGATTGGTGTTTTCTGACTTTGGAACACAATAAATTCGTCTAGTCCTTAAAAAAAATAATGAATTCAGAATGAATAAGATATTGTTATTCGTTTTTTATGTTATCGCAACAATTTGAATAGTTAACGTTTTAACTTCGCCATAATTATCCATTTTTAACAATTAATTTTAAACAATAATAGGTATAATTTACGTGTTATGTTTGATTTGATGTTCTTCTTTGAGCATGATTAACATTTAAAGTTCATGAACAGTTGAATGGTTAAGTAATTTGTCTTCAGGATACATCCCACAAACACATGAAGAAGATAAAACAGGGTGATAGCTCACAAGTAGTTTGCTGTTCCTACATTTGATTAAAAATCGGTCATTAACAGATATGCGCATTAACGTTGATT
Organism: Agelastica alni; assembly: GCA_950111635.1. Taxonomy (NCBI): domain Eukaryota; kingdom Metazoa; phylum Arthropoda; class Insecta; order Coleoptera; family Chrysomelidae; genus Agelastica; species Agelastica alni. The sequence continues at coordinate 18,172,580 of OX467712.1, forward strand.
TGGAAACTATAAGTAACTTACTGCAGATTTACTGCGGTATATTAGAGGTTCACATCCGCGGATGCGGATTTCAAATTTTTTTTAACCTATTTTAATTTTAAGTACATAAATAAATAAAAATCGATTTAATTTTAATATGTTTATTTATTCATATTTTAAGAACAAAACTATAACAGTTTTTAGTCTTACTTATTAGCATTTTGATTAAATAATTAAATATTAAATTTTTTGAATTATGTTTAATAAATAGTAATATCACAGCCTTCTTAGCCTTCAACCTGTTTCTAATATAAGTTAGTTATATATTAACCAAGCTTCACTAAAAAGTTGTACGTTGCGAGGTGATAAATATATGCGAACAAATCTGGAGAGTTTTCAGTTCTTCATGATTAACTTTCCGCCACTTAAATGAATTTTCATTTAAATCTAGTTTTTTTTAATGCGACAAATAACTAATTTCTTTCGAAGAAGAGAAGAGCTCATGTTAGGTTCTCCTCCAGCTTCATCTTCACTAACATCATGGCATCATACATGCATACATATAGTCACGCCTTTTTCCCGTAGGGGTAGGCAGAGAAACCACTTCCTTTCACTTGCTACGGTTCTTACACACATCTTTTGCTTGCTCTACTTTCATCAGTGTTCTTATACATGTTCGTCGATTCTTCAAATCAATGTTAATCTGATCGAGATATTTTCGCCGAGGTCGAGTCTACCGACTTGTCCATTCACACTCGCATTATAAATTTGTTTCGTCAATCTTCCTTCATCCATCCTTTCTACGTGTCCAAGCCATCTAAGCATTCCTTTATCTATCTATGTAACCACATCTTCTTTTACAACACAGCGTTCTCTTATCTCACTATTCTTTACTTTATCCAACCGAGTCACTCCGGTTATACTTCTCAGACAACTTATCTCCGCAGCATTTATCCTATTTTCATGCTTCTTTTGCCAAACCCAACATTCACTACCATACATAAGTGTAGGAATCAACACACCTCTATGCACAGCCAGGCGTGCCTTTTTTGATACTGTCTGGATGTTCATAAAGCTATGCAGTGCCCCATTCATTTGTTTTCCTGCCAACACCGTTCGCTCGATGTCACCATCATACATTCCATCTCTCGTAAAGTTTGAACGCAGGTACACAAATTCATTTACTTGTTCCACTATTTCAATCAAATACGCGATAATCCGAATGTTGTGGATATATGTTGCAGATTCGAAATTCTTATTTAATACCATATTATATATCTTTATTTTAAGGGACCACCCTAGTTTACCGTACTGACGGGACAAACATCAAATGTTTGACAGGTAGGAACAGTTTGTATGGCAAAATTAAATTGTCCTTTTTAGTATTTTCCTCGCAATTTTTATGTTTTTAATAGTTATTCTGCTATTTGGGACAAATACAATAAATTAAAAACGATGAAAATCGTTCCTACCGTTTTCGGGTTGTAAGTGTTCGAACAAACCCGACTTTGTTTTATATAGATAGATAAAATCCGGTAAAATTGTCACAAATGGATAAAGATTAACTTCTTTATGCTGCTATTGCCTTATGTTGTAAATAAGCTAAGTCCTTTCATTCGCAATGTTTCGTGTCCTTCTTGCATTACGGCTTTGTCGGAAAAGATTCGATCGTCTTGGTCGCGGCACTGTTAATGATGATTCGAAGAGAATACAAATTACTGATTATTGATTTCTGACAAAATTTATAATTATCAAATTTTCAACAATACTTAACCGTAGACAAAATTACGTTTAGCTGTCATTTGCGTTTTGTTATTCCATGTCAGATGCGTTTTTGTTATACCACGTTTTATGGTGACTTGTATTCTCTTTGACATTTATGTCACGTCACACGGGAACGCGCTCGAACGGGATAAAAAGTATTCTATATTCGTCTCCTGGTTCTAAGCTACCTCCCCATCAATTTTCAGCCAAATGGGTTCAGCCGTTCTTGAGTTATAAATAGTGTAACTAACTCGACTTTCTTTTATATATATATATATATATATATATATATATATATATAATCCAGGATATCTACAGCTGTCGCTGCCTTCCTGTTTTCAGCCCTTGTCTCCAGTTGTCCTTGTCCTGCCAGTCTCCGTCCTGCAGGTTTCTTAATTCCATCGCCTCATCCACTTCGTCTCTCCATGATCGCCTTGGTCGACCTCTCTTTCGTCTGCCTAATGGACTCCACTCAGTTACCCGGTGTATCCAGCGATCCTCCGGAGTTCTTCTAACATGTCCGTACCACGTTAGTTTCTTTTCCTCTATGTGTTCTAGTATTTTTTTTTTTACCTCCATTCTTCTCCTGATCTCCTCATTTCTTATTCGATCTAATCTGTTCACTCCACAACTCCTTCTCCAAAAGTCCATTTCTGTGGCTACAATCTTCCCTTTGTTTTTTTTGTTGATCACCCACATTTCAGCTCCATAAGTCATTATGCTGCGAACTATTGAATTAAATATTCTCGTTTTATTAGTCTTGGTTATGTGGCGATCCCATAATATTGGGTTTAATTGATTAATACATGCCCTAGTTTGACCTAGTCTATTTTTTATTTCTTCCTCTGTTGTTTCACTTTTTGATACTATAAACCCTAGGTACTTAAATTTGTCTGTTCCTGAGATCTGTCGGTTATCATCTATTTCTAGGTGATATATCCTGTCTTGTGCCGTTGACATATATTGGGTCTTTTCGAGGTTGATTTCCACTCCATTTTTCCCATATTCCTCCTCTAGTTTCCGCATCATAAAACCTAAATCCTCCTCATCTTGAGCTATGATTACTTGATCATCGGCAAAGCTTAAAGTATACAGATGATCATTTCTAATTGGTATTCCCATTCCTGCACATTTTCTCTTCCATGGTCTTAGTGTCTGTTGTAGAAATATTTTGAATAGTGTGGGTGATGTTGAGCATCCTTGGAGGAGACCCTTAGTTATATATATATATATATATATATATATATATATATATATATATATATATATATATAGATTCGTTGCCTATAGTACGCGCCTATCTGGGGAACCAAGTGAATAACTAGTTGCCTATAGCACGCGTCTATCGGCTATAATAATGAAGTCTTTAAATCAAGGAATGGTTTGGAGAAACATTCTACAGTTGAAAATAACTGAATTTTTAACAGAAATGATTATTTCGTAACGAAAATTTCAAGTCCAAACTGACCAATTCATATTGGGTACACAAATGGGAAATGTTTATCGTTCGCCTCCTTTACAAAAAATTTATCGTCTACGAGTCGATCCCGACGTTGTTACGCCGCTGAGTATCGCGCTTTTTTAAACCATAATCAAAATGTAGGTTCGAGTGAATGTAAAAGGTTTCTTTACGTCAAGTAACAATCGTGAGTACTTGTAGTCGGCAAGCTTTCTATCTAAGTTTATTCTAACTAGGTAGCCGCCGATTGTAGAAAAAAGTTTCGAAATCGCGGAAGAACTAGAACTTTGTATAATCCCGATCGATCTGCGACTCATTTTGCTTGTTGGAACTTTTCGATTTTGCAGAAAATGAAATTGAAGAGATGGTTTCGGTGAAATTCTCGCCGTTTCGATGTTCGTTATCACGATCGACTTGGTTAACTACCTTGTTACTTTCACAACTTTTTGATCGAGTTAGTAAACTAGTATTAAAATAAATCGCGCGATGGAAAGTTAATAAACTTTAAAATTTTCCCTATAATAATGACGGAAATTTCTCAGGAGAACAGATAGGAATAGAGGGACTTCTTTTTCTTTTTCTTCATTCTTTAATGTTAGCAAATTGCTTGTTTTTCTTCGTATCCTCTGCCGTTCAATTATTAGAGACGTTGTCGCTCCATCTCTTGCGGGGTCTTCCAAAGCTTCGGCGCCCTAATGGCGACTTGTCTCTAGTTATTTTGACCATTCTGTCGTAATTCATCCGATCTATGTGTTCGTTCCACTCTCTTTTTCTTCCCAGTATCCATTCATTTACGTTGTCTATTTTATATGTTAGGTCACATAATGCGGAATGGGAAAAGTTATGAACTCCCACAGCTAGTTCTCCAAGGAAGAGTCCTAGGACTGAGGGGACCTGGCAGAAGGAGAATCTCTTGGCTAAAGAATTTGAGAACGACCGGCCTTTTCAGGGCAGCTATTTCAAAGGTTCAAATTGCCATGATGATCGCATATATCCGTTAACGGATGAGCACTTTAAGAAGAAGATTTTACATGTTCTTCTAATATCCTCGGTTCTCTCACTGTCAAAAAGTGTTTTTCCAGCGATCCTGCGCACTATTTTTATTTCGGTGGTTTCTAATATTCTCTTTGTGTTCGATGTATCTGGTCTAGTTTCCGCTCCATTAATTGAAATTCCTTCAAGGCAATTTTCCAAAGCATTTTCAAATATTTTTTTTGAGTAGGTAAATGTTAAAAAGCGATGGTGAAAGGACGCAACCATGTCGGACGCCCCTTTTGATTCGTACTGCATCCGAAATTTGTTGATCTACCTTGATTTGTGCAGTTTTGGTTCCGGTAGAGATTTGTGATTATCTTGAAGTTTCTATCGTCCAGGCCAACGTCTTTAAGGATTTTCATAAGCTTTTCATGCTGCACCCTATCAAAAGCCTTCTCATAGTCTATGAAGCAGACATAAACAGGAACAGAGAAATCCCTACACCGTTGGATCAACACCTGTACGCTTAACTCTCTCGTAGCGAACCCATTACGAAAACCGAACTGAGATTCGCCCATAATGAGCTCAAATTTTGCATATATTCTCCTACGGATGATCTTCAGGCAAAACTTAAGAAAGTGACTCATCAAGCTGATACGATAATTGCTAAATCTTTTTGCCGAGCTCTTTTTTGGAAGCGTTACAAATGTTGATTAAAGCCAGTCGGAAAGAATGACGCCCGGTTGGTAGACCATATATTGAAAAGCCTCACTATCACGTTTAGTGACTATTCATTCTTTAAGATTTTAATGACTTCCGATTAGATTTCATCTGGACCTGCAGCTTTTCTATTTTTTGCTTGCGAAACTGCATGGCCTTGTTCTTTAGTAATTCTAGTTTAGTTATTGTACTGAGTGTTTAAATTCATCGAACCCAAGAGTAAATATCAGTATTTTTTGAAAGCGCTCTGTTAAACCGGCTATAGCATAGTTCGATAAAACGCCACGATTGAACTGTACAGTCCGGACAGTAGATACAGTTTATCGAAACCTTGTAGAATCTCCATACGCCACAGATGTACTAGAACTTATTTAACTTCAATAGTTATTGTTACAAAACTTGGGTTAATTTATTAAAAATAGTTATTTTAAAATTTACTGCTTTTCTTTTATCACTATTAAATGAAACACTGTTTCAAATTTCAGTTTTATTTATACTTCCGAAGAAGACACAGTGTGTCGAAATGATCGGTAAGTTTTAATATATAATTTTGTGGAAATTTGAAACAGTGCATCATTTAATAGTGATAATATTTATTTCCTTTAAGTAACGGCTACATTAGTACAATACACTTCTTTTATTGTAACACAATTATCCACACACAAAAATACTCTGACAATTACGGCAAAATACTTTCACTGTAAATCGTTTAAGTTCTCATCAAATAAAAACTGTTTCTTCCGAATCCCGTCCAGCGTTAAATAGATACTGTCGCCTCAGCTTCTGGAGATACTAGACGTTTCATTTCTTCGATTTTGTGAAGGAATCGAACACAACTTAATACTTAATACTAATACTACTTTTATTGCAGTCACTATTAAAAATTACATTTTCTAACATCATTTTCAATATTAAATTATTTCATTTTCCGCCCCTAAATATGGATTTAAAAGTTTCATCTTCATTTATATTTTATGGTTGCATTAATGTACCAAAAAAGGGACAGGCTTGGGGAACAAGGTAGTCGAAATAAAATAAGATAAAACTATATAAATATGTATACGCTAGTATCAATTTATTTAACAAAGCGCCACTCTGTTAAAAATACAATTTTTCGGTGCCGTACACGCCAAGCGAACGGAGTATAGTGCCATCCAATCGCCATTCGTAACACCAATACAAATAGAGATAACACATAAACTGACGATACAAACTACGTATGTTAAAACCTAATATATAAAAAAGGTTAATAAAAGTAGATAGCACAATTTTTTTATAATACATAGTATATTAGAGTCGAACTGTTCTAAGCTTCACCTCATTTTATTTCTAATTACTTTTTACGCGCACAACGCAATTTTATGTGTGTGGGACGTTATTAATGTCGTACGATTTATGTTATTAACTTTTGATCTTTATTTCATAAAAAAAAGACGGTTCCACATTAAACTTTGTTTTTAATTTGTTCAACTTTGTTTTTCATTAAATATAATTTCCCAACAAATATGTTGCACCGAAACACCGAAAAACACCGAATATACAATAGTATTGTCAAAAGCATAGTTACACATGGCAGTGAGATATGGCAACTAAAACAAAGGTCAGAAAAAGCTTTAGAAGCAACAGAGATGGACTTCTGGAGGCGTGCGGCAGGAATATCTGAACTGAAACGAATTAGAAATGACAGGATCAGAGAGATTATGGGAATTGGTCATAGCATTACAGAGAATATTAGAATAAAACAACTTAAATGGTATGGAAATGTGCAGAGAATGGACGAAGACCGTTTGCCAAAGAAAGTCATCAACTGGAAACCCTAAGGAAGAAGAAAGAGAGAAAGACCTAGGAAGAGTTGGAGAGAGGGAATAGACATAGAAATGAGAGAAAGAGGTTTGGGAGAGGATCTCTGGGAGGACAGGAATCCATGGAGACTGGGAATCGGAGGAAGACGTCGAAGAACGTTCTAAAACCGATGTATATATATATATATATATATATATATATATATATATATATATATATATATATATACAAATATGTTAATAAAAGTCCTACATTTTGTCACTCATCAGATTCTCTACTTGATTCTAGCAGAATTTGTGGTGGAGGTTTTTTTATATTTTTTTTAGCCTTTTTTAAAAATTAAAGGTTTAGGACAAGTATAATTTGTTTTTCCTACCGGTTCTTATACAATGTGGCACAATCAGTGGCGTAGCTTGCGGCGAAGCCCAATTGAAGATTTTTCACAAATAGTTCAGGCAACGAAGCGAAAATGAAAATAATAAATACGAAAGATTTGAAATTTGGTGATAATGTTTATTATGGCTTACTATTGAACGTGTTAAAAGTCCTGAATAATTGAAGGTACGGAATCTCCACCATCTTGGAAAAAAGGTGCATTTTTATTTTTTTTTGTCGTATAAATTCTTAATTATCGTGTTTATTGGAAAAATTATTTTTATAAAAGTTTGAGAGCATTAAATTGCCTTCAAAAAAGTTCTTATTAATTTTTTCGTACAAATGGACGATGAACGTGAAGCAGGTGGATGAATTGCTCCAAAAACTTTTCTCCGCACATACACTTACACAGGGAAAATCCTAATAATATGTGCCATGTAAATAGTGATAGTTTTCAGCCAAGCATAAAACCGTTGTAGCCTATTGAGGCTAGAAGTCGTATGTTTTTGTATATATGTATATAACCCGTGGCTCAGGTATGCGAGCATGACCACAATATAATAATAAAACAGCTGCTGGTTAGGACCCAACACAACCGACCCCTTCTTAGCGACCTTGAAAGGTTCGAACCCATCTTTCGGAGCTATATTATTATTATATCGTGGTCATGCTCGCATACCTGAGCCACGGGTTATATACATATATACAAAAACATACGACTTCTAGCCTCAATAGGCTACAACGGTTTTATGCTTGGCTGAAAACTATCAATATTTACATGGCACATATTATTAGGATTTTCCCTGTGTAAATGTATGTGCGGAGAAAGGTTTTTGGAGCAATTCATCTACCTGCTTCACGTTCATCATCCATTTGTACGAGAGAATATTAGTTTTACGAAAAAATATATAAAAACTTTTTTAAAGGAAATTTAATGCTCTCCAACTTTTGTAAAAATGATTTTTCCAATAAACACGATAATTAAGGAGTCATACAATAAAATCCATAAAAATGCACCTTTCTTCCAAGATGGCGGCCATTCCGCACCTTCAATTGTTCAGGACTTTTAACACGTTCAATAGTAAGCCATAATAAACATTATTACCAAATTTCAAAACTTTCGTATTTATTATTTTTATTTCATTAAATTTGGCCTTCGTTGCCTGCGCTAAAAAGAAACATAACCGCTCGCACTTAATAAAATAAAACATATATTGATTATAAGGAATTACTTACAATTAATGCTCCTAGCAGCCAAATTAGCCTAACAATTCAAATATATACTTATCTCGCCTTTTTTGGCAAACTTGTTTATTAAATCATCCATAGCTAAAGATGATAATAAATAGAGATTTTCTGCCTCTACAGACAGTACTGACAAGTCTTAATAGCCGTTCTTGTCCCATAGAAGTCCTAAGATAATTTTTTAATTTCGAAAAGCTTCTTTCAGCTGATGCAGTTGTAACCGGAAGGATCAAAAATAGGAAGCATTTACCTCCGGAAAACTGGATGCAAGTAACTTTATCTGTAATAATTATCTGTAATAATTCTGCGATATACTTAATGGAATAAATTTTCTGAATATCAGATTTTAAGCATGTTTTCAAAGTAATTAATTGTTTATACAGATACTAACATAGGTATCTTTACTGTATTTTTCAGTAAGTTTTCCGGCTTCATTTTTTATTTCGTTTGATAAGAGTTTTTTCGGTTGTAACTCTTCTAACGTATTACCATTCTCAGGTCACAGTGGCTCTAAAATTTTTGTTTGGTTTGAGAAATTAATGTATCTAAACAGCAATTGTACACATTGACTTTAAAGTACGATTTTAGGTCTGAAATTCTATCATCTTCTTATAACTTATAAAAAAACGCTTTGTTATCTTCCGTCTTTTATTTATGAAAATAGTTGTTATCCTTCACTCTTTTGCTAGATAATAATAATAATAAATGTCTTTATTACCAATTATAAAAAAATTTACATTTTGTTTACATATATTTAGGGCGAGATTCAGTTTGTATGTAATAATAAATAAGGTACAATATAACTATATACTTGGTATTTAACATACATCTGCTCTTCCATCTAACCCCAAAAGAAAGTCAAAGACAGCAAATAGAATAATAGAAAAATAATTTAAATTAATAGAAAAAAAAATAATAGTTTAGCAATAAATTAGCAATTTTAATCCAAAAAATTAAATTATTGTTGAGAAAAATAATAGTCAAAGAGAGCTCGTTTAAGTTTATGTAGTGATGAGTTACTGTAATCGTGAGGTAAATTATTGTTCGTTTAGCAAACCAGGGAATGAATTTTGATTTCTTATTTCCACGTCGGGGCCCCTGTATCATTGATATGGCTGATACGGCGGTAGCTAGTTCGCAGATGTAGCTTATAATAATAATAATAATAATAGCCTTATTCCCCAACAGTTTAACCCATTTACAGGACAATATGAATTGAAATTAAGTATATACGGAATTGAAAACAGATCACTATTCCAAGTTTGAGAACATAGAAAATTAAATTCACCCTATAATCTTGATCATTCTATGTGCATTCTAGCTAATCTTAGTATTTTAACATTAGAATTAAAATGAATATCGCAATAGTTCGATATTCTATTAAAATTTTGGCACATTGCATAAATTGGTGCTTTGAATAATACACTGGTTCTGGCTATTGGAAGCCTAAAGACTCAGTTTGTCTTGTATGAAAAGTTGGTACATCGAAGTTAATTTGCTCAAGTATTTATGTACTATTGACATTGCTGTGTAATAATTTGTGCGAAAAAACAATGGATGTGCATTCTCTTCGTGATTCAAGGCTGGAAATTGTAACTCATCACATTACACACTGTGTATTCAATCCCTCGTTCTGGATATCATTTATTTTAAATGATAGCCACTTCGGAAATTTTTAACAAAAAAGCCATATGTTTTCATTGCTTCAGATGACTTAGGACAGATGTGATTCTTGAAGGTTAACTTCGAGTCGAAAATGACCCCTAAATCTTTTATACATTGGCATCTAACCAGGTTGGATTGCTCAATGATATAGGGGAAGTAGATAGTTAAAATGTTCCTAGTGTAGCTAACAACCTTACATTTACTTGCATTCAAGTGCAGATTATTATCAATACACCAAGATTGAACTAATTTAAGTTGTTCCTGTAGCCTTATACAATCATGGATGCTATCAATAGGGTTAAATAACTTTAGAAGAAATGCCAGAGTTTCGGTGGTTCATATGTTCTCGAAGAACAAAAATTAAAGTATATAAAACAATCATACGACCAGTGGTCATGTACGGGAGTGAGACTTGGACACTTAGCAATAAAAACGAGCGCAAGCTGAAGTGTTTCGAACAAAAATTTTTGCGCAAGATCTTAGGACCATGCAAAGACCCAAGAACAGAGCAGTTCCGTCCAAGAATAAACAACGAACTGACTGAGCTCTATGAGAAACCAGACATTATCAAAGTAATTAAGGCCGGACGGTTGAGATGGGCTGAACATGTACACCGACAACCAGGCTCTCGAGTGATCAAAATGGTCTGGGAACAGAATTTGGAAGGACGAAGATCTCTGTGGAGACCGCGTATAAGATGGAGGGACATCATCGTTGCAGATCTGAGAACTCGTAGAGTACGATCCTAAATTGATGCAAGATAGATAAGGGTGGAGAATGATCGTGCAGTCAGCCAAGACCCACCAAGGGTTGTAGAGCTGCAGAGAAGATATGTTCTATGGTGGAAATGGAAGATTAAATTGAATTAGGTCAAATCAGTACATATTGATTTCACTAATGGAAAAATACATTATGTACCAATAAAAACTAATGGCCAAATACCTTGGCTTAACATTAGATAAGTACAAAGCTTTGCTGGAAAACACACGTTAAGAAAAAAAAAGAAGAATTAACTATTAAGTATAAAAAATTGTATTGGTTCCTAGGAAGATACTCGCCAACGCAAAACAAGGTTTCCTATTTACAAGTCAATTATAAAACCAGTATGGACGTACAGTATACAATCATGGGGATGTACCAAATAGAACAACATGAAAATAATACAAACCTTTCAAAACAAAGTATTAAGGGGCATAGTTAACGCACCCTGGTGTATCCGTAACGAAGACCTCCATAATGATCAACGAATGAAGCTCGTCGACAAAGAAATGCACGACTTGTCGCGCGCGCACGGAAAAAGCCTAATTTCTCGACTCCTAATGAAATATACTATTTTATATGCGAGCGTTAGGTTCGGCGTCAGTATGTCAACTAAACCCGTCCACACTGAGCACGAATTTTCTTTGATAAACCGACTTATTGCGGACCGATTGCCGCACCACATGAGCGTGTTTGGCGCGGTGCGTTTGTCCGTCCACATCTGAATGCTCATACGGCGCAACGTGCTCATTCCGCTGTTTTGCTCAGATGTGTACGTGCCTTGACAAAAACTTTCTTCTTGGCTAATAAGCTCCACGAGAGGATTTGACCTTACACCGTACAGCTCCAATATCAGCTGTCATTTTATTAATGACGCATTCTATGTAGCAACATAGATACTAAACGTACAATCAGTGTTTTGGTAGCCGTATTGATAAATAGAATGTATTGAAAAATTATTATAAATAAAGTGATTGCATAACAATTGATATGGTTTAAGAGAAGGAAACAATTTGTGATTAGAAATATAAAAAAAATTTCGCGATAAATATTATTTAACATTTTAACAATTTGAAGCAAATTCGTAATTTAGCTAAAACAATTTCTTTTCTATGACATTCAAATTAGTTTTATGTTACAGTTATTTATGTAGTTAATAAATATCCAATAATATACCTTCTAAATAAATTTATTGACATTTTTATAAACACTGCATTAACTTTTTATTTGCTCTTCGTCACTATAATTTATGACTAAATATGATTAACTTAGAAATTGGATTTGTGATAACAATATTCAAAAATTAACATTAAAATTCCAACCAAAGTGAATAGCTCAAGATAATAAATTTACATGTAGGTAGCATCTATAAATTGTTATAATAAAAAGAAATACATATTATTCTACCAATAATTAACAATACCTACTTCAAGTTTTTTGTTAATGCAATTGGATATTCATCAAACCCATAAAATGAAATTGATTTTGACCATATTTTGAAGAATGAGCTATTCTTCCTAATGTGTTTTTTTGTTTGAAGTGGGTTATGAATGAATTTTATTAATATCTTTGTTCTTGTTAAATGTTAGAAAGTTTACTTTATGTAAAATGAATGTATATAATATTGATAAATTTGTACTTATATAATGATCCAATAGAATTTGTTGACATGATATTAAATCCAATAAAATATGTTTAATTTCTGCTCTGTTTTTTAGAACTTAAAAATATACTAAACAATATTGTAAGCATTGAGGAAATTTTTTAACCACTAAAATCAATGCTAACTTCTAAAAGATCAAACTGTTATTAAACATGTTATATACCCATTATGAATAGCATAAAAATTGTACATTAAAATATTTAAATAAACACTGGATAATTAAACTTAAAAATAAAGACCAAATTACATTTGAAACTTTTAAACTAATGAGTACTTATCTATAAAATTGAATATTAAAAAAAAAACTGTCCTTGTACACATCCATATCTGCTGGGTATGTGTCAACAGAGAAGCGTAGAAACTATTAAAGCCCTTGGCCTGACATTATTTTCTTATTATAAAAGTGGATCATAATATTTGAATAAATGAAATCGATAGTTTCTTTCAGTTACAGTCAAAATATATATTATAATTTTTGTTTATAAATAAAATGACACTACCAAATTCTAAACAATGAGAAAGATGATACAATCGTAACACCAGCTCTGAGGGAGGGAAACAATTAAAAATAACCAGACAGTTAGTGCAAACTACAAAACACTAATATACAAATGTAAAACAAATTTTAAGATAACCTTCAAAACAGTAAAATACTCACCAAATATTGCATAAGTAGACTGTTCTGGCACGTCAAATGGCACATTTAAACATTCTTTAAAAGTCCGCTTTAATAAAACAAAGTGATTACACGTTATTTACACATATAAATTACACTTAAAATAAGTCTAAAAATGAATAAATAATTTTTCGAACTGCCAAGGAAAATCTGGAGCCCACTCGCCCAACTTTCAACTAATTTCAAAATATTGATAGAAGATGGAGGCACATGTCAATAGTCAATTGACAGATGTGTGTGCATCAAAACTGACATCGAATGCCAGCTGTCAGTGCTGTCACTTAAGAATTTACATTTGCTATTTCTCTCGTTTAGATTAAACATGTGAAAATGCCTTAGGTAAAATAAAGAAAACCTATCGCCAAAAAGTTGGGTTATTTTACAAAGTACTTCAGTAGTTGTATTTACAGTGAATGAATTCATTGTCAGATTTTTTATTTAATTAATAGCATCAACCAGTGTTTTATGTAACAATATGGGAGGCAAGCACAAAGCAGCAAATAGAACCAAAAATAACGCTAGGGTAATAATTTCATTTTTTATTTTTTGTGTATATTTCTTAAATATTCTATGTTCTAGCCTTCTAATAGTGGAAGAAGCGCAGAACTTTTAGGAACATCAATACCACAATTCGTAGGCTTCTCGGGAATTAAGGATAATACATTTGGATTTTCTTCATCCAATACAGAAGATCTGGATACCTCTCTAGATCCAAATATTCAAGTCATTTTCAAGAAAATCACCAAAAAGGATTCTACTACCAAAATTAAGGTTGTTTATATTGGTAGACATTTACCACCATAGTAAATTACAATATAATGTATACATTTTCTGAATAATTTTTGTTAGTTTTAGCAATAAAACAGTAAAAAGAATACAGAATGTTGGCATGGTAGTAGAAGTTGATTACTGATTGTACAAATTATTTACGTTTTTAGGGTCTTCAAGAATTAGCATCATTTATCAAAGACTCAGATCAAGATACAGTAAAATCAGTGTTACCAGTTTGGCCAAGATTTTATAATATTTTAGCAACTGATATTGATAACCGTGTTAGAGAAGCAACACATAATGTACATCATCAGATTGTACTCAAAGTTAAAAGGAATATTGCACCTTATCTAAAGCAATTGATGGCTCCTTGGTTTACTTCACAATATGATACCTATCCTCCTGCGGCTTCTGCTGCATCTCAAGCATTTATGGTAATTTTTATTAGTAATTGTACAAAAAGTTTTTATTAAATATTTTTATTCAAAAAATTATTTGGTAAATCTGTACTTATCTAAGTATATTTTTTTTATAGGATGCATTTCCACCAAATAAAATTCAAGAAGCAATTATTTTTTGTCAAGAAGAAATTTTAAATTATCTCACTGATAATTTGTTAGTTCAAACAGCTCAAACCTTAAGCAACTTGAAAAATGTTTCCACTGAGGAAGCAGAAGCAAAATATGAAAGAGTACTAGTCTCTTGTCTTCAGGGCTATTGCTTATTTTTAGAAAAAAATTCTACTGAACAAATTAAAATAACAACAGAATTGAACAATAGCATCATTTCTAATGGTATGCAATATTATAATATTAATATTATATCTGAAGTTTTTAATTGTTATAGGAAGTGACTATTCGCTTGTTCCCGTGAATAATAGAAAAACCCATGGTAATTTATAAAAATCTATGTTAATTTGTAAAAAACCTGTGATATTTTATTTATTACTGAATTTATAAAGAAAATACTATTGAAATTGAAAAATTAGGTTATACATGACTGATCATCTAAATTCACCTCAAATTTAATTATCCAATACTACTACTGATGTCATTACTGACATCTAAACATTTGAAATTCAAAATTCTCTTTAATACAAATGAATTGTCAGTCCAGCAAGTGAAATACTGCATTTATCTAATTACTTAAAAAAAAGAGAGAGATATTATTAAATCAATCTGAAGAAAATTATACTGTTTAATAATATATGAATAAATTATAAAAACTATATTTTTATTATTTTATAATATCAATTGATAATCTCCAGATTTTATATAGAATGATAACATATGAAAACAATATATTTTGAAGCCTGTATAAAATTGTAGAGTAAGTAAAATCTTATAGACTATTCAATCATGTGTAGTGTAATATTTTTAAATTATGAAGCAATCGTAGGTTTGTAAGTAGTCTTAATGGTTTCTAGGTTGCTTAACTAATAAACCGAAGAATCTTAATTTTATCTTTATTATTTATTGTTTTTTCAATCATATATAATAGATTTTAATAAATACTAATATTTATAAGATCTGTTGTAATTATGTAAAAAGTTTATAAATCAAATAAAATTATTTTTTTCATATTGTATTAAAATAAGTTGTTAGGTTTAAATTATTGTCAAAGTATTTTTTTTAGAGATTATTTTAATTCGCATAAACCTGTGGCCAGGGATTAGCTCTAAGTTATTTATCAGCAAGATCATTAAATATAAAAACAAAACCCGAGAAATGTCCAATAATAATTTTAAAAGCTTCAATTAAATTTATTACATCAATGCAAAACATCTAACAGTCAGATATAAATTAATGTCAGAAAGTGGTGGTGATGGAGGAAGTGGATCAACGCCTATAATGAGTTATGGCAAACGTCATCCAATATCAACTAATATTCTTCATGGTAAAGGTTTTTTAACAGGATTTTATTAGTTTCGCCCGTTTGTTTGTTTGTATGTATGAAGGATGGAAAAGCTGCCGTACCTGATAAAACGCAGGCAGAAATTTTTAAACTTCTGGACAGATACGGACTTCAATGGATAATCAATTTGTTTAACCACATATATAATACTGGTAAAATACCACAAGACTGGTTGACATCAGAATTTATTATGTTACCTAAGAAAGCAGGAGCTAGAAAATAAAACAAATACCATACAATCAGTCTCATGAGCCACTTCTTGAAAATATTCCTTAAAGTCATCCACAGAAAACTATACAGATTATGTGAAGAGCAGATATCTGAAACCCAATTTGGTTTCAGTGATGCCCTGGGAACCAGAGAAGGCCTATTTGTCATACAAATCAACCCACGCTTTTAGAACAGTGACATTAATTTTCTCGTCAGTAATTTTATTCTTATGTCAAGAATTATTTTTTACTTTTTAGTTTGATTAACTCTAAATGCGTGTTTTTTAGTTTTTTTAAACTATAATTTATTTATAAATTACCACGGGTTTTTCTATTCCATTATTCCACACGCGTGCCCCTGTTTCCATGGGAACGTGCGATTAGTCACAGCCATTGTTATATTATTAATGTTAATGTTTTATTTTAGCTAAATTTTGGAAATTTCCTAAAAGTAAAGTAGCACATGTGAGAGCAGCTTTTTTCAAAATAATATCAGTGCTGTGCCAGAAGGCTCCTTTTTTGATAGAAGATAAAGGATCTCATCTTGTTGGTACTGTTTTTGGTAGCTTGGAAGACAATGATCCAACAGTATTACCCACAGTCTGGGATGCTACTCTTTTAACAATGTCTAGTATAAAAGTGAGATTAAATTAAAATTAATCATATGTTTATTTTAATATCATAAAAGCAAGAAATAGAAAATATAAATTTCATAATAACCTATCAAGTTAATAAAAAACATTTGAGTGACAAAGAAAATTATACTATAATACTAAAAAAGAGTTTTTTTTAGGACTGGTGGACTTTTGTAAATATTGAAAAAGTTTTTTTGCCAAAACTCTGGAAGATTCTTAAGCATGGTGGACAAGGAAATGCCTCTATTATTTATCCCAGTTTATTGCCTTTAATCTCTCATCTACCTCAAACTGTTGATGACAATACATCTCAATTTTATAAATTGTTTTTTGAAAATCTGTGGTTAGGGTGAGTTAATAATAATTATTGTTTTACTGTGAACAATCCAAGAAGGTGATTCCTTAGTTTACAAAAATCTGACTAATATTTACCCTTAATTCCCAACATTATCTATTTCTTTCTTATTTTATTAGATTTACAATTTTGATAATCGATTAATGTGTTCACTTTAGATTAAACCAAAAATCATTGGTATCCAGCCGTTCTGAATCAGTTGCTGTAGCTACAGCTTACATAGAGTGCCTTCAATATGTCATCCTTAACAAACAATCGGATCTCCCGTTTTGCAAAACTTTAATAAAAACTCATCTTATATCCTCGATTGAATGGTGTTTATTTGAAGATCAATCCAATTATAAATCTTTGTATAACCAGATGTCAATTTTGGTGCAACATTGGAGCAGAAATTTAGATTCCGAAGCTTTAAAATCTTGTTTGGAATTCTTTTTAGAAAATATTAGAGATCTATTTAGGGATACTTTGTTTAATGTTAAAGAACTACCAAACCATAATGTGGGAAAAGTAGCTGAAAAGCAGTTGGATTTCTTGCAATCGATGAAGTGTACAAACAAATCTAAAAAGCAGTTTAAGGTTAGTAATGTGAAATTATTTGAACCATTTTAGATACAGAAATTTAATTATATAATTTCTTTCGGTTCGGAAAAGTAAAAACGAAGAAAACACAAAATAAATTTGGTTAGATTTTATTTAGTTTTATAGCATAGTTCCTACAAAATCAATTAGTGACGCTGTTTATTTTTAGAACATGCTATAGAAATTTTTACAACAATCCACCTGACTGGCATCATTTTTAAATTTTTATCCCATACGTTATAGCCCGCTAAAATTTTCGCGCAAACTTCTTGTAACCATCAAGTAGGGTTATTCGGAAATCGTGTTTCATTAACGTTCAACCCCCTCCACTGAATTTAACCACGTGAAGTGCCTTTTAATAATAATTGATTTCTAGTAATTTTTATTTACTAACGTTCCTTCTTAGGTTAAGTTTAAGAGTGAACAGCATGAAAATCCAGATCCCATACAAGATAATTCTCCAACAATTTTAAAAGACCAAGATTATAGCAAACGCCTAAATGAATTGGTTTGCAATATTTGTGAGGATTATGTTAGATACATATCAGAATATAAATCACGTCAACTTATTGAACATCTTTATTCTCTGGTAATTGATTTTGATACCAAGAATTTCTTTTTCAACTTAAATGAAAAAATGATACAGAAAAATCCCAACTCAAAGTTGATAGATATGTACAATGATGTGCTTCATAAATGGCTTGTGGAACCAGAATGGTGTTGCAAACACGTCGTTAGTTTAGTTTTTCTGCTATGTCAATATGTTGATAATACAGAGAAGCAAATGATTTTGAACAACCTATTAGAGGTAAGTTATGTAGTTAAAAAATATTTGTAGAATGTATATTTTACGTTTTTGTTACAAAGCTAAATGTGGGTACTGATTTAAGCTTATTTACTTGCAAAGACGTGTGTGCAAATGCGAAATTTATATGCTTTATTTAAGTTTTGTTCAACACTAGATTTAGTTGATTTAAGAAATAAAATAAGTCTTGCGATTAGGTCTGTCACGTCACATCACAGAAATTAAATAACGTTAGAAGATAGAGTTGAATTATTAAAGAAAGAGACCTGTCAAACGTCCCCATCATATTCCTAAAGAAAGCAGATGTGTCTAGCCGATTTATTGGGTACCATTGGCGTATCGTAAATATTTTGTAAAAGCTACCGAATATTTATTTATTATAAAATGTATTGAAATTAAAAGTAAATAAAAAAAATTACAAATTGTCATTAGGGGTTAGTCTTTTCGTTATTGACAGAATACCTTTCCATTAATACATGCCACTGAAAACCTAATTCAAAAAGTGCTTTTCTTAAAGTTGACTGCCCACCTTCATAACCTATTTGTGCATCAAGCACTTCTTGTAAAACTGCTTTTAAAGTCGACCGTTGCTCCAATATTATATGAAAATTATTTACGATATGCTTAATTAACTGTCCCAACAATGTTGATCTGTTCGAAATATGTTCGCCGAGGTCGACCTCTACCGGCTTGTCCATTTACACTCGCCTAATAAATTTGTTTCGTCAATCTTCCTTCATCCTTCCTTTCTACGTGTCCACACCATCTAAGCATTCCTTTA
This sequence comes from Agelastica alni, assembly GCA_950111635.1. Lineage (NCBI taxonomy): Eukaryota > Metazoa > Arthropoda > Insecta > Coleoptera > Chrysomelidae > Agelastica > Agelastica alni. Next base: position 18,191,712 of record OX467712.1, read on the forward strand.
TCTATCTTTGTAACCACATCTTGTACACCACAGCGTTCTCTTATCTCACTATTCTTTACTTTATCCAACCGAGTCACTCCGGTTATACTTCTTAGGCTACTCATCTATTCCTAAAGCCTTATCGCGAACACTGTGTAACACCTTATTCGCTATTCCTGTAGCAGCCAATACTCGGTGACGATAACTTTTAATTGGAATTTGCAAGCTATGTTTTCCTTGTTTTTCATAAATTTAATTACATTAGCCATTATCTCTTTAGTTTCCTCATATTAGTTTTTATTTTTCGGTCTACCCATTTTAAATATTAAAATATAAGAGCAACAAAAATACCCACACACCTACGCACCCATAAAACTACTAAACCACATGTTTACATTTTCCCGCTTAAAAATATTCGAGCTTACTTCATGTTCATCGTCAAGAAGGGTTATTCGGCAACCATTTTGTTTTTTTGATGTTTCTTCCTACTCCTACTGATTTAGCCGGAAGTGGTCCCTAACAATAATAATTCAAGTCTAGTTTTATTTAAGATTAGGATGTTCCAAGGCGTACTAAGCGGGCATTGTGAACATCTCCCACATTAAGATTAATTTTTTTTGTATTCTACATTACCAAGAACTAAACAGTATTACTTATTAAGTTTTTAATGTGTTGTAATGAACAGACCTTTTAAAGTATGTATCACCAGCTCCTACTTTGCATTTAAAAATTAAAATAATAAAGTTCCACACTGTATGGTTGACTCCAACTTTACCCACCATTGTCACTGTCAAGCAGTAATAATACTTTAGTAAAAATTACTTTTACTTCATCAGGTAACGACTGAGGAAAACTTGAGTTGGTGTATTTTGGAAGCACTATCACATCCACATAACAAAGATCCTTTGATAAAAGAATGGCTTAGAACATATAAAATTACCAAATATATCGTATCTATTACTGACAAAATAATCAACGACGAATGTCCACCGGATCTAGGAACGTTGTTTAAACTTGCTCTCACAGAAAATGAACATGATGGTTAGTACTAATTATTTTTATATTTTATCTATTTAAGTAAAATAATTATTAAAATTATATCTTGCGTTATATTTAAATCGTGGGAAATATCGGAGAAAATTTTTAATATTTTTACTTAGGCCACCCATAAATTACATCACAAAAATTTCATGATTTTTTGGAGCTCCCCTTACTTGTCACATGTGATCACATTTGTGTGACATCTCATATTTTGCAATTTTAAATTTAAGAATTATTGTTTCCAAAATTGTTAAAATGTTTCTATTTAAAATCTTTTTTATAAAATCAAACATAGAGCTGGTAAAATTTTGAATTTTTTCGTTATAGTTGAAGCTTACAGTTTTAATACTTTGGATTTTTACATGTGACGTCACGAAGCTTATGATACTTCCCTTCTTTTCTCACGATGTTACACTTCGTTAACCTCCTTTCTCCCCCTTACCGTAATTTATGGATGGTCCCTTATAAATGCTTCTTACTAACTTTTTTTAGAGACTTTATTTATATTCCGTTTGCTTGTCGTGTATAGCACGCCACCTGAACGATTTCAATAAAGATAACATGAATTCTCAGAAACCATAACCATTCTGTGTAAAAATAACGAATAAAATATTTCTTACAGTATTGAAATGTACACTTATACCAAGTATTGTACATAGCGCCACTCTTAAAAATAATTTTCTCGGTAACGTGCTATAAATACCAAGCGAACGGAGTATAATTTAGTAGGAATCCCCTAAATAATAAAAATAAAATACCGTCTTAAATAGCTGATATAAATAAAAATAAATCCTTTTTTAATAATCTTCCAAGTGTGGTGAGTATACCTTAATTTTGTTTGTGTCCTTTATAAATTAAATGACTCATTGAATCTATTTATTTCAGAACTTTTCGTGCACAGCTCGGCCGTAACAGAAATAATATCGAAACTAACATCGGTGGTAAATAATTACTCCGTTCATACGGTAACTGCTGATACCTGTACTAGCTTGGCCGCTTACATTTCTGCGATTATTTACACGGAAAACTTACTCCTGACGTACAACGATCAACTTTTGCTTGCGTTATTTCGCCTCTCTTGTAATTCCGAAATCGACAACGAAGTTATTTCCAAGGAAACGGCGTATGAAGTGGCTACTGCTTGGCAAGACTCGATCACGTTATTAAGTAAAAATGCGAGCAAGGAAGATTGCTTGAATTTAATTTCAAAATTGGCCGATATCGTCGAAGAAGAATTCCTAAAAAGTAATTTAGAAGAATCAAATGTTAATTATTTGATTAATATTGTGGTTAATACTTTGAGGGCAGTTTACAAAAGTCTGCCTTTACATTTGAGCGAGTTTTTGTGCGTTTTTTCGGAAAGAAAATACATTTATTCATTGAAAGAGTAAGTAAAATTTCATCTATTGGAAACTGACAAATATGCAACTAACTTAATTTCAATTGACTACATAAAAATGTACAATTATGATAAAAAATGAAGTATGCAAAATTTGAATGTTTAAATACATGTAATTAGGTTGTTATAGATATTCAAAGATTCGCGCGCCAATCATTTCAAACACGAACAAGCCCGGGAACGTCAGTATTCAAGTGTAGTGGCAGTGTTATATTTGTATTTGGAAAGGAAAATAAAAACCATTTTATAAAAATTACATTGTATTAATGTGCAAGATGTAACGAAATATCTCACGCTTGTCAATTTCGTTCCTCTTCAGTGACACTTTTCATTTCTCTCATATATTGTGTGCCACAAAAAACATCAACATCTCTCTCTCTCACTCTATTATTTTTCCACTGCATCCTTGGTCTTCCCAGCGGTCGGTTTTCTTCCGGGGTCTCTTTCTGTATCAACTTGACGACACGTTGATTTTGTCTCTTAACATGGCCGGCCCATCTCAATATTTCTGACTTTATTATTTTCACTATATCTAGCTGGTTATATAGTTCTTCCAATTTTATATTAGTTCTTATTCTGTATTGCTGTGTGTTGTTGTCCTTAACTGGTCCATATATCCTTATAAGAATTTTTCTTTCTGCTATTTTTAGACGGTTTTCGTTTTGTTTTGTCATCGTCCATGTTTCACATGCTTATGTTTTTATAGGTTTTATCACTGTTTGGTAAATTCTTATTTTCGTACTACGGGATACATTTTTCGATTTCATTACTTTTTGCAGTGCAAAACAGCGTCGACTCGCACCTTGTATTCTGTTGTTAATTTCTTGTGTTATATTGTTGTCAGAGATGATCGTAGCTCCCAAATATTTAAACTGATGAACTCTTTCAAAATTGTAGTGGTCCATTGTCACGTTTTGTCCCATTCTAATTCGTTCGTCGTTCTGTTCTTGTTGTAGTCATATTTTTTGTTTTATCTTCGTTGATTCAAAGTCTAACTTCTTTTGCAGCATTTTCCAATTTTATATACTGTTTCTTGCCACTGACAGTTGTATTTCCCACTATATATCATCACACACACACACACACACATACACACACACACACACACAACCTTTAATTTATTCTTCATGATTAAATATTCTCGAGTACTTCTTCGTTTATCGTCAAACAGGGTTTTGTTAATGTTAAATTCAATTTAGGCACGTGCATCCCTTTCAATAGTTGTTCATTTCTACATACTATATCGTTGTAATTATATTATTGAACTTACGTACCTTAAATCGATAATTTTAAAGTAAATTATTTTGTCTTTTATCAGTTATTTTAATGGATCATCAAAATGCTGCTACACAGGTTAAAAAAAGTAAAGGTTGTCAAATCTTTATAAAATAAAAAGAAAACTCTTTATTAGAAAAAAGTTAACAATTCTAAATAAATATTTTTTGCAACAGTATTTGATATTCTCAGAAATATAAGTATTTCACTATTTGGTTGACAGAGCTTGTATGGGACTGGAAAATTTCTTTATCTGGTAGTTGCATTTTGGGTTTTTTTTTATAAAATTAATAATAAAAGTAGACATACTAACGTACAATTTTTTTTATGAACTTAGTTTTGCCAGTTATACATTTTTTTTATTGGTCGTGAATTTTTGTATATTAACATAAGTAATTGTATCAAATATTTGCAGGTACGTAGAAAAATTGTGCATTGTGGCTGATTATATTACTGATGAAATGAGCAGCCCTAACGAAGAAATAAAACCACTTCAAAGTAACGTCGAACAAATAGACATAGCTAGATATTTTACTTGGGTATACTTTAAACTGGGCGTCGTATCTTCTGCCTTAAAAGATGTATTAACAGAGTACGACGAATACGATGACGATGATATTACAGAAGAGGACAAAACTAATTTAGTATTATCAATTATTGATCAACCGGAAGTAATTGTTGCTAACATTTTACATGATTTGTGTGTTGGACAAACTTTCATAGAAACGTTTAAAAATGTAAGTAGAGGTTATTCCTATGAACCGTACATTACCGCTAACGTCGCAGATAAAAATCACTCATCGTGCAGTGCGAATTGTTTTCTTGGCCTTTAACATAACTTAGTTATATTTTACCATACTAACTGGCAAGTAATTTTCAATGTAAATAAAAAAAATTTGTTTTCAGACTCTCTATTTCGACTCTATCGTTCACTATTACGTATTGACCGAAATGAAATTAAAGATAGCTTTGGATTCCTCCGATAACTTACTAAAATCCAACTTGAAAAACATCCTCAAGGAAAAATCTGTAAAATGCGGATGGCACTGGGCCAAAGCTTCGTACTTTTTATACTCTGAAATATTACTCACCAACCTTCCAAATATTTATGAAGAATTCGTGCGCGACGTGACGGAGACGAGCGCTACATACGTGTTGCATTTGACCAAAGTTTTTAGCGAACACCTGAATTACGATTACATTCAAAATAAATTCGATGCCATCGGGAATATTGTAACATTAAACAGTTTGGTACATTGCGAGGATATCGATGTCCAAATGGCCGAAGTTTTTACGCACATGGAAAAAATTAGGAGCAAAGATGTACCGAAATTTTTATATAATTCGTAAGTACTATTCGTTCAAAATCAAGTCGAACGAAATGTAGCGACAATTTATTATTGGCGTTGCACAGGACGATTTGAGTTAATATGATGTGTCACGTGTTGACGTACCCAATCAGAGCGCGATTATATCTAGCCATCAGCGCTACTGTGACCACTTAACGACTCTTAACGTCTCTAGTCTCCTTAACTGAAACATGCACACAACCATATTTATATGCAATCACCTATTATCTCATGTTTGAACACATTAAGACTAAAATAAGAAGCACATTTGTCACTTTTTATTAATTTGATAAACAGTATTGCCACTTCTAGTTTCAATACAAGCAAAAATTCAAAGTGGCGTGCTTCCTAATAAAGTTATTCGTTTCTGCTTGGAGAAATTATGTCATTGCTTGAACCAGTTGATCTCCATGCTCTATGCTGATAGACAAATTTTTTATTTTATATAATTCCAAAGTGTTCCAATTTATTCAGATCTATCTTGAATTGTTAAGGGATCTATATTTTCTGCGACTTCTTGTCCTATTTTTTAAGGTGCCAAACTCTAAAAATGTTGGGTACGGTTTTGAAACAACTCCTAATGCTCTACCGAAGTAATAATTCTTTTCCTCTGTACTTCTGATGACCCAGCTTAAGGTATTTTGTCAAATATCCCACATAATCAATTTACCAACTTGACTACAATCGTACATACAAATAGTCACGCCATTTTCTACGGGGTAAGCAGAGACCACTTCCTTTCACTTGCTACGGTTCTTACACACGTCTTTCGATTCTACTTTTATCAGTACTCTCATACACGCTCATTGAGGCTGGCTTTTTTTCAAAACAATGTCAATCTGGTCGATATAAATTCGTCTAGCTTGATCCCTACTGACTTGCCCATTCACACTCGCTTTATAAATCAGTTTCGTCAATCTTCTTTCAAACGTCCTCTACCACATCTTCTTTCACACCACAGTGTTCCCTTATCTCACTATTCCTCACTTTATCCATCATAGTCACACCAGCTATACTTCTCAAACTACTCATCTCCACAGCATTGATCTTATTTTCACGCTTCCTCTGCCAAACCCAACATTAACTATCATACATAAGTGTAGGGACCTGCACACCCTTGGCTCAATGTCACAGTCTTACTTTCCGTCTCTGGTAAACTTTGAACACAAATATACTAACTCATTCACTTGTTCCACTCTCTTCTTTAATCATCTCCTTTCTAAAATCCCTCCCCCTTCTAATAGTCGCAGAGCGGGCCGTCCGCGGCCCACACGATAGGTCTACTCTTTTTGCGACTATTTTCAGTAAAAAAAAAATCAGCAACTCGTAGTTTGTCATGCTTTCTTATCTTTAAAAAACCAGTGTAAGCTCCGTTTATCCTGACACAAGCATGGAATTCTCGTAAAGTTATTTCAGTACAAATATCTATTAAGGTTATTAAATAAAGATTTTTTATTTAGAAGCGACCTTAACTGGCAAGATGGTCAAGAAATTGTGGAAATTATTCGATTATGTAGGGGTATGATGAAATCGAAATTTCAAAGCCTCAGCCAAAGACAATGGGACTTTGGTGTTTTGTCATTGGTATCATGGGCATCTAACTGTTACAAATATAGAGGGTTGTATGCAACATATCAGGTAAAAAACCTCATTTATATCATTCAAAATATTAAATTGCGTTTGAAGCTGAGTTACATTTAGTCAATATTGTTTATTTTTTATATTTCCTCTTTGTGCTTAAATATTTTAAAAGTTTTGTGATATTTTTTCCGAAAAATGTTTGCAGTATTTTAATTCTTTTGTCCTAGTATCAAGCTATAGCTTGTGCAGTGGTGAATATGTACGTTAATACCGATAACCAAATTAAATTAATGCAAGAAAAGGGAATAGCGAGTAATTTTATTGACGAATGGAGAGATGTATTGAAGGAAAGTGTACATTGCGATCTATTACAAACATGGTTATATCTGGCAGGTAAACATAACGTATATAAATTTAGTATTAATCTAAATTGTCAATACATAACATACTAGAACAAAATATTAATTAAAAAAATATATAATGAATTAATTAACTTTATATTCGCTTTTTAATGTAATTTCTTTTTGTTTATAGAGCAACTAAAAAAAAAAGAAGATATAAAATACTTACCTCTAATTCAAGAGTTTTCTAAACTTCTGTCCAACATTAACTGTGATATTATTTTTAAATTAAGTGACACAACTTTGCCAAAATGGTCGAAGTTCTTAAAACAAAGCTGTGCTTTGTTGGTAAATCCCCAGCCAAATCTTCAACTGTGGGGCTACAAAATGTTGTTAATTTTGGTTCAAGGTTTAATAAAAATTGATACTGAAGCAGTTAGTACTAATACTCCCCATCAGAATGGATTAATTTTTGAACAGTTTAAGGAAAAACTGGTTGAAACTCATGTAATTGTCAATAACATGCTTATGAGTTTTAAGTAAGTTTGTAAATATTTTTCGCAAGTAAAATTTCTGCTTGAATTTAAAAGTTTAAATATTTTTCCAAAAATTATAAATTTGTTTAAGCCATTTAAATTTTTTTATTTACAATTCGGATTTTTACTATTAAATCTCCAAAGTTGTCATTATGAGAAAATTGGAAGTTGAGCAACGGTAGAATTTTTTTATCTTTGTAAAAGCCCATTTACATTTTTTTATCCACTTATTTTGGTTTTTACAATTGGATCTCAAAAGTTGTCATTATGAGAAAATTGCAACTGGAGAAACAGTAGACATTTTTTTATATTTGTAAAAGCCTCTATTTGCATTTTTTTATCCAGTTATTTTGATTTTTACATTTAAATCTTTGTCATTACAAGAATATCGGAAGCAGTGAAACAGAAAGTTTTCTTTTTCGAATTTTTTAATTAAATCTCAAAAGTTGCCATTTTGAGAAAATTGGAATTAGAGAAATAATAGTAATTAAAATGATGAACAGAACAATTTCAATGTTATTTTTTAGGCTGGGGGAAGACAGTTGCAGAGTGGAACCAATGACTGATTCTTTTACTTATACTTTTGCGTATTTATTATTGTGGGATATTCTATTAACATTATGTGAAAACGCTTCTACAGAACTCCGTTTTCAATATGCTGACTGGCTTAGGTAAGTTCTGTTTACTGTCTGTATTAAGCGTTAATGTATAAAAATAAACTTGTAAGCAGTTACAAATTACTTATATTTCATATTTCATAGAAATGAAAACTTATTGAGGATTTTTTTGAATAACCTATTCAAATTAATGCCGACCGAAGTGTTGCATTACGGCGAAGGAAAATCAAAATTCATTTCGGATCATTTTTTGAAAAAACCCGAACACAACGAAAGAGGTTTGTCATTTATGCTTGATACACTTACGTATTTGGCTAAAAATAAATTCATTTCAGATACGTGTGATAGCGAAAAACTTGAACAGTTAGTTTGTTGGTTGTATTCTGCTACTTTAGCACAACTTCCTGCCTTAGTTCGTCAGTGGTGGACAGGTCTAGACAGCAAATTGGCTCAAGTGGTGGAGAAGGTGACCCAAATGTATGTGTCCCCACGTCTGATTGTACAGGAGCTGAATGATTTGATGACATATCAAAGTAAATTTAAAAATATGGTGGTAAGTATAATCATTTATTGTACTTAATAGACAAAAATTAAATGATTGGATGTTTAAACACTTTATTTACATTTAATAAATAAATTAAGTTATTGGTGAAATTATATGGCCGTTTAAACATGTCCCTCAAGTTAAACCTAAAGGGTAATAAAAGTTGTCTAGGAGATTTCCTATTGAAATTTTTAACATGAATTATTTTAAGGATAAATAGTTCATTGAAATTCTTTATAACATCTGCAAGCCACACTTAATATTTTTGTAAGAATAGTTCTTGTAAATAAAGTTGGTCTCTTGTAGATTTTTTTCAAGTAAAGATCTTATCTACCTTCCAAGAGTTCGTTTCAGTTAAATAACTTACGTTCCTTTCAAATAATAGTATTTATTAATTAAAATAAACCTTCCCAGTGTAATTGTCAAAATTGCTTGTTTTTATACCGTTGAATACTTACTAAAAAAAGGTACATTTTAGCTAAAAGTGTCTCCGGGAGCTAGAGAAATCACTGCTATATACACAGTAGACGAATCCCAAGTAGAGCTTCAAATATGCTTGCCTACAAATTATCCGTTAGGTGGTTTGGATGTCCAATGCAACAAACAGATTGCTGGAACAAGCCACAGACAATGGCTATTACAGTTTAAAAAATGCGTCGTACATCAGGTTAGTATTACATATGTACTTATTAAATTATTTATCCTTAACTGCTTCTACTTGATGGCTACTTAGCATATTAGTATCATTACTTTTTCGCTTCTTCTACTTTCATCGAACTCTCTTACATGCTCGTCGGTTAAAAAGGTGGTAGCTACCACGCCTGTCCAGCCTTCAGCGTTCCAACCGTAATCCTGTCATTCCCTATAGCCTTTCATCTCTTTAAAACGCATTCCTCTCCTTTAATCATACTACCATCTTGGTTTCTATTTTTTTCCAGTTGCGAGGTAGTATTTTTACCTCTGGCTGTTCTTATGGACTTCCAGAAGAGTTTAATAATGTTCTGGAAATCGTCAGATAACCTATCATTCTCCTTCTTTCTTGCCACAACCTCTTGCCACACCTTTCAACCTATTATACTCATTCCTTGCATTGTTTACAACCTCAATCGTTGCCTTTTGCGTTTTTTGATTGGATTTTGTAGCCAGCCAATCCAACCAGACTTTTTTCTTTTCTGACCCTGCTTTTTGAACCTCTACACACATTTTCTTTAACTTACATCCTTTCCTTCTTTTACTTACACCACACACTTTAATAGCAACATCTTTCCTTGAATGGCTTTCATAATTCTTCAACCTCACATGCTTCATTTAAACTATAAAATTTCTCGATCAATTTTCTTTCAAACTCCTCAATTACACCTTCTTGCAAATTCTCAACTTTTATACACTTACACAAAATCAATCATACTTCTCTGGCATCGTTCTTGTCTTCTGTACATGTGGATCTTTTTATAGTTAAACATTGTGTTTTTTACCACAAGGTTCCGCTCAAGTAGACTCTCCGTTTTTATTCACTCTACCATCACCGTAAATTCTCAGAACACTGTCATATCCATCGCGCTTCACTCCTACCCAACTATTAAAATCGCCTAGGATTACTATTCTTTCATTCTGGTTACACTTATTCAGAATATCTGTCACACTTTTCCAAAACTCCTGTCTTTCTTTTTGGGTTTCCGAAGTCTGGTTTCACTTTGTATCTTGTGGGGGCATAAGTCCCTAATAAAAGGATGCTAGTTAGACCAACCTTCAGTCTTATCCCGGGAAGTCTTGGACATTTGAAATCAGTCACATACATTTATTCATTCTAGCAAGTAGTATCACACCAACGCCTTAACAACCTCTGCTGGTTTCCGGAACTTCTGACCAATAGCCTGTATATGGTCCATTTGTAGTGGTTTCTTATTCTTTCCGTTTGGTCTCATTCACACAAAGAACATTAATCCATCTTACACTCATAATTTCATAAATCTTCTTAATTTTATTATTTAACCCACCTCTTACGTTCAAAGTAGCAAAGTGACTATCTCCACTTTTCGCCCCCATGAGAAACAAGTCGTTACAGGTGGCGAACTACATCGTCGTCATTTAACCAACTTGAAAATAAATTAATTTTAAGTAAATGTAAAAATTTAAAAAATTTATTTTATCGGTGCGGCTGCACTATAGGGACAGGTATTTAATGTACTTTCGGGAAATTCCACACTTACTCTGTCTCATCACAAAGCACTGTCATTGCACTATTTACAGAATGGAAGAATATGGGATGGTCTTTCATTATGGAACAATAACCTAGATAAAAAATTCGATGGTGTGGAAGAATGCTACATATGTTTTGCGGTTCTACATCCAGGAACCTACCAATTACCAAAATTATCGTGTCAAACTTGCAAGAAAAAATTTCATTCAGCCTGTCTGGTAAGACATACGAATTTCCTTCATAAAATAAAAACAGTATCTGTAATGCTTTTGATTTTAAGAAGTAATCGTTAACGTACGCAGTGGCGTGCAAACAATGTAGACAAAAAGGGATTGCCCACCCTTGAAATATTTGTATTTGTATAGCGAGAATTCTACTATTAAATAACAACATAATATTTACTAATTCCTGTTTATTAAAGCAAAAACTTCCACGCTTTCAAAATATTGCACTCTTGCTTTTAAGCGAACTTAATATTTCCCTTGTGGGTGGCCCATATAAGATGGACCATTGCGATAATATGAAAACTATATTGAGATGCGAATAGGCGTACGAAATTAAAGGCGTGAATGTTGAAAAAAAATAGAGCTTTACAGCAATATGCGGGTGGTATTTCTTAGTTACTATTCGTCTTTTTATAGTGTGTTTTATGGTTTCAATAATAATTTGGCTACATTTTTTCTACAAAAACGTTGACAGAAACAATTTAATTAAATTAAAATTTTATACATGCCACTGCAAGACCTAAATCAACAATCTCTGTAAACTGCACCGCACGCCGCTTACCGGTTGCTGCTGGAAAAGTGGATGTTACTATCCGTCGCCGTCAGATGATTGACAGCTTCGGGCAGTGCTATGACGGGCAAATGAGCGACAACCTTAACTGATTAGTGCTAAATGTTATTAATATGATGTTATTAATGCATTTTTGATGAAAAATATATTGAAATAATTTTTAATAAATAATAATGTATTTCTCTTTCTTAATTTGGTAATTAGACAACAACAGGACAATTTTTCTCAATGATTGCCTGCCCTACTTATGCCATTGCGCGCCACTGAACGTATGTGCTCACAAAAATCGATGATAGTCAAGAAAATCATAATTAACTAAAATGCATCGAATATTAAAAATAATATGTCGATCGATTTAATTTTTTTTACATTAGTAAGGAATCAAGTATGTCCCGAAAGTGTAGTAGCTTATAAAGAGTCAAAAAGTTGTAAAAAATATTTACTTATATTTTTTTTTATTTATATTAAACGAAATTTTAGTGATGCACTTAAATTAACATTTTTATATAATACTGTACAAGATAGTTAAGAAATATTGGAATTTAAAGGATAATAAACATATTTTTAAATAGTTGTTGCTATTACCAAGTTATAAAAATGTAAGAAATACATCAAAATTACTGCATTGGTAATCATTAATAATAACAATTAACAACAATAAATTTGAAATATTTAGTCTTTATTTATTATTTTTAAATAATCAAACAAATGTTTTCAGTACAAATGGTTTAGAACGAGCTACAAGAGTTCCTGTCCTATCTGCAGAAATTTATTCTAATTATTATTAAATTAATTTTTATTTTCTGTGAATAGAAATATGTTTTTTTCTAAATATATTTATTTTTCTTGATCCACATTAGGTATATTACGAAAATAAATGATATATTTTAATTGGTATTTTTTAAAACTTAGGAACCCAAATAACTATTTATTGACCCTACAATTTAATTTAAAAATAAACGTAATGTTTAAAAATAATTTATGAATTACTGTTGTTAAAATATTGTCATCATCATCATCATCATCCAGCCTTATTCTCTTGTCCATTGCTGAACGTAGGCCTCCTCGAAATATTTCCATCTTTCCCTATTTTGCGCCTCTGCGATCCAGTTCGTGGTTATCCTTTTGAGGTCATCTGTCCATCGTGTCGGTGGTCTACCCCTGCTTCGCTTATCCGATCTCGGTCGCCACTCCAGAACTTTCTTTGTCCACCTTCCGTTCTTCATTCTAGCCACGTGTCCTGCCCATCTCCATTTCTGCTTTGTAATTCTCTCTATTATGTCCTCTACCCCCGTTTTTCTCCTTATATCCTCGTTTCTGACTCGGTCGTTAAGGGAAAGTCCTAACATGGATCTCTCCATTTTCCGTTGCGCTACTTGTAGTTTTTTAACTATTGTTTTTGTTAGGTTAGGGTTTCAGCCCCGTATGTCATAACTGGGAGAACACACTGATTGAAGGTCTTCCTTTTCATACTTACGGGAATTTCTGATTTAAATATGTCCCTAAGCTTTCCGTACGCTGCCCATCCCAGAGATATTCGTCTGGACAGTTCGCACGTCTGGTTGTCCCTGCCGATCCGGATTTCATGGCCAAGGTAGGTGTATTTTTCTGTGATTTCGATGATTTTGTTTTCTATTTTTACAGGTTCGCTTGGTACTAGGTTGGTTAACATTTTTGTTTTGTTATAATTTATTTCCAAACCTGCTCTTTGTGTTGCCCATTGTAGATCTTTTAGCATTTCCCTGGCTTCCTGCATGTCATCTGCCATTAGAACTATGTCATCCGCAAATCTTAGATGGCTCAGTCTTTCCCCATCTATCATAATTCCCTTATTTTCCCAATTCAGAGTTTTGAAAACATGTTCCAGGACCGCAGTGAATAGTTTTGGGGATAACGTATCGCCCTGCCTGATTCCTCTTTTTATTTTTATTTCCCTTGACGATGTATGCAGGTCAATTGTTGTTGTTGCGTTTTTGTAGATATTGTATATAATGTTAGAGTATCTTCCATCTATTCTGCATTCTTTTATTGCTCGTAATATTGAAACTAATTCAACGGTGTCAAAGGCTTTGTAAAAGTCCACAAAGATTAGGGTAAGCGGTTTGTTGTATTCTACTGTTTTCTCGATGAGGGTTTTTATGCATTGCAGATGATCGTTAGTCCCGTAGCCAGAGCGGAACCCTGCTTGTTCTCTAGGTTGGTAGAAATCCAGTTTATTCTCTAGCCTGTTGGTGATTATACGGGTGTAGAGTTTGTACAGGTGGTTGAGAAGGCTAATGGGTCTATAGTTATCCAGGTCTGTCATATCGCCCTTTTTATGAATTAGGATAGTAACAGAATTGTTCCATTGGTTCGGGATGGTTTGATTTTGAAGGCATAAATTGAACAATTTTTCTATTGCCTCAATAAGGGCAGGACCTCCATTTTTTATGGATTCTATCACTATTCCATCATTGCCAGGTGCTCTATTGTTTTTCATTTTCTTCAAGGCGTGAATAATTTCTTCCTTAGAGATTTCGGGGATGTCCTCAGATCCTTGGTTTGTAATTTTTAGAGATGCGTGTTCATCTGGTTCTAGCTTTAGTTTGTTTTTGTATAAGGTTTGATAGAATTCTTCAACTATGTTTAGCATCTTTTCCCTGTTTGATTCTATTTTCCCATTTTTATCTTTCAGCTTTATGATTTCTCGTCTACCTGTCGTTAGTTTGCGTCTCAATACTTTCATACTTTTATTGTTCTCTATAGTCTGCATGATTTTTCCTTGTTTATATTTCCTGATATCATTTCTGATAGCTTTAGATATTTCTTTGTTGGCCTTATTTATTTCCTGATGATTTGAATTTTTATCTTTTAAAAGTAACCTTCTGTTTTCCATTTTCGACTTTGTCGTTGGGGTAATTCGTTCTTCTTTCTCGTTACTTGGGCAGAACTTTTTTTGGGCATCTTCGATTGCGTGGATTATTGAGTCATTCAGGATATTTAGATCATTCGTTGGTGTTCTTTTTAGTGTGTTGTCTATGTGTTCTTGGAACTTTTGTTCGTTCGTGGGTTGTCTCCAGTTTTGTGTTTTTCTTTTTGTCATCATTTTACTTCTCTCTTTCCTAGTGTTTATCTCAATATGGGCTCTAATCATTCTGTGGTCGCTTCCTATTGTAAATCTATTCAGTACTGTCACATCTTTAATAATGTACTTCTTGTCGCTTATTATGTAGTCGATCTCATTTTGTGTATTTCCGTCCGGGCTCTTCCACGTCCATCTTCTATGAAGTTTTTTGTAAAAGAAACTATTCATCTGGAATAGGTTGTTCTCCATTAGATAGTTTACTAAAGTCTCGCCTCTTTGATTTCTGCCCGGGCTGCCAAAATTTCCTAGAGCAAATTCAGACGGATCAGATTTTATTCCAGTTTTGGCATTAAAGTCGCCACATATTATCGTGAAATGTGTATGGTCTTGATTTAGTGCCTTTGTTATTTCGTCATACAGTACATCTATTTCTTCTTCTGTGTGGTCCGAAGTTGGTGCGTAGATTTGTATAATTTTTAGGCTGTATCTTGGATTGAGTCGAAGTATCAAATATATCACTCTCGTTGATATGGCTTGTATAGTGCTAATATATTCTGATACGTTTTTATTAATAAGGAACCCTACTCCTCCAACTGATTGTTGTTCTTCTCCGAAGTAGTAAAAAGTGTTGCCGGATTTTAATTTCTGTAAGTTTTCACCCTTCCTTCTGACCTCGCTAATACCGACTATATCCCACGTGATCTTCTCCAGTTCCATTTCCATTTCCACTAATTTTCCCTCTGATAAAAGAGTTCTGGCGTTGTAGGATGCAATTTTAATTTTATCCTGTGTTTGGGGTTTGTTTTTCTCATCATATTTTTATTTTTATTATGTGTCTTGTATGTCTTATACGAATTTATGCCTCCCCCAGATTCCTTGAGGCTGCCCTCGGATGAGGGGTGGGATTTTGATTTACCCACCTGGGGACCATGTCCTTTGTTTTTTAAATTCGCCATATTTTGAGGGGTTTTTAGCCTTAATCTTCCTCGCTGGCCAGACGTGTTGGAAGATGGATTGGGATAATTGGTGATGGGGAGATTGGTATTGACAGGAACAGCTAGGGTAGGACAATAGTTTCCCCCGTACGGTATCAGGGGATAAACCACGGCTCGCGTACGCAGGGGCGCATCCCTGAAGTAGATCTGCCATCTATTGGGACCATAGATGAGTATCTACCCGCTACATGCGGGTAGTACTAACTAGAAATTTAATTATAATAACTTGCGATTGGGCTATGGGTGTCGTGCCCTTAAATCCCCATCAATATGCCTACCAAACAGGCAAATCAACGGATTTAGCACAACCTAGTAGGAAAGATCAACCATTTCTTTGAGCAAATTAAAATCAAGCTGGCTACCTTTTCTAGATATAGAAAGAGCGTTCAATAACGCCCTACCACTGTCACTATATACGTCAATTAGAGAAATTGGCAGACAAATCTGCAACTGAATTAAAAGCATGATTGAAAACCGTTATGTTATATCATCACTACATGGAGAATCGATCAGGTTCGGGGCGGCAAAAGGGTGTCCACAACGTGGGGTACTCTCCTCCCTAATGTAGTCACTCCTAGTCTTGCTGAATAAACTTTCTATGCAGAGGGTAGATTTTTAATGCTAAGCAGATGATTTAGTTATAATATAAATATAAAAATTTGAAGCGATGATCTCAAACGTCTTCCAAGAAACCCTCAACACGGACTACAGATGGTGCGAGAGGAAACAGATGTTAACCCCCGAAAAACTGTTATCATTCCATTTACAAAAAGGGAAAAAGCTAGATAAGCTTCGGCAGTCTGTCATATAAGGAGAGAGCATTCCATTTGCGACGGAAATGAAATACCTGGATGTAGTTCTGGATAAAACACTCACTTGAAACGCTCACCTGGAAAAAACAACTAACAAAGCCAGATTTTCTCTGGAACCTCAGAAGAGTATGCGGCAAGTCATGGGGAATGAACCCTAAACAGATTTACAGTGCAACTGAAGTAGCTTGGCGGGCGACTAGCCTCTAAAATAACGACTCACGATTACTGAAAATGTCGCCGATTGGATCGTTATTCGAATGTTTTCGCTGTGCGCAGATTTTGTGATCTTTCGCCCGCCAAGCTACTTCTGTTGCACTGTACTGGATTTATCAGACAATGATAATATTAATGGTCATATATGGCTCAGTATATGGGCAATAATTGCTTTCCCCAAAAGTTTTATAATATTTTACTATTCCCATTGTATAGAAAATACTGTTTAAAAAAAACTAAGACAACACGCTTTATAAGAAAACCGAACTAAAAAATAATAAAAAATTATCTCTTCTTGGAGACTTTACTTTTACCAGTATCTGTTCATTATCAAATAAATTAATTGATATAGCGCACCCCACGCTTTTGATTGTAAAATTATTTTTTATTAAATATTATTTATTAGTTCGGTTTTCTTATAAAGGGTGTTTTCTTAGTTTTTTAAAACTATTATTTATTTTTTATTTGATTGTCATCGGTCCTTTAGAAGTATACAAAGTTTCATCCGATGTATGTTTGTTACCTCAGAACTTTCGACTGGATGAACCGATTTTGATGAGTCTTTTTTATTTAAAAGCTGGTGCTTTGGTTCATTCTGACAATGGCATCCAAGAGAAAACCAAGTCTTTGAAGTCGGCTTTTTACGTTTTTGCGTATGGATTATGTTACTTACCACCTGAGTATTTTCCACTCTTTAATTATAAAAAAAATGATTAAGTGTGTGAAAATCGTGTCCAAAGATTCCGTTACATAGATAAATAGATAGATACAAGTGAAGCTAATATAAAGCGCGTAAACATGGAACTATCCGTAACGGTGTCTAATAATATGTCTTGACATGACAACGTTGCTAACATCGCAAAGTCAGCAAGCCAGAGGCTAGGTTTTCTGTGGAAAGCTAGAAAGTTTTTTACTCCTGATCAATTGTTGACGACGTACAAGGCTCAAATCCGACCTCTACTGGAGTATTGCTCGCACATTTGGGGTTCAGCACCAAGGCATTCTCTTCGTCTTCTAGATTCCAGCCAGAAAAGGGCCATTCGATTGATAAACAGCTCAATTCTCACAGATACCCTTCACCTATTAGGTCATAGGAAGAAGAGTTGCAGACCAGACATTACTCTACAAATATTTCCATGGCAGATGCTCCAGAGAAATAAATACTCTTGTACCACCACTGGCCACATTCAGCCAAAGAACTCGGCACGCTGATCAGTCTCACCCATTTATTCTCAAGATTGACACTACAAGGACCAATCTCTATAAAGAATCCTTTTACAGGGCTGCGACAGAGTGGAACAAGCTTCCAAAATCTGTTTTTCCAGAGAACTATGACCTGCAACTTTTTAAAAAGCGGGTTCACAATCATCTCCTTTCTAAAATCCCTCCCCCTTCTAATAGTCGCAGAGCGGGCCGTCCGCGGCCCACACAATAGGTCTACCCTTTTTGCGACTATTTTCAGTAAAAAAAATTTTTATGTAATCAGTGATATATTATTTAAAAATGCACAATATACAACTTCACAAAATATAAATATAAAGATAAATAAAAATTATTGTTCATCATGCATTTAATTATTATATATCCATAATAAGGCCATTTAAAATTGATGATAAAATTATGACTTCTTTATTTCTAACATTTTAAAATATGGGAATCGGTTATTGCACACTTTATTGTTAAAATTCGTTGAAAATGTTATTCATTTTTATGCACAGTATTTGTGTTGTAAATAGAATTTTGACACCGTCAAAATCTCTACAAAATAATAGATAAAAAATGTGGTTTTCATAAAAATTCAATTAAAATAAACTTAGAAGTTTTAGTTTTCGATTGAAGTTTTCTTCAATAAATCTTAAAACTTTTGCATCATATTAATTTTTTGCATTTCAAATACTGCAATTAATTTAAAAGATAATCTGTTAGATTATAGTATTAATATGTTGAATAAAAAAGTCATGACATGTTCTTATTTTTACGTTAAGCGATAGCTGCATTAGCTGCTATACTTGGACTATTGATAACTTCTCCCAAGCTCTCTAGCAGTTCTTTCCTGTAATCATCGAAGTCTCCGTCTACTTCATTAATAGTTTGGTCCTCTATTACATATAATGCACAATTCGTTTCTCTGTAATAAAAACATACGTTTGATTAGCGTTAATAATATAATCACTCTACTTATAGTTGATGTACGAGGTGTGTTAAAAAAGTAACGGGAATTTTATAATTTCACTGGTAGTTTTAGTTCAATTTGCGCGATTTTTTCGTTGTTGTGTTGGTAAATATGTCTAAAAAGTATCTGTACATTTCACGGTACAATTATACAAGGTATGTTCTTGCGCAAATAAGGGTGTGATGGGGGCATTTTTTACTCTCTCGCTCTCTTTCCACCAGCTTCCGCCATGTTGGTTGTTTACTTACATCGTATTGCATCGTCAACTGTAATATTTTACGCTTCTCGTTTAAAAATATGAAAAAAACCAGCAGCGAATATGAGTCGCTAAATGAATTCAACAACGATGCAGAACTACTGAAACGTTTCATAAGAGGTGATGAACTAAGGTTTAACTGTTTCATTGAAGGGATTATGGATCGCCAAGAGCGAAAAACACTCGACAAGTGCGGTTGAATGTGGAGCTTATGCTCACTGTATTCTTTAATTTTAACGACAAAGTGCATCATGAGCTCTTGTCACAATGTCAAACGATAAATAAGGAGTACTACCTACAAGTTTAAGGCCGTTTGCAAAACTCACGAATTTATGGCGAAACAACTCATGACTTTCATTGCTAGCTCATGATTTTTTGGACAAAATAAAAAATGTATGATCCCCCATTCTTCATAGTCGCCCGATAGTGCGACTTTTCTATTCCCAAAAATAAGGATAACCTATAAGGATTATCGTTTTACAAGCATAGATGTGATTAAAGGCGCATCGCTGAAAATGCTAACTGCTATCCCAATAATTGAGTTCCAGAACTTTTTCGTGTACTAAAAGAAGCACTGGGATAGCTAACAATATCTAATGGGAACTATTTTGAAGGCGATAAAATGAATGTAGATGAATAAATAAAATTCTTCCCAAAAAACGAAAACTCCCTTTCTTTTTAAGCACACTTAAAATTTAAAAACATTTTATAAAGTAGGCACTTACAATTTTAATTAAATATAAAAACTTTACCTTATAAGTCGTTCATCGTGAGACACGATTATTACCCCCCCTGTATATTCATTTATTGCTTCAGCTAGGGCATCAATTGATTCTATATCCAAATTGTTTGTAGGTTCATCCTGTAATAAAGTGAATTAAATAAAATATATTTTTGTGTCACATGTAAAAATGGTATGTTTGAAACTATTACATTTCACACTTACCAAAATTAACACATCAGGAGCATTTAAACACAGCTCAGCAAGAGCAACTCTTGCTTTCTGACCACCAGACAGATCTTTCATTTTAATAGTATGTGCGTGACTAGCTAATCCAAATGTACCCAATTGTTTTCGTGCTTTTTCATATGGAAGATCAAAAAGTCGCATCAAATATTCAGAAGGCGTTTCTTCAGCCGTCAAATGTTCTCCAGAATGCTGGTCGAATCTACCAATTCGCTAAAATGACATGTCATATATTTTACTACAAATTTAAGTTTCTTTTCTTAACCTTCAAGCGGTCACGCGACATCGAATCCACCGCACTCGATACATTTTTGTTCATAATATCTTTATTTCTTGTTGCATGCATTTCCTATCACTATTAGCTTTTCATTATTTCACTGTGCACGAAAAAAATAGTTTACCTCCCATCTCCCCGCCCTAACAACCAGTGTCCTTTTAGTGGGCGCCTTAGTCAAAAATCATAAGATTTCCATTGTGGGTATCATGAGTAAAAACAAGAAAGAAATACCGATCTGAATATTTAAATCAATTTGGATTTTCTGAAGCGCGCCATAAGGTATCACTTCAAAAAGGAGGCAATCGAAGACAAAATGCACATCATGTTTGAGAAATATGAAGAAAACTAGACCTAATTTGATGATTTTTTTTTGACAATTTGTTTTCTAATAATGTGTTTAAATACAAAAATGAATTAGTGTTTTAAATCCTTGAAATATCCCATAGGTCTTTAAGGCTACGCGCGACCGCTGCCATTACAAATGACCGGGCGCCTGCTTGAAGGTTTAAGATGGATGGGGGAGCTTTTTTATATTCCCTTAGAATTTTATTTTATTATAATTAATATTTTTCTTCCTATGAGTAACGTGCAACTGGTTACTTTTGACATGGGTAGAATGTGACGTCACTGCTTGAGATGGGTAGCGTGCACATGGTACAACAAATGATATTTTTACCACACCTGCGTGGAAAGTTCGAACTTTTTCCTGTTTTCAGTGAAGAAAATGACTCATTTTTACTCGGGTAAAAAAATAATTTCATTAAAAGTGCGCATGTCAGAGATATAAATCCCTGTCAGATATAAATAAGTATAACTGTAGCCTAGCAACGCATAATAATAAATAAAGTTAAGTTTAACCTTCACTCAAATTAATTCATTTTTAATGCATATAAAACAGAAGAGTATGAAACATATAAAAAATTTAACCCATAACTTAATCAAGTAACATTTATTTACATACTTATTTAATTCGAATTTTCCATTACAGATGTGGTAAAAAGAAGTATGCGCACCACGGGAAGAAAGTATGTCATCTCCATCCGCGTGTTTGTGACAATCTTACACGCGGGTTGGAATGACATACTTCCTTCCCTATGTGCGCAATATACTATTCTTTCATAAGGTTATGTGTGTTTGGCTCATAAAGCTTTTTTGAGTTTAGAGTGAGCTTTCTGACAATTATTTAGGTTTAAAGAACAATATTGCGGTATTATTAGTGATGCTCAAAGACTAAACGTTAATATTAAAGTGTAAAAAAGTAGGGTTTATGTTATCTGTAGCCGAGGCCACTTTTTGACAGATAAATAGAATCTCAAGCTATGACGTCACATGCACGTCACTCTTTCTACCGTTGTCCAGCTGAAAGGTCACGTGCACATTACCCATTCAATTTTCACTTGTTAATTAAACCAGTTCATTCATCTATTGTTTTATTTATAATTTTACTTACTAATCTATGATTTTTTCTATTTTCTCCCTTAATCGGGGATAAATCTCCAGTTAATAATTTTAAAAAAGTGGATTTTCCAACTCCATTAGGTCCCACAATTGCAACTCTACTACTCATATCAATACCAAAATCTGCATCTACAAACAATGGTTTTTGGCCTGTATATCCAAAAAGTACATCTAAAAAAATGTAAATTAATAGATTATTATGAATTTTATTGTATTTTTTATTGTATAATTACTGTGTAATCCTAATACAGGGGGCTGTAAAGGAGGTGGTTCTGGAAAACGGAATTTGACCAAATAGTCTTTTGGCCTTTGTAGCAATTCTGTTTGTGTTACTTCTTCATCCTGTTTCTGTATTTTTGATCTATTTTTTTCTTGTTTCCTAGTGAGAGCTTCCTTTTGTTTCTTTTCCTACGAAATTTAAAATATTTGATCATTAATTTCATCAAACAAATTGAAATTTAACTTACAGCTTGTTTTTTAGAAGATCCTGAAGACTTTAATTCTTTTATTCGCTTCTCTTGCTTTTCATATTCCTTTACAAGCTCTTTTTTCTTTTGTACATGCATTTTTTTAAACATGGAATAATTTCCTTTATAATAATATAATTTTTTATTATCTAAATGAATAATTTCATTACATACGTTATCTAGAAAAGACTGGTCATGCGAAACTATTAAGAGAGTTTTCTTCCAGCCTTGCAAGTAACTAAAATACAAAAAAAAAAATTTCATCTTCCTTTTTTAAAATATTTTTTAATTTCTTTGAAATTTTACGCTTCTTAATAAACATTATGCTCGACTGTTTGGAATATTAAGATAAATTACTAATAAAATGATCACTTTCAGCATCCCCACTCTATATACAAGAGAAGCGCACTTCGAGTGCCGATTTAATCCGAATTGGTTACCAATGGCATATCATAAATATTTTCCAACAGTTACAGAATATTGATCTATCAGAAAAAGTATTGGAATTGAAAGTAAATAAAAAAAATTTTAAAAAGAAAATAATGAAAATATTTTAAAACATTAAATTATATTATAAATATAAATTAAAAATAAGGAAGCAAGAGAATCATTCATTCATAACCTTTACATTATAGCCTGCTAAAAATGTTCATATTCTTCTTTGCAATCGTCAAAGCAGGATTCTACAGTAATCGTCATAATTTGTACTAGTTCAATCCCACTCCTTCGAATTTAGCCTATCCCTTTCAATAGTAATTCATTTCTATCAATGTTTTATATGTTTCACTTACTTATCAAGCCAAATCACAGCATTTAAATCTAAATGATTTGTAGGTTCATCAAGTAAAAGTAATGTTGGTTCAATGTATAAAGCTCTGGCCAAAGACACTCTCATTCTCCAACCACCTGAGAAATTTTTAGTTGCACGATCCTGTAGGAACATAAATTGCATTTTTAAAAAAATATTTTTTTCTTAACCCTTTCGATCACACTGTATTCAGTATTTTTTGATGACTTATTTGAGAGTTTCCAACCCCTATTCTTTCGTTCTATGATTTATAATACCCATAAATATTTGGAATAGTGCATGACGAACTTGATAAATATTTAAAATAGCAGAACACATGCATAGTTCTTTATCGTGACAGTACATATTTATGTTTGATTATTTCATTTTGAAGTTGTATGTTTTGTTCCGAGTTTTTATAGTGTACATTAAGCCTACAAAACCATTATTTTACTCACTACAAAGACAACTGTTTCAAGAATACCTCCACTTTTATTATACTTTGCATTATATGAGCCAAAATACAATATGAAAAAGCCTTTAACAGAAAAAGTGCTGCTGGAAACCATTGAAAGTGGATTCTCTGATATAGAATATTTGAGTGATAACGACGATATGGATGGGTCAGGGGAACGATTTAGCTGAAGAAAATAAAGATGAAGAGCAGGAAGAGACAGAAGTGGTACGAAAATACCTTTTTTCAGGTAGAGAGGTAGAGTTGGGCAAAACCATTGATGTTTGAATAACCACTGATGTTCCAATAAATAATGATACAATAAAAAAAAGAAAACAGAAATAGCTATAAGAACTAAAACAAAATTTGGCAAAAAGAGAAAATTTAATTTGGATGAAGCATGTTACTTACCTTTTCTCAAATATCGATTGGTATACCTTAAGTCACAAATTGAATAGATACTATAACTCAAAAACCAGATGTAAAAAAAAGGATTAATATTACCAAAAATACGTAAAAATATCACTATGGTGTAGTGCCAAAAATTAAATTTTTCTCTTACTGGAAAAAAAAAGGGTGACCGAAAGGGTTAAAGTTAAAAACAGGAAAATTATAAAATATTAATTGCAATTTTAAGTTAATAGTTTAAAAACAATTTAAATTTTTTTTAAATGTTTGGCATTTTATTTTGAGTCGTCTATCAATAAAATACAGACTGAGATAACAAGAATATTAAAAGTTTTTCTGAATAGTTTATTTAATCACAAAAAATTATGTACTCTTATTATTAAAACAATGAATTCTTTTAAATTTTTAAATGTTTCATGCAATACACAAGTTTTTACTGATCTCATGCAATGTAGGTACCTGCATTTCCTTATCAAATCCTAAACCAGCTAAAATTCTTCTAGCCCTAGGTTCAGCAGAATCTGCTCCTATGGCTTTTAACTCTGTGTAAACGTCATTCAACTTCTCCTGTATTTCCAAATCTCCACAATTAGCAGCAGCTTCTAATTTTTTACATTCAGCAAGTAGCTCTGTACGTTTTACATCAGCAGCTAAAACTGTCTCAACTGCAGAGTTATCATCAGCTACTACTTCTTGTTCACAGTATAAAATGTCGATGTTTGGAGGAATATCAAAGGCACGTTGGGCAACATGCCTTAGGAGAGTAGTTTTACCATGACTAAAATTAAACACAATTAAAAAGTACAAAGGAAAACAAAACTAATAATTTAAGGATGTGTATAAGGTCAAATTACGTAGTACATCTAATTAATCTTTAAATTTAATAAAATGTAGTAGATTGTATTCAACGACATTTCCTGTTAATTATAATGAGTTTCTATAATAGATTTTTTGAAAAATTTTTTATAATTAAATATTTTAAAAAAACATTTAACATTGAATTTGACTACCACGTTTATAGTCGGAAGAAAATCTAGCAACACTGCAAGTCACGTGGCGTCCGGACGCTCCGAAAGTTATGTATTTAAATTTATAACCCTGAAATTTTGAGTCATGGATACTATTAGTGATGTACATAAAGGTGTTAATAAAATAATATACTTATTTATCTCAGTAATATTAATGTGTTGATAATATGTTTTTAATTTTATGTTATATATTTTTTATGAAATAAAATATATTTTCATATAATACGAGTTTTACATATTAATTTCAAATAGAGAGTAAAATAAAGAGCACGTTATTATCGACATGCTGCCGTGCGATGTTGTCAGATTTTTATATTGCAAACATCTACACCGGTAGTGAGTTCAGAACGAATAATTTCATGAACTTCAACACAAGATATCTTTCTGCAATTATCAGAAACCCTGCTTGTTTTTGGGCTCGAAAAATCACAAATCGTCTGAACTTACTAACAATAAGTTTTTTAACCATGCAAGTTTTATAGAACATAAATTATTCGATTCTTTTAAAAAAATTTCCACTTCTGGTAAAAATAATATTAAATAAATGGTGACTTTAAAATGAATTATTTCGCTTAAATTATCGGAAAGGTACCTATTTCTTTATCTTAATAGATGTAGAATCATTTACTCTATAAATTTTTAAATCCAGGCAGCCATCTAAAAATTCATAAATGTTATACACATCCTTAACCAACAAAATGACAATTAAAAAAATTAAATTAAAATGGGGACATAAACAGTAACTTAGAAATATTATAGGTTTGTGCTTACCCATTAGGTCCCACTAAACCATAATGTCTGCCTTGGGCAATCAAGAGATTAGCATTAACAAATAAATCATTGCCTTTAGCAGAAATGCTAAAATTTTCAACTTTTATATCAACTGCATTCTCAAAAGCAGCCAATTGACCTGCTGTTTTTTGTGACTGTGAAACTGTAAAATTGCTATCAAGCTCTGAATGCCCCTGTCCCCCTTTTTTTAACATAGTTTCCATTTGTTTTTCATATTCTTGTTGTTTTTTTAATTTTTTTTTCTCTTTATGTGTTAATTTCTTTCCCTTTGTTTCATCAGTTGATTTTTCTTCACTTATTTCAGTAGAACTGATTTTTTCTGTTAATTCTTCTACATCACTATCATCCTTACTTTTAACTTCATTGATTTCCATTGGTTTTTGTGTAACATTATTTACTCCATTTTCAACATGATTGTTTTTATACTCTTCTATATGATCTGGTGTCTCTTCTCCTACATCAGCTTCACTATCTGCAGTCTTCAATTCTTTATCCTTTTCAGTATTAACTTTCATTTTAAGATTTTTTTTTGTGTCCTTGTTTTTTTTCTTATTTTTTTTAACAGGCTTTAAGATTTCTTCAGAATCTTCATCAAAATCATCGTTTTCACTATCAGTTTTATCTGTCTTTTTAATTAACAGTTCCTCTTGAGATTCTTCATTTAACTATTAAACAAATATATTTAGAAATACAGTTCCAATGTGAACTTTTGATATTTACAATTTTATTTGTATACATACCTTATTTTTATTCTTTTTGTTCTTTGAAGGCTTTTTTACAATTGAAGATATGGATTCTGCCTCACTATCAGATAGTTTAATTTCTACATCTTTATCTGACCAATCTTCTTTCTTTTTATTTTTCTTTGAAGTTTTTTTGACAATTTTTGATATGGCTTCAGTTTCATCATCTAATAAATTTACTTCAATATCCTCTTTGTCAGACCAATCATCTTTCTTTTTCTTATTCTTTTTTACATTCTTTTTTACACTTACTGGGATTGATTCTGTTTCACTATTAGATAATTTTACATCTATATCTTCTTTATCTGACCAATCATCATTCTTATTTCCTTTGGCTAAACCTAAAGTATAAGCACAATTATATTTGATATTTTTTTAATCTCATCTTTATTCAAAATAATGAAAAGTATAAAGTATAAGTATTAAATAAATTTTTAATTTGAATTACGCAATAATCCTTAAATGGAGAAATATATTTTGTTACTGAAAAAAAAAAATTAACCAATTACCTTTTTTTGCTTTCTTTTTGGCTGCACGTTTTTTATCCTCGGGTTCGAATGCTTCAACTAAAATTTCTTTTCCTAAAATGAAATTTGCATTTTAACAGTTACACTTTCTTATCCATTAAACAAACCTTGATCAATATTTTCGTCATCACTCCAGTTATCTTTTCCTTTCTTTCCCTTCTTAGCAGTCTTATTTTTGGCAGGTTTCGCAGGTGGCTTCTCTTTTTCACTAATAATACTGGATGTGTCTTCAAAATCATCATCGACATTTTTTCCTTTCTTGGTTCCTCTTTTTTTGGACATTGCAAATATTTATTAAAAACTCGTCAGGATATATTAACCTAATTTTTAAAATGAACACATGTAACATCAAGTCTCTGCTTCTTTAATTTATTTTATTTTGGTTGGTAAGAATGCGCTGTCAAATCTTCTTTTTTTTTGTATTAAAACTTAAACATATTGGGTAAAAAAAGAATTTGCTCACATTATAAAGTTTTCAATTAATCATTTTCCTACGAAAAAAATTAAACAGTGTTTTAATACTGTACTGTACCAATACTTTTACACCAAGAATTAAAAAATGTTTGCATAATTATATTTTATCTGAAAATTTTTAAAAATTTTTTTAAAATAACTATAATACAAAATAATAAATCTTGTTTGATCGTAAATAGTAACATGAAACGATAGTTTAAATTTTTAAGTTTTTGAATAAAATGTATACTAATTTTACCTTTATACGTCATATAGTTCTTTTCCAACATGTGTAAGTACGTGTCTTTTGTGTAAGGTAAGCAATATATTAGTAAAAAGTAAAAAATACTTTTTTCTTGAGCTATGAATAGTTTCAGTTTTTTAATTAATTTTTGTTGATCCACTTTGTATTTTAAACAATAAAATATCTAAAATGTGGTAATATATTTTTAACGTTTTTTTAATTTAAACAATTTTTAATTTAAAGTATTAAGTAGTAAGACTAAAAATGAGTTAAAAACAATTAAATTAGTATTTAAATTTTTCCGCCAGTAAACTAGCTCGAAAACTTCCTGTCATGCGTGATTTCATTAATCAAATGTACAGGGGCAGCGCCATATTGACAATAGGCGGCTGCACTTGATGAAAATGGAGGTATTTTAAGTGCAAAAATCGTGTAATCGCAGATAGCAATGGTGAACGTTTTCGAGGAGTGCAATAACGAGTGGTTGTGGCTATAGATCGACGGAACGTCGCGTACCGTAACGGTCCGTGCTAGTTGTGTGCAGCAGAGAACTAGCAGTAGGTTTGTAGCGCCCGCTAATCCCTTTAACAGGTCACCCTAGAGGCTTCTTTAATCTCGTTAACGGTAACTAGATTTAATTCTGGACTAAAGAGAGTATAAGAGCATGTCAGTGGTCAAAGTTAATCACCACACCCAGCTTACTACTACGATGGTGGCCGTTGCGGGAAGTGTCAAATTGTAGGTGTGTGTTTTTCGCAAAACTGTAAAACGCGGCGTGAATGAATATCGTGGCCCCATCAAGTAGTCCACGACCATGCAGTGTTGTCAGTCAGATGAAGCTCGGGAACAGAAAAGAATTAACGCCGAAATTGAGAAACAACTCCGTCGAGACAAGCGAGATGCTAGACGAGAACTCAAATTACTTCTTCTTGGTGAGTACCGGGTGTATCAGATGTTTATTACTTTACCTATTTCTTATTAGCGGTTTCGATATTCCATAGTTGGTCCTCTTAAACGGTAGACCGGATGACAGGATTTTGGTGTGGGTGTCTTATCAATTCACTGGAATTATGTTGATATTTTTATATTTAATATAAATAGGTCATATTAGCCATTTCCTGTCCTCTCTAGGATTTAATTACCTAGGATTACTTCAATAATATGCACTAATTCACTAAAAGATCAATATTACAAATATATTGATAAATACCTAGAGTGACTAGCCACAAAATTATGAGCTGTTGTATATTACTTTTTAACACCTGCAATCATCAGCTCATTACTTAATATTTAATTTAAGTCTTCATTTGATAAATAATTCAAATATTTATACACATACTTTTTAAAATAAAATAATTGTTTTAAATTTTTAGAAATTATACTTTCTAAGCAGGCTGTTTTATAAATAAGAAAATTTCAGATAAATATTAATGGGCATCTGTTTTTTATTACATATTTTGTTATGCCTTTGAGGAATTTTAAATGTGTTTTAATTGTTAAATTATTTAAACCAAATTTATAGTAGGTAGTTACATTAGATATGTGACACCTGTCAATTCTATCAACAAAACATTTCAAAATCTAAATTTGACATTTTGTCAGTGAATATGTTTCAAAATATTAATATATACTAATACATTGATATTCTTTGCTAATCAATAATTGCTTTTAAAAAATGTTCTACTCATGTTAAATATGAGTTTTATACATTGTAAAAATTAATTTAACTTATTTCTATATCACTAATTTTATTCTTACTATTTATTAAACTTTTGTTTGATTTTTAGTTTTTATTTTAAATATGCTCTTTTTTAAAATGTGATTCATGCTGATACTTATTTTGAAACAGTTAAAAGTATCACAGGTAGAAATAAAAGAAAAATTAATAACTATATTGACTATTGACTTAACATTGTATAGGCAAACAGGATACCAATATTTTTTGTTTTATTATTTTAAAAATTAAGCAATTTTACTAATCCACCAATTTAAAATTAAAAAACTTAATTACTTAATCTATTACATGAAATATTTTTAGGACATTTTGAAATTATACTTACATAATTTGTTATGTGCACTGTCAATTTTTAAGTCCCAAGATAAACAATTATATTGAATTACTTTTATTATTGACTAATGTTTAGATGTCCATTAGGTTAATGCTTGCCAAGGGATTTGAATGTAATATATTTAATAAGTTTCAAATAATCATGTAAAAATATTGAAAACCAGCTTAGGGAATAAAAAAAATTAATTTGATTCAGTGGAATAAAAAAATTTAAAAATCCCAATACATTTTCTATACTGCATGTTTTTATTTTACTGTTTAATTGTTGGATACATAACACAGTAGAATTTGTCAAGGCCTATAAATAAATATGACTTCATTTAATATGTGTGGAAGGGTTATATATACAGTTCAAATACAATAATTTCAAAAGATTATAAAAAATTTAACAAAATCAATTATAATCATAAAATCCACCCAAAAAATATTAGGTTCATGGTCATTCATTGTTAGTTCAATTTAAATATATATTGAGATAACAGGCAATCTTGAGCACTGGTAAAAATTGAAATTTCAGGTAATTTTGTTCTTAATATATAGTTAAGTTTTGTTGTAAATTTTTTAGACAATTAATTTATTTTCATATTTTTATTAATCTAATTAAAATAAATATGTTGTATTTTAATTTATTTTAGGGACTGGTGAGTCTGGCAAGTCTACTTTCATCAAGCAGATGCGAATTATTCATGGTGCTGGTTACTCAGATGAGGATAAGAGAGGCTTTATTAAACTTGTCTACCAGAACATCTTTATGGCAATGCAAAGTATGATAAAAGCCATGGACCTCCTTAAAATACAGTATGGGGATTCTGCCAATCAGGTTTGTTATTTTTTTGTCTTTATTTAATACTAGCAGACCTGGTAGACGTCCTGCCCAAACGATAGCTTGCCTGCATTACGAATATCACTATCAAACTCAGCGACCCCGAAAACTATAAATTCAAGACTTACATTGTCATTTTTAAAAGATTTTATATTCCATCCCCTTTCCACTCCATTAGTAGGGGTGCTTACAACATTGGAGATATCACAATCAAACTCAGCGACCTTGAAAACTACAACTTTGACACTAATATTGGCGTTTTGAATATTTTTTATATTTCATCCTTTACCCACCCCTTCCGTAGGGGTGCTAACAAAATACATAACTGGGAATGTCACTATCAAACTTAAAATTCCCAAAGACTATGAATTCGACATTAATATCAGCCAGTTTTGACAGTTTTTACATTCCATCCCCTTCTCATCCCCCATCAAAGGGGTGCTAACAACACTAAAACCACCCCTGGTATGTATAAAACAACTTTAATCCCAATTGGTCCAGCCGTTTGGTTAGGGAGTTTTTGAAGGACATACATACAAACAAACACTTTTTCATAATTATATATACACATTAGTCAATGGAAACTTCCTCCAATTATAATTTTGTTAAGGTTACGAAATTAATTAGTGTTGTCATATAGAACAAAATATTTTATAAAATACAAAACTTTACTGCTTCTAAATAATTATTAATCAACAGTTTTTCTTAAAAAGCATTTTTTGTTTAATTGTTGCAGAGTATCATTGTCCAATTTGGTAAAAAAAGATTGTGCTTTTTAATACTGATGTTTTATCCTCTATGTGTTTTAATGTGATTAATTATTTGGCTCAATAGCTATAAGAATATAATTCTTATTTACAGGAAAAGGCAGAATTAATTAAAGGGATTGATTATGAAACTGTGACAACATTTGAGAGTCCATATGTGGAGGCCATAAAAGATCTCTGGAGTGATGCAGGAATCCAAGAATGTTACGATCGGCGCAGGGAATATCAACTTACAGATTCTGCCAAATAGTAAGCATTGTTCCAAATACCTATTTTAAAAATTGCCACTAACTGATTCATTTAAATTAAGCTAGGTACCTGCTATAATTGATTGAATTTAAATACATAACATTATATACATGCAATAACAAATAGAAACTGAGAAAATCGTTACCACATTTAAATCTATTTTGATTTTTTAAATTGAATCATTGTAAAGAGTAAGATTTAGTTTTTTATTTGCTAATTTATGTGTAAAAAATATATACCTATGTACTTTTTATTTTAAACTATATTTTTCAATTTTTCCAAAATTGCAACTAGGATACTTGTATCTATATGCTGGTATATGCCCACTTTTCATTCATTTATTCTAAGAGTTAATGAATAGAAAGAATTTAAAGTAAAAAATTGTCTTTGTCAATGCTTGAAGTATATTGGTGAATGGTTTTTCGGGTTCATTGGCTATTGTAGGACTGAGTTAATACTCGATGTTTCGCCATCTTGAGTGGATGGCATCTTCGGGAGATGTAATGTCATGCTTTTTAATGCTGACGGTTTGTGACATTTGTATGTCACGATCGCAGGTTATATATGTTTTGAGGGCTGTTCAGGAATTGGTTACGTTCCGGAGATTCATTATTCTTATGTTTGTAAGGGAACAGCGTTGTATTTTTAAGTACAGGTACCCTTGTTCTATTGATTTTAAGTGTTTCCTCAGATTTATTAAAGTTCTGCTGGTGTTTATTTATTTTAATCACAAATTTTAAACAGATCAGCGATGTCCTTCGTAAATATATGTTTAATTTCAATTATTGCTTCAGTTTAAAATTTGCCTTACGACATCATATTTCACCTTCAACGAAGAAATATATGAATGAATTGATGGAGTTTCAATGGGTAGCCCGTTATCACCAGTGATCGCGAATTTCTTTATGGAGAAACTTAAAAAGAATGCTTTGGACAGCACTCATCTAAAACCAAAAGTGTGGTTTCGATATGTAGATGACACCTTTGTTGTCTGGCCTTATGATAGAGAAAGCCCCAACGAATTTCTCGCCCACATCAACAGCATACACCCTAGCATAAAATTCACAATGGAAATAGAGAACAACAAAGAATTGGCATTTCTGTCCTGATTAAGAGGAAAGAGACATACCATATACAGAAAACCCACACAGATCGTTATCTACACAATACATCCAACAGCTCTCAAATATGCCTCTCCCACCAAAACGTATATAACCTGCGATGGTGACATACAAATGTCACAAACCGTCAGCCTTAAAAAGTAGACATTACATCTCCCGAAGATTCGAGATGGCGAAACGTCGAGTATTAACTCAGATCTACGTCGGCCAATAAACCCGAAAAACCATTCACCAATAAACGAAGGCCGCGAAAGCCTTTCAGAATATGCTTGAAGTATATTTAGCTGATACCACTGACAACATTAAGGCCGATTCTCACTAGACGTGCTAGGAAGCGGATCGGCAAAGGCACGGCACATGCTTGACTTATATTGTTTCAAGAACATTGCGTGGAAAGGCCGTCGCTTGCCATCGCGCGTAGTGTGAATTAAACTCCTAAAAACCATAAAAATCAATGATAAAGATATTTTGCCAAACTGGTGCCTTGCCAGTGCCAAATACTTGCCTTGCATGAAAGTGAAAATCGGCCTTTAATTTGCTATTATGTGAAGTTACAGTTTTTTCAAATCAAATAGTACATTATAAATGGAGTTTCCTAAGTTTTTCTATGTGTACTGATGTAAAATTTGAATGACTCTAAAATATTGATTATTTATTTAGTAATTACCAGATCTCCAAGGTCATTTTACTCTTTACCAAACAAGACTATTAAAATTTTAATTACTCCAAACAACCAAAAGTGAGTCATATACCAATATCTATCTACATAATATGGAATCATTTAAAAGTTTTTGAACACAAATATTGCCAGTATTTGATAACATATCATATAAAATGTAGATTGACCAATTTTCTAAAAGTCAATTTCCATATAAATTTCAAATCAACAGCAAAATTGTTTGGATAATGTAAATTACAATGTAAATGGAAGTTGTACCTAAAGAGTAATTTAGAAAATCTAAAAATGTTAATTTTTCGTCATACTGAACATTTACATCCATTTTGTCAAAGCAGGTATCTAAATTATTTTCATGTTATGCAGTGGTGATTTTAAGATCTAAAAACAATTATTTTTCAAGGAAGTACCACAATATGCATTTTAATACCAAATTTACACTAGTTACGTGGCTTGGTATTGGATTAAACTTTTCCATATAAGTTATTTTTCACGTTAGTCCTATTTCTTACTTTATCCCTAGTCAATCCTTTGTCTAACATGACACTAAATATTTATCATGACTTCAAAACAGACTGAGAAAACAATATTTAAAGTTTTTAAGTTTAGATAGTTCTATTTTTATATTCTCTATTTGTTTTCTTAATCATTGTGTAATTTATGTAATGTTCATTATAATACCAAATTTAATTGTTTAAAAAATTTTACGGGTGCACCTTGAACAATAAACTATTAAACTTATTTTATATTTTTTATTACTTAATAAATCTGTAAAATTTCAAATAAACTCCATTTTCCATTATGATTAAGAAAAAATTTCATTTGCAAACTTTTTTTGTTTACATACAAGGACTGTCTAAGTATGTTCAATGGTTACAAATTTATATACATATATTTGTGAAATTTAAACAGTGTTATATAATACTTAACAAAACTCCATTTATTTTTCATCACTTTTTTAGTGTTTGTCTTTTCAAAAAATTTGATTTTAATAACAGCTTTATTCAGAATGGGCTCTTGTTCCCGATTTTGGTGTTCCTTGAGCAATTTTTCTTATACCCTACATACAGATTTTAAAAAAGTTTTATTATAACGTTATATTGTCTTTTTAGGAACAATTTAGTAAATTTGTTTAAACATCTTACCAATAATTTTATAAAGAAAATATTTATTTTAATACATTATAGATTTTGCAAAGGTTATAGCATTATAAAAGTACATTTAGCAACAATCAAAACAATTAGTTCACGAATTATTTGCCCAATGTAAACAATGAATTTGTAGGTTAATGCGAGTATAATTTGACAAAATAGTAAATATTTTTGAAAAATGTATGATTATTTTCTGTATGATTTAAAAGGAAGTTTATGTGAATAATATATCTAGCTACAATGACTTTAAACTTATATTTATGCACGATTATTTATCAGATGTAATTCAATGCTTGTTGCAGGCATATAGCCAGGAGTGTAGTTGTTTTCTGATGTATAATCGACTCATATATACTTATAGTATAGGTTAACATGCAGTGAAATTGGCTGGTTCTTTATAAATCAGTTTTATACATTTTTATATATTTAACTAATTAAACATAAAATTAGACGTCAACTATAAGTAAAAAGTTCTGCTGACAATACTCGTGTTTTTGTCTTATTTATAACGTCATATACGCGTTTAAAAATATAAATAATAGTTAAAAACATTTTATTTATTAAAAAAATGATAAAATAAATAATTTTTAATAAATTTTTTAGTGTTATTATTTAAAAACGTTCTAAATACATTTTTTTTAAATTAATGTTTGTAACCCTGCTGATGGCTTATGTTAAAGATAGAGTACCCCCTTTACCCTCTACCCCCCTAAAAGTACCATTGAACATCCTTAATAAGTAAAGTCACACAGTCAAATTTTAAATTAAAGCAACTTTCTTACATTCAAAGCATAGGTTATTGAAATTACTTAATCATGAATAAATATTTTTTTATTTATATATAAACAATTACATAATCAACAAAATGATAATGATTATATTTGTTTAAAAAAAAATAAATCTTAAAAAATATTGTTTCTCATTAATTCTGAATAAGTTTTCTGTATATTGTAACTATATCTTGTAAAAACGTGTGTTTTAGGGTAAAGTTATTACAATAAAACACGTTTTATGTAACCTATACCATTTCTCTCTCCACTTCCTTTGGTTTATTGTACAGGTTTTCACACATTTAGTTTTTACCGATATAACAATCTCAGAAATTGAAATAAGTGAACAAACAACAACCTTGAGTTCCTACGGATTCAGTTAAATGTCTTTGAAACATGTAAACAAGGAAAAAGTTAATCAAAATTACAATACGATGCTCATCCATCAC
Source organism: Agelastica alni (assembly GCA_950111635.1). Lineage (NCBI taxonomy): Eukaryota > Metazoa > Arthropoda > Insecta > Coleoptera > Chrysomelidae > Agelastica > Agelastica alni. The sequence continues at coordinate 18,227,561 of OX467712.1, forward strand.
AAAATGCTCTGAATCACAGTTCCTATAATGTATACCTTACATAATTTGTATTAACCTTTGACATTTCACCACAGACGAGAATTACATCAAACACAACGAGCTCAGAAATATCAGATTGTGGTAAATTAAGCCCAGAAATTAAATGGATCAATACAAACAATTTTAAAGTACAATTTGGGCTTGTCTCGTATGTCTTCTCATATTATTCCAAATGATTTGAGAGATGCTTTCTATGACTGATAATCTGAAATGCATAATTATTGACAATAAGACTTTTATCTATATTTATGACCTGAAAACATCTCTAAAATCTAGTGAATACCATGCTGCAAATGAACCAAAACAAAAAAAACCACGTCAAAACAAGTCAAAAATCAAGGCCATGTTTTTACATTAAGATAATTCACCATCGCATACTGCCATAATTATTCGTCAGTATTTCATCAAAAATCAAGTGAATGTCATTCCACAAGCACCATATTCGCCAAATATGGCTCAGTGTGACTTCAAATTTCCTTGATTGAAATTACCACTTCGTAGACATCGTTTTGTGCAATAAAAGTTGTACAAGAGAATATGCTGGTCACTTTGAAGGCTATACCGGAAACTGAATATAATAACTGTTTCGAAGACTGGAAAAAACGTTGTAATAAGTGTATTCTAGTTAAAGGAGACACAATAAATTTGGATGAATAAAATATTTTCTGTGTGTTTTATTTAATCAGTCTCATTACTTTTTGTCCAGTATGGTAATGAACAAGTAATACCTCTCAGCTATAACGATTTGGAAAAATATTCAAGGTACATGGAAATTTCAATGCAAAACGCTGAGATGCACAAAAACCAGTCGACCAGCACAAAATATAATAAATATTCACGACAAACAAGTAATTAATTACACAACTCCGATTTGAATTGTCCCCACCTTGTCGATATGTGTCTCCGACGCTAGAGCAATCAGTATGAATTTATTAGCGACGGTGTGCACATCTGATCTATCAGGAAAGAGACTACGACGCATGCAAGAGATCAAATAATATCTCTTCTAAAAATGTGTTCACCCTCACCACGACAGCCCCAAAAATAAAATAAAAATTTTACGAATTCATTGATAGGTTGAATGTTTGGTACAAAAACAATTTTTGAGATTGCAGATATTGTAAACTTATCGAAAATATAGTGCCGCGCGTACGTAATAGCCGAATGTGCGTTTACAGCTATCTGGAAGAGATAGATCGAGTAGCGGCGCGCTTCTACTTGCCTACAGAGCAGGACATCTTACGTGTGAGGGTGCCCACCACAGGCATCATCGAATATCCTTTCGATCTCGACGAGATCAGGTTTAGGTAGGAGGAATCGTCTACCTACCCTCCTCTCGTACCTTTCCCTAACGTTAGACATAAGACATTTTTAAGAGCATGTGTATACAGTTTTACGTCCATCGCACATCACAATTTTTTAATTTTATTGTTTTCATACTACCCAAGCCTTCAATTGGAAGAATTGGAGGTCGATTTACTTTTCAAGCATGTTATTCTGGTTCGAAGAAAAGGATTCTCATAAAATCTTCTCAAACAGGAAATTTGCATCATAAACAAAGAGTGTTGTTGGCAGAGAAACAAATGAAAGAGGCATTGTATAACTTTATGAGCTGCCAAAACTTGTCAAAAAAGACACGACTGGCTGTGCATAGAGGAGTACTGATAGAAAATGTTGGGTTTGGTAGAAAAAGCATTAAAGTAAGATCAATGTTGCGAATATAAGTACGAGCCCTAACCACAATATGTTTGGACGGTATTAAAAACAAACAAATTGAAATTCAAAGGGATGAAAATAAATGTTAGCAAAACGAAAGTAATGGTTTTTGAAAGGGAAGAAAACATAACAAACTGTGAAGAGTGGAACAAGTAAATGAATTTGGGTTCAAAGTTTACGTGAGATGAAAAGTATGACAGTGACATTGAGCGAAGGGTGTTGGCAGGAAAACAAATGAATGGGGCACTGCATAGCTTTATGAACAGCCAGAAAGTGTCAAAAAAGGCACGTCCGGCTGTGCATAGAGGTGTGTTGGTTACTACACTTATGTATGGTAGTAAATGTTGGATTTGGCAGAAGAAGCATGAAAATAGGATTAATGCTGTGAAGATGACTAGTCTGAGAAGTATAGCCGGAGTGACTCGGTTGGATAAAGTAAAGAATAGTGAGATAAGAGAACGCTGTGGTGTAAAATAAGTTGTGGCTACAAAGATAGATAAAGGAATGCTTTAATGCTTTGGATACGTAGAAAGGATGGATGAAGGAAGATTAACGAAACAAGTTTATAAGGCGATTGTGAATGGACGGAAGTCGGTAGAGGTCGACCTCGCCGAACATATCTAGATTAGATCAACATTGTTTTGAAGAAAGGCCAGGTCAAGAGTACCAACAACCGACGAGCGTGTATCAGAGCACTGTTGAAAGTAGAGGAAGCAAAAGATGTGAGTAAGAACCGTAGCGGAAGTGGAAGGAAGTGGTCTCTGCCTACCCCTACGGGATAAAAGCGTGACTATTTGTATGTATGACTGATGGATATAGTGAGGAGGAATGTGATAAGCGAACGCTGCGGACTAAAAGTAGATGCGGTAACAAAGATAAATAAAGGAATGCTTAGATGGTTCAGACACGTAAAGAGGATGGGTATTAGAAGATTGACGAAACACAGATTTATAAGGCGAGTAGGAATGGGCAAGTTGTTATAAGTCGACGTATCTTGATCAGATAGAAACTGTTTTGAAGAAAGGCCAGGTCAAAGGTACTACCTTTCCTACTTTTAAACATTTTATGTCAACTGTCAAATTTTCGAGTGCAAATTAACATTTGAATGTAGAATATTTTACTTGGAATGCATTCGTGATCGAGAAGGGGCAACGCAAAATGTGTAATGGATGTGAAGCTATAGACGCTCTTAAAAATTTTTTATTTTCAATAATTAATTCTCCAAAACTGCGTAGAAATAATTTATAAATCTTCGCTTTTGACATATTACGAAATTATTCATTTTAGGGAAGTTAATATAAAAATATTTTTTCGAGTAAACTTGTTGTTACTTTATTTATTTGTACAGTTTATCTTAAATGTTAATATTTTCTCTTGTAACTGGTACAGTAAATACAGAACAAAATCCAACGCACGTCATCAATGACGTAGATGTTTTAAAGCAGTGCTACCAACTACTTAAATATTCAGTTTGACCAACTTCCGTCGGAAAGCGCAAACTTTTGTGAAATAAATTAAGTACCTTGTACACATCTTTCCGTAGCAGTTTATGCTACTGTATTATTTTTTTACAAATGGGATGTATACAATGAATCTTGTTTATATAACTGTAAAAACACGATATTTGTCAGCTATAAAGTAAAATTCCGTTCGCCTATGACATTTTAACTCGAAACATACGCGGTTAGCGGCATTGTCGATCGAAATGCATTGTTGTCACTTAAATTATCATCCTTTCAGCGTTATGTTCACGAGCTCTTTGTTTCTCACGAAGTTATATGGGGAGAGATTTTCTTGAAATCGGTAGGTTCTAGGTTGGTATAACCAAATATGTTCAACCTTATTCTTCACTGGCCGGGTCATGAACATAGTATATGTTCAGCAGTTTCGTCTTCCACGCAGCAAAACCGACAGTCCGCTTGTTGATTCAGACCTATCCTTCCGAGGTGGTATTTTATACGACAGTGTCCTGTAAGCATTCCCGTTAGAATTCGCAGGTCATTACTGCTCCATTCTAGGATCTGCTTATTTGTGTTTCTCGAGGGTTTAGGTAAGAACGCCTTCGAGTTAGTCAATCCTGGTATATCGGACCAGTACGTGAGTATTTTCCTCTCCGCCCAGTCCAAAATAATTGTTTCGGCGGCACTTGTAGTGACTCCAAAGACCGGTTTTGGTCCAGTGAGCGCAGATTCGGTCCCTTGTTTTGCAAGGGTGTCGGCTTTTTCGTTTCCTTCCACCCCCTGGTGCCCAGGTACCCACAGCAGGGTCACTTTTGTTCGCACCAAGGTACTCCAGGGATTCGATGCAATTCCATACAAGTTTAGAATTTATCTTGTTGGAGCTCAGTGCTTTTAAAGCGGCCTGGCTGTCTCATTTTATACTAATGTTTTTGTTAGCTAGAGGTCTGTTAGTCAGCTCTCTTGTTCACAATTCGATAGCGAAGATTTCAGCCTGAAAGATTGTAGCATACCTGCCAAGACTGGCAGATATTTCAATCTTTGGTTTCCTGTTGAAAACACCGTCCCCCCCAACTCCATCTGGGGTTTTTGAGCCATCTGTGTACATTACGTATTCAGTCTCTAGTAAGAGGATTTCCCCCCTCACCCATTCGTCTCCCTTCGGAAAGAGGACTTACAACGACTTTTCTACGTGTATTTTTGTGGCTAGCATGTCAGGAACCATCCCGAGAATTGGCAAGATGTTTAAGAAAACTATTGTTTTTTCCAGCGTTTCGAGTTTTATTAAATTCATCCTCAGGGCTCTCTAACAATGGAATTTCAAAACGTAACTTTAAATTTCCTACAATTTTTATATTTGGCAACAGTGTGTAACTGTGACGCTACCAAATTGTGTGTCGTGAATCAGATTTTGTTTCGTACTTACTATATCTACATTTTTTTTTAAAATGAAACGGAAAATATTTTTGGAGAATTAAAAAAAACGAAAAGAAAAGTAATCTCTTAATTGTTGATTTATAATTGGCATGGTACGGTTATTACAGCTTGGCTATTGTCTATTTAAAAAGAAGGTGATTTTGTCGAGTATGACGCTTTTTGTTTTAGATATATTTGCAAAATCCTATCGAATCAACGATAACCGTCAACATATTGAATCAGAAAAAAAACAGAAAGTCAATACTTAAACATCCACCTCGAAAATTACAAAATTAAGTTGTTTACAATATGCTATAATTGCACGGTGTTTTTTTCTCATTATCAACACTAAACTGGTTCCGAAAGGCACACTCACACTATCGAAGTCGTACCCACTGTTCGATTGTTTCTTTAAATGTACTTTTTTGTGTGAAATAATGAAGAAACGGTACTTTCGGGAATTAATTTTAACCAAAGAATACTATTTTAGACGGAATAAACCAATATCGCAATGATCTATCTGTAACAGCGCTACCAGTTTCGGATTTCAAACGCTATCATCATCATTGGGTTTAGGAATTGGCGATGGCTTCTAAGCACCGAAACCAGCCCATGTCTAAATGAAATTTTGTGTCTTTAACATGTACACATTAAGTAATATTTGTTACACATAAATTGAAGATGTGTATATACACACAAGGAAATAATCTAAGAATATTTTCAACTTAATTGAGGTTTTGCAGTTGAAGCTTATTTAAACCACAACCTATTGTGTGGTGTGTCCTCCTTAATTATTTATAACACCTCTTTTCATCGTCTTTGCATGGATAGAATCAAGTTATCTATTTCTTGTTGAGATATTTATCTAACTATCCATATGCTCCCTTTAAAGCCTCAAATAATTGTTGGTGGTTATAGAAATTCCTGCCACCTCTTAAAACTTTTCGTTAAAGCATGTCTCATACATGCTCTATTGAATTTAAGTTCGGTGATTGCGCAGGCCCAGGCAATACTTCGATACTATTATCATCAAGAAAACTAGCTACTGTTTCTGCAACATATGGTCGTGCACTATCATGCTTCAGTACGATTTTTTTTTCAATTGTTGCGGAATATAGAAACACAATTGGTCGAAGTATTTCATCAATGTACCTATTCATCATCATCATCATCAATCAGCCCCTCTCGTCCACTGCTGGACATAGGCCTCCTCATTCTTGTCCATTGAATTCTATTTTGAGCGCTTTGCATACCATTTCTTGAAATTATTTTAAGATCGTCATTCCAATGACTACTTTTGTCTAATCTCGACCTCCACTCGAGTAATCTCTTCGTCCACCTTTCATCATTGATTCGGGCGAGGTGTCCAGCCCAGTTAAGTGTGGCAGTTCGAGAAATTACATCGGTAACTCTTGTCCTTCGCCTCAGGTCTTCGTTTCTAACTCGGTCACTCAGTGATAAACCCAGCATTGATCTTTCTATTTTCCTCTGAGCTATTTGTAGCATTTTTGCGGTTGTTGCTGTCAATGTCAACGTTCGGCACCGTAGGTCATAACAGGCATGTACCTATTGGCATTTAAAAAATGTTGCAGCAAAATGAGTTCGGTCCTATTACGGATGCTGATCCTGAATTAAATTATCATGACTGGTACCTCCTCTATAGGAATAAACCTGTACATTTTAAAATCGTACAAATAGGACTCCATTGGATATGTGTTCCTCAGCCCAAGCTAAACGAGCATCTCAGATTGTCTCTCGTTAGAGCGGTCTTCTCGTTCTTAGATGAGCCACGTGTAAACGATTTATAATGGTCCTAGAAGAAACTTGTGCTCCATGTGTTTACAGCAGCTGCATTTGTAACTAGGGTACCGTTACCAAACGGCTCCTACTTGCAGCTAATTGCAAAAAACGATCATTATAAGTTACAGATATCATGCGTTCTGCGTGCTTCTAGTTTCTACATGATGGGCATTCAAGCAGTACGCTTTAAGATATGCCAAATGTTCGCGCTAAGTTTGTTTGTCAAGCGCCATTTTCTAGCATGCAATGGCTCTTAGAATTTGTTCGCGATTTAAATATCGTGTTTTTATGTTCAATTTAAATATTCATGTGATTTATATTTAAGTTTAAATCAACAGCAGCACATTTTCTTAAGTGTTTAAAACCGATATAATTTAGAACAAAAACATGTTTTTTTCAAGCTTTTTCTATGCTAAAAAAAACATCGGAAAATATGGTTCTCAGCATTTGCTCGCGATTTAAATGATGTTTTTCCATGTTTAATTCAAAAGCGCATGTGAATACTTTGAACACAAATCACTAATAATTTTCTTCAGTTTTTGAATCCGATAAATATAGAACAACAACAAAAACGAACATTTTAAAATGTTTTTGTTGTTAACTCTTTTTGCTGTGTGTTAAAAATACAACTAATGAACCAACGACCTAATAATATTTAAATATAAATTATATTTCTTGGATTATTTCCATGTATGTTTAGTTTTATGATTGGTTTTGGACCGTATCAAATATTTTCTTTTTAATTTTTTATGGTTTTTGATAAAGAAATCTGATTTTTTTTTTATTGGTTACCATAACATTTAAATTTAGTGGGGTTTTCTTATATTAATACCTAAATGAACTAACTATTGGGTCGTCAAATGGTATTTTATGTAAATTAATTCCCACGCGAACTTGCTATTGCAAAAACTACTCGCGGAAAATCGATTTTTGATGTTCTAACCACGTAAAAATCGATTTCGTGCGTGGTTTTCGTCGTCGCCCAGTATCGTTATTTAAAGAAACAATCACTCGAGTAAACAGGCATCGCATTATTTATTTTTTTTACTCGTTATATTTTTGGTTAGTATTGTTCCGAGTTGCATGTTGCATGTTCGTTGTGTTGGTTGCAGTTATCTTAGTGACCTGGAACGCATTAAAGATCCTGATTACTTGCCAACCGAGCAGGATATCCTGAGGGCGAGAGCTCCTACGACAGGAATCATCGAGTACCCCTTCGATCTCGACTCCATTATCTTTAGGTACGGTAAGTCTATTAGTTTGGGATTTGCCGCCCTGTCTGGGGGACCATCGTGTTCGATTCCATTCGATGTAACTCGTATTTTCTAAACTGTTGTATCGTTATCATAGACATAAAGATGTGGAAAAAATTTGCGGAATATAGTTTTACAATGCATTTGAACGATATGTACTTTAGCCAGTCGTCCAGCAAAAAATATAACAGATAGTCGCGTTTAGCGATGGCTGATTATGAAAGATTTTTATAATCGGGACATTTACCAACTACTAATACTGATAATCGATTATAAAATTAGTAACTTACTAATTTTCATGATCGAATAATCTTACTAATTTGTATTACTAATTATCCATCAATTGATCTGGTGCCGGCAAAGTAACAGTTCTATGAGTTTGATTGATTCCAAATTTGCAAAACTTTTCTTTCTATCACCTACCAATTTCAAGTTATAGCACAGATTAACTACACACAGATGCAAAACCCGACGGAGGATCTAAGGATCTTCTGATTTATGTATGGACGTTTAAATGGGTTTGATTGCATTGTTGCCACCATCGTTGCTCAAATTATTTAATACCTAACGTTTCTGTGTGATCGAGGCTTACGTCCGAACATCCCGAACGCACACGAAAGCTCTTTAAATACACACGAGGATATTTAAATTGGTTTGAATGTTTAACTTTCTCGCCGTAAGTCTTTCTTCCTCAACTTTCGCATCTGTCCGTAATCTGTGACAGATGCGAAACCCGGCGAAAGATCAAAGGACTTTCTGATTTATGTATGGACATTTAAATGGGTTTTATTGCATTGTCGCCACTATCTTCAATGTCTTCAGAATTGTATTTAATAAAGTTTCTGTGTGATCGAGGCTTACGTCCGAACATCCCGAACGCACACGAAAGCTCTTTAAATACGCACGAGGATATTTAAATTAGTTTGAATGTTTAACTTTCTCGCCGTAAGTCTTTCTCCCTCAACTTTCGCATCTGTCCGTAATCTGTGACAGATGCGAAACCCGGCGAAAGATCAAAGGACTTTCTGATTTATGTATGGACATTTAAATGGGTTTGACTGCATTGTCGCCACTATCTTCAATGTCTTCAGAATTGTATTTAATAAAGTTTCTGTGTGATCGAGGCTTACGTCCGAACATCTCGAATGCATACGAAAGCTCTTAAAATACGCACGAGGATTTTTAAATTGGTTTGAATGTTTATCTCTCTCGCCGTAAGACTTTCTCCCTCAACTTTCGCATTTGTTCGTCCGTAATTTGTGGCTATGTGCTGTCAACTTATTATGTTGCAGACGTTTTATTGACTTCGGTCAAGTACCTATTGCATCGAAACATTTCCACTTTAGTTAAAGATTGTGCATAATTGTGAGGAAGAAGACTTTATTAGGACACACTCGCAACTGATAAGGAGTTTTGTTTTTAATTCCGACATGTGAATTGTTGCTTCCTAGTGATGGTGTGCTCAAGTTTTCTTATCCCTCCTATGTACTTTTTGCCTAAATTCTTTCTCATGATGTTCTCTGAGCATCATTATAGGATATCCCTTTTCGTGGTAATCAAAACATAAAAAAAAACCACTCCGTCGAATTTAATCAATTTGAGGTGCTTTCATTTACACCATATGCAATATTGAATTTTTTTCCCATATACTATTTTAATAGTTACAAATTTAAAGACATACGACACTCTGTATTTTCTTGTACAAAATTTGACATAAAAATCTGCACGAGAAATTCTTGTCAAGTATCGAAACATTAATTTTGCATACATTTTTGTCTCGTGCAGAATTTGTCGCAATATTTTAGAGCATTGAAAGAGGTAACGCGATAGAACATTTTACATTTGGTTTGACAATTGTATTTTGTCGTCAAAATGTTGAGTCGTACCGTTTTTGTTGTATAAGGGCTGATAACAAAAAAAGAATCGTTACTTATTTTGTGATTAAACGAGAGTGGTCTGGAAGGTTCTTCGTTTATGGGTGGTGGGTGGTCATTCAGTAATTAATTGTGGTACCAATGGTTTATCTATGGGCGTCTCTTGTAAAATTTAAGATTGGTAGTATTCACGTAAACCACTATTTATGTTGGTAATGTTGATTGTATCTCAGGAGTGTGTGTCAGTGTCATAAAATAAACTTATTCAAATTAATAGTAAAAACCTTTATTTTTTTCATATGTTACCGTATTAACCACAATGAAATATTAATTTTTCAGTAAATTTGAAATATTACGTATAAATGGCTTATCTTATTTCTTCAATTATTATTTACTTATCAGGTTTACAAGATCCATCAAATTATATAAAATACATAAGAACAGCTTCGTGGATTATCAAAAAGCATTTGACAAAGTCTAGCATGGAAAACTAGTAGAGATGCTTAGAAAAATCGGATTAGATGACCGGGACTTAAAAATTATTGTAAACCTTTTTTGGGGTCAAACAGCAAACATACGAATAAAAGCCGAAGACAGCGATGTAATCAAAATACAAAGAGAAGTACGACAAGTAATGTATCCTCTCACCCCTATTATGTAACCTATACTCAGAAGAGATATTTAAAGAAGCCCTAAATGACGTAGAACTGGGAATATCTGTAAACGGCCAACGATTGAACAATGTAAGGTACGCAGACGATACCGTAGTATATGCTGACAATATTGAACTCATGACAAGAGTCAAAGATACCAGTGAAAAATACGGTCTAACGCTGAACATAAATAAGACCAAATTCATGATAATCCGAAAAAGAACCAATGGACCGTGCCAACTTACTATCAGAAACCAGCAAATCGAAAGAGTTGCTTCATACACGTACCTAGACACAACAATAAACGAAGATTGGGACCATTCTCCTGAAATTAAATGCCGGATTGAAAAATCCCGAGCGGCGTTTCTAAAAATGTCAAGCTTTTTTAAAAGCCACGACCCTAATCTAAAAGCAAAAGTAAGAATGCTTCGCTGTTACGTGTTCCCAGTGTTGCTTTATGGGGCAGAATCATGGACACTCACTCAATACTCCACAGAAAAGCTTGAGGCATTCGAGATGTGGCTGCATCGGCGAATACTTAAATATCTTGGACAGCCCCACGTCACAAATGTTAGAGTGCTCGAGAGAATAAATAAAGATATGGAGAACATAAATAAGATCAAGACTGGGAAGCTCGAGTACTTAGGTCACATAATGAGCTCCCACAGCTGGTTCTCCAGGGGAGAGTCCTAGAACGGAGTGGACCTGGCAGGAGGAGAATCTCTTGGTTAAAGAATTTGAGATCTTGGTTTGGTACCACAACGACCGATGATCGCTAATATCCGTTAACGGATGAGCACTCAAAGAAGATGAAGACATAAAAACATGTTAAAAAGGGGGTTTAAACCCCCAAAAAACCAGAGGGTGCGCCTCTTGGAAATATAACTTCGTAAAATATGGCCCAAGTTGACTGGACTAAAGGGACAGAGCTGACATACGCGATGTTGGAAAACATCAGCTATAAAATATTACGGCAACACCTTGACATCGACAAAAAAGGGGTGCTAGAAGAAATTTTCACATTGTCTAAGCTCTTAATGATGATGTGGGTAACTTAGAATTTAAAATAAAAAATCTGTCGTCAATATTATTTATAAAACGAAAAAGGTGGTTGATAAAATTCTTAAAAATCGGTTCGCACTATTACCAATTATAAAGAAAACCGAATTGAAAATACATTAAATAATGATAACGGATACACACATGCTCTTTCATGTCATCCATGAGCTAAATATATACCGACCGTTTTTAATTATTCCACAAACAAGATAAATTTTTTAATTGGATTTCGGATTTTAGCGCTTTAAGAGTTTCTTGCGATTTTTGTTTTATTTTAAAATGAGTATATTTACCTCAGTTTCGTTTTACAAGGTTTTAATGTCAAAATCCATTTAACGGTTCCAATCTTTAAACTATCCGGGATATATTGTGTCAAGGTTTCGTATGAATTGCAAAGGAAGTACGTGATACGAATGTAGCACAAAAAGGACAAATAGCTATCATACAGGGTGCCTACTTTTTGATAGGGACAATATTGCTATGTATCTCGGAAATTTAAAATATTCTGATTAGTTTCAGAGATACACGACAAAATCCGAATTTATCGAATATTGCAGTGGCGGTGTTATTGTACAACATTTTGGGAAACGTTTGAGTTTTTAATATTTTTTAACGTTGGTATAAAACACCGTTCTTAAATTTAAAATCCGACGTTTCGTCTCTACAGGGCCATGATCGATTTCATTTTTTTTAAATATGGAACTGCCTTTTTTGTTAATAATTCGCTAATTCGCTTTGGTCGCTAAATTTAACGATAAATTATGCCACGCGAATGTTTTTACGACGTTTCGTTCGTAAAATTATCATCAAATAACTGAATATATTACATACGTAGTTTACCTTTATGTATATACATGAACAGGCATCAAGTTGAAATGATCAAAAATTCATTACCTATCAAATAAAATAAATTGGAAGCAGCAGAACTAATTTGAATTAAGAAAATTAAAGGTGTCTCCATGAATTTTGGCATATTTAAAATGTTTTCAAATATGTCACATCATAAATTAATTAACTTAAATTATTATTTGGTCATTAAGATAGAAATGCTGTCCCCATTAAAATATAATCACCCTGTATTCTGAATGTATTGAAATTCGTTTAACAACAGACTAGTGCCAATTTTTGTAAAAATATTCTTAATGAAGTTATACTCGTAAATGGATCCGAAATATTACTGACACTTTATAGTGGGTGTTTTGAAATTCGTCTACCAATGGTCTAGTGTAAGTTTTTGTAAAAAAATGCTCATTGAGGTTTTGCTTGTAAATGGACCCGAAAAAGCAATATTGCCCTTATTAAAAAGTAAACACCCCGTAAAAAAGGTGTCTTGAAATTGTCTACTTCAATAGCCCAGTGCAAATTTTTGTAAAAAAATGCTCATTGGGGTTTTGCTCGTAAATGGATCCGAGAAAGCAATATTGTCCATATTAAAAAGTAAGCACCCTGTAAAAAGGGTGTCTTAAAATTCGTCTACCAATGGTCTAGTGCAAATTTTTGAGAAAAAATCATGCTCATTAAGGTTATGCTCGTAAATGAACCACTGTTAGGTTAGGTTCGGAGAGAACCCACTTATGTTTTTTGTCCCGTTATGATACCGTAATAGACGGCGGTGCCTTCCCACTCTACCGTGAGAACCAGTTGGAATTTTTAATAAAAAGTGTAAAGTCTTTGATGCTTATTGAGTTGAGATCAGATAAATCATCAAAGTTCGGTTGCCCTAGTATATAAAGCCGTTTTCTTCCTAGGGCAGGGCAGTGGCAGAGAAGATGTACCATTGTTTTCTCCTCTTCCTCATCGTGACAGCTTCTACAGAAGTAGTGTCGTAGCTCTGCGATTCCCATGCGCCGTGCATGGAATTTACCTGCCCAGTGTCCTGTTATGGCCGCGATCGCATTTCCAATGGACTCCCTGGATAGAGTTGAAACATCATTAGTTCGACGTAGATCTAGTTTAGGCCAAATCTGTTTTGATGATGTGCATGTGGGTTTATTTGGCTTTTTGAACTACTTTGCTGTGCAGGAGGAGCCGGCAATTTGCAATCGGTACTCCTTGCTGAGATGAGACAGATACAGCTGGGAGGGTGGTGCCCTCTCTTGCTAGCTCGTCCGCCTTACAGTTGCCTGATATGTCCCTATGTCCAGGTACCCATACAATGTGAACTCTAAACTTAGTTGCTAGCTAATTCAGGGCGGCACCGCATTGCACCGCTGGCTTAAAGGTTAAGTAGATTTGATAGCACCCTGGCTGTTGCAAAGAATGAATATCTCGCTAAACTTTTATTCATTGCGGAGTATCCAGACAGCTGCCTAGGTAATCTAGGCAAACGAAACGACAGACTAAGTGATGGGTCTTTTAAGAAGACACCGCAACCTACTCTCCCCTCTAGTTTAGAGCCGTTCGTATAAGATACTGCGCCCTGAGGGGTGTTAGAATCGATTGTTTTTAATATTTTATTTTCAATAAATTGTGCCATAACACGCACACGTTCCAGTAAAATCTGCTCTTAAAATTTCTGGGACGAAAAGAATCGGAAATGACTAGGAAGACATATTTAAGTGTGGATTAAAGTAGTAGTTAGACGCCAGTCTGTTAACTTTTAGATCCAAAAGAAAACCGGTTTAGTAATTGCATTTAGTTTATTGTGAAGATCTGATGAGCATTCGTAATTTGTTTATTAATGAGTATAGTGATTAATTCGAAGTTGAGAATTTTATTTGGGGCTCATTAATTTCGTCAAATGACAGCATGTTAAGTAAACAACCTTGTGATAATAACATGACATGATGTGTCACGAAAAGTTCGCACTAAATTTAAAAAAAAAAATGGGTGAAAATAATTTTGGCGAAATTCTTTTTTTACGAAATACCCAGAAATCTTCACATCCGATGATCAGATTTCGACTAGCAAGTGACCATCGAAACTTCTTGGTATTTATTTAAAAATAGATGTCTAAATATATTTATGTCAATGACTACATATTTGAAAAACAACACGACCTTCTGTAGCCGATATTTTTATTTTAATATTTTTAAAAATCATTGATGGCTTTGAAGATCGCTTTCATGGTATAATGATATCGATAACAGCAATATTCAAAATGTATTTATAGTAAAAGAATAACTTGTTTTTTTTAGTTAGAGTACGACACAATTTTTCCGACCATAGCGATGCAACCACCTCTATTTCTGTGAACGAGTAGGACTGATGAAAGTTTATAGAGTTACATAAATGTAGGAAAAAAAATTGTCAATTTTTATACAAACATTACGCCAGATCAAATTAAAATTATGAGGATTTATCAGTATGACAGATTTGGATACAGTTTAGTGGTATATTTAAACCCTTAATTTATTAAGCTTTTTGTAAGATTGTAGATTGTAGGGGGAGGGGGTCGTAAAGGCTATGCAGCCTCTCAAACACCTCGACCTATCAGATCATTTGTGCATAACCCTTAATCTATTCGAGGCCCGGGATTCCGAGACTTCGTACAAAGTTTATCAATTTTCTGGGAGATGTTCCTGACATCGGAGGGTTTTAAGAAGTTCCCTTCCAGAAATTTGAGCCTCTTGCAGAATAGCGCTGGGCATTCGCAAAGCAAATGTTCTGCAGTTTCAGCGAAGTTCACGCTTTTTGTTAAGTTTTGGTCGAGTTTTTTATAAGTTCATTTTTAGCTTTTATTTTTGTAAGAATAATGCATCTTTTATATTTAATACTGTAAGGGTGAAAAATAACCAAAATATTAGTTTCAAGTTTTCAGCAAATATCTGATCGAAAAAATCTTTTTTAATAGCAAATATTTACAGACAGTTCGTAAACAGTTGCAAATTTTTGCTTTGCAATACATTAACCCCTTCACTATTACAACAACTAAATTTACCACTTACTGTAGAGAAAAAAGACTAGAAATGATATTACCAAATCGCTATGGTCGTTTAAATTATCTCACTCAGTATAAAAAATAGTTTAGGATATAGCAATCTGGCCTGATTTAATGATTATTGTATAGTGGTGTTAGTAAATAAGTGCGACAAACTTCAGGAAATGGTTCTGCATGAAAAAATAATGACAGTTTGCTATATAAACATATGTCCGCAAATGCTTCGTTTTCAGAGATAGTTATTGATAATGTATCGGCTTCAGAATAGCCCCAGGGTAAATCCTGCCTGTCGTAAGAGGCGACTAAAAGGATAACCGTAGGTGGAAGATGGTCTCATCGCCCGGTGAAATACCACCTTATCGACTTTGTGTGCTGTGAAATGGATCATTCCATGTTTCAGTGTTAGGTCGATACTTTCCGGTCTCCCTCTTTCCTTTTCCCCAATTCCTCCTTTATTTTCAGGTGCATCCTAATAGTAATAATGATGAAGTCTCCTAGAGTAAAACACTCCGGAAGCAAAATACCTCTCCATTCGGATTTCCGGGCGAGAGGTACTCGAGGGGACTCAACATTAAAGATTAATTTTTGCAACATCCGTGGACTCAACAAGAACATCAATGACGTCCACCATCACCTACAGACGAAAAAACCGGATATTCTGGCTCTAACAGAAACACAAGTAAACTCGTCCACCAACAAGGTCCATATGCTTTGTCCTGGTTACGAACTCCATTCTCGACTCAGGTTCAAAGGTGGAGTCTGCCTTTACGCTAAGGCTAACCTTTCATGCCAGCGTGAAGAGAGTTTGGAACCGAAAGACTTTGATGTGATGTGGTTTAAGCTATCTGATACCAAAGTGACTAAGTTCCTCTGCTGTCTTTACCTATCACCTAATGAACCTTCATATAACAACCTCTTTGAGTTTTTATCACTTAAACTGGACTACATTCAGGAGAACCATCCAACAGCTGAAACCATAATCATGGGGGACTTTAATGTTCATAACGCTGCCTGGCTCAAATTCTCTAACAAAACTGATGATGCAGGTCGTCAAGCTGAGGCCTTCGCCATCACTCATGGTCTAGAACAACTGGTCGAGCTACCAACCCGCATCCCTGATGTCAACAACCAGGCTGCCAATACACTAGATCTTTTCCTCACCACCAATCCTGACCCGTATAGAATAGAAGTTTGTGCCCCACTTGGAAACTCTGATCACACCCTCATCTCCACAACATGCTCTTTCCATTTACCATCGAGCAGCACAATACCACCCCGTCTCATGTGGCATTACAATTCGGCCGACTGGGAGGGTCTTCGTAAGTTTTTCTCAGCGTTTCCATGGAAGAGAGTTTGTTTCTCCTCAGTAGATCCAACACGATGTGCTGAGACAATTTCTGAAATCATCATGTTGGGGATGCAAACTTACATACCGAATACCGAAAGAAGAACATCATCCGATAAGACCTGGTTTAACAAAAACTGCTCAAGAGCTGTGGCTTCCAAACAGGCAGCATACCATCGATGGCAAAAAAAATCCGGGACCTGAGACCAGAGCAGCATATGTTGAGGCTAGAGGCATATGCAAAGAGACAATAGAATGTTCAAAAGATGCTCATAATGCCAAAATAAGATCAAAACTTGTTGAATGTCCTAACGGATCCCGTTCATTTTGGTCTTTCGCCAAAGCTGTGGGAAGAAACTTCACTTCCAGCTCTTTTCCTCCCCTAACCAATGAAGATGGAACACTAGCAACGACTGCCCAGGAAAAAGCCAATATCTTTGCGCACCTATTTGCTGGGAATTCCACTCTGGATTCTTCGGGAAAACAACCCTCGAACATTACACCTATTGACAGTCACATGCCCGAGATCACCTTTCGCCAACGTACTATCAGAAAGATTTTGCTGGGTCTCAACACCAACAAAGCCTGTGGATCTGACGGAATCCCGCCGATTGTTCTCAAGAAATGTGCCCCCGAACTAACACCTGTTCTTTGCAAGTTGTTCAACCAATATTACAATTTGGGAGTATTTCCGTCCAATTGGAAAATTGCAAGAGTACAGCCAGTCCCTAAAAAAGGCAAAAAGACCCTACCTAGCAACTACAGACCTATCGCACTGCTATCTATTATTTCAAAGGTCATGGAAAAAGCCATCAACATCGAGCTCATGAAATATCTGGAAGACTCAGGAATTATCAATGATAGGCAATATGGCTTCCGCCATCAGAGATCAACTGGTGACCTGCTCGCATACGTCTCACATATATGGCAGCTATCTATTGAAAAGTATGGAGAAACTTTAGCTGTGGCATTAGATATCTCCAAGGCGTTCGATCGAGTTTGGCACCAGGGACTCCTCGCCAAGCTTCCATCTTATGGCTTGCCCCCTCAGCTGTGTTCTCTGCTTGCTAGTTTTCTCTCAAACAGGTCTCTCCATGTAGTGGTCGATGGAGTTTCATCTGACACTCTACTCATAAATGCTGGTGTTCCGCAAGGATCCATTCTAGCACCAACACTATTTTTACTTCACATCAACGACCTATTGAAAGCAACTTCATGTCCCGTACACAGCTTTGCCGATGATAGTACCCTCCATACCACTTTCTCTTCCAGGGCCCCTATATCAGCCCGTGAAACCAGAAATGAACGAGGAAGAAATGTTAACAATATAAATATGGACTTAGCAACAATTCTCGAATGGGGATCCAATAACTTGGTAGAATTCAATGCAAACAAAACACAAGCATGTCTTTTCTCTAGAAAAGCCGATCTCACTGTGCCTAACATAACTTTGTCAGGAGTAACCATACCACTGAAGTCATCCATATCGATGCTTGGTATTACTATCAGCAATAACCTTTCCTGAGAAAATCACGTGAGGTCCATTGCCAAAAGTGCATCCCAAAAACTTGGTTTTTTGTTTCGTGCCAAGAGCTATTTCACCTCCAGTCAGCTGCTTATGATCTATAAGGCACAGATCCGACCTGTACTGGAGTACTGTTCCCATATTTGGAGTGCAGCACCTAAACATATCCTGAAGCTACTGGATTCTGTCCAAAAAAGGGCAATTCGTCTCGTCGGTGATGCCTCGCTTACAAACTCGCTCACTTGTCTGGAACACCGTAGAAAAGTTGGCGATTTGTCTCTATTTTATAGATATTTTCATGGGCGGTGCTCTTCTGAAATATCAACAATCGTTCCTCCTTTGGCAGTCTCTTCGAGATTAACCCGTCAAGTTCAGTCTTCACACCCCTTCGTGGTCACTTTGGAGACCTGCAGAACATCACTTTCCAAAGACTCATTCATCCAACGAATTGCGAGGCTTTGGAACTCATTGCCTAGGGAGGTGTTCCCCGAGGCATACAACCTCCAGAAATTTAAGAAGAACACCAACTCCTACCTTCTTTCTCTTGGTTCCCACGATGTTCTCTGAACATTACAGGATATCCCTTTTCGTGGGAACCAGAACATAAAAAAAAAAAAAAAAAAAAGAAATGAAAAATACGCGTTAAGATGTTTTATTTTTTTTGCATAAAAATGGCGCCCTATACGAAAAAAAGGCAAGAGAGATTTTTTGTCACAAATTTACCGAGGAATTCAAACATGATTTTTAATTTGAAATATCTCAGTGGCGTACTATTTTTTTCTTTAAAATAATTGGGATTATAATAATAATAATTGCGCGTCACTGATGAACATAAAATTCTTAATTGCATGTCAAAAAATGCGCAATATTCACCTCTTGAAACCCATCAAATTTCATTTGCATGTCTCGACTGGTTTCAGAGCAGTAAATAAATCGTCAGCTTTTAAGAAAAACTCTCTGAAAACGAAGTATTTGCGGACACACGATTATATAGCAAACTGTCATTATTTTTCATGCAGAGTCACCCTCTGAAGTTTGTCACACTTTTTTACCAACACCCTGTATATATATAAAGTAATAACAAACCAACAAAAAAGCACCACACCCTTCAGTTATATTAAAAATATTCACAAACATGAAACAGGACAGCTGATTAAGAATAACCTCTACTTCACAAATGTAAGATCCAATATGGCCTTAAATATTCCATTTAATAGTAATGCGTGAGTAAAACGAAAGTAATGGTTTTTGAAAGAGAAGAAAGCATGACAAACTGTGGAGTTTCGATTGAGGGAAAAAGAATGGAACAAGTAAATGAATTTGTGTACTTGGGTTCAAAGTTTACTAGAGATGAAAAGTATGACAGTGACATTGAGCGAAGGGTGTTGGCAGGAAAACAAATTAATGGGGCACTGCATAACTTTATGAATAGCCAGAAAGTGTCAAAAAAGGCACGTCTGGCGGTGCATAGAGGAGTGCTGGTCCCTACACTTATGTATGGTAGTGAATGTTGGGTTTGGCAGAAGAAGCATGAAAATAGGATTAATGCTGCGGAGATGAGTAGTATAGCCGGAATGACTCGGTTGGATAAAGTAAAGAATAGTGAGATAAAAGAACAAATTTATAAAGCGAGTGTGAATGGACGGAAGTCGGTAGAGGTCGACCTCGCCGAACATATCTCGATCAGATCTACATTGTTTTGAAGAAAGGCCAGGTCAAGAGTACCAACAACCGACGAGCATGTATGAGAGCACTGGTGAAAGTAGAGGAAGCAAAAGATGTGGGTAAGAACCGTAGTAAGTGGAAGGAAGTGGTCTCTGCCTACCCCTATGGGAAAAAGGCGTGACTTTATGTATGTATGTAATAGAAGTGTAGAAACATACAACTCTATCCCTATAAATATAAGGAATATAGCTAACTACAAACAATATACCGGTGAACTTAAAGCACACATCCTTTAAAAACGATGATTTACGTAACATTTCTATACTTACCACAAACCCACATTAAACGAAAAGCACTCTGATATCAGCGTTTTCTTTGCTGTATAGGAGTTTAAATACCCTTTATCTATATAAAATATGTACTGTACACAAGTTATGCAAATTGAATATTACAGTGTTTTCTTTCATTAATCTACTAAAGTACTTATGCTCTGATACTGTAATTTTTAACTCTAATTTATAAGTTGTAAAACTTGATAATTTGTAATTCGGAGATTTTAAACATATTTATTGAATGAAACAGCTTAGAAAAGTAAATTTGAATTGCCAAGAGCTACTGTTAATCCACATCAATAGAAACAGTACTCCGATACCAGCATATTACTGCTGATTATGAGTGTTTTGTATTCTTTTATTCTAAAAAAATTATGTATTCTCGTATTTCAAGAAAAATTATGTAATTATATTTGGAAAAAATCCATTTTAGTTTGTATACTTACACTTAGTATTAATGTGTTTTATTTTATATATCTGTTGTACATTATATTTTTCAATAAAGAATATCTCGAAAAAAAGAATTATTTGAAAACGGATCAAAATTTTTCCGTAAACGAGGTCTATATATAAAATAGGGTGTGTGTTTGTTTATCAAATACTAAAGAGGTGACCCACTCCCAACACCTCTACGAAAGGGGGGAATGGGATGAAATATAAAAACTATTAAAAACGACCAATATTAGTGTCGAATTCATAGTCTTTGGGGTCGATAGTGACATTCCTAATTAGGTCCGACGCCAGCATTCCAGAATGTTCCAACATGGTTCAAGAATCTTCCAAAAAACCTGGCAACGTAAAGTAAAACGGCTAGTTAGGATTATACAAATTTATTTACCCTTTCAACGCGATGTTAATTTTCAGATTATACTGATGCTTAATTTTCATCAGTCGCATTGTATATTCTGGTATACATTTCCTGATACTTCTTGTTATCGCCGTGGCGCTGTGGCGCGGGGTTTCAACGCGATGTTAATTTTCAGATTATACTGATGCTTAATTTTCATCAGTCGCATTGTATATTCTGGTATAAATTTCCTGATACTTCTTGTTATCGCCGTGGCGCTGTGGCGCGGGGTTTTGGTACATTCGGCCAGCATTAACTATTAACGATATTATTGTTCTAATTCCTTCCAGACCAATTGTCTCTCGAAAAACGCGAAGAAATAAAAATGTTAAGTGTAAATCCCAAATCGTGTATTATTTTTCTGTGATGTAAATCTAAGGGCGCGTACACATCTGAGCAAACGAGCCGAATGAGCGTGTTTGGCGCGGTGCTTTTGTCCGTCCACATTTGAATGCTCATTCGGCTGTTTTGCTCAGACGTGTACGCGCCTTAACGTGATATTGTGCCAATAACGTATAATATCACAGCTGTGTTGCAACTATCTTAATATTTTGTTTGAGAAAACACGAAGCGGTTCAGTGATCTAAGTATATTCGTTTGCACTGCTTTAAATTGCATGAACTAAAATTTCAGTGTAAATTTTTAGACCACAATTATGTTTTACGAATATTTTTTTATTTAAGAATTTGAACCTCTCAAAAATAACTAAGAAAAAAAATAAAATACCATCTTTCATGTAATAAATTATTGTGCTATAATATACGTATTCAATTTCATAATAATTGAAAGCTATGAAAGGTGTCATTAAAATTGTCAATTTTAAAAAGTTTTCACAAACAAAAAAAGTACGATTTATATATTACCAGTTGCGTCATTTCATTCATGAGTGCCTGGGTTGTTATTTTCATTTAGTATTCTGCATAGAACAAAGCACGTTTCATATTTATTGTCTTCAATGATCGGAACAAAATAATTATTATATAATGATATTTGTACTTTAATACCGAATAAAGTTAAGTCAACAAAAATGCATCTATTACCGTTCGGTATGTAATAAATTGTATTTTTTTCTTATGCAAGCAGGTTGTGCAAAGTGCGATCGCTTAAAGAAGAAAAGTATTTACCAGATGCAGCGCTCATTTTAACTGTTGGAAATAAAACAAATCATTGTGTAAAATTGTTTCTTGCATAATGTATAATTAATCGGAATGTTTATCATGAGAGGGCCTTCCACTCCTGAGAGTTCATTATCTGAACAATTTGAATCATCTTCGTTTTTGCTGTAAATGCTAAATTTATTCAGGATACGTTATTTTTCAATTAATTCACATTCCTATTTTACATATGTTAATCCATTCATCTTAAGATATGCTATTGAATTTTTTTCTTGCTGATTCTTCCACATTATTTAACTTAAATGTCACATTTCGTTCTGCTACTCAGTTTTTACAATTTTTTCAATAGGATTGAGTTCAGGATGATATTGGGGTAATCAAAATACATGTTTCCTAGCAGAACAGAACCAGTAGGTGTATTTACAAATTGTTCGCAGATGTTTAAGTAAATACATTACCATTAGAATAGTTAATGTTTTATTACTGCTTGCTGAAAGCTTTTTTCAATAGAGGCGATTTCCTTTAGTTACTTTAAACTACACATTCAACCAAATGTAAAATTCCAATAGTTTAATTTTTGCGTATTGAATATAACTAAATATTCCAAAATTAAATCCAGAAAATTAATAATTAAGCAGACTAAAAATATTTGAAAAATTTAACTGATCCGAGTTTTTGTAATTATTATCTTTCTATCAATAAAACGTACACAAAAAATAAAAATTCATAATTTACTTTAATAATATACAAAAAACACTAAAGAATAAAATCGTAACGCCGCCTATGCAACTAAACCGAAGGGTTGCCATAGTAACAGATATTAACTACGTAAATCGGTCGGTGCGCAGAGTGACTCGTCTCTAAGCGATCGCATTCTATTAAATATATACGTAAATTTATTTTTAACCCAAAAAAATGATGAAGTTCAATGCTTACAATCTTTTAAATTTGTAAAATTGAGGTTTTAATTCCTAAATATAAATAGTCGGATGGTTTTCAGTCAAAAAAAAAACATCCCAACTATTTTTTATAATTTTTCTTTAAGATGATCATACTCATAAATATAATACCTGTTTTGTATTAATAACTGCTGCAAAAGTATTTATTTTAATATTATTTTTTCCTAAGGCGTTGATTGAATTAAGCAATACAAAAAAAAATAATAATCTTACACTGATAGAAAAAGTTTCACTACAGCTTGGTAGGAAATTTATATAAAAATAGTCAACTTTTATAAAATGTTTGGTATTTCCATTTTTTAGTTGTGTTTCTATTGTAAATGTGCACCATATTTCCAAGACCTATTAAAAATGTACATCACAAAACCTTTATAGAAAAATATCGTTAATGATGTTATCCATCACACACCTACAGACAGTTTAACATTTTTTAAATAATATTAAAATAAGTTAATAAATGTAAGGAATATTACAAAATAGACTGACAGGTACTATATTTAGTATGATCCATAATTTTTTCTGATTTAACATGGCCGGTGTTTGAATGTTAACAGGATGGTAGACGTTGGAGGACAGAGATCGGAAAGAAGGAAATGGATTCATTGTTTCGAAAATGTCACTTCCATCATCTTTTTAGTAGCTTTAAGTGAATATGACCAGATCTTATTCGAATCTGAAAATGAAGTAAGTAATTTCATATTTCACAAAAGTGACATATTTTAACAACTACTATTTTATCTTTATTTTTAACAATTTACTATTTGCTACTTTGCTAAATTTTAAACTCCCAAGATCGAGGCCCTCCGCAAACACCCCTTCACAATAAAATCGGACAAGATTTCGAAAAAAAATTTGATAGGAAAGAACTATAAAACAAAAATACGAAACAGAGAAGACTGGTTGAAATAACACCATTGACCAGCCCAAGAGTGAAACGATGGTACACTGACGGATGAGGGTTCCCTGGGACGCTACGGAGTAGGTGTGTTTGAAGCATCCTGCAACCACAGGTGCCACGCACCTGACCGAAAACAGAGTGACCAACAGTGAGATTGATATTTTCACTGACAGTCGCGCGGCCATTGGGGCCCCCTATGAGTTGCACCACAACATCATCGGTGGTGTGGGACTGCATGCAGGCCCTCACTGAGTTAGCGACTGCAAATAAAGTCACTCACTCTTACATGGGTTCTTGGGCACACAGGGATAAATGGCAACGAGGCAGCCGATGAACTGGCAAGAAATGGGACCCTGGAGGAACCAAGAAGTCAGTTGGTCGGATTGCCATTTCCCGAAGCGAAACATGAATTGAAACTAATCCTTGAGCAAGAACATATCGCTCAGTGGAATGCAAATACTGGCTGCAGAACATCAAGACAGCTGATCAAAAAACCTCACCAGAGGAGGGCAGACATACTCTGGACGATGAACCGGAGTAGGCTAAGCAGCACGTTTGGCCTGCTCACTGGCCACTTCGCACTAATGGCGCACCTCTTTAAACTTAAGCTGGCGGCTAAGAAAAACTGCCGACCATGCAGCGAAGAGGAAGAGAGCAGCATACACATTCTGTGTTGCTGCCCGATGCTAGTGGTGTACAGGTACTAAACCTAGAGCCGCATGATAATGGATCCAAGTGATCTAAATGAGACAGGGCTAACAGAAATCCTGCGCTTTGCCAAAACCAGTGGACTGAAATTCTGATGCCCTGAAGACACAGCGGCAGTCACAGAGGATCAAAGATCTAGTTGACATAGGTGTCTATACCAATGGCCCAACCGCAAAAATGTAATGTAATGTATTTTAAATTGAGTCTCGAGTAGGATTATCGAAAATAGACAGTGGACTTTTATTAATTATATTTTTTTTTAGAATCGTATGGAGGAATCGAAGGCACTTTTCAAAACAATTATTACCTATCCGTGGTTCCAGCATTCATCTGTAATATTATTCTTAAATAAAAAAGATTTACTTGAAGAAAAGATTATGTATTCACATCTCGTTGACTACTTCCCTGAATACGAAGGTAAGTTATCATTTTCAAAAAAAAATTATCATTTATATTTGATGGAAAAATACTTTCATGCCATTTTGACAATTTACTGTCATTTAGTACGTTCAGAATTATTTATCGTCAGTTACTAATTAAAAGTACTTAGGAGCTGCAAACTGGGTAAGCACAGTTTTATCTTAATTGCCTTGTCCTCATGTCGACAAAACATAAAATAAATTCAAAATGAGAAATATCCAGTAAATATTGTTACGAAATTTACTTCTTTCGTGGTTTCGGTGATTTTAATCTCTCGATACAGTAACAAAAAAATTTTTATTCCAATACTTAAACAATAAATTTTACTTTGAAAAATCACTTAGATATTCAACTAATTACAATTTTTATAACTATTTAAATTTCATAACTTATAAACACTTTTTAAAACTGTCTTTTTTCACGACCGCTGTCCTTTTTATATTTCTAAATCATAATTCCAGAATATTTCGCGAAAGCGACAGAACCATCTTAAAGTCTCTAGACGCGGCGAGAGTTTATTAGACAGAGGCCGACAAAGCGCTTCATTAATATGCACCCTAGTTGTGGTCAATTCTCAGACGCCGACGAATAAAAGGGCCGATTTGCAACAATATTTTTATCGATTTTAATAACCATTTTTCTTTTATTTGTCTTTTAACTCTTGTATATAGCTGCATAGAGGTCGACCCCAGTATACGAGTAACGAGTACCTCAGTAAAATACTAACAAATATTCAAAGTTCAATACGTCTTATCGTTTAACCTTTAGTATATTTTTAACATAGATATGTCGCAAGAAAAATTTTATCGACAATAATTTCTTATTGTTTTTCGTGTTTGCTGATGAAAATCTTATCTTGACAACGATCCAAAGACATCAATTACACAGAGAAAACTTAAAACTGTATGCCAACTGGGAAGATAAGTGACTTAACTTATCACGAAATCGACACATCTTAGGGATTTTTAAAACATGAATCCAAAATACCTATTTGTTATATGAACCTGAAAATAACGTCCTTCAGTTGTTTTTTGTGATGTTTTTCTCGAGGTATGATAAAGAAAATAGTTACAAGTATCTCCAAATAAGGTCATGTAGCTGCAAGAACAAAGAATGTCACTATCAAATAAGATACTGAAGTTTATTTACAATCTGAGCTTCAAATAATATTAAGCTTTTCGAGCAGCAAGACATCGATTTATTAGACCACCCTCCATCAAATCGCAACGATTGGTTAAATTAAGATAAAGATTCTTAACAGTTACAGTCACGGGGGGGCAGAATTTTGACTGCCCCTGCTACTGACAAGAGTTTCTGCTGTCTTTATGACTATATACAAAACTAACCATATTTACCTTTGTTTTTTTATTACTTAATTTTACGTTTACAAGGTGCCAAACAAGATCATATTGGTGCTAGAGAATATATTCTCAAGGTTTATCTTCGTGAAAATCCTGATCCGGAACGATCATGTTATTCACATTTTACTACAGCCACAGGTTCAGTTATCTTGAATATTTAACATTTTATCGCTAAAATTGATACCACTAGTAGAAATCTACAGCACCCTATCACATCCTATTTATCGAGGCTTAATTACAAAATTTATGTAGATTACTAGCAGTAAAAATACAACTAATGTTATGAAAATTTGTCTCTAGACATAAACATTGTATTTGCATAAATATTTTTTTAAGCCATTCAGTGGTATTACATTATTTTAGATGCTTACTACTATGTAGAGATAAATTACTATTGAAAGGCACACTTCCAGCGTCCCCGCTGCACTTTTAACTATCAAATTGGTTACCAATCCAAAACATTTTGTAACGGTTACCAAATATTTGTTGTTCACATCCCGTCCCGACATCTTTTCATTGACAGCGCCATCTCGTGTTACGTGATTTTTCTCTATATACTTTTTCGCGAACAAAATTTACACTGTCTCTTTGACAAATAAAATTTCCGAAAATATACAAATACAATAACAATAAATATTCCGTAAGCAAGCTGCCAATCTACAGAATAGTAGAATGTAACTTTTTTTTTTATTTCAATATTATTATGACCACTGCTGACAGCTGCTGTCATCTTCAACATCTAAAATACTCATCTGTTCACATATTTGGAGTGCGGTACCTAGACATATCCTGAAACTATTGGATTCCGTCCAAAAAAGGGCAATTCGTCTGGTCGGTGATGACTCGCTTACAAACTCGCTCACTTCTCTGGAACACCGCAGAAAAGTTAGCGATTTGTCTCTATTATATAGATATTTTCATGGGCGATGCTCTTCTGAAATATCAACAATCGTTCCTCCTTTAGCTGTTACTTCGAGATTAACCCGTCAATTCAGACTTCACACCCCTTCATGGTCACTTAGGAGACCTGCAGAATATCTCTTTCCAAAGACTCGTTCATCCAACGAACAGCGAGGCTTTGGAACACCTTTCCTAGGGAGGTGTTTCCTGAGGCATGTAACCTCCAGAAATTTAAGAAGAACACCTATTCCTACCTTTTCCTTTGGTTCTCACGATATTCCCTGAGCATTACAGGATATCCCTTTTTGTGGGAACCAGAATATAAAAAAAAAATCTGTCTGACGCTTTAAAATTACCCCCTCCAACCTGCTTAAAGAAGCAGCAAAAAACTCCCACACAACCCACAATAAATTTTCACCTACATATTATTTTAGCCACATGCTAAAATTTCGGCGTGTATTTCTTTGTAACTCAAACGGGTTATTCGGTAATCGTCGTGTTTTGAAATAGTTTAGTTACGCGGTGTGCCTTTCAGTAATAATTCTATTGTAATAATCGTAGGCTAGTGCATTTTTTAAACCGATTTAATTTAGGTCCACAACGAGATGCGATAGCAGCTAGAGAATTTATCCTAAGAATGTTCGTGGACCTGAATCCAGACAGTGAGAAAATCATATACTCGCATTTTACTTGTGCTACAGGTATTGCTAGTTCCGTTATTACTGCAAAATGTCTCGAAATATATACAAATAAATTATTACCACAGTACATCTTTGATTATTTTATGTAATACGTTTAAAAGAAGAACATCTTTTATTAAAATTTAGTAGGTATCAACTTTCGAAAGTGATTCACATTATGTGTCATATATTTAATGAAAATTCGTGTTTCCAATGTTTTTTATACTCGAACCTAACCGATTGGATATTTTTTATTTGTGTATATTTGACGTCATTTATTTTAGCTTGCTTTTTAAAATTAATTTTGAAATTTTTTGATGTTTTAATTGTTTCTTTTTTGTGTTCTTGGCATGCTCTCTATGAAATGGATATATATTTTTTATATAGATACAGAAAATATTAAACTTGTATTCTGTGCTGTCAAAGACACCATAATGCAGACAGCATTAAAAGAATTTAATTTAGCTTAAGGTAACGAAACTAAAACAGTTTTTTTTATTTTTTTTTGATAACGTCTTATTTTATTTTTTATTTATTCCAATTTGTTTTTAAATCGTTTTGAAAATATTTATTTTTTCATATTTATCTTCCATAAAATAGTATTTCTGGAAAAGTACAATAGTAATAAATTTAGGTTTGTAGATCTGCCCACAAATATGTTTTAATTATGAATTATTCCCTATTAAAGGTACGTTTTGCTCAGAGCGTCTGCGATTTATAACATTTTAGTTATTAAAGAAATGTTAAATATAATGATGTACATTTCGCCAGCAACTATTAGTACAAATGTTTAACATGAACGACATAAAGTGATATTATTACAATTTAAATTTCCTTTCCATTAATTTCCACTTATCCTCAATTTGCAAGTGGTATTACAGACAGCCACTTCATTCTTTTCATCTCATTTTTTCTCTATTTGTCTATTAAATTTAGCTATGTTTAATTTAACAATCTTAGTGTTAAAATTGAATTTTATGCTAATGTATCAACAATATATTTCCTATCAGCTAGTTTGTGTTTGTAAGGCCTTGTTTCTTCTTGATTTTTATAAAGTTATATACGTTATAAATTATTTCTCGACCTTGATTATGAATCATCATTCATGTTTACAGATGTTTGGAATATTTTTTCAATAAATTTACATTCCTTTTGAGGAAAAAAACATACTTAACAAAATATTTTCACAAATAATAATATTTAACTAACTAATTCAATTACAATATTTCACATAACTGCGATAAACTAACCCCAATAAACTTAGCAGAGCCATTTGCAAATTTCATAGCCACAGTAGTGCAGTAATTTATTATCACGTTAGCGAATTTATTACCCTTTATTGAAACGAAAAACCAATGGCTTTGCTAACTTCATATAAACCCAGCAGAGCCATACCTTAAAAAATATTTTTTTTATATTAAATAAAGGTCATAATTTGTTACTCTTTTATTACCAATTCATTACCATATCCCCGATTTTTAACAGCTAGTTTTAAAAAAATATTTACTTATTTTATGTAAAAAAACAAACGAATTAAATCCAGCACAACACGTCCAGAAATACTATTTGATCATTTTTTTATGTTCATAAAATTTATATAACAATTTTTTTTTCTCAGATACGGAAAACATAAAATTCGTGTTTGCGGCAGTAAAAGACACAATATTGCAGTCGAACCTACGCGAGTACAACCTGGTCTAGTACTACTTACCTTGGCTTTGTACTACCTGGAAGGTTTGATTTTGCTGAACGCGCCCCCGGCCTATCTCCAGCCAGGGTTAGAAAAAAAAAATTTATTTGTTTTAAGCATGTTTGGACCAAAAAAAAAGTGAAATGTGATCAGTCCGCCAACATTTAGTCTTTTTAGAAAAAGCTGAAGAAAACTCACAAAAACGTCAAAAAATTTATGTGTCCGACAGTGTGTGTAACACTTAGCATAGTGTGCCATTGGTTAAGATCGATGGATTATTTAAAACAGTGCGACAAGCTAAAAACGTGACTTTCATTGTACTGGGTGTGACATTAGTTCTTATTTTTCCAATAACTTAGTCGTGCAATGTTAATATTTATAGTATAATTTATTTGAAAAAATCTTTTATTCTTTGCTTGAATATTGGTCGTCTCAGTTTTTTATCATTTTTATTATGTTTATATTTTACTGACAAGATGATATACACGACAAGGTGCCATTTTTTGTTCACTTTTAATCAGCGTTTTAATTATTAGATTGTTTATTAAAAATCAGAACCAAATAGTGTAATTGTAGTTTGTATCAATATAATTATCGATAGGCAGTAAGTTCACTTTTAAAATCGACTGACTAGGTCACAAATATTTTTTATGTGTTAATTGTATTTATACTCAAGCTTATTGGCTACGAAATCGACAAGGTTAAATTATTTTGTAGCTTGCTTTGGGGGCTTATAGAATGTGCAGTGTTGTTCTGAGTAAAAAATGGTAAATATAACTGCTTACGTATTAAATTTGGTACAGTAGAATCCCGATTATCCGGATCAATTAAAACCAGGGGTATTCCGTATAATCGAAAATCCGGATAACCGATTTCAAAGCAAATCAAATAATATTTAAGTTTTAATAATTTTTTATTATGTAATGGGTTTTACTTAGATAATACGATATATAAAAAACGAGCTATAACGATAGATAATGAATTACATAATACCTATGTAATTTAAAATTTTGGTTGGAAATAACTTGTTATAGATTTTTGACGTAATGAATCACATCTTTTTCTCGCAGCCAAGTCCCTGATGCGCTTCAGTTGTAACAACTGTATGGGATCCGATTCGTCCTGTCTTTCAAACCACTTAAAAGCAACATCTAGAGCTTCAAAAGCTTCTGCGTGAGATGGTACTTGACATACATCCCCAGTTTCAGTCTCTTTTTCATCTTCTCTCTCGTTACTGTTTAAATCCTCAATGATTTCTTCATCAGTTAATATTTGGAATCCAGGGTCTTCACTATCGCAGTTCAGCCACTCCATAATATTCTCTTCATCGCACCCTTCACCAATGCTAAGAATTTTCATATCTTCGGTTATTTCTTTAAAATCGTCGTGCGGTTTAATTGAAGAATCAGATAGAGTTAATTTTAATAATTTATTAAATGCCCTTTTTAATGTTTGCAATTCCACAGAATTCCAAGCTTCTACCAGCATATAACAACAATCTTTTAAATTAATTTCTTTAAAAAACTTTAACAACGTTTCTATTTCACTGTCGTCTGCTGATAAAAGACGACGCAGTAGCTGCTTTCTGTATAAACGTTTTAAAGTTTCAATGACACTTTGGTCCATAGGTTGCAATATCGATGTTACGTTAGGGGGCAAAAACTTAACCGTGAACTTCCCATTTTCTCGATTTAGTGTTTCAGCGGAAGGGTGCGTTGGCGCATTATCTAATAACAACAATACATCGCCACGTCCCACGTCCTTTTGAAATTTCTTCACCTCAAAAATAAACGTATTTTCATACCAAGTAAGAAAAATATCTGTGTTCATCCACGCTTTTTGTTGGTTAGCGTAAGTTAAGGGTATTTTAACATTTTTGAAACAGCGCGAATTTTTTAATTTACCAATAAGTAGCAGTGGCAATCGATGTGTTCCTTTAGCGTTTGCGTAAACCATAACTGTAACTCTGTCCTTACTCACTTTGTGCCCCGGTGCTGCATTTTCACGTCGCGATGCTAATGATCTGCTTGGTAGAGCTTTCCAATTAAGACCTGTTTCGTCCGCATTGTATACAAAATCTAAATCGTATTTTTTTTCATCTAGAAATTCTTTTAACTCGTCTACAAAAGAGTCGGCTGATGCAACGTTAGCAGACAGTTTTTCTCCTTGAATCTCCAGTTCTCGAATTCCATGTCTGGATTTGAATCTTGCTAACCATCCACTGCTCGCCTTGAAAGAAGTATCACCACCAAGTTTTTAATTAAAATCCAATGCTTTTTCACATAACAGAGGTCCAGATATGGGCTGACCGCATGCTCTCTTTTGTAAGAACCAAGTAAAAACTGCATTCTCCAGAATTTCATTTTGAGATTTTTTCATGACTTTACGTTGCGAACTTCCATCTTCTTGCTCAAGCGCGCAGGTGAATTTCATTATGGAATCAGAATTCTTTTTAATGTCTGATATCGTAGAAGTTCCGACACCATATATTTGTGCCAACTTACTGCCAGATTCACCATTTTTTATACTCTCAATTATCTTCATTTTGTCTTTAAGAGACAACACTACTCTTTTTCGCTTGGACATTTTAAATTTCCAACACAAAACGTAAACAAAAATAAAAGACAACCTTTCAGTTGAACGCTATCAAAGAAAATGAAACAATAACAAACACTATCCCGCAAACAAATGAGAGCGGGAGTACACCGTCGGAGGCGGGAATAAACTTGTCGTAACATGTCTCGTTGCGCCGTCAAAACATTTTTAAATTAATAATTAGAGCCGAGACGAATGAGTCCGGATAATCGGATGTTCGGATAATCGATGTTCGGATAATCGGGATTGTACTGTAATTGTAATTTAGGTTTTGACTTCGTTATAAATAAACATATGTACAAGGGTGTATATCGATCACTATTAATCTAAATATTGTATGATATAGAACGTTTTTTCTGGTACTCTTTAAAGAAAATCACGTTTTCTAAATGGATCCACGGTTTATGGTGCGTTGTTTCTGTTTAAATCATTTTAACCTCTTAAATGTTGTCAAAAATAACGTTCACAATTTTTTAACCACACAGAGTGAGAGATTAGTAGTTAAATAAAAATGCTGAGCTGTTGATTAAATGTCAACTAATGCCATGCCCAAAATAGTATTGTTATATATAATATATTAAATTAATGTAGAAAATAGGAAATAAGGAAACTAAAATTTTTGGTCCGGTACTTTTTTAAAAAAAATGTTTTTAAAAAGGCCAAAATGAAAGAGCTTTCTTTTGGCTCTCATCAAACTAGTCTGAAGTATAGTGATCGTAGTAGATTTTCATGGAGAAGAGGCTCGTGTACAATTTTTTATTAATTTATTCCGAAATCTCATGTTTTCCAAAAACTTTTCGTAAAAACCTACTACGTCGCTAGTCTCAAACAATTTTTGACATTTATATTGTATCCTTAACTTTAATCACCATGTGTTATGATGACGGAGATTTTTGTTATAGTCGGCACCGGAATATTCCATGTTCGTGCAGCAAGTCACCGCTTTGATTTGAATCGATTTAACTGAGTAGTTCATGTGTCTATTTATACAGGGTTCCCACTTTTTTTCGATTTGGAAATTCCATGACTTTTCTAGATACATTCTTCACTCTTCCAAATGGAGGCAAACGGTCATAGTAAAATCGCATAATTATAGTCGTCCCAATACATCAACACCATCAAAGACGTGACGGTCATCGCCAAAGGGAAGACAAAACATCGTCGATATGTATATCGCCGATTGCTTTTTAAGTAACAAATACACAATACATACACTGTAGAATAGTTTCATTATTGAAAAGCATATTCTCAGCGTCTCAACTTCATTTTTAACATAAGCGTAGATTACCTGCCACATTGAACCGAATTATCAATGACGTACCCTAAATATTTTGTTACCTGTTACCGAATATTTATCGCATCAGAAAATGAAATCGATGTAAAAATAATTTCGTAAGTAAAGAAATAGAAAAAAAAGTGAGTGAGTATCGTTGGAACGAAGTTCCTTTCGTAGTATATTATTATTGATAAACGGTTTATATTTTAAATATTTTTTTACAAACACGTGGACTACACAAATAGACGTCGCGTTGCCAAGTATTTCTATGCTACGCGTCTTCTCTTCTTTACAACAGAACGCGCATGCGCGTTATTTTTGCAACTGCCGTTTCGTGTTTTGTCACGGAAAAATCTTACACTTACTTTCGCCAAGCCCGTACCGTGCGATAAGGAACTTCGTTCCAAAAATGTTTGTACCAAATATACTACCTAATATCACAAATTCTAGTTTTATTTAAAAATTCCAAAAACGTCGGTGTCAGGATAAAGGTAATAAAATAAAGTAGTTTTTCTTACCGTTCAGTCTGCTTGTGAATAAAAAAAACGGAGGAGCTAAAAAATACCCACACAAACACACTAATTTGTAACCTATATACTCGTATTACTGCAACCTTCCGATAAAATTTAGGCGCGTACTTTCTGTAAACGTCAAGCAGATTCTTCAGTAATCCTCGTATTTTAATCCCCCTCGAATTTAGTCGCTTAGTCTCTTTTTCAATAATAATTCTATTCTACATAGGTACCCTGCGATCATCAAAAGCGGAAGTAAAATTGAATTTTCCAAAAAACGGTAGGATTTATTTGAGGTTTTCTTGGAGAATAACTTCGAAGTAAGTTTTTGCTACAAATATTACAATTTTTCCATAAATATCATCCAAAATCACTTATTTTTTTCTGGATTTTAAAATTTTATGACTTGTCCACAAGTGGGAACCATTTTATATGTAGAACAAAATTTTAAATCTAAAATTCTTACCACCAATGGCGCTTTATATTCGGTTTAATAATATTTATTTTCGTTTTTATTAGATTTATGTGGAGCTATATATGGACACAATAACTACTTGATAATTAATAAATATGTCTTCGTTTAGAAAGTAGTTATTCATGTTTTTTTGAATGTGGAATGCTTTGGTTTTTGCTATAAAACACCGATCGGCTACAAGGAGAATTTCGCACGACCAAAGTTACCAAAAAGAAACTTGTGTGTTTAAAGAAATATGTCCTGTAGACCTAAGATGGGCCAATACCTTTACACGCAACTGTTTTGTTGAACATAGTAATAAAATTGTGCATTCAATAACCTTCACTTTTATGTGTGGGCTGTTTGATTCAAATAAAACCACAATGCAGTTAAGGGAATTGTAGGCAGTTCCTGTGATTGAAATTTTTGATGTTTGCAATTTTGGTAAACCAAGAAGTAAGTCAAATAGAAAACTGTTGATTTTTAGACGACGATTATAAATCGTATTTTGTAACGTACAAGATCACTTAACTTATCGTGTAGTGTCTATTTAAATATTAAAAATATTTAAATGTTTTTGTACAACCCACGACAAAGTTCCCGATAAAAATACTATTAATCAATTGCTTTATTATAATAATTAACGTTTTGCGTTAAGTCAAGTATAGTACAGATTTTAATCAAGAAAATGCTTTTCATGTGCCTATGTCTGTTAATTGTTCTGTTTTTATTTTCATAAAAATGCCAAAACGCCAAAATAAAGACTAATACATACTGCATTTTGGTATTTGTTTGTAATGTAAATTCTTAGCACTTTGCAAATAAAAAAGTTGTGTTAAATTATACACCATTTATATTTTGTAAGTATTCATTGTATATTGTACAGTATGTGTCAAAACTTATTTGTTAATTAGTTGTTTTATGTTGTCTTTTATACAATGTGGTTCAGAAAATTCGCGTTACTCTTTCAGAGAACTATATTTTAACGTTTTTATCAGTGTTCAGTTTTCTAAAAGTTAGTTACAATTTAAATCGATTATTTTTGATCTTTGTCATAACTTTTAACATTCTATATCTTACTTTAATGTCGAGTCATTTAAAATAAAATTTACTGAACCGCAATGTTTGTTAAAAATATCTTTGTCTAAAGAAATTGGCCCGATTGTTTGAAAGGCCCTGTATGGTTATTTTTTGTCACTCTAAGAATGGCGGGAAATTTCCTCGACAGAGAAAGAAAGAACGTGATGCAATCTTGCTTTCTTTGCGTATTTGTTCAGTTAACATACTATACTAATGGCAATTTAAAAAATATATATATAGGAGCTTGGTTTTTTGTGGGTATGAGTATTGGTCAAATGTTTTGATATGAATGAGGACGAGCGCTTGGGATGTCCTGCAATAGTTTATGAATTTGTAAAATCATTTCTTGTCAAAGTATAGAATTTTTTTCTGATAATAGTTTTTTTACCTCCTCGACTCCCAAATTAATGTATTATTATATGTCAATTTTTTATATTTTCTCAACGCACAAGGACAAACGAATTGATTTTAATGAAAGGTTTGTTTCTGCAAAGGTTTAAGGATAGTTAGCCTGTGAATGCCCATGTGTGGTAATGTACTGTCAATAAATTGACTGCAGTTAAAACCTAAATTTTAATTCTATTTTATATTAACAATAAAACATAACCTGTTGGCAGAGACTACTATTGATAAAATGTCAAACGCCTTAAACATTGAAAGCGTCAAACCAACAAATCGCAAACTGACCTGTCAGTCATCAACATTTGGATATCATTTGTCAATACTGCGACATCCAATTCTAAATCACAATTTGGTTTCGTTACCAGAGAAACGCTTATTTTCGACTGCGCTTGCTCCGTACATTCCAAACCATTTGCAGAATGGGTAACGTGCATATGACGTTTCAGCTTGACAGCGGTAGAAAAAGTAACTTACATGTGAAGTCACAGCTTGACATTCTATCTGCCTGTCAAAAAGTGGCCTCGGGTAAAGGTAAAAAACCCTACTTTTTACATACATACATATAGTTACGCCTTTTTCCCGTAGGGGTGGGCAGAGACCACTTCCTTTCACTTGCTTCGGTTCTTACACACATATTTTGCTTCGTCTGCTTTCATTAGTGCTCTCATACATGCTCGTCGGTTGTTGGT
Organism: Agelastica alni; assembly: GCA_950111635.1. Classification (NCBI taxonomy): domain Eukaryota; kingdom Metazoa; phylum Arthropoda; class Insecta; order Coleoptera; family Chrysomelidae; genus Agelastica; species Agelastica alni. Next base: position 18,264,161 of record OX467712.1, read on the forward strand.
ACTCTTGACCTGGCCATTCTTCAAAACAATGTTGATCTGATCGAGATATGTTCGCCGAGGTCGCGACCTTTACCGACTTCCGTCCATTCACACTCGCCTTATAAATTTGTTTCGTCAATCTTTCTTCATCCATCCTTTCTACATGTCCAAACCATCAAAGCATTCCTTTATCTATTTTTGTAACCACATCTTCTTTTACACCACAACGTTCTCTTATCTCACTATTCTTTACTTTATCCAACCGAGTCATTCCGGCTATACTACTCATCTCCGCAGCATTAATCCTATTTTCATGCTTCTTCTGCCAAACCCAACATTCACTATCATACATAAGTGTAGGAACCAACACACAGCCAGACGTGCCTTTTTTGACAATTTCTGGCTGTTCATAAAGTTATGTAGTGCCCCATTCATCTGTTTCCCTGCCAACACCCTTCGCTCAATGTCACTGCCATTTTTTCCATCTCTCGAAAACTTTGAACCCAAGTACACAAATTCATTTACTTGTTCCACCCTTTCTCCCTCGATCGAAACTTCACAGTTTGTCATGCTTTCTTCTCTTTCAAAAACCATTACTTTCGTTTTGTTTACATTTATTTTCATCCCTTTGATTTTCAGGGCATCATGCATAACATTAACCATTGCCTGCAACTCCTCTTCAGATGACGCTAATATGACTTGATCATCGGCGTAAAGAAGGCATTTGACGATCAAACCATTCATTTTTCCTTTTTCGATGTTAAACCAGTCCGAGCAAGCTCCGTTTATCCTGACACAAGCAGTGGAATCCTCATAAAGTGATTTCAGTGCTCGTATTAAACTACCGCTCACCCCATACATAGACAATGTCGACCACAATTAACTCCTCATAAAGTGATTTCAGTGCTCGTATTAAACTACCGCTCACCCCATACATAGACAATGTCGACCACAATTAACTCCTCACCACTTTTTAACACTTAAATATTAATGTTTAGTCTTTAAAATCTCTAATAACCCCACAATATTGTTCCTTAAACCTAAATAATTGGTAAAGAGGTAATTCTAAATAACCCAAAAAGAGCTCAAAATTTAAAATCGTTTACCAAACACACACATAACCTTATGAAAAATATGTCATTTGTGCACGTGCACATCTCAAGCAGTGACGTCAGTTGAAAGTTATTCTTTGCCTTGTATTACCTGCTACAGGAACATTAAAAAAGGGTTTCACAATGTTCGTGAGGCGGGTTTTAAATTTTTAAATAATACAAGAATTTGTGAAGAGCTTGTTGATTTTCTTACCGGCTATGACTCATACAGGTGCAGAGTTAAAATTTACGGTTCGACTGTTGTCCAAATACAAAAACAAGAATTAAATTAAAGTATCTTAAGAACACAAAATAATAACTTAAATACTTACAAATTAAGAACCTGACAAAACCATAAATCAACTGTACAACAAACAGTTAATTATATCTCTGTAAAAACTTAGCTAATTTGTTTTTAAAAATGTTAACACTCTCAGCATTTACTATATTTGGTAGCAGGCTGTTTCATGTGTGAAATATTCTATTACCTAAAAATGTTTTTCTAGAGCTGCATTTAAATGTTCCCATTTTTAATTTGTAACGGTATCCTCTCAGTTGGTTATCATAATTAAGCACAAACAAGTTTCCCAGATTTCCGTAATTATATTTTAGAATTCTAAATGTTAAAATAAAGTCTCCCCGAAGGCGACGTTGATCAAAAGTGTTAATGTTGACTATCTTCAGCCTTTCGGAATAAGATGGCCTTACACGCCCAAATGTTAAATGTACGCATTCGGTTTGTAAAAGCGTATAGAGGACATCGGCTTTGCGCGCGTCTATACTATAGACTCTTACAGTCTGAAATAGTTGAGTCAATGTTTTCAGTTTCCACTTAAATTATTTAGTCATAGACGATAAAAGAATCAAATAACATCAATATTTTTTTTATCCATTTTATAATATTTTTTTATTTTCTTTCAATTTCAATCATTTCGTGATGGATAAATATTCGAGAACCGTTACAAAATGTTAATTCGTTTCAATCAGTTGATGTGTGCTTCTCTGAAGTAGGGACGCTGTAAGTGTTTTTTTTAATAATGAAACAGTTCCAACTACTGCAAAAGCAAAGCTATTGTTTACCTTAGAAATAAAACTGCAAGTGTTTGTGAATGATTTATCATGAATAAATTATTTTACAACGACTTATTTCAATCAGAAAATACAAATAAATAATAAAAGGGTGATTATTATTACAGTTAAAAATTGCAAATACATATACATATGTTCATATATAAAAAAAGTAGGTGTTGGTAATAAAATATAATAAACGTATATTCCTCAGGCCTGTATCGATGTAAAAAGCTTTAATAATGAACAACAAATTACTACAAGGACAATTATCAATTTAGCTATGAATGTAAACACACTATTACGGTAGTAGAAAATCCCTAACTTGGGAGGTTGACTGACCTTAAGAAAAGTTTTACAAGCTTTACATTTTCACAGAAAAAGTAGTTTTGCATAGTTTTAATCTCGGCATTACATACACGATGCCCACAAACTTGTAAAACATCTTCCAATCTAAGCCTTTTAATTTCTGCTAATCTTTACTTACAATGCCCCATTGATACCACAAAAGCTTTTGTTACTTTCTAATTTTGTTAAATGATTCAAAACCTAAATGGCAATTAACGTTATGGTAATCCCTCGACATTCAAAAACATTAGCAATTACATACCTACTATATGAATATAACAGTTACTTTTTCTATGAAATTTATCAACATTTTCCCCCAGTTACATCGTCAATCTACCGGCCTATATTACATTACGTTGTAGCTTTTACTCCTCAACTTACATTAGTTATCATTTTAACATCAAATTAGTAATTAAATATTCTTTGGCAGTTTTGTCCTACACCACATCAGAGGAATGGTTAATTTACAATTTGTGAAGAATGGAGTTTTTCCTAAAAAATAAATTGTACACACTTTACCTACCTATCATTAGTTTAAATTAAAAATAATGAGTATAATTTGCCACACTTATTCACAACTTAATAATATTGGTTAAAGATTCTATCGCAGTAGAACTCGTCTTTGGGTTTTATTTAAAATGTATACAGATGGAGTCAAAAACCCTGCTGAGTATGTTTTGGTTAGCATTTTATTTCTTTGATTTTTTTATTGGCAGGTGTAAAATGCGAAAATAAACTTGGAGCTAAATATAGGACATTAAAACGAGAATAGGGTGGCTCACTGATTAGAAAAATCACAGACTTATAGGCTAGTTAATAAAAACATATCTACATGAAATTAATGCTTAACTATGGTTTCATTTCACAATCTCATAAAGTACAATTTATTTTTTGTACAACAAATAGATTCGATTATTTTACTTAACCTAATGTATAATCCTTAATTTTACCAAACAATCGAACCACAGCTACGCTTGGTCTCGCCTCAACAATAATCTAGAAAAAAATTAAAACTACCGAGCCGCACAAGACATTCATCAATTTTGACGAGAATAAAAATAAATAACATGGCACACCTGTTGGGAACGCGAAAAAACATTTTACATTTAAAGACGTTTTAAAAAAAAATCGACTTGAAATTGTGATTAAAAGTATAAAAAAATACCAGAACGAACTAACACTGATATAAATTTAAAATTGTCTTGATAAAAGATCCCTGAGTTCTCCCTGCATTCCCCGAGTTCTGCATGATAAACGTCTTGTGCAACTTGTAAAATTATTTATATACATTTAGTGCTCAGCTTATCCACAATTAAAAATTTGAGCAACATTTGCAAATCAGTATTATAATACAAGATTTGCTCTATATATTTATAAAAATGACCAAAGAATGATAAAACCGAAACACAAAGCACACATTTCTCGTTGCAAAATCGACAATAACATGAAAAATTGATAGACTAACTTTTTTATGCTAATTGATTTAATTTTAGATTTGTTGACGTTCATTACAACAAAATAGTTAATATCGTATTTTGCAATAAGATGTTACAAAAAAAACCTCTTCTCTCAATTATGAAATAGTTTTTTGTTGTGCCCTAATATTGAGGATTAAATTCATATTTATCAGGCATTTACAAAAAAAAGACATGAACTATAAGTCCATTATTTATTAAAATTCAAAAAATTGCGTAAAAAACATTTGTTCAATGATTGTTGTGTTTTAGAAAAAAATCCGGCATAAGATTGTTTTAATGAGAATTCCAGCTTTCGAGTCGGAATAATTCTGTTTGCAGGATTTCTGAACAAATGAACAAGCCAATAACTTGAGTTTTGTGTAGTTAATAGTAAAGTAAAAAATCACAATTAGAAAAGTGTATAAAAATTTATTTATAAAAGTGATGATGGTTAAAAAAATGTTGGTATGACTTATCATTAGGAACAGTCTATAGTTTGTGGAATGCTTTTGTTGGTAACATTGTGATCTCAAAAATACTGTCACTTCCTTTTTATATATACATACATAAAAAAGCTATCTTATGCCATACAATACATAACAAAATTCAATTTTTTTTCTTAAAATTAATAAAATTAACTTTCGGCTGCAGCTTAAACGATTGAGCGTAAATTATGTATATATATATACATATATATATATATATATATATATATATATATATATATATATATATATATATTCAATATATCATATATATATCAATATATCAATGTAATAAAAATTGCCGTGATGTTAAATAATTATCTTAAATACACGAATATTTCAGTCAGTCCTTTAAATTTAAAATCATTATTTGGACTGTTTTATCTTTAATACACTTGTCTACTAGTTATAAACAGGTCTAAGCACCTTAAAAAATTAAGTCTTAATTTTGTGTAATAATTATTGAACTTCTTTGTCTTTAATCATGTTATATTTCACGTACTTACACCGTTTGCCTTTTATTGAAATTACCATGCAATACGATTGCTAAAATCTGTAATTAACGTATAAAGTTTCGGAATAAGAGTTCTACAGATTAAATTCATGATATTTTTTACATTGTTTGTTTTTTTTTAAATATACCGCATGTTCTTCTATTTATTCAGGTAATTTGTTGCAATGTCTTTTTGTAAGCTTACAAAACAGTGCGTTAATGTTAATACGAGACGGTCTACAAGGGTAAAAAAGAGACAAACATTTTGTACTTTTATAAGAGGGTATTTTACAGTGCATCTTTCTATAAATATCCAATTCTTTTTGTTAAACCCTTATTACTACGCCTGTCTGCCTGACTGCCGGTGGCTGAAATTTAAAACAAATACGCATGCGCGCGAGACTATTTTGTTGACTGTTTCAGACATGAAAATAAATAGTACTGGTTCTAATATTTTCCCCATTTCAACGTATATAGAATGTCAGGTTCATTAACACACTCATTAACTCTTTGACTAGACAGCCAACAAACAAAAAATGAATAAATCACTTGTCAAATTTTGTTATGTTCGCAGTCCTGAAATTACTACCTAAAACAATCATTAAAAAAAGCATGGAGAAATGGGAAAATGTATCCAACAAATAGGCTCGAAAAAAGGAATAGTTTAAGGGTTTCACTAAAATAGCATTTCGGATCTGATAGTGCATTACATATAAATATACATTCACTTGATTAAATAGAAGATATCGGTTATTTTTAGAACAATCTGTTGAATGATTTTCATTGAAAATGTTTAATTAGCTAATGCATTTTTAATATGGTTGTTATTTTTTAAAATACCTAAAGTTTTATTTGTATCAAATCTATTAATAAAACCTTATCATTATAAACATATAAAATAAAAATTTTCAATAGATCTTCGAACTAGTTAGTACCACCTAGTAGTAACTAGTTTATTAAAGAAAAGTCAAAATTCTACCCTAAACAATCAATATGTCCAAAAAACTTGACATAAAAATGTTTCCAAATAAAAAAATATCAACTATTGCATTACTCTGCCTGCATTTCCCAAGAAGAAAATTAAAAAAAACTTATAACTCAGTTACAGCATACAACTGACGTTCGCTTTCATTATTGGCGTATAAAACCTCGCTATGAGCTTGATCCTGTACCTTAGCTGGCCTGAACTGTGCTCCCGCAGTTCTCTGTAAAGACCTAAACTGAACGTTAGGCTGGAATGAACTGGGGGTATCTTGCCATGCACCCCTTTGAAGAGATCTAAAATTGGCAGGGTTCAATGGCGTCTCTATGCATTGAGAGATAGTGGGAGGCACTCTCGGTACTGGAGGTTGCTTCCTCGCTTTCTCATCCGGCGTCTGGGGTAGAGGACGACGCCCTAGAGAACTATATTTTTGGATGTTGGCCGTTCGTTGGGTATCCGGTGCTTGACGAACGTTTTGTTGTTGCTGATTAGATAACTTAAGACCTTTAAAGCTTGGGAATTCCTTGCAGGCAGACCTACATAAGAAAAAATCCAAATTAAAAATAACACCGAAGAAAAATGATCATTTAAATATTTTTTTAAAAAGTTATCAAGTTAGTAAATGTTTTCTGTTTGTACAGCTTTACCACAGCACATGTTTTCTATGATGTGGCTTTCGAATCAAACTAATCGTAATGACGCACGAGTACACAAACGAGGAAGGAATGTAAAATTTAGTCATCTGCAGTACATAATTTAAAAGGTATTTAAGAAAATAAGATATTTCAATAAAAATGTTTGGTAATTCACGTACCTGTCTCAGTAGAAATCTGAGCTCTCTAACGTCTTGCACTGTTTGCTTAAAGTCGCGTACTTTCCATTATTGGGCCCGGCGAGCGGTGGTTCGTGGTGGTGAGAGGGCAGCCTGCCCAAGGTGTGCCCCCTGAGATGTGACATATGTGCGCTGGTTCTGTGGTGTTCCGAAGGGCGCATGTCACACCCATCTCTGTAAGCAGATATCCAGGTTCCTTTATTTGCGATTAACAGGTAAGTCACTTTTTATAACGGTTTTATAGGAGCTTTTGAAATCCATACTTTAAAATGTTTAAATAAAATTCTAAACAATTACTTAAATTGAATTTTAATTGATATAATTTTTTTTAACAGTGATGGTACTCTTCACCAGTTTATTTATTGGATTTATTTTTTTGTTACTCCTTAAAACCATTTTGTGACATTTTTTTATTTTGATAATGCGTTGCTACATTGAAAAACAACACCACCTATTTACTAGAAGAAACAATGAGTAAGTATAGAAAAGGGAAAATAGTCGAAAATTGTTGCTATTTTTGTTGTCAACATTTTCCCCATATAGGTAAAATCGATATATTCACTTAATCTACAGTTATATCTTCATAATTTGCAACTATTGTGGTGAATCGCCTTCTATATTTCCTAGCCCGAAGTTTTTTGTTACATAGGGCACTAGGTATTATAAAACAGTGCTTGTTACAATTTTGACATGTCAGAAGTGATTATTTTTGTCGGTAAAATATACCTTTAGGAATATCAGTTCTTTATTATAGTAGTAATACTACAATTGGTGACCCCGACGTGATGAAATTGCTCCAGGATCTTAACAAATATCAGTTAGTAAAGATCCTCCACCACTTTAATATGAGCGCTTATGGAACCGTAGGCGACTTGGGGCAGAAATATCGAGAATTGGCGATTTTTCTAAGATTCTCAATGAAATATAAGCGTCCACGGAGAGTGATGTGACACCGCTGTTTCATAATACCTATAGTATCCTAGGTAACAAAACAAATTTCGGGCAAGAAAGTATGAGGCACTGTTCCCAAATTTCGACCGCGAGAGGACAGAAGCATCATGACACGCGAGTTCTTCGTCAATATCGTAGCCATCACTTTATTAAGAATTCCGTATTTATATTCACTTGACATTTCGAATATCGCACAATTTTTGACGGCTACTAGATTGACGAAGAATGCGCATGTCATGACCCACGACGCTTCTGTTCTCTCGCGGTCGAAATTTGGAAACATTGCCTCTTAGAAGATGATTCACCATACATATAGTCACGCCTTTTTCCCGTAGGGGTAGGTATAGACCACTTCTTTCCACTTGCTAAGGTTCTTACACAAGTCTTTCGCTTCGTCTACTTTCATCAGCGCTTTCATATATGCTCGTCGATTCACCATACAATTTTTATAGATAAAATAGAGAAAAAACAAAAAAAAACATCATTTTTGAATCAATTCCATTGCATTACACTCTTACAAAGACCAAGGTTTGTTGGCTATTTGCTGAAATTGACAGGTTAGACTATGACTAGCATCTTTAAATAATGATCCTACCTACCCCCCAATCGAATTTATATTTAATTCGCATTTTTTTTTGTCTTCGGCATCTTTCTTCCTCTGTAATCAGAGCAAGTAATATGTAATATATTGTAGAAATCAATTTGATCTTTAAAATGACAAAAATATATTGCAATTGTTCTATCGCAAATTATTATACATCTTAGGATGTATTAAATTTTTTTTTTAAATAAATTTGTAAAAAAATACTGTGTTCTTGAACATGAAAATCACGTTAATCCTTTTGCACTCCCGAAAAATACATTAGGCACCATAAAATATTACGGCCATGAATTTAACATTAGGTGGTGCTATTTTTACAAAAATGCAAAGGTTGGACGATATTGTGTTTAGCGGAGTATAAACAAAAAATTGGTTTGTAATAGATAAAACCACAGGCAAAAATATAATTCCCAGTTATTTTAAGACATCGATAGTACAACATACCAGGTACAGGGTTATTAAATATAAATTAACCACCCCTTATTATCGTTATTATTGCTTATAGAAATAAAAATTGTGTGGTCATGACTGAATTTTGTTAAAATCCTATCAAAAGAACAGTAACGAGCAAATTTCAAGGAATACGAAAAAATATTTTTATTTTAAATGAAATACCCCGTATATATTTGGAATGATCTTTTTTCCTAAATTCAAAAACAAACTCTGTTACCCCTATATTATGCTGTTTATGAGTAATTAAACGTCCAATATCGTAGTTAAAATAGTTAAATATGCATAAGTTTTCATTTTAAAATAAGCTATGAAAATAACAACTATTAGGTTTGACAAGTGACATTTCTTTAGATATGCAAAGTTATAATTAAAGTAAGCTGTGAAAATAACAACTATTGTGTTGTGAGATTTCCGAGATCATTTGAATATTGCATTTTCAATATGGATACGGAATAAAGGAACAATTAAATGGTCACCTAACAGTCCAGATTTGATCCCTATGGATTAATTTTTTGGGGATTGAAGACAGGAAATAAACAATCTTAATGCCAATAACTAAAACATTTCTGATGCAATTATAAATATGAGAAGACGTTATCAATTATGCATTGACAATAATGATGGACACATTGAACATCTTTTATATGTAATCATTTATTTATACATTTTATTTTTCACTGTAGACCATTTTGATTATTTCATTAAAGAAACGTCACTGGTCAAACCCAATAGTTGTCATTTTCATATCTTACTTTAATAATGTCAACTTTTGCATATTTAACTATTTTAACCAAGATATGTTCTGGTTAAAATAGTCGGAGATGTCCGAGACCCGAGCATAACAAGATATGTTGTATCAACGTTTGAAAATCTACCAATAGAAAAGTTAGCAAATTTAAGTATCTTGGAACATGACTATAAAAAAATTAGACATCTGAAACATGCAGAATCAAAAATGCATGAAACGTATTTATGAAATTTAAAAACGTCCTTGCCAACACTGATTAGATTTAAAGCTTAGGGCAAGATTTGTTAAACGCTGTATGGTCAGTGCTCCTTTACAGTATGAAGGTTGGAGGATGAAGGTACCATACACGAACAGGGTAGAGGCTTTCGAAATGTGGTTCTATCGCAGAATACTAGAGATCCCTTGGACAGTACGAATAACCAACGAAGAAGATCTGCGGCGGGTAGATAGAAGTCTTGATCTACTGACTAAAATAAAAAGAAGAAAGGCTGCGTATCTGGGAAATATGATCCGGAATGAAAAATATAACATTATGCAGCTTATAATCAAAGGCAAAATTAAAGGAAAGCGAGGAATAGCAAGGAAAAAGATGTCCTGGCCAAGAAATATAATGAAATGGACGGGACTAAAGACCATCGCATGTCTAGTTCATCCAGCCAGAAACCGTAAAGAAATGAATCATATTGTCGCAAATATCCATTGATGGATAGTGCATAAGAAGAAATAATAGGTCGGCTATAGATGCCATATTTATAATCCGCCAAATAACTGAAAAGGCCATAGAGTTTAACAAGACAGCCTATATGTGCTTCATTGACCTTACACAAGCATTCGATAGGGTACTCTTAACTAATGTTACAACTCTACTAATAAAATTTAATATAATAAAAGTTATCCAATAGTTAAATACCGAGAATTATACATATGTGAGAACGGCAAATAAATTAGGCAATAAAATACCCGTAGCAACTGGGATCAGGCAAGGAGACAGCCTAAGCCCAATCTTATTTAACATCATAATGGATAAAATCATAAACGAAGTAAAGCAAGCTGTGAGAGGATACCGAATGGGAGACAAAGAAATAAAAATAATATGCTATGCTGACGACGCAATGATCATCTCGGAAGACGAAGATAATCTACAGAGGCTCCTGTGTAAATTTCAACAAATATCAGAAACGTTCAACATGCAAATATACATAAAGAAAACAAAATCCCTTTGCAGTATCATTTGTGCACTAGGAGTAAAGTCAGAATATATAAAACTAAGTAAGAAAGATCATGACATACGCGATAGAAAACAGAGCGGAGAACGCAACAACCGAACGACTTTTAAGAACAGAAATGCGAACGCCAAGATCAATAACAGGGCATACGTAATTCGACCGAGAGAGAAATGAAGAAATAAGGGAAATATGTAAGATTCAAGATGTAGTGAGATGGGCAAGAAACCTGAGAAGATAATGGAGAGACCACGTGGATAGAATGCCAAATGAGCGGTGGGAAAAAATTGCGAAAGAGAAAAAACCATATACACCTCGACCACGTGGACGACCTATAAGATGGTATGAAAGTTGGTCTTCAGCATCCCAACTGCACCTGGCAAACCATTGATGCAAACACAGGACTTAGTCCTAACGTAAGAAGAAGGAGAAGAAGAACCAAGATATTCAAAAAACGGCATGAGGTACCATAGAGTATATTTTTTAAATCCTGAAATCTGCACGGTGTACTTTTGATAGCATATGATTAAAATTCAGCCATTACCACACTTTATTTTAAACTTTTTTTGTTCTATAGGGCGATAATAACGATGATAGGGGGTGGAAAATTTATAATCCTGTACTACTGCAACCAGCATAGCCCTACCAATAATTGATGATGATGATGTAACTGCAATGGCGCATTAAATTTCTTGAAAGCAAAATGATCTTACTTTAAATATATGTATATAAAAACAAAATTCCCTATCCTATTAAATACTACACTATAATGGTGCGAAAACAAAAACAAGAAGTATGACTAAGACATTTTTAATAGTGACACCAATGACATGTATGAATTCAACATTGTGCTACGAACTAAAATCTTAACTCTTTGATGATCTTTCTTAACTAAAATCTTAACTCTTTGATGATTTTTCTTAAATCTATAATATTGTATTATAGAAAGATGTTTTATTTTATAAAATTCGAATACTTATAAAAAATATTTACTCGTTTAGTAAATAACTGGGAGAAGACACCAAAAATCTACAAAAATGTAAAAAGAATATGAATAAAAATAAAACTGGATAGAATGCCTACCGCTTAAAATTTAACAAAATTATTATTTTTGAATCACATTTTGGCAATGATTTATAGAAATTTATTTATAAAATTGTATTGTAAAAAAGACTGTGTTCAAGTGATGGGCACGCTATACAACGTAGAGAAAACAAAAATAAAAGAAAAAAACTAATACAATAGAAAATTGGCTTCATGCTCTTGCAGGGGGGCAGTCGGAGGAGCATGCAACGTTCGGTTATGCAGCAAAGCGGATGTATAACTAGGCGGGGGAGTATCAGGGGGATAGGACGACCCTTGGCTGCGTTGTAAGGTGCGTGCTGCTATCGCCTGGCTCGCCTGTGGTGGTGGCAAATAGGAATCGTGTTCTGTCACTTGTTGATAATCTTTCCTGAAAAATAAGACATCGAACATTGAACAATCAAATGTGCTAAAATGACGAACAATTATAAAACAAATTAAACTTATAAATTCACTAAAACTTAAATAAATAAATGATCATTTGACAATGAGTGGGAAAATGTTATTTTAAGTGGAAATATATTACACACAAGAAAAATTTGCAAATTATGCGTTTGCTATATTGACATTAAAAAAAAAAAGTGGTGTATTTAAATATGAATAAACAGATCTTATTTTTTGTCTGTTATTTAGTTTTCATGTCGTTTTATTATAATAATAACAACGAAAGGAAGAGGATCACTTTTTGTATTCTATTTTCAAAATGCATATTTATACCACCCAAGGAAAATATCAAAGAAACTCTGCGGCAGATTCGGTAAATCTGTTTTCAGTCTCTTCAGCTTATTCCTAACAGATCGACGATGACGGTGTGAACAACTTCGAAATAAAAACAATCGACAATCGTTTCACATAAAAGATCTCAACCCGGGAATTGCGCTGTTGCCAATACTATCGTGTTGTTTAATCTTAAGAAATATCATGGTCAATGCCAGTCACAAATGTTTAAGATCTGTACATTATATATTCTAAATCATTTCAAGTTACTTTATATTTTTGCTCCCTTTATAGTTTTATTGGTTTTTGGTACTTAATTATTTGTATCCCTATATTATTATTTATTATTTAACAAGAGTTGCCCCTTAGGCAAATCGACCTTAACATCTTTTGTGACATCCCTAGGGTTATTTATTGTGTCTTTTGGGTCCATTTTGAGCCATTTGAAGTACGAGATCAGTGATCTTGCATTACAATTTTTTAAGTTTTTCGTATGTGGGAGGTGCCTTACTGATAGATCTTATTAGTGATCTGGTAGATCTTTTTGGTGTCTGTCGTCGCCGAAGAATCTGCAAGAATCATTCTCCACCTTGCCTATATACATACTTGGAAAAAAGTAGTTACCTACATATTTTCTTAAGCTTAAGCTCAAGCTTCGTTACGTACCAATAAATATACTATTCATTAGAATAATAATAAGGCAATATATTACGAAAGTTATGTATTCTTTATGATTCTATTTGACTATTAGTTTGTTTTTGTTGTATACCAATAAATGTATGTAATGTAATTTATCTCCGATATTGAAGCATATTTTTGTTAGTTCTTATATTTTTGTGGTCTACAAGTTCATCAACTATGGGTTGATGCCATTTTAAACGTTCAGCGTTGTTGCAACCTTGCCAAGTGGGATGATAATGGCGGTTACGGGAGCAAATTGAGATTCTCAACAAGTCGCTCACTTTTAACATTTTTTACAGAAAAATAAGTGCCACTTCACATCCTTCGTCGAAAATATTGGTTTGAATGTTATAATTATCGATATTTCAAAAAATCACGTACATTTAGATTGAAATTTGTCAGGTCAAGAACGCTATCAGGAAAAGATAAATCAATTTTTAAAATAATCGCAACAATTTTTTTTTTGGAACGTCCTTAAGTAAAAATGCAAAAACTTTGTTGAGTTCCTAACAATTTTTAATTAATTTGGGTAGGTTGAAGGGTGAATATTGTTTTTTAAAAATATTCTTATATAAATGATATTTTCATTATAAAAGTAGGTAAAGGGGCAGACAGTCTTTAAAATAAATCAATTATTTAGTTTTTATGAACAAATTTTAGACTTCTCAACAATTTAAAAAACTATCGATTACCTATATATTCACTACTACTTTAACTATACTTACTTCTTCCTAATATAAATCCAAGTATGAGAATCAACCCAAACCAATACAGTCAAGAGAAAACCAGCCAGCAATGCAGATATCAACATCAAAGTCAAACCTAGTAAACCAACATAACACAAAGCTCTAGCGCCCCTTAAATAGTGCATGTGCAATGTCCTACAGTCCACCAACGCCGTCAAAGAATGGATGTAGTTGTCAGCTGTGTTTATGTCATTTCGAAGTGAGCTAAAAATTGCATGTGTAATTATTTTTTTTAATTAACAATAAATTATAGAATAATATTCACAAAACTTGTTTTTTTTTTATGTAGGATTTTAAAGTTTATGCTAATTTATTAACAATCGTTTTAAAGTTTGCAACAGAAAGACACATTAATATTTGGTCAAAAATAAATAGTCATGGTCTTAAATGCTTTACGAGGCACTCAATAGTTTTAATTATTTAAACTTCACAAATTCATGTACGAGTATATATTATATTTTTCTTTACCTAAATTTGGTATCTAGTCCTTTGCTGGGAAACAGTTTCTCGGCGGGTTTCACCATAGCAGTAAGATTGGATCGCATATTTTCCACTGTGGTTTTCGCTTCTCTTAACCTCTGAGTAAACGGATTTGCTCTGGCTCTTTCGCAATTGGTATAATATCTGAGAATCTCTTTGGATAATTCGGTACTGGCTTGATCTTCGATAAATTTGTCAGGGGCCATACACAGATCGCTTAGTGCCACACTGGAAGCTGAAAAGCGAATTTTTTTTAATCTCAGTTTTCTGTAGCTGCTTATTTCTGTTATTATAAAACTGTAATAGAAGTGCCTCTATAGATTAAGGATATTTTCAAAAAAAAGTTACGATGTGGCCCCGACTCCAAATCACCTTTTTACTTTTCCGAACCGAATGGTAAAAAAGGAAAATTATTGGTATCGTGTGTGTGTGTGTGTGTGTATGTGTGTTTGTGTGTGTGTGTTTGTGTGTGTGTTTGTGTGTGTGTGTGTGTGCCGGTAGGTGGCGATGCATGTAGTTTAAATGTGAGGATCTGATTTTGATTGAATATCTTTAAAAACAGGGTGGGCTTTTACTATATGTCAAAGAATTGACAGACGTTTTGAATTAATCAATTGTGATTTTGGAAGTTTGTCAAAGTATTTTGTGAGTAATTTTGTATCAAAAAATTATTGAGTAATATGTTTATTTGAATATATTGACACTTCAATGCATAAGTTCTGACACTGAGAGAGTATCTATGGAGATTTGATTTTGACACAAAAATAAATTGTATTCAAAAACCCATTAAAGATTAAATCTTTGTTGTGCGTTTATAAACAATATATAATGACTTTCTTGGTATTACTTATATTAATCATTATTATTCCCCTACTTTGACAGCGACAGGTAGAGATAAGTGTTAAGCGAAAAAATGTTATCACAATTTAAATAAGTTTTAGATTATGTGATTATTGTTTACATATTCAATTACATTGTTAGTGTTTAAAGGTTACTAAAATCATTATAACTACTCGTAAAGCAAACATTAACATAATTGTTCTATTAGTACTTTATAAGTGATATCCATGCTTTTCTCTCTTCTATCTTTACAGGGAAATAAAAAAAATGTATGTAATCACGTACAAAACAAATAACTATTGTTGCAGATACTTTATATTTCATAATAACAATTTTAATTGAATACAATCAAAAATGTAAACAATATACATACAACCTAAAAGTTATTTTAATTTACATTTACCTTTACCTGTCGCTGTAAAAGTGGAGAAATTATTACTATAAATATTAATAATTTATCAAGAAAGTCCTTATTTATTGTTTCTAAACGCACAACCAAAATTTTGAATTTTAATAATTTTCATAAAATACAGAAGCAACGGCCAACTTTAAAAAGCAGTTTTACAAGAACTACGCGATTCACAAGTAGGTTTTGAAGATGGGCAGTCAACTTTAAAAAAAAGTACTTTTTAAATTAGGTTTTCGGTGGCAAACAACACCAGATAATGGAGATGTTTTAATGGAAAGTTATGATGTAAGATTAAAACGTTTAGAATAAGAGAGTAATTTTTATTTTGTCACTGGCGAAAATAGCATGATCTCGAAACTATCAATTTATATTTTTATTTACTTTCAATTTTCACCTGAAAAAGATGGGCAAAACAAAGAGTGATAGTTGCCGCTATTGCGAGAACTTCGCTGAAACTGCAGAACATTTGCTTTGCGAATGCCCAGCACTTTTCTGCAAGAGGCTCAAGTTTCTGGAAGTGGCTTTCCTAAAGCGGTCCGATGTCAGGAACTTAGTCCCCAGGAAACTGATAAACTTTGTACAAAGTCTCGGAATCCTGGGCCTCGAATAGATCAAGGGTTATGCACAAAAGATCTAATAGGTCGAAGTGCTTGAGGGGCTACATAGCCTTCACGACCCCCACTATAATCTACAATCTACTTTCAATTTTAATAATAAATGTATGTTTGGCAGAAGAAGCATGAAAATAGGATTAATGCTGCGGAGATAAGTAAGTAGTCTGAGAAGTTTAGCCGGAGTGACTCAGTTAGATAAAGTGAAGAATAGTGAGATTAAGGAATGCTTAGATGGTTTTGACACGTAGGATGGATGAAGGAAGATTGACGAAACAAATTTATAAGGCGAGTGTGAATGGGCAAGTCGGTAGAGGCCGACCTCGGCGAACATATCTCGATTAGATCGACATTGTTTTAAAAAAAGGCCAAATCAAGAGAGTAGCAACAACGGACGAGCATGTATGACAGCACTGATGAAAGTAGAAGTGAAAGATGTGTGTAATAGCCGTAGCAAGTGGAAGGAAGTGGTCTCTGGCTACCCCTACAAGAAAAAGGCGTGACTATATGTATGTTCTGCTACATAAATATTTGGTAACCGCTACAAAATATTTACGATACGCTACTGATACTCAAATCAGTATGAATTGGCACTGCACATCTGCTGACTTTAGGAATAAGGTGGTTTCTTTAAAAATTCAAGCCCATTGCTAAATGTTAAAGACTTGACTGATATTTTGAGTAATTTAAAGGACCTCGATTACTTTTATATGTCCCATGAAGTTTCAGTAAAAGAAGGTTTAATGTAGAATTTGTGTAAGGAAATTTGCAGAGGAAAAATGTCGTGGAAGAAAATCGTTGGACCGTCCGTACCTAAATAAACACTAGCCATGATGTACGAGGCTATGACAGCGAGTAGCCCGCACACTGAAAAGGCTATAAGAGCGCATCGATTGTGCCTGGCTACTCCGACCAGTAGGATCACACACAATATGAGTAGAACGCTCAAAATTCCCATCGTAACCGGCCATCGTACCGACTCGATTTTCTCTCCAGTTGAAATTGTCGACGACAAGTTGACTCCTACTAAAGGTTGGCGGATGTCCCGTGCAGCATTTGCAGTCGCATTTCGATTACCTATAAACAAAATAATTTTTAAGAATTATATTCCCTTAAATTTTTGCATGAAAGATTCACGGAATATAGTTGCATGGAATCTTTTAACAAAAGAAGAATGAGATAATTTAATTCTATGGAAAGATAAGCTTTAAGCTTTCGATTCTTTTCTGGTTTAGTTGACCAAACAGTCTCTGTGAAAGATTTACAAGGTTCTCTCTTTTTTCGATCTTTAAATTCCCGTAGCTAAATGTAAGTTCGTAATTTAAAATAAGCCCATAGAGCAAGTGATGCACTTTAACTACCGAGGCATGAATATATCTAGAAGCCACGGCAAGAGGGCAAATTAATAAAGCATCAGTATCAACAGGCTGTCTAAGAGATCAATAGACCAATAAATACGAATGGATGGGAAAATTAAAATCTACAAAGCGTGCGTAAAACCTGTCATGAAGTACGCAATAGAAACACGAGGAGAGACGTGTGGTCGAAATAAAGGTGCTGAAAACAATAGCTGGCAAAACCAGAAGCGACCACGTCTTCTTCTTCTTCTACTTGGTTGAGATCATATGATCTGTTAATTCCGGGCTTGCCGTTGTATTATTTCTTGAGATGTGGACTGCCAGCTGTCTCTCCATCTCTTCGGTGGTCTACCGGGCGGTCGGCTTCTTACTGGTATTCCCTCGAGAGCTATGCGGGGTAATCTATCTTCGTCCATCCTCTTGACGTGGTTATACCATTGCCTTCTTCTCTGCCTTCCCCATCTTACGATATCCTGTACGCCGCATTGTTCTCTTAAATCAGTGTTTCTTACGTGGTCTCTTCTGGTTTTGCCAGCTATTGTTCTCAGCACCCTCATCTCGGCTACGCGCAGCATGCTCTTTGTTTTGTTCGTGTCTTCTCTTGTTTCTATCGCGTACGTCATTATGGGTCTTACGCATGTTTTGTATATTTTAATCTTACTGTCCTTCCGCATGTACCCGTTGGCCCAGACAATCTCTCTTAGGCAGCCTGATGTTGCTGATGCTTTATTGACTTTGTCGCTTAGATCTTTTGTTGGGTCGTGGCCGCTAGACATATTCATCCCGAGGTACTTAAATTGCATTACCTGTTCTATGGGCTTATCTTCAATTACGAGCTTGCATCTGAGTGGTTCCCTGGTGATTGTCATGCTTTTTGTTTTCTCGACCGATATGGTCATATTAAGCTGTCGGCACACTTGGTGGAACTTGAATAGCTGTCTTTGTAGGTCGTTCTCGTTTTCTGCGAAAATTGCTGCGTCGTCGGCATAGCATACCATGCTGATACGTTTGTTACTCATTCTGTATCCCATATTTAAGTTCGCTACTTCTTCTATAATTTTGCACATAAGAAGATTAAATAAGAGTGGGCTGAGACTGTCTCCCTGTCTGATTCCTCCTGGTGTTAGAATGCTTTTCGTGATATGTTGCCCTGATTTAACTTGATTGGAGTTGGCGGTGTTGAGGTTGCAGATTACCTTTACTATGTTGGCTGGTGTTTCTTTTTCGGTTAGGATATTGATGACATCGCCTAGTTTGACCTTGTCCTTTCTTGAAAATGGGAATTGTTATGCTCGTGTACCACTCATTTGGTATTTCTCCTGTGCTCAGGATTTTATTAAACAGAGCTGTGAGTGTTATTATGAGCTTAGGGCCCCCGTGTTTCAGAAGTTCGTTCGGTATATTATCCGTACCTGGTGCTTTTCTGTTTTTAGCTTTCCTTAGTTTTTCTTTTACTTCCGCCCTTGAAACCGTTGCGCTGGCCGCCGTTTGATATTCAATTTCACGTGTTTCATCAGCGCTGTACAGTCTTTCGAAGTATTCTTCCCACTTTTCTATAGAGACTCCTTTACTTTGGACGAATTCGTTTACCGGTTTCTTTCTGTTCTTCAACATCTTCCACACCTTCCTTTGGGCGCCGTATATGTCGTGGTCCATGTCGCTCGTGAATTTAATCCAGTGTTCCCTTTTGATAGCTTTAATTCGTGAGTTGACTCTATTCCTTGTTTGTATGTATTCCGCATGTTGTTGTTGGGTTGGGGATCCTTTGTATGCTAGGTAGCTTCTTCTTTTTAGTTCTGCGAGTTCTTTCACTTCTTGGCAAAACCAAGGTTTGACTAGTTTGTCGCGTTTGTATTTACTTTCCTTTTTCCTATGGATTCGTCAGCGGCCTGAAGAATGGCTTTCTTAATTTTATTCCAACAGGTTTCCACATCGCATTCGTTGAGGTCCAGCTCGTTTATTTTATCTGTTAGCCTGTTTTCATACAGTTTACACGTGCTGTCCGATTCCAGTGATTCTGTGTTGTATTTTTCAATGTATACGGGCGACTTTTTGATTCTACTGGGTTGTTCAATTAGAAGTTTACATAATACGAGATTGTGATCCGTTCCTATATTGGCTGAAGTTAGTGCCCTTACGTCGAGTACTTGAATCGGTTCGATGATTCTGTTGGTAATAATGTAGTCAATCATTGATTTTTGACCTCTAGTGTTGTTGAATGTGTACTTGTGTTGTGCCTTGTGCGGAAAGTAGGTGTTATTAATTCTCAGCTCGTTTCTGGCGCAGAAATCGACCACGTACGAAACATAAAAGAACAACGCGGCATACAGGACATAGAAAAATGGGGGAGACAAAGAAGAAGAGAATGGTACAACCATGTCGAAAGGATGACCGAAGATAGACTAACCTGCATAGTACTAGTAGAAAAACCAGCGGAAAATCTCCTACCAGAAAGACCGCCAAAAAGAAGGAGAGAGCTTGCAGTCTACATCAGAGAAAATGCTACGACAGCCAGCTTGTAATTAACAGATCAAATGATCTCAAACCAGTAGAAGATTAAATTACCTGACTTTTCCAGACACATTCTTCATTGTTACAAATGTCGGCAAACAGGCCGAAGACGTTAAGGAAATTTATTTCAAGAAACAGTAGGTTTCATTTTGATCCTTCTCGGAGAAGTTTTTGTGAGTTTGGCTACTAATATTACATTTTTCCAGAAATATCTCCCAAAATCCCTAATTCTCCAGAATTTTAAAATTTTATTACCTATCCAGACTTTCCCTGACCTTTCCAGAAGTGAAAACCGTGATCTATTCGTGAGGGGTATTGATAAGTAAAATGGAACAAAAAAAACATTCAGTTTGAATACTGCAGCTTGATTTGTTATTACAACAAACAATCGAGAGTACCTACCAATATTAGATATATTGGTTTATTTAAAGATCGGAAAAGCTGCAAAACTGCATCACTTTGAAAAATAATGTACCAATTAAATTAAACTTATTATTATTAATTTAACGAAAACACTATAAATGTAAATAATAAAATAAATTATTAAATTAACACTATAACTATAAATAAAAGTATTTGTCAACGTCTAAAAACGCTCTCGTACGAAGTTAATACTTTAAGATCCAAGCATTCACTTTGACGTACTTGAGTGAACTGAACTCTCTCTTTCTGGCATTTGGAAGTGCCGAAATGTACGTCATAAATTGTTTTTTGTATATATTTTTGATATATTCGGAAAAACAAGTGGTGAATACTAGTAAACAAATATTATCGTTGAAGCAGCAAAACGGTAAAACTACACTTACTAATAAGTTTCTTGAAGTATCCATCGACTTCGTCGAATAAATTTTTGTCTTTGTGATGACCTTGGTATACGTTAGCAATTTCTTTTATTTGTCTATCGGCTTGTATCCTTAACTGACGTTCAATGTCTTCGGTTTGATTGCGTATTTTCGATATAAGAATATCCACTTGTCTGTAACAGAAACCAACGCGTACATTTACAATTTTTGTCATGAAAATTCTCGAGTCCGTAACAAAAAAAAAAGTACTTACCTTCCTTCGCTGAGAGTTTGAACGACGCCATTGTGCAAATCATCGTTACCGTAAAGTCCTATTCCGATACCGGCGCAGCAAAGAACCGATACGACGGCTAGAGTGACTTTGAGGGCTGCTATCGACTTCGAAGCCCGCGGTTTCCTATCACAACATCTCGTCAACAGGTAAATTAGCAAGACAAAGAGCGTTAATATTAGCCATACCGCTGGAATAGAGCCAAGAATTCCTAAGCTCTGTAAAACAAATATAAAAAAAACAATTATTCGATGTATAAGTATGAGGTCGACCAGGCAGATCTCCGTCTGCTACATAATCATCAAGGTGAGAAAATCTGTACGAGTCCCAAGTCATTAAATAGGATCAGATAAAATTTTGTATTTAATCCAGTCGACTAAATAGTTAAGGAGAGTTTCAATTCGACAGCTACGGCCATCAGATTGCAAATATACCATGCAAAACAGCACTAATTGTTTATTGTCATCTGGACGTTTGTATTTACACACTTCTGGAGTAATTCTACAGATTTCTATTCTAATTCGATTTATTAACTCCTGTAGATTTTACGGCTTATCTACATAGACCTTCGATTTTAAATAACCACACAAGAAAAAAAAATCTAGGTGCGTAAGATCAAATTATTTATTATCATTGAATTCAGTATTGAAAGACCTTTCAGATGAAGTATTACAAGACATCTATTTCAATTTAAAAAAATTACCAATTACGTCACCACCTCAAAACCAGTGACATAACGTCTTTAGAATATACATTCAAAAATTTGCATTTAAAAACGAAATCGACCTCTTTTAGGATTTTTGTCATAAGTACATCGCTTGTGAAATATAGAATTTAGCCGCGCACAATTCATGAAGGACAGAAAAACTGTAAGTCGTCTCCACAATGTGTATTTAAACCCCAGAGTAGGGATGTGGTTGTTATCAAAGCAGCTTTTTGCAATCAATTTTTTAAAAAATTGTATCAAAACGTAAATTCAAAAACATGTTTTCGAGCACAGTTATGCTCATCTTCAGTTGAAACAAAACAAGATGTTATGCTAAAAACAATAAAACCATAATTACAATTTTTATGGAAAATTAAAAAAAAATTCATTTTGGTATTCAAATAATCTTTTTACAAATTAATTTTTCATAAAAATTGAAATTATGGTTTTATTGTTTTTAGTATAACATCTTGTTTTGTTTCAACTGAAGATGAGCATTACTGTGCTCGAAAACTTTTTTTTGGATTTTTCGTTTCGATACAATTTTTTGACAAATTGATTGTAAAAAGTTGCTTTGATAGCACCACATCTCTACACTTGGGTTTAAATACATATTGCGTAGACGACTTTAAGTTTTTCTATCCTTTATTATACCGAAACTCCCCTTTGAGCATGGACTACTTCTTTCATAAGAACAATTCATTATCTTATAAATCTTCCTTCGAGTATTCGTCAGAGCCTCTTGTAAAAATAACACGCCGAACCTGGTCTTTTTCTTCACCTGGTATAATATGTTCTTTTTCAGCCAACTCTGTCTCATATTTTTAAGCGCCTGTGCATACACTCCCCACCCCTCTACAGTAATTTCAATAAAATTTTTACTACACATTCCCACTATACTCGCGCGTACTTCTTTGATTATTGTCAAGCAGGGTTAGTCGGCAAATTTAAGCAAGTGCAGTTCCTTTCAATAGTATTTCTTTTCGAATACAGGAATATATTTAAACCGGTAATTTTTTGTAAATTTCCTAATATGTTTTAATTGGTAAATTTAAAAAGCAAAAAGTTGAAAATATACGACATGCTAACGTAAATGGATTATCCAGCCATTGGAGATCAGAAAGGCAACCCCAACGACGTAAAAGTAATTTAAAAAAAAAAAAAAAATAAGATGAAACAAACAAAAAAAAACTCACCTCTAGGTAAACGGGATTGTTGGGTTCGAAAGAACTATTGACATGTTGAAAGGTGACATTAACGTGGGGCAAAGAGTTTAAAAGGCGTGCTATCAGAGGATAGCTGTACGCTTCATCGGGCGATGGCATGCCCATGCCCTCCAAAGTTGGAGAGCTGCCCCCCTTTTTAGTCAGGAATTATACTGCTACGGAGAAATCTTAGTTTATCATCACACCATCTTGTTCGACAAGCGAATCTTGGTCGATAATATTCTGAAACAGAAGACAAAAGATTATTATTATCGAAAAAATACTACTACCCACACAATATCATGAGAAAAATAGAGGTAATCATAGTTTAAAATAAACAAACAAATTTGCCAGTGTAGAAACACTTTTACCCGATGACTAAAATACGGTTCTCATTTTTCGAAGAGGAAACGCCGTAAATTTTTTATAATATACATAATATAATGTAATATACATTACATACTACATATTGTATTCAGTAGGTATTTTAATATTTATGAGTAAAGTTAAATTTTAATTGTAGGAGGGCAGTTTTATAAGTCAGTGACTTTTTGAATTTTCCGGGTAGTAGATTTTAGATTGCAGGGGGGGCTATGCAGCCTCTCAAGCATCTCGACCTATCAAGATCTTTTGTGCACCGATAGTTCAGTTGAACCGTAAATCACTGGTGAATGTGTTTCACATAACAATCGGTTGTACCAAGTCTAGTTCAGTTGACTGACGATCAATTTAGGTTGGTAAAGTAAATTCTTTAAAACTGCCACTTATGTTTTTAAATATACATGTGACTTTTGATTTTGATACTCAAAAGCATATTTATTGTATTTTGGAAAATAAGAAGTGTATTATGGATTTGTTGAATGAGCTGACGGAAGACGAGGAATTTTTGGAGTTGGTAAATAATTTTTATCGCGAAAGGCTGCCATAAACATATAGGGAACGCCACAATCATTTTACAAAATGGAATGATGGAGATTTCAAATTTAGATTTTGACTTTCAAAAGAAGTTGTACAGTTTTTACAAATGTAAGAAGAACGCTATTTTCTTTTGGTGAGAAGTTAACTAACCTTCTAAATTTTTTGGAGGAATACATTATTTTTGTAATAAAAAAAGTAAAATAAAGTATACTTATATGAGTTTATCAATAAATTACAACTCAATTCACAAAATCCACAACAGACCGAACCGTAGAAATAATAATAATCAGTGGAATGAATACGCTTTCAAAATGATTCTGATAACTACTCTGCGATTACTTACAAACAATAATCTCACTCCAATCTATATTTCATCCATACAATGCACGGGTGCACGCACACACGTGTAGTCACCATGGCAAAAACCCATAAATTGGGTTACGAACTGCTACAGCATCCACCATATTCTTCAGATTTAGTACCCTGCGACTATTTCTTATTTACAAACCTAAAGAAATGGCTGTGCGGTAAGAGATTTGGGTGTAATGAAAAGATCATTACTGAAACAAAGGCCTATTACGAGGGCCTTGAGAAAACCGATTATTTGGAAGTAATAAAAAAATTGGAAAAACGCTGTACTAAATGTATCAAGCTTAAAGCAGACTATGTTGAGAACTAAAACGCTTTTTTGTCGAAAATATTTTTTTTTATTTAAAAAGTCACCGAGACCTATCAAACTGCCCTCGTATATTTATGGTTAGTTTAAAAATTTAGATTTATGGTACTTAAAAGTATAAATATTTTTTTGTTTGGATGCCATAAGTGGTTTTTATGGTAGTTTTATGTAAGTTAATTAATTATTTAATGACAAATTATTCTGAATAACGTTCCATGCATGTAATAATAAAAATTACAGAAATGCAGAAAAATACAAATATTTATTTAGTTCAGTCGATGTTTTTGTTAAAATCGAAATGATTACATTTATTATTTCTTCATCTTCTTCTTCTTTCTTTAGGCGAATCTCCTGTTTATTCTTTGTCAACTTGCAATTTTTATATTTTTCTGTCTTTCATCCTATTTATGTGTTCATTCCACTCTTTTTTTCTGTTTGATATCCAGCCATTCTTCTTCGTAAAGTGCCAAGCATATTCCCGCGTAGGCGTCCATCGCTTCTCTCATTATGTGATGTTATTAATTGCAGCATTTTGCAGTGCCTGGGAGTCCTGTATTCCTGTCCATTGTCGTATGTTTCGTAGCCAGGATAATTTTCTTCTACCTACTACTCTTTTTCCTCCTTCTATTTTACCCTGGAGAATAAGACGTTGGAAATGATAACGTTTTCCACGTAGTATGTGTCCAAGGTAGCCAGTTTTTCTTCTTTTGATGAGATACTTAAATTTCATTTCCTGCTGAATAACTTCTCCAGTTTACATCTAAATGGTGCTTTTGATGTTGTCATACACTTTGTTTTTGTGGGAGATATTATCATGTTAAGAGATTGAGCTGTACGGTTGAATGAGTGTAGCAGTCTCTGAAAGTCGTCTTCGTTCTCTGCTATCAGTACGGCGTCGTCGGCATAGCACAAAATTCTTACCTCTTTATCTCCCATTTTATTTCCTCTCAATAAGCAAACCTTTTATATAATCTTGTCCATGATAACGTTAAAGAGAAGTGGGCTTAATGATCTTTCAGTTGGACGCGGTCGAAGGTTTTGGTAAGGTCGATGAAACATATGTAGGCTGGCTTATTGTTTTCGATCGACTTTTCTGTTACTTGTCTTATGACAAAAACGGCGTCCGTGCAAGACCTTCCCGACCTAAATCCCTGTTGTTTATCTGCCAGCGAGATAAGGCTGTTAATTTTCTTTGTTATTACTTTTGTTGTCAATTTCAATGTGGTGCTCAAGAGGTTTATTCCTCTGTAGTTCGAAGGTATTTTCGTATCCCCCTTTTTGAATTTGGGCATTTTCATTGATAACCATTTCTGGTGTGCCCAGTTTCTCTTCTGTTTTCTGTTCTATATAGGTCAGTTAAATAGTCGACCAAGTCCTCTTTGTTTATGTGAGTCGTTTCAACCAACTCATCAACTGATGATTTTTGATCAGTCTTACTGATTCTTTTGTTTCATTAAACGTTAAACGATTTATGTACGAAATATCAAGTTTGTGCTGCTGTAATTGAAAGAATGAGTTATATTTTTACGACTGAAAAATCGCCAATGGTAGCCGAACTTAAGTGTACATACGAGTATTTATCAGACAAAGTTAGAATAATTTCCCCTGTATATCTTTTTGTCTACTTCGACGAGGGGTAATGGATGAAGATTCGGTCAACCCCACATCTGATGCAACTCTACACTCTCCATCCCTCGTATGTTTTTTTAGGGATTAAGAAAAATCTTTACATTTGTTTACTTACGATACCATATGCGTTAGTTTTGAAAAATCGTTTATTGTTAGTGTGCTTGTTAACTGTCACCGAAACAGGTCAGAATCAATCCTATTCGTAATAAAAGAAGGCAATTTTTAAAAAATTGGATCGTCGATTGTTAAAAATCAAAAAACATCTGGTCGTTAAAATGTAAGTCTAGACTTGTTGGAAAGTTATAAATTTAAAAAAATTTATACACAAGCTGCGGCAGTTCGATATAAGGATTCGAAGATCCTTGGAATTAACTAATTCCCTTCAATATACCACTGTAATAAAGTAATTACAAAAGATCTATACTAAATGTATTTACACAATAGTTGTATTCGAAGCAAAGTTAAACGAAAATACGTTACAGTAAACACAAAACAAAATCCAATGGACATAATCAATAATGTAGATGTTTTAAAGAAGTGATACCACCTATTGAAATGTTTAGTTTGATCAACGACCATTGAAGTTGAAAGGTCATGAATGGAATTTATAAATAACCTTTAATCAAAATTAGTTTTCAACATTTCAACACCTTTAACATAATGCACGGTTTATTTATTTTAACTATGACGTTGGACAATTCAATAAGTCAATTTTCAGTAAACCAAATCACCCCTCAAGAAAAATCGAATTACCAAAAATTAACACGTCGCTATATTCAACCCAAAAACTCCACAAATCCTAACATCTTCCAAACTGCCATCTAACGATCCATCTTTAAATTTTTAAATTACCCTTACTTCCAACAAATTTTCATCGACATACAAAAACATGCAGCAGCATACATTTGCGGGGACAATACGCCTTTCACAAAAATGCAGCATCTTCACAGTCGAAACAACAGCTATACTGGAATCAATCAAAATGTGTAAAAAATATTTTATTTTTATGATCTGGTTCCCACGAAAAGGGATATCCTGTAATGCTCAGAGAACACCGTAAGAACCAAGGAAAAAAAGGTAGGAATTGGTGTTCTTAAATTTCTGGAGGTTGTATGCCTCGGAGAACACCTCCTTAGGCAATGTGTTCCAAAACCTCGCTGTTCGTTGGATGAACGATTCTTTGGAAAGAGATGTTCTGCAGGTTTCCAAAGTGACCACGAAGGAGTGTGAAGTCTGAACTTGACGGGTTAATCTCGAAGAAACAGCTAAAGGAGGAACGATTGTTGATATTTCAGAAGAGCATCGCCCATGAAAATATCTATAAAATAGAGACAAATTGCTAACTTTGTTAAAGTGTTTCAGAGAAGTGAGCGAGTTTGTAAGCGAGGCATCACCGACCTGACGAATTGCCCTTTTTTGGACGGAATCCAATAGTTTCAGGATATGTTTAGGTGCCGAACTCTAAATACGGGAACAGTATTCCAGGATAGGTCGAATATGTGCCTTATAGATCATAAGCAGCTGACTGGAAGTGAAATAGCTCTTGGCACGAAACAGAAAGCCAAGTTTTTGGGATGCACATTTGGCAATGGACGTCACGTGATTTTCACAAGAGAGGTGTAATATCTGTATTGATGAGAAATATTGAAGCGAATCCGGATTTTCTGAATTTCGGACATCAATACTGGTGCAAAGTGGGGATATAGACAATAGGTTGATCGTGTGGTCGTGTATACTCTCTTCAATGTTTAGTTGAAATTTTACAACGACATGAAAGGCCATGTGGATTCCCCTGGAGATACGAACAAAATAGAATAGATCCCAGGAATCAGCTAAGAATCACTATGGGACATTATAATGGTGGTCTAGCCTGTGAGTTGTGCAGCGGGGATCTGGGGGCGGTTGAGCGCAGGATGTGCTGCTGTAGGGCGCTGGGGAGGACGGGCGGTTTTTTTGGGCGGCTGTGTTGTTCCTACCCAGTACAGAACTTTTACAAGGTAATAAGGTCCTGGATTGCCTGTCTTGCGGTCCGGTACCTCGCGGCGGCGCAGTGTGTGTTTTGCCGCTTCCGGGTCCTTGGCGTGCGATCTGCAGGTTGGGCCCCCCACTGTATAAAGATACAAAACCACATGGGCAAGATACAATGGGCCAACGGGACTAAGTGTCAACGGAGGCAATAGCCAGACGGACCCAAATAGGGGTGGAGATTTTTAGTGAGTAAGGTCATGTGAAGAGTGAAAGTGAAATGGCTTAAGGTTAGGTTAGGTTAGGCGATAATGAGCAAGTTCTTAAGCAATTTATTGAACTTTATGAAACGTTACCGGCATTGTGGAATAGTGTCGATACACTTGCCACTTGCTATGGTTCTTACACACGTCTTTTACTTTCTCTACTTTCATCAGTGCTCTCATACATGCTCGTCGGTTGCTGATACGTTTGACCTGCCCTTTTATTAAAACAATTTCGATCTGATCGAGATAAACTGACTATGTCGACATCTACCGGCTTGCCCATTCACACTCGCCTTATAAATCTGATTTGTCAATCTTTTTTCATCCAACCTCTCTACGTAATCAAACTATCTTAGCATTCACTTATCTATCTTTGTTACTACATCTTCTTTCATACCACAGCGTACTATTATCTCACTATTTCTCACTTTATCCATCAGAATCACTCCAGCTATACAATTCTCAGACTACTCATTTCCACAGCATTAATCCTGTTTTCATGCTTCTTATGCCAAACTCAACATTAACTATCATACATAAGTGTAGAGACCAGCTCTCCTCTAATTAATTTCATATTAAAAAGGACAAGATTTTAAGATGAGAACGTAACGTCAATATTTTGTTCGTCGCAAAACACACTATCGGTTTCAATAAAATGATCTAACAGATTTAACGTTGCTATTTCTTTAATTATACATGTTTACATCATTTACATTTAAAATATTATAGCAGTTATCGTTATAATATTATGTCAAGTTTGCTTACGCCAAATATTTGAACGCTACCTTGGACGGAGATAATGTGTATTTAATTACATATTATGCATGTATGAAACCATTAAAAAAAAATATTTCTGATACTGTAAAACGTTTGTAATAGTTCATACAGTGGTGTTAACACTCTAATGAAATCGATTTTGTTTTAATTTTTTAGTAGCGATAACGGTGATTCGAGCATTGAATAGCTCGGTAACAGCTCAGAAACAGAGAAACTATTTACAATTCGAAATTTGGCTAAAACAAACGAAACTAATATTTTTTTTAATTTTAAATTATTAAACCCTATTTTAATAGTTTTTCACAAGCCGCCACTGATCTCCATTATTTCTTACAAACAAAGAAGTTGGCGCGTATATTCATAAGCGGAAATATGTAATCATGTTGAAGCAGTGAATGAATGGTTGGGTTTGGGTGGTAACCAATTCGGTTTAAATCGGCACTCGACATCCGCTTCGTCGGGAATAAAGTGGGACCCTTTGACAGGTCTCTTTCTTTAATAAATCCACTCCACAGATGCTACAACTGAAACGTACGATTTTTTCCCGCTGTCAGTTGCCGGCGAACGTGTGCAAAACGAAGTGAATGAGATTGGGAAAGAGAAGAGAGAGAAAAAGAAAGGGAGAATCGCAGTAGCGAATATTCCCGGATGAGGGCGTGGTCGGGGAGGCATCGAAAGAGGCGAGGAGCGTTGGCTTTGTACAGAGATCGATTATCGGGCACCGCCATCGGAACAGCAGCCACACCACGACACACACTCACGCACCGGCCGATGCCGGCCGGTGACATCCAAATTGAAGCCGCTAACAACAACAGCATTAAACAATATTGCATTGGCAACAACTGATCCGTTTAATTCGCTAATAGACCAAATTAGGGCAAAGGGTAAATGTGAAAATTGTTTGCGAAGCCCCGGGAAATTTTTAAAAATGTACACGCGGGTAGTTTGGTCGACAAAAATTCCAATATTACCATTTTTAAACTATCACGAAAATGTAATTCACACGCGTATCGAAATTTTCACTTAAAAAAATAAATTCAATTTATTAGAACATCCTCCGAATAGTTCTGACTTGAAATACAGCGATTATTTACGTTTCAAAAAGATTAAGAATAAACTGTGACGTCAACAGCTTTACTTACCGAAAGAAGCAGTGAATTTTTAACAAGACAAAATTTGATTTTTATCAATCTAGGCATTGAAAAGTCGGCAAAAATTAAAAAAAAATGGTTTTTCAATAAGGACGATATATTTTTAAAACGACATGAATGATTTGATCGCCAAATGCCTCCCTTTACGCCGACGATCAGGTCACATTTTAACATCATCTAAGGAAGAGTGGCAGGCGAAGGTTAATATTATGCATGATGCCCTAAAAATCAGAGGGATGAAAATGAACGCACCAAGACGAAAGCAATGGTTTTTTTGAATAGAGGAAAGTATGACTGCGAGGTGCTGATTAAAGGAGAAAAAGTGGAACAAGTAAAAGAGTTTGTACACTCGGGTTCAAAGTTTATTTTTTTAAAGGCGCCTATATTCTTATGATGTTGGCGACCACGTTGGCCCATCTTATCCTATTCACTGCAGCTCGGAATAAGTCAGTTGATGTTAGTCCAGTCCATTTTCTAAGATTGGCCAGCCAGGATATATGCCTGCGTCCAGAGCCTCGCTTGTCCACAAATATTTCGTATTTAGGCACACGACAAAGTAACAGTAGCTTTAACTCATTGATTTATTTCACGAGGTTTGTAGGTATGACGTCAGGGTAAAAGTCAATTTGTTCTACTGTATTTATGTGTGACACATTTCTATTAAAAAGATATATCCCGAAAATAAATATTTTTCACTTACTTTTAATTGTAAACCTTTTATACTTCTCACACACAGCAAAATGATTTAATAATTGATTATTTTATAAATTCGCGGTAAGATGCAATGATAGAAAAGGCGACCAATAGTATATTGTTGCCCGTCAGCGGCGCTAGTAGTCATCGTACACATACCTATATAGTAAAAGAAGCAAAAAACGTGTGTAGGAATCGTAGCAAGTGGAAAGAAGTAATCTATGCATACCCATACGAAAAAAAGATGTGACTATTTGTATGTAGTTAACAAAAATAACTGCTCTTTTGCATAATAGTCCTTCTATGATTGCCATTTGTTAAATCGTCAAATTTAAAACAAATTTCATATTTCCTCCTACAGAGGAAGTAATGTCATTAAAAAGGACAAGTACCACCTTGTGCCTGTGTTAATTAATGATGCTCTTGACCAGATGTCTCACATACTTGCCCATAAAATTTCAATGAAATGAATAGCTTAATATTTGGTTTCTTAGGCGCATTCAATGTAGGTTTCACAGTTGTCGAAAGTAATAAATTCATAGTGGTCGACTAGACCAGAATGGGTTAAATGTAAAATGTAGCAGTCTTAAGGGAACTATTTTACACAAAAGAATCTTTCAAAAATAGTAACAATAGGAAATAATTACAAAATCTACGTAGACTTGCTTTTAAGTTTAGAAAATTATAGGTTGGTTATAATAAATCTTCTTCTTCTTCCGTAGCCTTACAACCCAGGGTTTTTGCTGCCTGTACTACTTGTCTCCTTCTGCTACGGTCTTCTGAAATTTCCTGCCATCTATCTACTTCGATTCCCAGAGTTGAGAGGTCCTTCCTTATGTTATCTCGCCATCTCAATTTAGGCCTTCCTAGCTGCCTCTTTTCTTGAGGAGCCTTCTCCCATACAGATTTAATGAGTCTTGTGTCCTGACTTTTTATGTGGCCAGCCCATCTCAGTCTATTTGCTTTTATTTCTTGTATGATGTCCGGGCTATTGTACAACTGGGCTAGTTCAGCGTTAGTTTTTATTCTGTAATGGCCTGTTTCTGGGTCGCGGTAGGGACCGTCAAAACCGTTCAAAACGTCTTAAAATTAGAGTATCATTTAAGGTCATGGTCCATGTTTCACATGCATATGTTACAATAGGTCTGACGATGGTCTTATATAAGATGATTTTTGAGGTTCTAGAGAGGTGCTTGGACATGAAGAAAGATCGTAAGGCGAAGAAGCACTTATTTCCTTGTGTAATGTGATGTTTGATTATAATATGTAATAAGTAATATGATCAAAATTTTAATTAATAAATAGATTGTGAGATAGTAACCATTATCTGATATGGCATTAAAAATCGCTAACAGTATAAACAGTTATCACAATCTCCATTGCAATATAAATATTCGAAGCAGTTGTTTACAAAATTTAACTACTTACCCATATGGTCGGTGTTTTACCGAAATGGTTAAAGCATAAAATGACGAACAATATAAATAAATTATAAGAAAACTGTTCGCGGAAACAATAAAACATTATTTATAAGGTATATAATTAGTAATGAATATGTTTATCGGAATTTTACGAATAATTTAGTCATTTGTTTAATTGTTATCTTATCTACGATCCTGCATCTACTGGAAACAAATCTCAGTAAGGTTTAGTCAGATTTTAAACAAAAATGTTTATGGTTACACAAAAAAATTATTACTATTCAACGAGCTATTCGCGACTTCAATGTTGCAATATAATATCAAATAATCATTACGAAACTTTGTTCACTGAAACTTTGTTTTATTACGAACGAAAGATTTCAATTATTTACTTGGCAACGTTTCCACGCTTATTATTGGATCTTATCAATAACAATGATAACTGAACTCAATTAGAATGAATAAAAAAAAGTAATCGCCTTTTAAAATTACAACCAAGCGAATAAAAACTGTAAATAAAATAGATATTAATTTTATCAATACAAATTTAAACAAATTCGAACACCCAGAAAAAGACTAAACACGTTGAGTCCCAACCAAAATCGATGAAATTTTCCCCTGGCCCAATAATTTTTTGCCCCATTTTAGTCTCCATATGGGGTGTGATTTCAAGGAAAAATAATGAAAAAGTTTATTTGAAATAAAAAGTGCGAAAAAACATGTATTTGTTTGCAAACTTGAGAATATATTGTATAACTTTCAATACATGGAGCTTACAGTTTAAAGCCTCCTGTATATTTGGAATAATCTCACTGGGTGTTAGCTTGAATTTGGCTTCTTCTGGCGTTAAATTCAGCGTTTTTGATTGGTCACTGTATGGTCATGTGACCGTACAGCCGGTTGCTAAAAATTGCGCGCGACGATTTCGGAATGTTCTCAAATAATAATTGCACGTTTTCTTAAGCTGATTTCTAAATTGCACGGGGCCCTTTGTTTATATTGGAATGCTAATTTCCACGTAATGAATGCGTGACTTTTAGTAAAAATCAAGGAATTTTTCAAAGAGTTCAGTTGAAAGTACTGATTTCCAACACGTGGTGGACCCACTCATTATTCATTATTCAATAAATTTGTTATTTTTTAAAATTTAGTTTGAAGGTGAAATCATTTTTTAAACTTAATTAAAGTCAGCATAATTTCACCGGCGATAATGAAAATTTAAGTAAATTACGCAAGAGACAGTAATTTAATTCTAGAAAACAATCTTTGTCATAACACGAACTGCATTATGATTAACCAAATAAAATGTAATGTCACTAATCAAGTCGTCGTGTTAGTATAACTCGCCGAGTACATTGTAAGTATATTTTGATTTGTGAAAAATATTATGTCATAGACTAATATCAAGGTTAATTATTATACGGATATTGTTTAAAAAAAAGAATACCTATACCATTATTGCTCAAGTTGTTACATTCAGAATTTAGAAAGTTTTTTAGATTTTGGTACGCTAAAAATGGAGCCATACACCAGTGATTCCTGTCACTAGGACATAATACAGGAATAAAGATCTCCTTAAGACATTAAAGGTGGTACTTTACTAAAACGTGTTTAGTGATTCTCCATTTTTTTTATTCGTAGACTTTCAAAAGGCATTTGATACGGTAGAGCCCAGTGAGCAAATTTTTATTGGTGATGAGGAAGTGGCTCTGGTGAATAAGTCATGAAGTCCAAATCTCAAGAGACAGCCAAACGTGCGAAATGAAAAGAAGAGTTACACTATCTTGGGCAGCCTATGGAAGACTTGCGGAAGTCTTTAAAAGCGACATACCACAATGTTTGAAGAGAAAGGTGTTTGATCAGTGAGTGTTGCCGGTCATGACCCTTGGAGCCGAAACCTTAACGTTTACCACAGCAAGTGTTAAGAAACTTAAGGTAACACAGCGTAAGATGGAAAGGGCCATGCTCGGAGTGTCACTGCGGGATCATATAAGAAATGAAGATTTACGAAGAAGAACCGGCGTCACAGATGTGGTTATCCGGATTCGCAAACTCAAGTGGAAGTGGGCTGGTCATGTGGCACGAATAACGGACGGAAGATGGACGAAAAGGCTGCTCGAGTGTTGACTACGTTCGGATAAAAGAAGTAAGGGAAGACCACCTACACGTTGGACGGACGATCTAAAGAGATTTGCAGGCAACTGGATACAGAGACAGAAGGGAATGGGTAGAAATATGGGAGACAGTGGACACAAGGAGCTGAATGATGATGATTTCTTTTATTACTTGTGCTCAGGGCCGGATTTAGACTTGATAAGGACCTA
Source organism: Agelastica alni (assembly GCA_950111635.1). Classification (NCBI taxonomy): domain Eukaryota; kingdom Metazoa; phylum Arthropoda; class Insecta; order Coleoptera; family Chrysomelidae; genus Agelastica; species Agelastica alni. The sequence goes on from OX467712.1 coordinate 18,299,113, forward strand.
AGCTATTTGTGATATGGGGCCCTTTGTAAGTCCAGATAATATAGTCAGTGCCAAATATGATTTTCGGATGCCTAGAGGGTTAAACTGAAATACAATTAAAAAGTGCATATATAGTGAAATAATAAAAACTTAAGATCATTTTTATTCATAGCAAATTTAAAAATGCAAACTATGGTAAAAAGAAACTAAAATTTTTTTAAAAGGCACATTTTACAAGAGCTTATAATCTAATCTCTTAAAAAATGTTATAAGAATTAAGGAATTATATTTGAATAGATTTAAGAAACAGTTAAAAGTTACTTTATACTCAGTATATGAGATATTTCAAATGTTTACTTTTAATTGATTGACAATAAAAAGTCATAGTTTTGAGTGCAATTGTCAAATAAATATTTCAAATTTGTCTGTATTTTTATCGACTTTCGAAGCAGCTACGTAATTTAAGATATTCCTTCAATCGGCGATTGATAGAATAAACCAATATTAAACTAAAATGACATAGCAAAGTCACTAATGACATCATTATATGATAAAATGGAGGCGTCTTAAGTCAATCAACCGCCGTCTCTAAGGCTCTAACCTCCAAAACAACTGCTGGAAACAATCGAAGAAGCGCATTAGAGGTTTTTAGGTCCCTAATTGCTAAACTAACTCCAAATCTCACACGTTTTTTTAAAAATCCAACACAATTCATCATCTAACCTAATTAGGAAACTGTTTAAAAAGACGAAAGTTGCATACATAGAAGCCTTGATTAATAATCAACTTCATTTTCAAAACAATATTTTGCATTTTATTTTTTCCTATTTAATATCTAAAAAGATTTGACCCCGAAAAGTCAGCCCATCTAATCTATCTCCCAACCTAAGGATACACAACCGCTATCTGGCGATAACCATAGCCCAAGGATGGCAGATGATGGTTGCCTAACCGAGACTGGTAACGGTGCTCAAAGCTTGCGGTTAGAGTCTGCGAGGAGGCGCCTTTAACTAGAATTCTGAAATCAACCGCCCTTCCGAAGGCTTCAACCTCCAAAACAATTACTGGATACGATCAGAAAAAGCGCGTTAGGGGTTTTTAGACCCCTAATTGCTAAACTAACTCCGAATCTCACACATGTTTTTTGAAAAATCCAACACAATTCATCATCTAACCTAATTAGGAAACTGTTTTTTTTATCGTGTGGGCCGCGGACGGCCCGCACTGCGACTATTACAAGGGGAAGGGATTATAAAAAGGAAATGATTGTGGACACGCTTTTTAAAAAGTTGTAGGTCATAGTTCTCTGGGAAAACTGATTTTGGAAGCTTATTCCATTCCGTAGCAGCCCTGTAAAAGAAGGATTCTTGATGAAGATTGGTCCTAGTAGTGTCAATCTTGAGAGTAAATGGGTGAGACTGATCAGCGTGCCGAGTTCTTCGGTCGAATGTGGCCAATGGTGGTACAAGAGTTTTTATTTCTCTGGAGCATCTGCCATGGAAATATCTGTAGAGCAATGACTGGTCTGCAACTCTTCTTCTATGTTCTAGAGGGTGAAGGGTATCTGTGAGAGTTGAGCTGTTTATCAAGCGAATGGCTCTTTTCTGAATGAAATCTAGAAGACGAAGAGAATGCCTTGGTGCTGAACCCCAAATGTGCGAGCAATACTCCAGTAGAGGTTGGATTTGAGCCTTGTACGTCGTCAACAGTTGATCAGGAGTAAAAAACTTTCTGGCTTTCCACAGAAAACCTAGCCTCTGGCTTGCCGACTTTGCGATGTTAGCAACATGGTCATGCCAAGACATATTATTGGAGACAGTGACTCCTAAAATCGAGATGGAGGGACTTGGTTCAAGAGTATTTCCGGACATTGTGATGGGATGATTTGAGGAATTCACTTTTTTGGAAAACGTGACACTTTCGTGTTTTTTGGGCGTTAAACTGAACAAGATTGTTGGTTTAAAAAGACGAAAGTTGCATATACAGAACTTCATTTTCATAACAGTATTTTGCATTTTATTTTTTCCTATTTAATCTCGATGCGATGATTCCTAAAGCGTCTGCAATCAAAGACTACAGACTACAGTCCACATACGAACGAACGGGCAAAAGCTAGTTATTTATAACATTTTTAATATTTTAAACTGGAATTTTAAAAGCTACTTCCATATTCGCCAACACCGTCCAAATTAGCAGATAGAATTTCAGATTATTTTAATATCCCAAGAAATTAACAAAGATTACGCCATTATGCAAATGCAATTGAGTGTTCGAATCCCGTTTGGTGCGTCATGTTTTATTTAATAAATAAGATGTTTCATACATTTCATCAGCACCACTTAACAAAGTACGCTTTGAGATTATTACAGGACGTTTCCTGCATAGGGGCATTTAAGCCAACTGAAAAAATTATTCCATAAATTATTCGGGGGTTCCGGAACGCATTTATGCTCAGAGAGCAAACGATAACAATTGAGTAGAGACAGTAAAAACGCATAAATAATTCTGCTACTACTATCCGTCACGCCATTTCCTTTCTCTATACAGACACCAATACAAGAGTTCCCGAATATTCACCCTCTTGCTCTTGGTGCAAACTACTTTTGCCTACTTTGCCTACTTTTTAACCAATTTCAATACATCCACCGTTAATAATGCAGATTTGGGCATGCCAAGCAAAGAAATGTCGCCTCACTTCTGCTTCACCAGAAAATTTCACATCCTCTTCCCTAAAAGAGACGCATGGAAAAACCGTACTCCAATGTTTGCTTGCTCACGGCTCCAAAATGTCTTGAGGCACTGAAATGGGTGTGTACAAAAAAATCAAAGAATATAATGTCGCCATTAAACACTGTGCTAAGAAAATCAGAAGACTAAACTTTGTAAATAAAGAAACAGCAATCTGCTCCGATAGCCATTGACCTTGTAACGACGACCAGAAATAAAACAATTATCTTCTTCTTTTTCTTCAGTCTCGATTTTAGGAGAGTCGCCTATTCAATTATCGTTTCTTCGTTTCAATGGGGACTTGTCGCGAGCAATTCTCACAAGTTTGCGGTTGTCTATTCTACCTATGTGTTCGTTCCATTCCTTCTTCCTGTTTGCTACCCAGTCATTGATGTTCTTGACCTTACAGGCTGTTCTGATATTCTCGCTTCTTCCTCTATCCAGCAGTGTCGTCTTTCCAGTGATTCTACGGAGTATGTTCATCTCAGCTGTCTCTAGGAGTCTTTTGGTTTTCGCTGATTCTGGCCTGGTTTCTGCGGTATATGTCATCACCGGCCTCACGACGGTTTTGTAGATCTTTGATTTAGTGTCCGTTAAGCACTTTGTTTTGGTCGGTGATATTTCCATGTTTATAGACTTTGCTGTTAGGTTGAATAAGTAAGTAATAACCTTTGTAAGTCATCTTCATTTTTTGCAATGAGAGCGGCATCGTCAACATAACACACTATTTTGATTTCTGCATCCCTTATTTTGTATCCCTTTAGTCCTCTAACACTCCGAATAATTTCGTTCATTATTAAATTGAAAAGGGTAGAACTTAGGGAGTCTTTCTGGCGAATACCGCTACCTGCTGGTATTGGTTCTGTGAGGTATCATTCTATTTGTGCTCGTATTTCATTGTTTGTGTATATGTTCTCTATGGTTTTGGTGAGATTGTATGGGATTTGCCTGTTGTAAAGGAGATGCGGGACGTCTTTCAGCTGGACACGGTCAAATGCTTTAGTTAGATCGACAAAACATACAAACGTTGGCTTGTTGTATTCAATTGATTTCTCCATTATTTGTCTTATTTGGTCAAATATAATTAAGTATAATAATGATGTTGGTAATATACAAAAACGTAATATAACGATGGGGTCTTTTCTAATACGTTTTCGAATTTTTAAAGTTCTTTACCAGGAACTGTTGATGATAGGTTAGGTTAGGCTATTAATTGGGGCAGTAAAAGTAAAAAAATTAGCCTAACCGAACACCAAACAGTACCTGGTAAATGAAAATGCGGGGACGTAACGATGTTTTTTTTTATATGTTCTGGTTCCCACGAAAAGGGATATCCTGTAATGTTCAGAGAACAAAGTGGGAACCAAGGGAAAGAAGGTAGGAGTTGGTGTTCTTCTTAAATTTCTGAAGGTTGTATGCCTCGGGGAACACCTCCCTAGGCAATGAGTTCCAAAGCCTCGCAATTCGTTGGATGAATGAGTCTTTGGAAAGTGATGTTCTGCAGGTCTCCAAAGTGACCACGAAGGGGTGTGAAGACTGAACTTGACGGGTTAATTTCGAAGAGACTGCCAAAGGAGGAACGATTGTTGATATTTCAGAAGAGCATCGCTCATGAAAATATCTATAAAATAGAGACAAATCGCCAACTTTTCTGAGGTGTTCCAGACAAGTGAGCGAGTTTGTAAGCGAGGCATCACCGACGAGACGAATTGCCCTTTTTTGGACAAAATCCAATAGCTTCAGGATATGTTTAGGTGCCGCACTCCAAATATGGGAACAGTATTCCAGTACAGGTCGGATCTGTGCCTTATAGATCATAAGCAGCTGACTGGAGGTAAAATAGCTCTTGGCACGAAACAAAAAACCAAGTTTTGAGATGCACTTGTGGCAATGGACCTTACGTGATTTTCTCAGGAAAGATTATTGCTGATAGTAATACCAAGCATCGATATGGATGACTTCAGTGGTATGGTTACTCCTGACAAAGTTATGTTAGGCACAGTGAGATCAGCTTTTCTAGAGAAAAGACATGCTTGTGTTTTGTTTGCATTGAATTCTACCAAGTTATTGGATCCCCATTCGAGAATTGATGTTAGGTTAACATAACAATAACTGACTAAACTTTTGACAATCTTTATGTTTTATGGATTTGTAATTTTTTTGTTTATCAATGTAATGTTACGTTTGTCGAGTAAAGTGTAAATTTTAATAAATAGCTTAAAATTGTACATAATGATTAAAAATATGCCCGATTAAATTGTGATTAAGATTTTTTAATTGTAGTGAATGAGCCTCATCATTACCACCGTTACCTGATTTTGCTATTTAGCTACACCACTTAATTTTTTTAAAATTTCAAAACAAAAATATACAACTTCATAAGATACGTGTGGTGACCGTAACACCGTGAATCATAAATTTGTCATCCCGAGACTCGGTATCGTGCGATAAAAGGTCATAACACGGGGTCGTTGCAACGACGTATAAAAATAGAAAAATATTTGTCTAAGGAAACAATATAACAAATCGAAAATAAAAACACACAAAACGACCGGAAAGAATTTCAATCGGATATCTACATCATCCGTATGATAAATTTAACTTCCATGGAGTTTAAATTTTGTACGACGATGAGTTCGTGATAAATATAATGCAGTTTATATCCATAAATAAACAGATACTTTGAGATTAGGATAACTAGCTGTCAATTTGGCAGATTTCTTCACTTCTAGATAAAGTAATGAGACCATTCGACAAAGAACCAAAGTCACCGATATCATAGAGCGTGTCGCACACCTTAAGTGGCAATGGGCTGGACATGTGGCTAGACAAAAAGACAGCAGATGGACAAAAAAGTTAATTCAGTGGAGACCCAGAGAAACAAGAAGAAGCATAGGTAGACCTCCAAAAAGATGGCTAGATGATGTGAAGAGAACAGCAGCAAACAGCTCAAGACAGAAACGCATGGAAGATATTAAGTGAGGCCTATGTCCTGCAGTGGGCAATAATTGGCTGAAGAAGAGAGCGAAGAGATAAAGTTCGGGTTAGCTGCCTATCAGATAGTATTGTTAAGATTTTTAGTTCTTTCGTGGGTTCGGCGATTAAAACTCTCGATACAGTAACAAAACAATGTTTATTCCAATACAATCAATTCTACTTTTATTAATCACTTAGATATACAAAGTTTACAACTCTTTATAACTATTTACATTTCTTAATTCATAAACACTTTTAAAAACCAATACTGTCCCTTGTTATGATCGCTTCCCCTTTTATATCTCTATATCACAATTCTAGATCATTCCACCTGTTTCTTCACCCTTCGACGCGGCTTCGAGAGGTTGCTTGACCTTGCCAGACCCCGTCGGCGGCCGAAAAAGCGGTATAATGCGGACCCTAGCCGCGGTCGATTCCTCGGTTGCCGACAGGACCGGATTTTTAACAGTCATCATCATTATCATCATCCAGCCCTTTTCAGGTCCACTGTTGGACATAAGCCTTCCCTAGTTCTCTCCATTCGTCTCTGCTCCTGGCTGATTGTAACCAGTTTGTAAAGTAACAACTCTCTTTATATCGTCCGTCCAGCGCGTTGGTGGTCTGCCTCTGCTGCGCTTGTCTCGTCTGGGTCTCCATTCTAGGAGTTTGCGAGTCCATCTAGAATCGCGTAGTCGAGCGGTATGACCCGCCCAGTTTCATTTTAGTTTGGCTATAAGAACTATGACGTCCGGTAACTCCCGTTCTTCTCCTAACATCTTCGTTGCTCACTCTATCTCTAAGGGTTTTTCCGAGCATTGATCTTTCCATACGTCTCCGTGTTACCTGCAGCTTTGAGGCTGATTTTTTAGTAAGGGTTGATGTTTCCATCCCGTATGTCATCACCGGAAGTACGCATTGATCAAAATCTCTTCGCTTCATGCTTAATGGGATGTTGCTCTTAAATACATCTCTCAAAGCACCATATGCTGCCCATGCCAGCGTTACTCTCCTACTCGTCTCGCAGGTTTGATTGTCTCTATCTATTCTGATCTCGTGTCCCAGATATACGTATTTTTCTAAAAGTTCCTCACTTGGGACGAGATTGGTCATATATTTTGTTTTTTTTTTTAAATTTATTTTAAGACCGATTTTTGAACATGCTTCATCCAGGTCTCTTAACATCTCTTTTATTTCTCTAAGCGGAGAAGCCACAATATGGCTATTAATTTGCAATACTGAACGATAGGCCCACTTGTACTTATACCTTTAACAATTGACACTGTTATTTGATAAAAACATTCAACGTTAGGTTTTGGTTAGATGTAGGTACTGATATTTTTGCAAGTTTTTAACTAATGTTATCTACTGAAGAAAAAGTATTTTTAATTGAGCACCATTTTCGCTCATAAGGTTTAGGTAGACAAAATGGACCAAGTCTTTAATTCGTCCCCGGACAATTTTTAAAGCATTTTAATAAACAGGCACCAAATAATGCTGTTGTATTGAACATTACAACCCAATTTAGAAGAATTGGAAGTGTGCTACACCAAGGAAAGGATACAGTGGGCACCAAAACGAAAATCACTAACGTGTATTCAATCTAATTATGGACTCACCACGTCATAGTTAACGGAGATCTGCCGTAAAATTGAATATGAACAGGAGGAGTCTTCAGAAGATATTAAAATAACTTAATGCCTATTCATACGTTATTCAGACTACCCAACAATTTCCACCCTGTATGCAAGGTCCATCGGTGGAGTCATAAACGAGGGTTATTTGAAATAACAATTGCTGGTTACCTAAAATGGAAAGATGATGAAGGGTGCGGGATATGGCAGGTAGTTTGGCAGTCTTTGGTACGGGACTGAAGGGTAAAGACGCATTTTATAATAGATTGATAGTTTTGACTACGTTTTACGATAAATGTATCCTTGCTTTGCATTACGATTAATTTTTAGGTTTCCTCCGACCAGAAGAGGTGCATAAAAGTTTCAGTACTACAAATTAAAAGCCATACTATTCTGGTCGAAGTGATGAATAACTTCAAACTACTAGATATCTATCAGATAATGCTTAATTAGAGGTAAAGAAATTGACTATTAACAAGACAATTATGTCGTAACAGATACGGGTCACAGCTAATTGTAGTGACACTGACACACTGTCATGATGGTGATTTCAAATTTGACACTCTTTATTGATGATGGTCCCCAAGGGTAGCAGCACATATAATGTATAATTTTATAGATGTAGCAGTTATTCAATTTCTTGAACATTCTCTGATTTTGTTTGTCTCGATTTGCCATTTTATTTGGGTTCGTATGCTTATTAAATCACTTTTTTCTGTGTAGAATGTAGAGAAGCAATCGCCGAGAGGGGTAAAGACCTCCAAACCGGAAATACCCAAAAACGTATTGTGATTATTTCTTTCTTCGGGACGACGAACGTCGTCGTGGTGATTTGAATATAAATCCCTTCGGTGCATGCTTTATCGTTATCCGTATCCGCGTACATATCATACATGCCTTTATTCAGCGGCGTAGCGAGCTTTACGAATTTTGGGGATAAATTGTCAATATTTCGTTTCTCCACATTCACGCAAAGGTCGAATAGAATCAAGTCGCTGTAGTAAGTTCTGAAGGAAAAACATCATAACATATCAAAACACAACAAGGGGTAAGACAGGATGTGTCTTGTCACCGCTTTTGTTTAATTATTATTCAGAGGATTCAAAGAAGCTCTTAGGAACAGGAACGAGGAGATAAATATAAATGGAAGGATTATCAACAACGTACGTTATGCTGATCACACCTTGATCGTAACCGACAGCATACATGATCTTTAAGTATTACTTCAAGAGATCGATCGGGTCAGCAGGGAGTATGGTTTAAAAATATGCTATAAAAAAACTAAATACATGGTCATAAGTAAAACCCTATTAAACCATCCAAATATCAACATCATTCAGTGTTGGTCGAAAGAATAAAGCACGTAGATCAACGATAGGCATGATCAGACTCAAGAAATCAAAGTCAGAATCAAAAAGGCTATAAATGTTTTCTTTAAAATGAAACAACCATTTACTAACCCAAACTTAGACCTTTAACTACGTCCGAGAATGGTTAAACGTTATGTAATCCCAGTGCTTTTATATGGACTAGAATCATGGACGATCAACAAAGCCACAATGAAAAATCTCCAGACATTTGAAATGTGGATCTTCCGGCGTGTACTGAGAATATCGTTGATAAAAAAGACTACCAATGAAGAGGTTCTACGCCAAGTAGAAAGAGAAAGATAATCGGAGAACTTGATTAAAGCCAAAAAACTAGAGCATCTTGGTCACATTATGCGTGGAGAGAGATACAGTATACTACGACTGATAATGGAGGGAAAGATAGCAGGAAAGAGATCGGTGGGAAGAAGACGTATATGCTGGATAAAAAATCTAAGAGAATGGTTTGGATTCACATCTCTCCAGCTTTTCAGAGTCGCAGCGTCGAAAGTAAAAATAGCCATAATGATAGCCAACCTCTGTGTAGAGACGGCACCATAAGAAGAGAAGAAGATGAACCCTGCCTCGTACAATGCTTTGCCGTCATGCAACATTGACAAAGACACTGGTAATTAACGTTTCTTTATCCATCTTGCATAACGCGCCATATGCGATGGTTCGATTTAGGAAAAGATGCTCTGATACCAGGCTAGGTGCGAGGCAAAGGTCAGTGCGCCGTAATGTATTTAAATTCATAATAACATTTGCTTCGCACATGGTGTTGCTATAGTACAATACTAAGTGCGGTGCGCGTTATGACCACCGATTTAAAGATACCGATGTATCTCGAAAACGGCTGGAGCATAAAATTTTCTGACAGTAACTTAAAAAGCACCAAATTTTGCCACCATTCAGAAGATGACGCTATGACATGGTTTTATATACGTACTCTGAAGACAGACTATAAAAACCAACAAAAAATATCAAATTAAAATTTTCAAAGTACCTATTATATTTGTAGATATGTATCATACTCGTAGTTATACTCTGAAATAGTTATAGTTATTATTAATAAAGTAACATTATCGAGTTTTACGAAAGAAAAAAAGAAGTGTTGTGGAACAGATGCTGAAATTATTGATACCTCCGTCAGTTAGACGGCGCGGCGGTTCAAAGTCAATGCACTTATGGCAACGTTTCTAAACGCTGTAATTTTAAACCATTAAAATAAAATGTACCACTACGGGGTGAACCGATACTTAAAAAGCAAATCGAAATATACAGGGTGATTTTTCTCGATGGCACATTAGACGTTATGGCAAAACTATTTGGAAAAGAAATCTGAAAATTTGTAATAAGGGGTTTTCGGCATTGGTCTATCAAATGAAAATATGCTCGACTTTCGGCGACTTCCGGTTGTACCGAATGTTGATGTCAACTTCGTTATTTTAAATGAAACACCCCGAATATTTTTAACTTTTTGAATTACTTTCGTTTTTATTTTTCATAATCTTATGACATAACTTATACCATCTTCAGGCGAGTTTATACAGCAAATAAAATAAAATAAGGAACAAAGTAAATCAAAATAAGAAAGATAAACATGCCCAAAACTATGAAAGCGTTTATACAAGAGAAAAGATAAAATAGAATAGAAATAAGAATAAGAACAAAAGATGGCCAACTTTTATCTCTTTGTCTTATTTTATTCTGTTTAAAAACTGATAATGCGCATTCTAAATGTTCCGAGTTTACAATCAACCTAACCTAACCTAATAATATTATTTGTTGAGGTATTTTTGATTTCCCTTCTAAGGCCCATATATTTATTTCTTAAAAGCTTTCATCCGTATTCACAAGCTTCAGCTACAGAAAAAGTGATTTAAAAAACGTTAAACTCTCTGATTTTTTGGCACTAACGTGTTTCATTCATTATGTGAGCCAAACATTTTCTTTCAGTCGGCTGTTCTTGTATTTTTCATCAGTTTTTGCATATAACTGAGGAAAGGTCGATACCTGCTCTATCGCCATCATCCATTATAATATTTTTTAATAGAAAATGAATGGTAGATATATAGGAAGATAATTTTAGATAATGATGAAATTTTAAAAATCCGAATTGAAATAAAATAACAAATCAATTTGGAGGTTATGTACTGTTATGCATAAAACACAAAAGTTATTGTCAAAAAAGCTGCGATTTCATTGGTTCATTCTTATTTTATTTTATGTTATTTCTAATTTTTTTTATTTGCTGTTTAACAGTTGTCGTTGTTTAAAAGTTTAATTCGTCAGATAATGTTTATTTTTTATTGCTAAAATTAGTAACGATCGCTAATTACGAACGATAAAAATAAAAAGACCAAAAAATCTCGGAAAATGTTTAACTTAGGTATAGGAAGATATTAAGAATATTTTTTCTAAATCTACTATAGAATAATACAGGGGTGAAAAAAATTGGGTGCCATTTAAAAAAAATTAGTTTTTAGCATTTTTTATAATCCAAAATTAACGGTGATTTTATTTCACCCTGTGAAACAAAATTTAAAATATTTTTCTGGGATAACATTGAGCTGTTTATCAGTAATAGATGTAGATGGTAAAAATTGACTAATTATAATTTATCACGAAATAAATAGAGTTTTTAAATAACAGTAAAACGTATTTTTTTATTTAAACATAGTGTTATAAAGTAAGTACTTAAAAAAAATTCATTATTTTTTACTGTTTTTTTCGAAAAATATGATTTTAAAAATTGCTTTATTTAGCATGAATTCTTATTGCACGTTCCCGATTATGGTGTTTCTCGAACAATTATTGCTCATACGCTTTTGGAACAGTGACATTAATTTTCTCGTCAGTAATTTTATTCCTATGTTAAGAATTATTTTTTACTTTTTAGTTTGATTAACTCTAAGAAGCGTGTTTTTTAGTTTTTTTAAACTATAATTTATTTTAAATTAATGTTTGTAACCCTGCTGATGGTCTATGCTAAAGCATAGGGTACCTCTTTTACCTTCTACCCCACTAAAAGTACCATTAAACATCCTTAACTGAAACCTTATCTTTACTCGAAGAAAATCTACAAGAGAATGACTTAAAATTATTTACAGGAATTTATACCCTGTTTGCTTGTATTTCGCACGTATTTCTTTGTAATCGTGATGTAGGGTTATTTGGCAATCGTCCTGTTTTGCAGACGTTTAACCCTACTCCGTCGAATTTAGCCACAGGAGATCCCCTTTTAATAGTAATTCATTTGTACAACTTGGATCAAGATACTAACATAAACGATTAAAAGAAGAATTGGGGAGTCGGATTAGGGATGCCGACGGCTTTTTCTCAACTACAACCCCAGCACCATGGAAATGGAAATGGCTGTTTACAGTAAAAGCGACAACATTTTATTATTTTAAATGTTTGATTTCACTTCGTTCAAAAAAGTAAATAATATAGAGTCTATGCACACGTTTCAAATCACTCAATATCGTATTTGTTCGATAGTCAATGTTAGCTTTGTTAGATAAAAGTAAAAGGGAATATAAGAAGTGAACTTTGCTTTCATCATTGGAAACGATAAACTGATAAGACACGGTACAAAGACCATTTTGACAAAACGTAGAAGGTATCTTCTATATATATATATATATATATATATATATATATATATATATATATATATATATATATATATATATTTTATTATGTTTGTTTGTTTGATTGTCCTTTTGCGTTTCTAAACCGCTGGACCGATTTTAATGAAATTAAGTAAATGTGTTTTGATAGCTCCAATTTGAGAAATAGGATAATTTTATCTCAATAAGTAAATCATTTGAAATGAATTAATAAAAAAAAACAGTAACATAACGACATGAATATAGCGATATGAGTTCAACACTAATATCGGCCGTTTTTAATATTATTTATATTTTATTCCCTTTCCACCTCTTCGTAGGGGTGGTGAGGGTGGTTCACCTCTTCGGTATATGTTGCTACGTAGTAAGCGTTGAATGCACAATGTTTAGTTAAGAATGCTACAGGCGTTTTAGAGTTATGCTGGAACATACACACACATACATAAATTTTATATTCCTATATATATATATATATATATATATATATATATAGAAAAATAGTTAAAAAACAATGGCTATGTTACGGTTAGTCAATAAATAAAGGGAAATGTTAAATACAATATACTTAAATTAAACGTAACAACTACTGTACTATATATTTCAACATACTATACATTACAAAAGGGGGTTTATTGATATTTAAAAGAGGAGCAACGATAGTGCTTATAGTGTACAAAGCACCAACCGGTGAATTGATACGATTCAAGTGCTCGAAAATTATTATAAAGATGAAATATATAAAAAGCGGATGACTCTTTTATAAACTGAAAAATCTGAACAACTTCTTTAGGCGCGTTCAGCAAAATTAGGTATTGCGCAAACTTATGGTTTCGCGCTATCTGATGCCAGCGTCAGCGACATGGCTTCTTCTTCTTCTATATGTCTGTCAAAAAGTGGCCTCGAGCTGACAGCCCCACTTTTATTAGGCTATTTGGATAATATTAAATAATTTTAATTTACAAATTAGGATTTTTTAATTGAATTGAAAACTTCTTTAGACGTAATGAGCAATTTTTGGTAGTAGGAAAACATGTTTTTTTTTAGATGTGGAAGGTGACAGCGGCTGTCAGCAGTGATCAAAATAATATTAAAAAAACGGTGACGTCCTAGCTTCTTCTTCTTCTATCTGTCTGTCAAAAAGTGGCCGCGAGCTGACAGTCTACTTTTATCAGGTTATTATTCAATGACTGAAAAAGATGGGCAAAACAGAGAGTGATAGTTGCCGGTACTGCGAGAACTTCGCTTTTTTGCAAAAGGCTCAAGTTTCTAAAGCCCTCCGATGTCAGGACCTCGCAGGAAACTGATAAATTTTGTACGAAGTCTCGGAATTTCGGGCCTCGAATAGATTAAGGGTTATGCACAAAAGATCTGATAGGTTGAGGTGCTTGAGAGGCCCCTACAATCTACAATTCAATGACTTAATTCGATGAATTAACAAATTATGAAATTTTAATTTTACAATTTATTTGAAAATTCAAAAAACCACTGTTAATTCATTGTTTTAAATTCTCACTTCTGTCGTACCAATGACTGCCAATTTTTTTCTTCATTGGCAACAATTCTTAAATTTGAAAACACAGTTAAGAGGAAATACATATTCCAAAAAATTTTAAGCACATTCTATCTAAATTTACCAGTGAACCGAAAAGAAAAATAGTAAGTGTAAAAAACAACTCAGTCTGTTTATTACATACTTTTCTCCAATCAACAATAAATCAACGTCGATTATAAATGGTAAATCATCAGATCAACTTGGTATTTTAAAATTAAAAGTGGAGAGTATTTATTAATGGACAAATTTATCCGCCGTAACTTTCTACTATCAATCACTTCTCTGTCCGTGCGACTAACATGTGTTTCTGCTACGCTTTTAGACAAATTAATCTCGGTTTCAGGTGAACCAAACAAAAAAACTAATTCGACAATTTTATATGTAATAGTCGCAGCCAGTCACAAAATGTAAATTTGTTTATTTCTTTAGGACAACACCACAACTTTAGTAAAAAAGACGCTTCTTCAATAGATATTTAGCATTGATCTGGCTTACTCTAATTCGGTTCCCACTTTTATTATTGTGAAACTTCCTGAAAATTCCGAACACAATCATATTTCAGTAGGTTTTATTTGGGTTCTTCTTGAAGAATAACATTTTTTTTATAACATCCTAATTTATTTACATACATACATAAAGTCACGCCTTTTTCCCATAGGGGTAGGCAGAGACCACTTCCTTCCACTTCCGCTACGGTTCTTACACACATCTCTTACTTCCTCTACTTTCATCAGTGCTCTCATACATGCTCGTCCGTTGTTGCTACTCTTGATCTGGCCTTTCTTCAAAACAATGTTGATCTGATCGAGATATGTTCGCCGGGGTCGACCTCTACCGACTTCCGTCCATTCACACTCGCCTTATAAATTTGTTTCGTCAATCTTCCTTCATGCATACTAATTAATAATAATAATTAATAACTTTATCATTATGTACTTTATACCAGCATCGGTTATTACTTCATAATTTTTAAATCAAAATATTCCGAAAACGGTACATAGTATCGAGTTTTACCAAGAGTACCTTTTTGGTGTAAAATTGAATGATGTTTAAGTTCACTTGAAATTTTGATAAATCTAACGTTAAAAAATTATGTTCAATACTACTTGGTACAAACCGTGTAACTAGCGCCCTCTGTGAAAGTCAGTTATAAAAACAAATTTATGGGATGTATCAGCTTCTAAAACATATTCGTATAAAATATCATTACAATTTTTCCAGTAGTTTCGGCAAAATCGTAATAAATGTGTAAACATTTTTTTTCTTTAACGCCCTTTATCTTGAATACGGATGGCGTTACTAAGCAAACCCCAATTATTTTTAGTTTTCTACATATCCTAGAGACGGGGTCACCTTTTTTTGAAACACCCTGTTCAGTATACTAAACACTCTAACATATAAAAATTTCATGGTCGTCGGGGGTGAGGGGGTTCATTTATTACAAATTTTTACTGTTTTGTTAATGCATCCCCCAACATTATTTTCTTGAGACGCATCTGTGATTTATTGACACATATTTTATCTCGCAGAACACAAGTGTCAAAGAATTCGAACGTGTTTTTTTCCGATTCAGAAAACTTGTTATCTATTTATACCTGCAGAACTAAGTTCGTCAAACTTAAAGTTCATTGTGATACAATAATAGCCTTTATAGCTGCGTTTCCAAAAATATTACCTGATACAAAATAATCAATATTTTTATATCAATAAAACAGTGAACCACCACATCATTCTCCATGCAAACATAAACATTTAAAAATCTGAATTTTCTAATAAATTTTTGTGCTATTTTTTAGTCGATTCATGGTCATCTTTGTTTTAAATACTATAAAACGATGTGATACACCCCGTATAAAACGGATAATGCACTACATTACAACAACGAGGAAGGGATATTCGATATATTCAGATGAGGCGTGTTGGAACTGAGATATAATTAGACAAAAATTAAGGGCGAGTTGGTAGGGTCAAAAAAGAGGAGATGTAGAGTGAGTGTCAAAATTAGGAAAACCAATATAGGGATGATGCAATTAATACGGGGAAATTTAATTAAAATGCAAAAGGGTCGCAAAGCGGGTCATTGTATTTCGATCGACGAAACTTAAATATCTACACGCAAGGATATTCATAGTTTCATTATTATTAACATACACACAGGTATATACTTTCAAATAAAATCCGAACACCCAGAAAGAGTTGAACAAGTGCAATATTTTCTATAACCAGTCTCTAATAAGAAATGTAAACAATATGGACAAAAAACACTTTTTTAATTTTGTTTTATCAAAAAAGTATGGTTAAAGTCATATTTAATTTTTCTCTTTTCGTAATTATACATCAGTATTATTATATATATATATATATATATATATATATATATATATATATATATATATATATATATATATATATATATATATATATATATATATATATATATATATATATATTCGCATTCATTAATACCCAAGCGCAAAGTTGTTAAACTGCAAAAAAAAGTTATACGTTGCAATTTGTTATTCCTAAGTGTAAGATATATTTGGATCCACCCTGTATGCAAGGCGAGCTTTTTGGGCACACGAACACATCTGAAAATCAGGTATCTAAAGAAAAAGGACAAGAACGGTTGCGAAAGACGGCGTGTGGCGGAAGCCTTCATGAAGGGAAGACAATTTTTTTTGTTATCGAGGGATAGTTTGAATTCGCTTAACGATAAATTAGTTTGTTATTACTTATAAATGTTCCCGTTTCTGATCCAGTCAATTGAACTGTACTTATTTTCCGTTGTTAATAGATAGCCCACATGGACAAGTGATATTCAATTACAGTGCTTGTTGGTTGAATTTGTTTATTTCCTACTGGCTCAGTATCCAATCTTATTCGTTGTTCTGGCAGGCGTCGTTGTGTCTAAGTAATATGTTTTCTTTTTCCACTGTTGTATTTGGATTTTGAGTTTTTAAAAATGGCTCTTTGGAGGACTTTTAAAAGTGCTGAAAATTATGTAATCCCAGAAAGTTTTTATTAAATTTATATTTAACCCATTTTTTAAATGAATACTTTCATGCAGATTCCATTCAAGTTAAAGTTTCTTTTGAGAGGGAAGAACTGGACGAGAAGAAGGATGTGCAATAAAATTTAGGTATTTTTATGGGGATGTCACCATCCACTTAAGCAGTTATTAAAAATATGTACCACCAACTAAAATTAAAAAATAATACATCTATTTAGGGTGTAGCGAAAAGGATTTACGTTTTGACAAAAATTTCAAAACCCTCCATTAGAAAAGTAATTACAAGCAAGGAATGTCTTCCAAGAAATAAGCGGAATCAGAGATTCGATAGTCGATCATCGCTATCTAACACGACGCAACCATGACAGTCCAAGTCTTCGGGGGAACTGATCCAATCAATTTATGGAGAGGCGTGAGACAGGGAGATACAATATCCCCTAAAACATTCACAACAGCTCTGGAGGATATCTTTAGGGTATCTTTAAGACACTGGAATGGCAGGTCAAGGGTGTTAACATCAATGGAGAACAATTAAATAACCTTCGCTTTGCAGACGATATTGTACTTCTTGCCGAGCGTATGGACGATTTAAAGACCATGCTACAGGAGTTAAACAGTGCCGCAAAAAGCTACGGCCTACAAATAAACGCAGCAAAAACAAAAGTAATGTATAATTCCCAAAATGTTACAGATATTGACCTTGGCAACAAGAGTAAAATTAAAGTCGTAGACGAATACGTGTACCTCGGACAAAGAATATCCTTCGATAAGGACTGTCAGAGAGCGGAGATCTCCAGAAGAATTCAGCTTGGATGGACAGCATATGAAAAACTTGGTGATGCATTTAATACCAAATTTCCACAATACCTTAAAACAAAAGTTTTTGACCAATGTGTCCGGCCGACCTTAACGTACGCCGCAGAAATATGGAGCCTTAATGAGGGGACCATGTAGTGTTTAAGGATTGCTCAACGAAAAATGAGGAGGAAAATGCTAGGAATACGACTACAAGGCCGAAAGACAAACGAATGGATCAGACAAAAGACAAAAGTGATGGATATCGCAGAACGAGTGGCAAGGCTAAAATGGAAATGGGCTGGCCATTTGATAAAGATGGATGATAATAAATGGACCGGAAAGACAACTGAGTGGAGACCCAGAACAACTAAAAGGAACACAAGACGACCAAGAACGAGGTGAAAAGATGACATTCAGAAACTGGCAGGTACCCAATGTATGAGTCGAACGACCGACAGAAGCGAATGGCGACAAATTAGAGAATCTTATGTCCGAAGATGGCCGGAAAGAAGCTGAAGATGATGATGATGATCTTGGAAGGGGGTGAGCTGGGGAAATTTTGCTATAGGAAAGATCCATCATAATTTCATAGTGGCAAACACCTCCTGAATTTTTTCGCATGAATTTAGGTTACACCCTGTATATCGTAGTTATTATTATAATTTCTGTAAATTTAACAATAAATAATAATTTCTCTTTTTTATCGATAGAATAAAAATATATGTATAAATATACATTTATACATTTTTTTCTAAAATTATTAAACTTGTTAACTTAAGAATAAAATAGCTTCAGTCACAATAATTTCGCATAAATTACAGAAAAAAGCATCAGTTATCGTTATTTCTATTTGTTTCTTGTATTAAACAGACATCAAGCAACATTTGTTCATAATAAATGTTTTCAGAATTTTAATCACATATTCCTCATTGAAAGTACCGAATTGTTAAAATTAAGATCAAGGGATGATAAAAAAACAAAAGACGTGGTCGAATGGTCTTCAATGAATACTTTGTTCATTGTAACAAAATTGTAGCAGTAACAACTGTCGTTATCATTATTAATTTTTTCGGCATTAGTGTCACATTTTACCAGAAGACAGACTGATAAAATTCGTTCTGCGTCATGCATATTTTTTTTATTAAGGTTATTGCCAACCCAATTAATTATATTACTCAAATTTAATATTTTAATAATAAACACCATTCCATTTTTTTTAAAAGTGCACGTTTCTTTCCGACAAATTTTATAAGCACCGTCCATAGGTCGGTTCCCAATAGAACGCAGTGTGTCAACAGTGGTACAGTGTTGTCCCATGTGGCCTGAGAAAGGAATCCATAACTATCGTCATGGATTCAGACGACCTCGAGCAACTTCAGCAAGGGGAAAACAGTAACATTCAAAAAATTATTCACCGACCATCGACTTTGAAAATAGGAAATTTTTGAAAAACAATACATACGAAACAAATTAAGCAAAATTTAGTTCTTAAAAAAAGTTGAAAGATTAGCACTGACGATGGCTAACTAGTCGAAAGCGCTTTGCTCAATAGAGAAATATACAAGTAATACAAACAAAAATTTTTATTTCATTAATAAGTCATGTGTACTCAGCATTTGAAGATTTTATTTTCTTAATTGAGTAATTTTTTATCTATCTTTGTACAACGTTCATAAAATTTTACTTGAATAATTCTTGTAGTAATCCAATCAAAAGATGAGGGTGAGGGATCCCCCTAATTTCTTACAGTCAAGAGTGTTTTTAATGAGCACAAATATATTTTTTTCTCAAATCTTTTGCTTTGTATTTTTTTTTTAAATTATTCATAGAGATTGGATAGGATGAGTTATGTTTCGAACATTGCAGGAATGTACATTTCAGAATATAGTAGTAATATAAATCAAGGTAATCAAAGGTGAGAATAAAACAAGATGGAAGCGAATCTCACGAACTGAAAATTCTACGTTATAAATGAGAGTTTTTTAAGAGACGCTTAAGGTTGCACTATATGCAAGTAAAACCAATAATAAAATATCTACCACAAAAAAAAGGAATAAAGACTGTTCCTTTTTGATAACTTTCTGCTTTTACGTCCAACTACACTAATTATTTTTTTTATGACATATATCAACTGCATGTTAATAAACATTATAATAATTGGTATATATACAAAATAATTTATCCAACCCATTCCACACAACCACGCCTTTTAAATGTCCTAGAAACACACCCTTAAAAGGGAGTGATGTTTTAAACAAAAAATTAATAATGCATTAACAGACATTTTACTTCCGAACCGAAGTTTTATCGGGTACTGGAGTTATAACGTCAGTAATAACAGTTTAAATAAATTACATAATTATATTCTACAGGAATGCTAGGGTAACGTGCACGTGACGTTTTAGCTGGACAACGGTAGAAAGAGTGACGTACATGTGACGTCAGTCAGTTTTAGATTATATCTAGCTGTTAAAAAGTGGCCTCGGCTACAGGTAACATAAATCCTACTTTTTCACACTTGAATATTAATGTTTTTAGTCTTTAAAAATCACTAATAACACCACGTAACATTATAAAAGATACTCGGAAAGATATGTCATTTGTTGTACAACGTGCACGTGATCAATCTCAAGCAGTGACATCACATCAATGACGAAATATTGCCATGCGGTGCACGTCACCCATAGAGACATAAACTAGGTTAACAAATGATGACATTTCCAGTTACAAAACGTGTTTGAATTGGCTGTGTAAAGGTGAAATCTTTCAAAATCCTTTGTCGTCCTTATTAGAATAGTCAGGAAAGGGACCCTTCAAGACAGACCCTAACAACATTAGTCCATGAAAATAACACAACACATTAAAGCAGAAACTAAAAGATGGGAGCATACATACATGTAGTCACGCCTTTTTCCCGTAGAGGTAGGCAGAGACCACTTCCTTCCACAGCATTAATCCTATTTTCATGCTTCTTCTGCCAAACCCAACATTCACTACCATACATAAGTGTAGGAACCAATTACTGCCAACACCCTTCGCTCAATAACTCTCGTAAGGAAGCAAGGACTGAAATCAACTTGTATAACTTAGGATGGGCCAAAATCCTGCCAAATTTACTGAAGCCGATAGACGGAGCACCACGAAGAATTGTCGAACGTAACAGACGTGCAAATTATCTACAACTAAGTGCTCTCTAGGGTAAAGTTGTTGGAAGGCAAATTTTTAGATCAACGTGTCATAGAGAGGTTCGTAAACTAGGATTGGGCACTTACAAGGTAAGATATTTTATTTCTCAACTGACTTTTTTGTTTAAGACAAAAGAAAAGCCTTTTTTAACAACACAGCAGAAGAAAAATAAATTAAGATGTTCAAAAGAACATAAACATTGGACAACAGAACAAGGGCGTGCAGTAACAATGGAGCGATGAGGCCCAATTCAAAGTTTGTGTAGGCGACATTAATCGAGTTATTCGCCGAAAAAATTAAGCTTTCCATTTGGACTGTTTGAAAAGAAAAGTAAAATATCCTGCCTCACTGATGGTCTGGGGTAGCAGGTCTTACAAAGGGGTGGGAACACTTAATTTTATTGAACACAGACAAATATATGGACATTTTAGGGGAATCGTTGTTACTGGTAGTGGAACAATATTTGACATCCGGACAAGATTTTTTGTTTCGGCAAGACAGGGCTGCATTCCACACTTCTAAAAGAGCTATAAAACTGATGGAAGACGTCAACTTACCACTTTTAGAATGTATCCATAGTAGTACAGATTTATATCCTATTGAAACGTTGTGGCATGAGATGAAAAAGGCGCTACAAACACATCCTTCTAGAACAATCCCTGAGTTGAAGCAAAAACTACAGCAAATTTGGGATTTTGCGAAGGGTTGGTTAATACAATGCCACAATTTTGACTGACTAATAAAAAATAAAGGTGATGTTACCCAGTGGTAAACTTACAAATGGGGCTTTCATACGTTATGTATTTGTTCAAATTTTATTTATTTGTTTCTATTTTGTATTAAATTATTAGACTTGACGTGTTTCTTTAACTTAACGGAACCTAAAAGTGTTATTACATAAAAAAAATAGCTTGTGTGGTACTTGTATTTTGACTGACAGAAGCACGTATGTGGAAAATCCTAGTGTGGGTCAACTAAAATGGAAAGGGGCTGGTATTTAGACCGAGAATATAAAATTATGTGTAATGTATTCTATCTCTATTTCTCGCCGACTTAATCCTATACATTTATGTGTTTGTTTCTTTATCGTGACGCATTTTCGTTTCATGGAGTTTGAAATCACAACGATTCTAAAGAAGTTTCACTTTAAAAAAAGTTTAAATTGAAGTATAGATTTTTTAAATAAAAGTTTATTGTATTACATTTATAGAAAAATTATAATGAATTGTTTAGTTTTTGTGCTGAGTATCGTAAATTAATGAACCCAAGACGAAATATCGTAACAATATTGAATTTTAATTCATTACTTCAACCAGTTTACTTCCATTTCAAAAGCAAATGCAACGCTTATAACCGTCCTTTAAATCATATATTTTTCTTCAACGAACACGCAGATGTTATCATTTTGACCGGTCACGAAACAAAGCAAAAAAGAAATATATTTTAAAAACCAAATCAGGATGTACAAACACGTACGAAGCTTCGGAAATTCCTTCTTGTTTTCTGAAAGATGTTGACACAAGATAGAAATGAGATAAAGGATCAATAGAAATGTCGTGAGATTATTAAACTGTCTGGCTCACAGGCGGGTAGTTGATTTTTATGTAATGATAACAATAGTGGAGTCCGTGGTGGAAAGAAGCAAAAATGTATTGATCACAATTATACTCCGCCATCAGCCTGAAATGGTACTCCTCCACTTTTATCGGAAAAAATTTATTATTGAATTAGTGGTTTTGATTTTAGTGAGGAAGAAAATCGGACCAAATATCAAGATATCGTTTGCTATCTTCACAGATTATACCAACAATAGTGCTTGTAATTAGATCTTTGGATAGACAAATGAACCTCATTAGCCCAATTTATTAAATTCATTTTAGCAAATAACATCTTTAAAATGAAAAAGGAAGAGAAGACGCTATTTTTAAGTATATTACGCGCACGAAGGACTGTGAGATTTGGTATAGTTAAAGTTTACACAGTGCTTTCATTTTAACACCAGCCAGTTCAAATAACTTTTAATTTTGTGTAAATGTAAGAAAAACAAAAAACACGTCGAATTTTAAATCAAGGGGGAGGTTTAAAAATGTTATTCTGTTGTTTCCAAGTTTCCAGCTTTTTCAAAATCGGTGGTAACTACCATATCTCAAAAACGAAAGAACCGATTCACTCGAAATTTTGCATTCTTTTTTATATCAAGGACTTTTTCTTTCGATCGCCGACCATTTTTTCAAAAATGGATAATTTTTCAAATCCTTTGATTAAAGACAAGATAGTATAAAACAAAAACTGAATTCATTTTGTTTTTATATTGTTTATATTATATCTGCAACATTTGTGAATTTTTTACAATAAAAAAGTTATGAAACATAATAAATACATAAACATATTTTTTTTATATAGTGTGAATGGCCAAGTCGGTAGAGGTCGACCTCGGCGAACATATCTCGATCAGATCAACATTGTTTTGAAGAAAGGCCAGGTCAAGAGTACCAACGAGCATGTATGAAAGCACTGATGAAAGTAGAGGAAGAAAAAAATGTGTGTAAGAACCGTAGCAAGTGGAAGAAAGTGGTCTCTCTCTACCCCTACGGGAAAAAGGCGTGATGTATTTATTAACTAACCAGTGGGAAGTTATAGTAATGGTTACGATTTTGCGAATCCCGAATTTTGACATATTTCCACATTTCAAGGTCCCAGAATCGAATACAATAGTTTTTAAGTGGACGTCTATGTGTGTGTATATACGTATGTGCGTATGTACGTTCGGAATTATTTTTCGCCTCGATTATCTCGAGAACAAAAAATGATATCGACGTGGGACCAATTACATTCGAAGCATAATTACGCAAATTAGAACTGATTTTATTTTCAGCAAAATCGGTCAAGCTGTTTTTTATGGAGAAATGTTAAACTACCTGAATTTTGCAATTTATAAATTATACTATTTTTTATACAGATCTTTTGAATGATATGATTATAGCATATTAGGAATATTTGTATGAAAAATATGATGACAATATTTCATAAAAAGAGATAGTTTTAGAAAACAAAAGTAGGAATTGGAGATAGCATTAAAGACGCTATAACAGTGAAAAATTATTGTTAGTAATAATCAAAAGCATTGTTTATAACAATTAAATATTGTTACTAACAAATTATTATTGATCATAATAACTAAAAACATTTTTTAATTGTTATAAGCAATTGAAAAGCTTGCGCTCATGAAATGATTAGAAAAAGTTTGAAAAAATACGGTTGACATAAACAGAATATTGTTAATGACAATTATAATTTGTTATAAACAATTTGAAATCGTTTTTTATAATAATTTTAATAATAATAATTATAGCAACAAAACATATGGTATTTTTTCATTCTTTCCACTGGGAAGTTAGTCGTGTGGACCTCTCGGGTCGCACTCAGACCACTGATATTTTTTATAACATTCCCGATGGGACTCAGATGTCCCACCTAAAAAAAATTACAAAATGGAGGACTAAAATTCTGAAAAAATTAAAAATAGTTGTTCACATGAAACAAAGGTTGGGCAATAAAGAGTTCAAGGGCATTCTTACAAATATTAAGGATTCTTCCGAAAGGTGGGTTGTAAGTTGTGCAGCAGCTAATACGATAAATATAACTTTTAATTTATTTTTAAATGTACACTTCTTCCGAGAATTTAATTTTAAAGGAGTAGATATCTGCCTCAACACGACAATAATTGTGCGCTAGACTACATTATCGACGAGCTCTAAATTGCTAAATAAGATTATTTATTTATAATACAAGCATCTGAGATAATTCAATTAGTTCACTGTTGATTAAACTAAATTGGTGAGGCTGAGACACAAGGCAGAACACCGACTAACGTTAAAATACAACACTAGAATTTTTTTTTATCTCTTTCATCATCGACTGGTTATTTTACTAGGTAGGCGCTTCGAACACATTTTTTAAGCTTTTCGTATAAAAGAACCGCCGAGAAAATAACCAGTTAATTAAATGATAAAACGAGAGTTTGCTTCAAACGAAATCTCAAGTACCGTGACATATCTTCAAACTGAGATTGAAGGGTAGAGACGAAAAATTAAACAATGTACACAGAGTCATTCAAACAATTTACTAATAACACAACAAACAAGGCAAAGAATGAGTATAAAAAGGTTAAAAGGTGTGGCAAAAGAGGTTGTGGCAAAAAAGAAGGAGAGTGATAAAGATGAATTTGATAGAAGGTTATCTGACGATTTCCAAAACAATATCAAACTCTTCTGGAAGTCCATAAGAACAGCCAGAGTTAAAAATACTACCTCGCAACTGGAAAAAATCAGAAACCAAGATGGTAGTATGGTAAAAGGAAAGGAATGCGTATTGAAGAGATGGAAGGAATACTTCGAAAGTTTATTTGAGAAAGAGGATACAC
Organism: Agelastica alni; assembly: GCA_950111635.1. Taxonomy (NCBI): domain Eukaryota; kingdom Metazoa; phylum Arthropoda; class Insecta; order Coleoptera; family Chrysomelidae; genus Agelastica; species Agelastica alni. Next base: position 18,324,397 of record OX467712.1, read on the forward strand.
AAGTACAGGCCCAATTCGAAGACATGAGTGAAAGTTGCAATGAAAGTGAAATTACTACGACAGAAATTGTGGAAGCGTTAAACAGTATGAAATTGGGTAAGGCTGCTGGGTACGACAGGATAAGAGTTGAAATGCTGAAGGCTGGACAAAACGTGGTAGCTAGTCTACTGGACCGCCTTTTTAACCTTTGTTGGAGAAGTGGTAGTGTACCAGACGACTGGTGCAAGGTCGTTAAAGTGCCGCTTTACAAGGGACAAAGGTTCGTAGCAGGACTGTAAGAACTACCGAGGTATTAGTTTACTCAGCATAGTCGGCAAACTGTATGCAAAGATATTGATCAAAAGAGTAACGAATGAAACTGAGAAGATTATATGGGATGGGCAAGCAGGATTTAGAAAAGGAAGGAGATGTATGGATCAGGTCTTTTCCTTACGAGGTATAGTCGAAAAATTCTTGGCTAGAAGTCAGAAGGTCTATTGCGCTTTTATAGACTTGGAAAAGGCCTATAACAGAGTGGTGAGGAGTGAATTGTGGTCTACATTGTCTATGTATGGGGTGAGTGGTAGTTTAATACGAGCACTGAAATCACTTTACGAGGATTCCACTGCTTGTGTCAGAATAAACGGAGCTTGCACGGACTGGTTTAACATCGAAAAAGGTGTGAGACAGGGATGTGTGGCTTCGCCATGGCTGTTTAACTTATACATAGACAATTGTTTAAAATATCTGAAAGAGAGTGCGTATGGATTAAAAATGAATGATTTGATCGTCAAATGCCTTCTTTACCCCGATGATCAAGTCATATTAGCGTTATCTGAAGAGGAGTTGCAGGCGATGGTTAATGTTATGCATGATTCCCTGAAAATCAAAGGGATGAAAATAAATGTGAGCAAAACGAAAATAATGGTTTTTGAAAAGAAGAAAGCATGACAAACTGTGGGGTTTCGATTGAGGGAGAAAGAGTGGAGCAAGTTAATGAATTACCTACCCCTATGGGAAAAAGGCGTGACTTTATGTATGTATGTATGTATGTACAACTTGTAAAAAAACCAAGTCTCGCAGCTCAGTTCTTTTACCGTAAAAACTAGTGAGATCCATGTAATACCAAGTCGGTTAATTTATTCAGTTCCTACTTAAGGGTCCTTCTGTCTCAAGTTATTATGTAATTAGCTAACCTAACAACATCTTGTAGTGACCATATCAATATTAAAAATCTTTTATAAATGTTTTAAATAAATGGATTGATTTGGCAATCGCACTAATCAATCTAATTTAATATAATATTGTTACGATTTCTTGAGTCCGTCTCTATTGACCCTGTCTGTCGCGACAATGCAATGGGGGACTGTCGGCGCGGAAACCAAAGGAAAGTTTCCACAAATTCTCGACGAGGTGTCTAGTAAATGCTCACCGTTTCGAAAGGGGTATGTCGCCTTCGAGAAGAAGGTCGAAGTATGGTTTACAGGTATAAAAGGGACAGCGGCCGCGGACAGTTTTTAGTTAAGTTTTAGTTTTAAAAGTGTTTATGATTTATGAAATTTAAATGGTTATAATAAGTTGTAAAAGTTGTTGAATATCTAAGTGATTTATAAGAGTAAAATTTATTGTGTAAAAGTAGTGGAATAAACATTGTTTTGTTACTGTATCGAGAGTTTAAATCGCCGAACCCAAGAAAGAACTAACAATTCGTAACAATATATATTACTTGTGAGATACATTGTGTTTTCATGTGATGGCCAAGTCAATCTATTTATTTAAAACATAAAAGATTTTTAATATTGATATGGTCACTATAGGATGTTGTTAGGTTAGCTAATTAAGTAATAACTTAAGACAGAAGGACCCTTAAGTAGGGACTGAATAAATTAACCGACTTGGTATTACATGGATCTCACAACTTTTTACGGTAGAAGAACTGAGTTGAGAGTTATGTTTTTGATGGCAACTCATTTTTTTTTGTAGATAGTCCTACTTTTTGTCCTCCATTATACATATAAAGGTACACCGATTCATTCACTGTAAATGTAACTTTGTAATCCTATATATTTATATGGGATTACAAAGTTATTTATGCAGTTGGTGTATCTAGAAAACTGGACAGAAATGGCAAAATATTTTAGTTTTTCCTTGATTTATACACTAAACACTAATTATATTCTAAATTTGAAGCTTCTATGTCTGGTAGAAGTGCCTTAGAGTTTTGATGATCGGTCAGTCAGTCAGTGAGTAAGTGACATTATTAAGAAACTTTGACTAGTTATAATTCTTAAACTACTGGTTCAAATTGAATGAAATTTGAAATATACCGTGTTTATACAATGCCTGCTAGGTAACTTTTAGAACAGTGACATTAATTTTATCGTCATTAATTTTATTCTTATGTTAAGAATTATTTTTTACTTTGATTAACTCTAAAAGCGTGTTTTTTAGTTTTTTTAAACTATAATTTTTTTATTCATAATCATGATTGTAAACTTATATTTGAGCCGTGATGTAAGATAAAATTTAAAGTTAAGTTAATTTTGTTATTTAGTAGAAAAATCGACGGAGAAATTTTACATCAAGCAATACAAAAGTTTTCATTTTGCCCTTATTTAAAAAACCGCAACTGATATACAAATATTAATCACGCTAATCAATGTTCAAGTACAAGAAAGTGTGTAAATGGAAAATGTGTTTTCGGTCTTTAGCTTTACAGGTCAAGCCATCGCATTCAGTCCAGGAATTGCTCGTTTTACGAAGGCAATATAGTGCCCAAGTAGTTCAGATGTTGCTCCTTGATCCGTTTCATTTTTATGTCCCACGTTGGGGTCCATAATTTTGTTTATTTAAAAAGATATTGTTGATTTAAGAAAATCGCAATAACCACCTCCAATTCCCTTTCAATGACAGCGATTAAATTCCCGATATGGTTATAAAATAGCGATTAATATTCTCTAATAAGTTACCATATCAAAATTACTATATTGTGCTGAGTTTGCTATGCCAGCTTTATATATCTCAAAATACTTTGGAAATGAACCTTAGCTTCCCAACAACAGAACCTTGTAAACCTCTTTTATCAGACAACAAACCAATCTGGCAAAAAACAAAATTAAAATCAGCATGTCCCTAATTATTTTAATCCCAAAGTTTTACGCACGGGAAAATTATCCTTTAAATGTTGCAATAACATCGATACTCGATCACTCGTATTCTACGTTTCTTTTGGTTTACATTTAAGTAAAAAATTATCGGAAAAACATTGGCAAACACGCAGCGCGAGCATTGTGAAACGATATCAACAATAATTTAAGCAATTCGTAACAAACAAAAACAGCTTTGGCATGTAAGTAACGCATAATGTCCTCAAAAGTTATTAATCAAATTCAGAATATTAATTTATTATCAGTCAGGTTACTCGTGGCAAGCAAGGCATTTTTTATTTATTCCATAGCAATCCACAAAGGACGATCCTCTAAAACAATTAAGTAAAGAGTTCCATGAATTGGAGGTTTGTAATATAAAGGAGCGGCCAAAAATATTTTACCCATACAAGGTAGACCATAAGTCAGATGTCACTAAAAAACAATATGTCCATCAACTTAGCAAAACAAGTTGAAAATCTGGAATGGGAATCAATTTGCCGCTAATTACATACATACATACTCGTACATATACATGTAGTCACGCCTTTTTCCCATGGGGGTAGGCAGAGACCACTTCCTTCCACTTCCGCTACGGTTCTTACACACATCTTTCGCTTCTTCTACTTTTATCAGTGTTTTAAAAAGTTTAAGTTAAAGTATAGTTTTGTGAACATAGAGACTTGTAAAGTGAATATCCAAGTGATTTATTAAATAAGAGTTTATTGTATTACATTTATAGAAAAATTAGAATAAATTATTAAATTTTTGTATTGAGTATTGTAAATTAACAAACCCAAGAATAAATACCGTAACAATACTTACACGTTTCCAATAATTTTAGTTTTAACTGCTCTCAATCCTATTTATCACCACAATACCTCTCCACTTTCACCAAATAAACTTACTTACAGGGTGGCCAACCGAAAACAAAACAGAGCCATTTGCAGGAACCTCGTCAACATTTTAGAAAAACACTCAGACCCGTCGATTTTTTATTAAAGGGGGACACTATTCCGGTATTTTTGACTCCACTACTTTCAACCCCAAGCGGGGGTAAAAATTATCCCAAAATTTTTAAATGGCATTGGGGGTAGAATAAAATGTCTCATGAAAGTTCTGACAATTCTCTTTACAATAGTCTTTAAATTTTACATTTCCTCCCAATACTTCGAAAAAAATTACATGTTAAAATTCCAATTATTTTAGTTGCTTACTTACTACTTAATTGATTTAATGTTCAAACTGATGACCACCTGCTTCCATACGATAATAAAGATTTCGTTCAAAACATTCACGCACATTCCGAAGAATTTCCGGAGTAATTCGACGACACTCGACAACGATTCTTTGACGCAAATCTTCCAACGAAGCTGGTTGTGTTTTATAGATTTTACTTTTCAGATGTCCCCACAAAAAGAAATCGAGGGGCGATAAATCTGGGAATCGTGGAGGCCAATCAATGCTGCCTCTTCTCCAAATCCAATGCGTTGGAAAACGTTGGTATAAATACTGACGACCAATCGCCGCATAATGCGGAGGAGCACCATCCAGTTGAAACTAATAATGATCTTCGTCATACTACTACTACTACAACAGGTATAAATTTTATTTTTCATAGTTCCAGTTAGCTAGTTAAAACTAATAAAAAATATGTATAAAAATGTGCAGTGGACTAAGTGTATAAAGCTAGCGTATCGATATCATATGACCAAATAATCCAGATATACTAAATTACTTTGACTATAAAAGTGAATTTGTCTTATGTTTTAAGCTCTGAAATTGCTGCTCGAAACTATCATTAAAAAAGACATGGTGTAATTGTGCCAAGAAAATTTAGCCGACAAGTATCCATGAAAATAAGCACAAAAATAGATACGAAAAAAGGCTAATAAGAGTTGTAATATAACATTCGTTAGAAACATTTAATAGAAAAAGTTATACACTTTTTTCATTTTATGGAAAAAAATAGAACTCGCTACAATACTATGATCATGTGGAAAATACCCTTTTGTACTTCGGTATTTTCTTGCATGCCTCGCCCTTTCGTAGGAAAATACGATTTATTTGACGACCTATTCGTGGGATTTTGTTCAGATTACTCACGCATGAGGTAATTTACATTAGAAGCGGATAAAAATGTGAAATTCATTTCCCAAACTTGGGTTGTAATTTTTTTAAAGCTGAACTTTTTAAACCTGCTCATAAAAATTTACATAGATTTTGGTTAAGTTTACATTAAATAATTATGATCATTTAGCCCGCGTCGTATTAAAAGCATTTTTAATATTGAAATATCGAATAAAATAAAATAAAAAATTAATTAGAGCCGAATATTCTAAATCTACTTATTTTAATTGCATTTCACATAAATTAAACCTACTGGTTAACAGTTTTATGAGCAGCCAGAAACTGTCAAAAAAAGGCACGTCTGGCTGTGCATAGAGGTGTGTTGGTTCCTACACTTATGTATGGTAGTGAATGTTGGGTTTGGCAGAAGAAGCATGAAAATAGGATTAATTCTGCGGAGATGAGTAGTCTGAGAAGTATAGCCGCAGTGACTCGGTTGGATAAAGTAAAAAATAGTGAGATAAGAGAATGCTGTGGTGTGAAAGAAGATGGTTAAAAAGGCGGTACAGCAGACTAGTTACCTCGCTTTGTCCAGCCTTCAGCAGCTTTACCCAATTTTTTACTGTTCAACGCTTCCACAATTTTTGTTGTACTAATATCACTTTCATTGCAACTTTCACTCATGTCTCCGAATGGGGCCTGTGCTTGTGTATCCTTTTTCTCAAATAAACTTTCGAAGTATTCCTTCTATCTCTTTAAAACGAATTCCTCTCCTTTTACCATACTACTATATTGGTTTCTAATTTTTTCCATTTGCGAGGTAGTTTTTTTACCTCTGGGTGTTCTTATAAACTTCCAGAAGAGTTTAATATTGTTCTGGAAATCGTCAGATAACCTTCTATCAAATTCATCTTTATCACTCTCCTTCTTTCTTGCCACACCTTTTAACCTTTTATACTCATTCTTTGCCTTATTTACATCCTCAATCGTTGCCTTTTGCGTTCTTTAATTGGCTTTTGTAGCCAGCCAATCCAGCCAGGCTTTCTTCATCTCTGACACTACTTTTTGAACCTCTGCGCACATATTCTGTAACTTAGATCCTTTCCTTCACCACACACTTCAATAGCAATATCCATGATTCCTTCCTTGAATGGCTTCCACAATTTTTCAACCTCACATGCTTCATCTGAACTGTCAAATTTCTCGATCAATTTACTAACGAACTCTTCTTTTATACCTTCTTCTTGCAAATTCTCTACGCTCTAGTAGATTTTTAAAATGTACGAAATAGAAAATTTTGAAGCGGAGTATTCCACCTGGTTTTTTACGTGGAAAAAACGCCAAACCAGTCATCCATCATCATTATTTAACATTAAAGAAGAATGTGACTACTTACCAGCAATTCATAAATAAATAAAGATATTTCTTTCCTTACTCTGCCTATCATAACATGTACATGTACAACTAACAGATTTTTCAGCAATCTTCGAATTGTAAAAACATGGGTACGGTCAACAATGACCGAAAATAGATTTTTTGAATTGTTTCAAAAGTCAAAGACGATAAGATTAAGATATATCTTATTCTGCCTCTCATAACATGCACAACTGAAAGATTTTTTGGCACTCTTTGAAGTGTAAAAAATATATTTTTTGGACTGCCTCATAACACGACAAATGGTCAAAGATTAAAATTACTGAACAATTTGGTAGTGATAACAGTGTTTTTTCGTAAATTTTCAATTAATATGTACCTATTGTATAAGAGTAATTAAAAGTATTAATATTTTTATTGGTTTCGAATCCAAAATAGATTTTTTTTGCACCTCCCTATAAAAAGTTTTAACACGCTCTCGCTCATGATCACACCAAAATCAGTAATTTTTATTAAAAAAAGTCAATAAACTTTTTATTTTAAATACGTAAATTTAAAATTTTTTTAATCTAATAAAATGATGTAAAACATATCAGTTGACACAAAATGTTTAATTGAGTAATAAATATCAAGTTGTAAATTTGTAAAAAATAAAATTTTCAAATAAATGACACAATTTAAAATAATTAATTATTTTAAAAACATGTTTGCACAATTTTACACAAATTGTAATGAGTAAATTGTTAACTTTTATTTTAAATTATTTACTTCTTATCTAAAATAGGTAATATTTCTTTTTTACCACTGCAAATATGAAGGAAGTAACAAATTAGATCTATTGCTCTACACTCAATAAGGGTTTTATAATCAAATTAATTAGGTACTGATAATAAATATATTAAAAGTAATCTATTTTACTGTTGTTCCTTACCACTATTGAGAATTTTGAGAAAACTAATAAATGTGCCTATGCATTATATAAGTTAAGAATAGGAAAAAGATCATAAATAAAACGCAAATCGGATAAGAGTCATCAAACATCCAAATACTGATAATAAAATCCAAACACTAAGAACTGAATCATCAGTTAGTCACTTTAAATTCAAAGAAAATGCCCTGCATTTATTTTCATGTTCCCCCTTCGATGTTGATTAATCTATAATCTCGAAATACTACATAGATACACACAAAAATAATAGTAAATGGAGAAACGTGAAAAGTCAAAATAAAAATAAAGGAAATTATTATGAAAATGGGCCTAGAAGTACATACAGTGAATAAGAAAATTTATTTTTTCGTGAATATGTTTAGGCACGATATATTTCCATCACGTCTACAAAGAACAACATTTACAGAAAGACCTAAAACCTAAACGTCAATATTCCTTTTGTTTTTATTAAACGACAGTGAATTTATATTTAATGATACCACAAGTTTAATAATATTTTAAGTTTATAAACAGCTTTATTCACAAAGTGCAAGTAAAAAAGATAGTTAGTTACCTTTGAAAAATAATTGTTAATCCAAATAACTGGAACAAATACACCCACTCACAAACAGATCTAAAACAAAACTGGAGATGTTGTATCAGTTAATATAGATGGCGCAAGTTGTCAGTTTATGGTCATGGTTAAAGGCACAGAGGCGTGAACATTACATTTTAAATAAGTGTAATAAATTTTATTTATTCAGACTTATAATGATAACAGATTTCTCACAAGCATTTGCGGAATGAAATACAACTTAAATGATAAAATAAACGGTATCCTTTGCGATACAAATCTATATTCTATCTCCGTTAAAATTAGAGACTAGCATATACAATTCCAATCCTTATGGGAGTTTATAATAATAATAATGTTTGTCATTAAGCACGATAATCAGTTGGGATTTTTAATCGGTAACAATGTAATTTAAGTAATAACTCGTTTCTTTAACTACAATTAATGGGCCAAATCCAGTATTTAACAATTTATAGTTGAAAATGAAAAAATGTTGAAATATTTCAATCAATATGCAATAAATGAAAAGTTTTATTGTGTGTTTAATTATAAATAAAAATTCCCCTCCAAACATTTATTCTCGTGTGCCTTTCTGACGACAAGTAGATTTTCAGTCTTCCAACTGTGGTAATTTTTTCACTTAAAAATACATAGCAAGTTCTGCACTGGAGTAAAATGGTAATGTTTTAAGAATTAAATTCATGAAATAGATAATTTACTACTAGAATAATAATAACCAAATTCATGAAATTTTGTCTAAAACATTATTGAAATTTTGAGAGAAATGAACATACGCCATTGTCTCTCTTTGCATTCGTCTTTGACTTCGACTCAGCACCATCTCGCGTTTCTTTTTCTTACTATGGTAATCTCTCTTCTCTGACTGCATGTTTAGCTAGAGATGGGTAGTTCAAGAACGAACTATATAAAAGAACCGTTCTTAAATGTGAACTAAACGAACTAGTTTGTTAAGCTCAGTTGAACTAGTTCATTTCAAACTATTATCCATCGAATCGATGTATCGATGAATCGAACAGTCGAACACGAATAAGAGGAACGAGGATTGGATCAAGGAACTAAACTAAATTGGATGAAATGATTCGATATACGATCGTATAATCTATTGTTATTGATATTTTGTTACAAAATTCATAATTTTCTGAACAAGGGAAGTTTTTTTAATAATTTTTTAAAATTATGCATTCATTAGTAAGTTTCAAAAAGGTCAAATCTTTTTACCGATAAGTTCATTTTTAGCATAAGGGTTTTTTTTAAGAACACATTTGCATATTTTATTAAAATTTTATATTTGGTCTCTAGTAGAACTACAATAAAAAAATTCTGTGATTCGTTCGTACCCATCTCTAATGTTTACATATACAAAAATATTTGACAATTGACAACGACAAGACAGTTAAATTAAACCTTTGCCGCAAGGCGCAATGTTATTCAGATAATAGCCTTTTAATAGAACTGACCGATATTAAATTGTAAATACTGGACTTTAATAAAAAAGGCGAATGTACGAAAATTAAAAATGTCTACAGCGGCTTTGCAACAATTCGTTGCAAATCTCAAATCTCGGCATGAGCATGTCAGATACAAAGCAGTTAATGATCTTTCCCTTTACGTGAAAAGTGAACTTAGGGAAGCAACTGCAGACGAAATTAGCAACTTTCTTGATGAATTTAACCATCACATATTTGAAATGGTATCCAGTAATGATATCAGTGAGAAAAAAGGAGGTATCTTAGCTATTGGTAAGTAATTTGAACTCAAAAAATAAGGCATAATAATTCTGGTATTGTTGGTCATTTCAACTACTCAGATGTTGGAAACTATTACTTCTTTTTTATAGTTATTATACTTCAGCCAATTATAAGCACATATTTAAAAGTTTTTTCTTTGTATACAAAGGTTATGTTAAAATCATAATTTAATAATTATCCTTTTTAGTATGTCTTATTGGTACTGATGTTGGAAATATGACATCTAGGATTAGTAGATTCGCTAATTATTTAAGAAACCTATTACCTTCAAATGACGTGGGTATAATGGAACTTGTTGCTAAGGCTATGGGTCATTTGGCTGTGGTTTCTGGATCTAAAGCATCAGAGTATGTAGAATTTGAAGTAAAGAGAGCATTTGAATGGTTACAAGAAGATAAAACAGATGTAAGATTAATTTTTAAATTTATGATATCTTTACAGTCAAAATTATTTCATTATATTATCTTTGTTTAGGGAAAAAGACACGCAGCTGTACTAGTTTTAAAAGAACTAGCCATCACAATGCCAACATATTTTTACCAACAAGTATCTCAATTTTTTGAGTTAATTACTAATGCCATTCAAGATCCAAAAGTAGCTATAAGGGAAGGAGCTGTGGAAGCACTTAGAGCAGCATTAGTGGTTACTGCCCAAAGAGAAGTTGGCAAAGTCAGTTGGTAAGTATACATAAAAATAATTTGTATTTGTATTGTATTTATTTTCATTATTAGTGTAGTACTTTTTATAATAGAAATTGATGTTATTTACCAAAATCTGTAGTTTTGACAAACACTTTGAATTAAGCTAATAAAATGTTAAGAATTATTTTACATTTCTTTCTCTTAGGTATAAACAGTGTTATGAGGAATCAGGAACACTGCTGCTAGCTGATAAAGGAGAGAGAATAAGAGACGAACGTGTACATGCATTTTTGCTAATACAGAATGAATTGCTTAGGTTAGCTAATGCTACATGGGAAAGAAAATATACTTCTTTATTAGAAAAGACAGATACAAAACGTTCAAATGATCAAGAAAACTTTAGTTTTAATAGACCATTGTTTATGTATCCCACTCCTAATAAAAAAAGTGTAAATTATCAAATTTTGACTGCTATAATACCTGAGAAGCCTGTTATTATAGAGTCACCTGCTTGTCATCAACTCATGTATGAAAAGTTTCCTTATTTGTGTATAGATGTGATGCAACAAAAATTTTCTAGGTATGTAAATGTAGGAATAATGTTCTTGATTTTCTCTCACAATTAATTTTTCCAAGACATTAGGTATAAATAATTATAAAATTAAAAACATTTCATTTTTTAGATATAGTTATGTTCAACAGACATTATTAAATATTTTACCTCGCTTAGCTGCTTTTGATAAGAAAGATTTTGTCCAAAAAAATTTACAGGGAGCTATGAACTATTTATTTAATATGTTAAAAAGTAGAGAAAAAGAGAGAAATATGGCATTTGTTGCAGCAGGTAAGTTATATTAAGAACGTTTTATGCGTCACTAAAATAGTTTTAATTTAATTAATGATTCTTCTTAACCTGCCGTCTCTGCATGAAGGTTGGCAATCCATCTGGCAATCATAATTTTTGAAGTTGCAGCTTTAAAGATATCTGTCTATGTGCATTCAAACCATCTCCTCAGATCTGTCAACCAAGAGTTTTGTCTTCTTCCAACTGATCTATTGCCCTGAATTTTACCCTCAACTGTTAGTCTGAGGAGCTCATACTTTCTTTCTTATTACATGTCCTATGTATTGTTTTTCTTTTCTTGATTGTAACTAGAAGTTTCAGCGGTTTCCCCATGCGGGCAAGCACTTACACATTTGTCACTTTCTGCACTCACAATATTTTCAGAATGAGTCGATATAGGTACATCTCAAATGCCTCTAGTTTCTTTTCAATAGTTGGATCAAGAGTCCATACTTCACACCCATAAAGCAGCACAGAGAATATATAGCACCTAATCATATGTATTCTAAGCTCTAGTCTGATTTCAGACCTCATGAAGAATTTCCTCATTGTAATGAATGCTTTCCTTGCTTGTTGAATTCATGATCTGATCTTCCTCTTTTGGTCACATTGATTATTAATAATTGTTCCCAAATATTTAAAGGTCTTAACTTGTTCTACCCTATTTCCATTTATAAGTCAGTTAGCATTTAGTTTGGTTTATGCAAATATAAGCAACTTAGTTTTTGATATATTTATTTGGAGGCCAAAACGCTTACTATGTTGTACTATCTGGTCCATCATAAGCTGTAGGTAGATCATTTATATTATCTGATAGCATTACCGTGTCATCTGCATATCTAATGTTGTTTATGCTGACACCATTTATCTTAACGCCTTTTACATCGTCACTCAATGCTTCTCTGAATAGAGACTCAAAATAGATGCTAAATAGCAGTGGTGACAGGATCCAACCCTGCCTAACTCCCTTTCTTATTGCAATAGCTTCCGATGTTTCATTCTCTATTTTAACGTTTGGTGCCAGTATAGTTGTGGTATAACTTTGATCTTTTCCCTATAGATGCCAGTTTTCTTGAGAATTTTAATAAGTTTATCATGTTTGACACAATTGAACTCTTTGCGGTAGTCGATAAAACAAGCATAGACGTTAACATTCATGTCTCTACACTTTTGCGTCAACACGTTTAAGGAGAAAAGTGCTTCGCGGGTTCCAAGACCATTTCTAAACCCAAATTGAATCCTGTTCACCCCGATGTCACATGTTTTGTAAATACGAGTGTGTATTATTCTTAGAAAGATCTTAAGGATGTGAGATATGATTGCTAGTGATATATGGCAAATACCTTGTAAATTTAAAAGAAAAATGTAAATGCAGTATAAGATTTCTTTTACCAAAAAAAGTATTTTTTTTTCACACCGAATTTATTCTTTAGGTTTGATTGCTGTAGCTGTGGAAGAATATATTGAACCCTATGTGGATAAAATAATGGAATTAATTAAAGGTGCACTTCCAAGAAGTGAGATGACACTAAAGAAGAGACCCAATATAGATCCATGTGTCTTTAAGTGTATTACATTTTTAGCGTTATCTTTGAATAATCATGACAAAATGGATATACCTAATATTTTAGAACAAATGCTGGCTACAGGTCTCTCATCATCACTTACAATTTGTTTAAGGGAGCTCGCCAAAAGTGTACCTGCTCATAAAGTAAGAAAATCTAAATTACTTTATCATTTTTTATGAATAATTTTTGTCATGGTTTGTTTTAGGAAAAAATAAGTTTGGGTTTACTAAAAATGCTGTCTCAAATTTTATTAAATAAACCTCTGATTCATCCTGGAACTCCAAGACACTTGACTACAAATCTAATGCCACTTACCAGTTCTTATGATCTGTATGACACTCAGATAATAGTTCTTGCTCTTCATACATTAGGAACATTTGATTTTGAAGGTATGTATATTAACATTTCCATCACCAAATTAAAATCTATAATACTTTGGAAAAATATGTTAGTATATAAAGGCTTTTTTGTATTTTCCTCTAAAATTTTACAGGTCAACGGCTCTTACCATTTGTACAACGCTGTGCTAACCATTTTCTGGTTCATGAACAAACCGAAATAAGGCTTGAAGCAGTTAAAACAACATGCAGGTAAACAAATATTTTAATTTTATCGCCATCAATATTTCTGGGTATTTAATGGGTTAACCCCACTAAATAGTTTTAAATGCAATAATACTTCGTATTTATTTAGATCTATACCACTATTGTTCAAGTATACAGAGAAACTTTTGTTGCTGTGCATAGCCCTTACATATTTGAGTGGATTAGAAATGTAACATCGGCAATAGCATGCCTCCGTTACAGCCATAGACCTAAATTAGATAGGCTGCGCCTTTTGTAGTCAGGGTTGCCAGGTCAGCTAACCAAAAATCCCTCAAATGACATGGAAAAACTTCCAAATTCGTACCTACAAAATTCCCTCTATTTTTTTAAGTTTTATGATTGGCCATATTAAAGCATTTGTGGTTTATTTAATGTTATTTTTGTAAGTAATTTGGACGTAATGAAATCTACAATACCCCAAAATTAACATTCCTCAATTGAATATATTATGTTATTAAAAATAATCTGTAAATTATCAAGCACACTTCAACACAAACGAAAAAACTAATAAAAATGAGGAACTTCTATACTATCAGTATTTTACTATTGCTTAAATAAATATAGCTTCTAAATAAATAAAAATCCAAAATCTAAATCTATACAAATAAATAAAATCTAAAATTAATGCGAGCTGATCAATGGTCTCCAATGCTTGTTTTTGGACAGCTAATGGACAGCCAGGAGCGTCAAATAATCTAAAAGTGAAACTGATAAAAATACTTTTTACACGCTTTACATTAGCTTGACTTATATCTATCTATCTATGTAACGGAATCTTTGAACACGATTTTCACCCACTTAAAAACATCAAATCGACTTGAAACTTTGTATACTTCTAAAGGACCGAATGACAATACAACAATTTCATAAAAAATTTTCAAAGTACCTGGCCAGGATCAGTTATATTTAAAAATGGCTGATATCCCCCATGAATTCAATTTAAATAGACATAAGAAGTAAAAATTTGATGGTGACGCTTGAATTACTATCCAATAGATGTCGCTAAAGCATATCATCATTTTAAATCCTAGTAATTTTAATACCTCCCCGCGTTTTTTATACGCTTTATATTAGCTTGACTTGTATCTATCTATCTATGTAAAGGAATCTTTGGACACAATTTTCACCCACTTATAAACATCGGATTGACTTGAAACTTTGTATACTTCTAAAGGACTGGTGACAATACAATAATTTTATAAACAATTTCTAAGATCCTGGCCAGGATGATCAGGATATTAAAAGAATAAAGTGCGGTCATATCGATATTTTTGCGCCCGGAGAGGGAACCTGAGAAACGGCTTTCACTGTCAGTGAATAGAAAAACCCGAACTAAAAAATGAAAAATAAATAATCTTCAACGCGCTTCGGATAAAATTGGAGTAGTCAACAAAAAAAAATCATTTGTAACACATATAGAATAAAACTAGAGTTATTAAACAAATATAAATAAAGCGTGGGGTGCGCTATATCAATTAATATATTTGATAATAAACAAATATTGGTAAAAGTAAAGTCTCCAAGAAGAAAACGCAAACATCATAAATAGCACCATTTTTAGTTCTCTCTGATCACATCTACGAAATAGCACTGTTGCCAGTATTAGCCAAGTGGCGTTAAGTCTTGAGATAAATATAGTTGCATATGCACAGCACATAAGTTTAAGATGTGTATATTGCATATAGACATTAGGGTGTCCGTTATTATTAAGTTGAATTTTTTTTGCAGCGCCCCCTAAATTTTTAATCTATGGCATAAAAAAAATCAAACTAAATTTCGAAAAAATCGTACTAAAAATTAATACAATTCTATAGAAATTATTAATTGTGTGTTATGAATTGATTAAGTCCCAACAATCATTAAAACTAGAACTAAATACATGTTATGTAATATATTATCTTCCATTTTTTGAAAGTTTTTTTTTAAATTTTTTACCATAAGAATTAGGTATTTTTTGAAATAAAGAACAAAGTTTCATCTAAATAATAATAATTTTGACGTAAAAGGACAGATTACGGACAGACAGATGAGAAAGTTGAAGGAGAAAGTCTTACAACATTCAAACCAATTTTAAATGTCCTCGTGTGTATTTAAAGAGCTTTCGTGTGCGTTCGCGATGTTCGGACGTAAGCCTCGATCACACACAAACTTTATTAAATAATTTGAGCAACGTTAGTGGCAACAATGCAATCAAACCCATTTAAATGTCCATACATAAATTAAAAATTCCTTTGATCTTTCGCCGGGTTTCGCGTAGTTAATCTTTGGTACAAGTAAAAAAATATAATAACTTTTGAACGAGTGAATTTACCAAAAATAATGATATAAGACTGTTCAGCGTTTAATTTCCTACAAGAAAGGTTATTTCACTTGCTGTATATTCACTTGTTCGAGAGAAGAAAAAATTAATTGTAAAAAGTGTCAAAAATGGTGAATATTTAGAGCTTTTTTTGGTCTGATATTTTTTTAGGCCATGAAATTAAATTGTAGGGGGCGCTCCAGAAAAAAATCGACTTGGTAAATAATGTATACTCTATTAGACATATCCTAAAAGTGATTGTTAATATTTGTTAAAATTGTTTACAAGGTGATTATTTTTAGGCTATTACGACACGCTATTAGAAGTACCACAAAAAATCCATCAGAAACTGTTACGAAAACGGTGGCATCCGTCCTCAATCGACTTTTGAGTGTTGGACTTATTGACATGGAAGCCACAGTTCGTAGAGGTGTTTTAATGTCACTGGATCCTACATTTGATAATCATTTAGCTCAGGCAGAATCGTTAGGAGCTCTTTTTATAGGTAAGCAATATTTAAAAGCGATGGTTTAGTCGATGCTTCAATTACTTTAAAGTATAATACCAGATGACAGTGAATTTGTTTAAAATGTAATTATTATGGATATAGCTTTGCAAGATGAAGTTTTTGAGATTAGAGAAGTTGCTCTATTCACTATTGGGCGATTGAGCTGCATGAATCCAGCTTACGTAATGCCAAGTTTAAGAAAAGTACTGGTACAACTACTGACTGAGCTAGAGCATTCTGGAATTGGCAGGAACAAAGAACAAGGTGCTAGAATGTTGGATCATCTTGTTGTTAGTGCACCAAGGCTGATTAGACCATATATGGAGCCTATTTTAAAGGTTAGAGTTACTTCAGTAAATATTTATTTAACAAATATACTTCTTACTCATTAAACTAAAGAAATTCATTGTATTGCATTGACAATTTATGTATATTTCTAATTAGTTATAAAGTTGTAGTCAAGTTGATAAATTTATTCTGTGTGATATTTGACAAAATACCTCATGTTATTATAAATATAGTAGGGAAGAGTTATTATTTTGGTAGAGCATGGAATGCCCCAACAGACGTTGCAAAAATCGTGGTAGTTGGACAAGAAGTTCTTTCAAAAACACTCAAGATTTTTAGAGTTGGGCTACAATTTAGGCCAAAAAGTCTCGGAAATGTTACCACAGCACTTCAGGACCGATTTATAGCTCAAATGTAGCTCAACTAGCAAGAAACCGCACCCACCCAGAGCTTCACAGGCAACTTTTGGTAACAACAACTGTTTCCTTTAAACTAAAACTTAAAACTGAAAGAGTCTTGTGTTAAGGATTATTTAGCAGAAGTCAGTTAAGAGTTCCTGAACTATCAAGACAGAATAAAACTGATCGTTTGGATTATCGAAACTGGACGATGCAAGATTGGCAAAATGTCTTTTTTTAGATAAAACCAGTGTTGGTTTTTGATCAGACGACCAGTGAATTTGAGTTGCTAGACTCTAAGCTATGGGACCAACATTGACAGGTCAACAGTATCTTGATTTAACTCTAAAACTCGTAGGCATCTTCGGTAGAAATTCTCTATTTTTGTATTCAGCCTCATATAAAAGCAGTTTCCACTAATTTTTTAGAAACGAAAAGCATGAGTATTTTAGAGTGGCCTAGTTGTTCACCTGATCTGAAAGAAATTGGACAATTACGGAAAACTTAAAAAAATATATTTAAGCTCCTCAGCATAAGCCACTTTATGCAGATCAACCGATTCAAGCAGTTTTGGAGGAGTGGGTCGATAAACGAACATTACTAATAAGCGACTTTTTTTTAATGGTTTCCTGGTTTCGTTCAAAACGGTGATTTTTCGTTGGTAATAATTATAATTTTAAATTAATACATATGTGCACTCTTTGTAGTTAAGTTGGAAATATAATTGTTAGCAACGAAAGTCCTGTTGATTGTTAAGCCCTGTTAATATTTCCATATGAAACTCTTCCCTAAAAGAAAGAATGTAACGTAACACTTCTTCAACTTTCATTAGCGCTTTCAAACATGCTCGTCGCCTGCTGGTACTTTTGACCTGGCCTTTCTTCAAAAAATCTCAAGCAGAAAAGCAGAAATTAAATAACTTAATAGAAAGCATGTCCCGATGAATTTGTGGTTGTTTTGAGGGTAGAGATGGCAATATTGATTATTGAATAAACAAAAAGTAATTTTTCCTTCTAAAATTGTAGCTTAAATTAGAATATTTGTTTAGGAAAATGACAATAGGTGATTCCATATAAGTTTGGATTTGTGAATTTTGAGTAATTTCATAATTTCTTAACATAACTTGTGCAGGTTTTGGTACCAAAATTAATAGAACCAGAACCAAATCCGGGTGTAATCCTTTCCGTCTTGATGACCATAGGAGATTTAGCAGAAGTTACAGGTGGAGATTCGCAACTTCAACAGTGGATGCATGATCTGATGCTAATTTTGTTAGATATTCTCGGCGATTCTTCCTCTCCTGATAAACGATCGGCTGCACTTTGTACGCTCGGCCAACTGGTTGGAGCCACCGGTCACTTGGTTAATCCTTACAATCAATATCCCATGCTATTGGACGTTTTGATCAACTTTCTCAAGACTGAACAACAATCTTCAATAAGAAGAGAAACCATTAGAGTTTTAGGACTTTTAGGTACCTTAATTGTTTGTTATTAATAATTGTTCGATTTATTTTATATGTGACATATTTATTCTAGCATTAACAGCTAATTGTGGAAAAAATTAATGTTAAGTTCTTATTATAGGTCTTGGAAAAATCCTACAATACTGCATGCATCTAATTAACCGGCAACGTTGCAAAGTTTGACACTAAAAACATCAGTATGTTTGCTAATAATCCAGGCAAATTAATTTATATTACATTTTGTTATTAAAGAAATGCTAAATATAATGATGTACTTAATTACATCAGCAACAATTAGTAAAAATTCGACATAAAATATGAATGAAGTGAATAATTTTGAAAACAAATATTTAAAATAATTTTTTCAATTGATTCACCTTCCTCTTAAGGCAAAAACTCACTCAACACTTAAAATATTTCACAAATAATAATATTTAACTATCTAATCCAATATTAATAACTTGTATGACTATAATAAACTAAATGAAAAGCAAAACTTGCCTACAATTTTACAGTTCGTAGAACTAACACACAAAAACACAACTTGTTTTTAGAAATGAGATTAATTTCAATAAGTTAACACTAAATGTGTGATTTATTTTTGCGACGTTGGCGGTGTTGCACGGTTCATAAGAATTTCTATTACCTCCAAAGAATTGTGTAAACGCCTAAAACAAACTTTAGAGTCCAGTTTAAAGCAACATAACCTTATGTTTTAGGTGCCTTAGATCCGTACAAACACAAAATCAACCGTGGCCAAATTGACTATCAACCAGAAGCACCGATGCTGATAGCAATGAGTGATAAAGTTACTGGAGAAGGTGACAGCGATTTTGGATTAAACTCCAGCGAAATGCTCGTCAGTATGAGTTCGCACACTTTGGAAGAATATTATTTGGCGATGGCTATCGCAACTCTCATGAAAATAATAAGAGATCCAGCTTTGTCTCAACATCATACGATGGTCGTACAAGCCGTTACGTTCACTTTTAAAAGTTTAGGGATCAAGTGTGTGCCTTATATTTCACAGGTAAAATTTTATGATAACAAATTCGACAAAAATATTTACGTTATTTTTATTTAGGTTCTTCCTAGTTTATTAAATGTAGTGAGAACTGCGGACGTTAATTTCAGAGAATTCCTTTTCCAACAGTTGGCCCAATTAGTTGCGATTGTTAAACAACATATTCGCAATTATTTGGACGATATTTGCGACTTAATTAAAGAATTTTGGGTGCCTAACAGTTCCATTCAGAGCACCATCATTCTCCTACTAGAACATATAGCAGTTGCATTGGGCGCTGAATTTAAGGTAATTTTTATCTGTTAAGTTTTTGTAATTGTTTTTTGCCGATATTTAATTTGCATTTTATTTTTAATATCTCTACTTTTTAGGTTTACCTACCGCGATTAATTCCTCAGATTTTGAGAGTGCTAAATCATGATACATCGAAAGATAGACAATACACTCTAAAATTATTAGAAGCAATGCATAAGTTTGGAAATAATTTGGAAGATTATATGCATTTGATTCTTCCACCAATCGTGAAGTGAGTAATCTTATTCGTTTTGAGTTTAATTATACCAATAACTTTTTTATCTCACGGACCACGTGTTCTCTATTTTGAGTAGACCCCGCCGTTCTAATGTTCAATTTTTACAAATCCATCAATATCAAATGAGTTTTTGACGGCTGACACAGTACTTGATAAGTTTAACCAAAGAATACAGATGTACACATAGAACCTCATAAGTACACTTTTTGTGTCCGCATGACTGTTACTACCCTGAAAACTAAAGGGCGATAGTAGGTAGCTGTCAGCTAAAATATATGAGTATCTTTCTTAAAATGAAAACAATAAAAAGCATTCATCAACGAGCGTCAACAAATAACTATAGATACAAATATATTTCAGCTGACAGTTCTACTGACAGCTACCTACTATCGCCTCTGGTTTTCATGAGTTCTGGGGACACAAAAAAGTGAGTGGCCTTTTACAAAGAACGTAAAATTATTAAATGATTCAAGTCAAGAGTAAGTTAATTATATTTTTATAATTAAGGTGTGCATTTATGTGTGTACATGAGTGCTTGTATATTTTTAATATCTGAATATTTTGTTTTTGATTATGCCATATTTATTTCCTTTAATAAACCATCCTTTTATGCAAATTTTCTTTATCAAATAGTTTCGATGTTTCACATCTGCCAGGCGTCCCGTGACGGATCAAATTTTTTTCTTGACATCAGATGTAACATCAAAGAATTTCTTTATAGACTACCATATGCGTTTTAAAAATGAGCCGTGACATCTAGTGAATTTTTGAGGAACTAAATTTTAAAATGGTGCCGGTCGGGTGGATTGTTGTAAAAATGTCTATAGTACGTTTTAAAAATAAACAGCGCCATCTATTGATTTTTATTGTTTATTCGTGTTGCGACGTCTGTAGTACTTCGATGATAGCAATAACTATTATTTGTCTCGTAACTTTTCAGGCTAAAAATATCTTTAAATGAGAATTACTTTTTTTTTGAACATCTGATTTAAACGAAATAAATCCTATATTCTGATTCTAGTCAATCTTTATTTCTCCGTGAAAAACGCATTAAAACCCGTCCAGTAATTTCAGAGATGAGCCCGGACAACCAAACACAGACAAAAAATTAAAAAATGTTTGTTTATGTTTTGGTAACGTGCTAATAATCATAGGAGCTAAGAAAAATTTGTTTATTTTGAAATCACAGACAATTTTATTTATATGTAAAGGTGGATTGTTAATTAAATTCCATGGTCTAAACATCCTTACAGCCAATTTCAAATTATGTTAAAAAAAACTCGTGGACTCCCATTTACGTCTCATGTTCTCCCGATTTTTGTTTACGCTGACGTGTATCCTTTGCTGTCGATCCCAAAGGATCAATTTATATCACTTGCTGAAGCATGTCAATAATTGATACAATTCAACTAAAAAGTATTTTTATCCATTTCAATTTTAGATTATTTGACGCTCCAGACTGTCCATTAGCTGTCCAAAAACAGGCGTTAGAGACCATCGATCAACTTGCAGAAATTTTAGATTTTTCCGATTTTATTTCGAGAATTATTCATCCCTTAATGAGAACGATCGATAATTCTCCCGAACTGAGAAACACAGCCATTGAGTGTTTGTGCACACTTGTAATACAGGTAAATTTTATTATTTTTATTTTTGCTCCAAAAGGTTTTAAAGTGTATGATTAATTCTTAATTGCTTTTTAAGTTAATTAAATGACATGTGTGTTTTTCCCCTTAACTAGACTTGGTTAAACAATGAATACACATGTTGTTCCTGCACATAATCAAACTACTTACATACATACATATAGTCACGCCTTTTTCCCGTAGGGGTAGGCAGAGACCACTTCCTTTCACTTGCTACGGTTCTTACACACATATTTTGCTTCGTCTACTTTCATTAGTGCTCTCATACATGCTCGTCGGTTGTTGGTACTCTTGACCTGGCCATTCTTCAAAACAATGTTGATCTGATCGAGATATGTTCGCCGAGGTCGCGACCTTTACCGACTTCCGTCCATTCACACTCGCCTTATAAATTTGTTTCGTCAATCTTCCTTCATCCATTCTTTCTACGTGTCCAAACCATCTAAGCATTCCTTTATCTATCTTTATCTTCTTTTACACCACAGCGTTTTCTTATCTCACTATTCTTAACTTTATCCAACCGAGTCACTCTGGCTATACTTCTCAGACTACTCATCTCCACAGCATTAATCCTATTTTCATGCTTCTTCTGCCAAACCCAACATTCACTACCATACATAAGTGTAGGAACCAACACACCTCTATGCACCGCCAGACGTGCATTTTTTGACACTTTCTGGCTGTTCATAAAGCTATGCAGTGGCCCATTCATTTGTTTTCCTGCCAACACCCTTCGCTCAATGTCACTGTCATACTTTTCATCTCTTGTAAACTTTGAACCCAAGTATACAAACTCATTTACTTGTTCCACTTTTTCTCCCTTAATCAGAACTTCACAGTTTGTCATGCTTTCTTCTCTTTCAAAAACTACTTCAATAAAAGAGAAACAGCTGCCACTTTAAATAAATGTTCTCTAATTACCGTTCTAGAGGTCTGTTAATATTTTAATCTTTTTCAGTTGGGTCGCAAATTTTTCATATTCGTGCCGATGGTTCAAAAAGTTTTAAATAAGCATAAAATTCAAAACAGAAAATTCGAAATTCTTCTGTCGAAAATTCAGACCGAAACTACGATGTCCGACGAAACCGACTTAGGTATAAAAAGGAGTAAATTTAAATTCAAAAACCGAGACGATGCGCCAGTTGGTAACGATTCTTCGATTAGTCAAAGATTGAAAGTAAACGTAAAAAATCTTCAGCAAGCGTGGACACCAAGTAGACGGGTCTCTAAGGTGAGCCGACTCATATTTAAATCATTACCATCCCAAAAACTATACAGATGTTTTATTTATTTTTACACTGTGGAGATTCAAAATATTCAAATATTCAAAATATTCTACTATAGGCAAGGTTTCTTTTTTGCGCCTCTAGAGAAAGGCGTTGCAGTGGGTAGGGAAATACATTCACAGTTTTTTAAAGAACACCAAATCTATGTGTACAACTTTTTTTATTAAATTAGTTACTAGTTTATTAACATTTTTTGGATTAAAAAACATACATTTTTTATTGGTTAATTATTATGCTAAATAAATAATGTGTTAAAATTTGTGCCGCTCGTAAATTTGCTTATTTTAAGGATGACTGGTTAGAATGGTTGCGCTGCATCAGCTTGGAGCTTCTCAAACAGTCTCCGATTCCTGCTCTACGATCCTGCCTTCCATTGGCCCAAACATATTCTCAATTACCAAAAGATCTATTTAATGCTGCTTTTGTAAGTTGTTGGACTGAATTAAATGAAGACAAACAGAAAAGCTTGATAAATGGATTGGAATTGGCCCTTGCTGTACCAGATGTTCCGGAAATTACGCAAACTATATTAAATCTTGCTGAATTTATGGAACATTGCGATAAGGGACCGCTACCATTAGATCCACATCTATTGGGTGAACATGCCATGTCTTGCCGGTAATATGTCGAATTTTTTTTGGTGTACATCTTGACTGATATCTTTTCTTTTTATGTTTGTTAGAGCCTATGCCAAAGCTCTTCACTACAAAGAAGAAGAATTCCAACGAACTGGAGGTAACAACGATCACGTGGTGGAATCCTTAATATCAATTAATAACAAGTTGCAGCAGAAAGAAGCTGCTGAAGGTCTTTTGCAATACGTGCTTAGACGATCAGGTGATGTTCAGGTCAAAGTGGGATGGTACGAGAAACTACACAATTGGGATAAGGCTTTAGGAATGTATAAAGAAAAATTAGAAACAGACGACGTTGACCAGGATGCATGTTTAGGACAAATGAGGTAAGGGGCTAAAATTGGTTTTAGGCACCATACAGTTCAAATTAAGCAGATATTTAAAAGCCTTTTGATGAGAGAAGATTTTTCTTCTGTCGCTATTTACAGAAACCAGTCGTTTAGATATTATGAGTATTTTAATTGCATGTCTCCAATAGATACCTTCAATATTTGGTCCAGTTACCAGAAATGGTTAGTCCGATATTCAACAATATTTTCAAAGTTGAGAATTTTAATTGTACCATCCACACACTCAAGAGCGCGTCTCCTGGCTAAGCTTGATCAAGGTTAAACTTTACACTTAAATGTAACAAGCCTCATATCAAGTTTCGAGCCCTTGCCGCATCAGTCTGGGTCCTATTATTCCCATACTAAATGAGCCACTTTGTGAGGACATCACAGTCAAATATAAAATGGAATGCTAATCTTTTCCCATCCTTGCATACTGGATTCTCCAAAAAGATACCCAGCTTTTCCCTATCCAACTCCAAAACCAAGTAGCAAGTGCAAGGTTTTGTCGCTCCATCATAAGTAAGTGAGTTACAATAAAAACACTCTATAACTTCTAAATAGCTGGTTTCTGTAAGTTGAAACCAAAGACAAATTATCTGCTTTTATTAAAACACTTTTAAATATCTGCCTAATTTTAATTTCTGGTATTGGGCCTAAAAGCATATAGTATTCATCTGAAAAAGTATTCAGAATTATGTTTATTTATCGACACTTTTAAATTTTATATCGTCATATACCAGCTATTAAATAGCTTAATGATTTTTAGGAATTTATAATTTTTATTTTATTTTTAAATACCAACAAAAATGATCTTTTTGTAGATGTTTGGAAGCTTTGGGGGAATGGTCAGGACTACACGATTTAATTGAAACGAAGTACAATATACTTTCTGAAGATTTTAAGAATAAAGCTTGTCGATTGGCGGCTGCTTCATCTTTTGGTCTTCATAATTGGAGTTCTTTAGAACGATATGTCAAATTGATTCCCCAAGATTCACAAGAAGGAGCATTCTATCGCGCCATTTTAGCAATATACAAGTAAGATCATAGTAAATAGACTACATTCTATATCTATTTTATATTGCATCGTTTACTTAATTAATTTATTCAAAAAAAAGTGTTTACACCCTTCTAATTTATAACTATTTTCAACTGTTCACTAACTTATTTACAACACATTAGTTTCGTGCACTTGTAGCTATTAGTTCGAATATCTACATATATAACTTCTCACTTCTGCAGCTCTCCCTTAAATAGTTGGAGCAGGAACCTTCGACCGAATGATTGAAAGACAGTGTAGCTTCGGGGCTCAGGTTTTTATATCAAATGACTATTTGGTGTTGCAAAATAGGAGCCTTATGGGTCTTGGAAATTTCGAGCGGGGATGGATCAGCTTAAATTGAGAACATAAAGAACAACACGAAATAAAAACCATTTAATAAATATGTATAAAAAAAGCTGTAAACAAACACTTTTTGCTAGCTATCAGTGACACTGCCGGTATTGAAATTTGCTTTTAATATTTACATTTTTTTAGAGACCAATATAGAGTGGCTCAAGATTATATTTACACTGCCCGTGATATGTTAGATAAGGAACTAACAGCAATGGCAGGGGAAAGTTACCAAAGAGCATATGGTGCTATGGTTCAAGTTCAAATCCTAAGTGAACTTGAAGAGGTAAGAGAACTTAAATTATTGAAAATACGTTATTTTTTCTAACATATTTTTTGTCTAAAAGAATCAAAAAAAGTAAGGAATGGAGCAGTCAGTACTAAAAACAATATTTTGACGACTCCCACTGGTTTCTAAAAATTATTGAATGTGCACATTTAGATGTGTAACATTTTTTCGCAAAAACAAAACTCTTTAAGTTATTAAAAATCTACTCTTAGCTTTTATAGCTGTATGAAAAATGTGTATTATAATTTGCTATTTTAAAACTTCTGGTAATCTGTTCTTTATTTTAGGTTATGCAGTATAAATTAGTACCCGAACGACGACCTACTATAAAAGCGCTATGGTGGCAACGTTTACAAGCTGGCCAGCGTCTGGTCGAAGATTGGCAAAAGATTATTCAAGTACATTCTCTTGTATTGGAGCCACATGAAGATACCCGTACTTGGTTAAAATATGCGGCTTTGTGTAGGAAAAATGGATCGGTGGTAAGTTGTTATTTATTGTAAACATGGGCTTTTTTTCAATTGATTCATATTTTAATACTGCTACATCTTCTTGAGGTGCCGTTTTCTTATAGAAGGTTGGCTACAACTTTCGTAAATCATTCTCTCTTTTGTGTTATTCTTAGTAATGGCTGCAAACGTAGACCAGTCCGTTCTCTCACATTCTGCAGCCATGAACATTGCCTCCTGCCCGGTCCTTTTCTACTCTCAACCTTGCCCTTCATTATTAGTCTTAGGAACTCCTATCCCCTCCCTCTGTGTATATGTCCCATCTCCTTTTGACGATTCTAATTTCTCTGTCTACATTCATTCTTGTTAGTACCATTTCATTAGAGATATGTTCTGTTCAAAACATTTTGAGGATTCTACACATCACCCACATTTTAAAAGCTTTCAGTCTGAACATCGAGAGGGTTCCTATCGTCCAGGATTTAGTTCCATATAAGAGGGTTGGAAGTAATGGAAGTGCAGGCGGGATGTGCTGGCGATGTACTGCAGGCAAAATCCAAGGAGGAACTTAAACCAGCACTTAATCACATGGAAAGCAGATTTCAATATGAGTGTAAATAAGAATAAGACAAAATTGATGATTGTTGCAAGGGGAGAACCGGAGAGAATAAATACCACCCTATAGACCATAGGAATAGATCAAATCAATATGTTTACATATCTCGGTGGCCTAATCACACAAACAAGAAGGACCTAGAGTCAGCAGATTGAGTTCCTATCCAAGTGTAATCTAGGCATTGCAGCTAGGCCCTCAATGAAAAGTCGAAATGGCATCTAGAGGCATTTAAAATGTGTTGCTATCGTTGGATGTTGCAGATACAATGTATGCAGAGAATCATAAATGAGGAAGTATTGAGTAGAATGAAGGAGAAGAGATGTCTAATGAGGTCTATTGTCAAGAGAAGAAGTAGATGGATAGGCCATATAATTAGACATCCAGGCATACTGGCAATGATCTTGGAAGGTCAGATAGAAGGAGAAAAAGGCAGGGGAAGACCTAGGATAGAGTATATTGATGGAAAGAAGAGGGACTTCAAGAGCGACTCCTATGCAGCGCTGAAAAGTCTGGCTACCGACCGGACGGAGTGAAAGAAAAGAATTAAATTGTTGTTGCCTACCAACCCGTAAGGTTGTGACTTTAGAAGAAGAGGGCTTGGATTGAAAACCTTATTAGTAAAATCCACATTATCTCTTAAATATCAGATATAGATCTGTGAAGGCTATATACCCAACCAGCCTTCACAGATCTATATCTGATATTTAAGAGATAATGTGGATTTTACTAATAAGGTTTTCAATCCAAGGAATGTACTTGCATTTTTTAAGTGGCCACATATTTCTTTTCCCGGGTTTAAATCGCTTGTTATCCAGCATCCTAATTCCTACATATTCAAATTTGTCCACCTGTTCTATCCGTTTGTTGTGTATGATTATATTGGTGTTCACATTTCTCTTCTTGAAAATAACCATTGATTTTGTCTTTTCTCTATTTTTCTCAAGACTAAGTGCATATCTTCTTTGTGACTGCACTAATAATATTTTGAAGCCCTTCTTAAGGCTATTACTACATAAGAGAATTGTTTTGTTGCACTATAGTAGACTTGCAGTTATTGCATTATTTACACAGAAATGAGTATCAAAACGAGTATTTACACGCTGTAATTTTTCAATTTTAAATTTTTTTACAGCGATTATCGCACAAAACATTGGTGATGTTGCTGGGTTACGATCCCGAAGAAAACCCGCAATTACAGTTGCCGGTTACATCTCCACATGTCACCTTCGCCTATACAAAACACCTTTGGACAATTGATCAGAAACAAAGGGCATTCCAACAGTTAGAGCTTTTCTTAAATGACAACGCCCAGCACCCGTCAGAATCTAATTTGACTCCCGACGAAAGGCAGGCTTTACTGGCAAGGTAACAACAATACATATTTTTTGCATAATAATTCTATTTCATTTAAACCCCCTAGTAATAAAAAAATTATATTTTATGTAGTAGATAAATTAATATAACAAACTAATTTGTAATTTTTTAATTTAGATGTTACTTAAAATTGGGTGCTTGGCAAGAATCTCTCGAAGGATTAACAGAATCGTCTGTTCCTAGCATCTTAGCGTGTTACCAGCAAGCCACTGAATACGACAAAGTAAGTAAAATGAATGGTTTTTTATAAAAAAAAAATCGAGAAATTAGACATCAAGAATTAGATAGGTATTGTAAGGTTACTCTATATAATTAAAGAAATACTATGCGTTTAAAATAACGAAAGTATTATTGATGTGTAACATCTTTGCTCTCGCTTTCTTGCAATTTGTGGCAGTGATTTCGTGAAATGGGATGGAAGTGAGTAAGTGTAACAGTCGCCGCGCGCAATTTACAATTTACCAATTCGCAGTCAACCAATTTTCCGAGAGGTCGGTACTGTTAGTCATCAGCTGTGCACTTATGTTTTGTATATAAAGTTTGCTGTTATATGCGTAAACTATATAAATAAATATTTACTGTTGATAATAAGTCTCAATAAAATGCAGATCATTGATAAAAAATTCAAATAAGTAATAATAAATAATTATTCGAATAAAATATTTCAGTATTTAGCTTTTTTAAATTTTGAGATTTATTTCTGTCACTCCTAGTGTCAATTAAAAATAATACAATTTTCAACCAAAAGAATTATTGTTTGTTATGAAAAATCATTTCATATAATACCTGACCCATTTTTTTCAGAATATAATTTTAAAATTGCTTATTACTAAGGTGAGATGTCAAATGTTACACATCATATGCGACTACTGTAAGGCTCGCTCGTTTTTTTAACTTTTGGAAGGTGGACACGATCTTTACTCGAAAAAAAAACTACAAAACTCATCCATCCTGAGTAACTATCTTATAAAAATATAAAGTGTGGCTTAAAGGTGGATAAAAGATTTCAATAAATCACTTGCACTATCAAACTCAGTGACCCCGAAAACTCTGAATTCGACAGTAATATCAGCCGTTTTTGATAGTTTTTTATTATTCATCCCCTTCCCACCACTTTCGTAGGGTTGGTAACATAATTGGGAATGTCACTATCAAACTCAACGATCCCGAAAACTATGAATTTGACAATAATATTGGTGATTTTTAATAGTTTTTATTTCAGTCTTTTAATCACACATAATATCCACAATGGTTTTATTTTTGTTCATTAAATATAAATTAATATTCCAATTGGTAAAAGTTTATGCTTAAATGCGTCTGTAGATATATTTGACTTTTTTCTTCACTATATTTATAAGTGACCACAATTAATCTGGAAGTTTTTTCTTTATCTTACAAAACTTAACTTTCTTATCCGGAGTTTTAAGTGTATAATTTCTTCTTTAAGGACTGGTATAAAGCTTGGCACGCATGGGCTTACATGAATTTTGAAACAGTCCTATTCTACAAGAATAAAGAAGATGCTGAAAAAGGAAAAGGTGACAGACAAAACGTCGATACCGATCGAAGTATTGACTTAAATAAACATACTGTGCTTGCTGTGCAAGGATTTTTTAAGTAAGTTGTAGTAATTTCACAAAGTGAATATAATTTTCCTAATAAAATATTCTGTATATTTTTATAGAAGTGACACATTTTTATAATATTTTAACTTACAGATCAATTTATTTGTCGAAAGGAAGTTCGCTACAAGATACTCTGCGTCTTCTAACTCTTTGGTTCGATTACGGTCAATCCGCTCAAGTATCGGAAGCTATAGCAGAGGGTATTCGACTTGTGGAGAAAAATACTTGGTTGCAAGTGATTCCGCAGTTAATAGCCCGTATTGATACAAATCGACTATTGGTTTCTAAACTTATAAACCATCTGTTAGTAGATATTGGCAAAACTCATCCGCAGGTAAATACATATTTTCCACAACTATTTTCTCTAGTTAGAATGTTTTTATCATTACACTGTAACGTTTATGAAGTTAATCTCTTTATAACTAAAATATAAGCTTTTAATTTATAACTATTTACAGCGTATTCACTATATTACCACATTTATTTACCTAAATAATTCCACAACGTGCTTATGATCACAGATCTATCTATCCCACTCAGCGGCCTATTCTAAAATAGTTAGTTTTTTTTTCTGTTGGGTTAGAGGAGCCCACATTGCAGCTTTAAGCTTATTGAGTTCTCCAAAAATATTCCCATATTATGGAGATGTTTCCTCAGTCATTTGTCAGATATTCCTGGAAAAATAAAAGGATTTAAAATAATTTAATTTTTAATCTTATTGAATTCTTTTTAATCCCTTAAATCCTTATAAATACTATCTCTTACAGTTGTTTAGCATGAGAAATCATTTTTTATCGTTTTGTTTTTAAATTGTTTTCATCTTAATCTTGCAAAATGCTTGGAATTTCTCGTTTCCACGGGAACTTCGAAATAAAAAATAAATAAAAACACGTTTCTATTAAAATGCAACGTTGTGTACAAATTTCGAGTTAATCAATCGACTACTTTTCGAGTTTTGCGGACATAAACATATGGAAGTTTATGTGTTAAGATTATTTACAAACCGTTCCTTTTTTAGGCGTTGGTCTACCCCCTGACCGTAGCTACGAAGAGTAATTCTAGCGTAAGACGAAGCGCCGCTAATAAAATTTTAAAAAGCATGAGTGAACACTCTCCAACATTGGTCAGACAGGCCCTAATGGCGTCGGAAGAATTGATTAGGGTCGCGATTTTATGGCATGAAATTTGGCACGAGGGATTAGAAGAAGCTTCGAGGTAATATTTAGTTGTGAATCATTTTTTGTTTTCGGCTTCAAATATGAAAGGTTCAGAGGTAAAGCCACTTTTCAACGCCCAAAAAGGTTAAAGTGATTCTACCCTCTACTCTTTGAAAGCTACGAGATGGCACTGCTAACTCATTTTCCATAAAAACTGCTGAAAAAAGTGGTCTTATCTCTGGACCCTTCGTATATTTTATTTGAATTTCACAAGTTGCTGATTGTTTTGTATTCCGGTTCGACGGACCAATGTCTATGTTTCGAGTTCGAAGGACCAATGTTTGTTTCACTAATCCGTTTCGGCAGATTTGATTTTTTGTGTTGTGTTTTTTCGCGTATCTTTGTGATTGGATTTCAAATGAAAGTAAATGTATACCCTGAAACTACGTATATTTACACTATATACATACACCTAATTTGTTGTTATAAGCACGAAAGCTATGTTGTATGATGTGTTGTTATAATATTAAATGCTCGAGAGCCAAATGTATATTGTTGAATGTTACAGGTTAAAGTGTGTGTGTCATAGGTATAAAACCATAAAATCCAACCTGCTAGGGGGTACGAAATGGTCTGTCCCCACATCTGTTTTTAAGTGTAAATTTAACAATATAATAAATTCCAAACATAGCTAGGGTATCAAATGGGGGTCGCCTGCATTTTGATCCCAAGACATAAAATCCCCAAAAAAATATCCCCGTGAAATAAAATCCCCGACAGAAAATCCCTCGACCAAAAATACGCGACAAAAAATATTGAAAATGTAAAAATAACATAATATGTATATCATAAAATAACCTCACCGTCGTTAACATAAACAATTATTTGACAAAATAAATTACACAACAAAATTAATAAAAAAAGACACATATTTTTATTACCAAAATAACTTTTACATCACTCACTAATGATTTCCATGAAGGGGAGCAAATTGTGTGATGTAAAAAACATATAGTTTGGCTCAAAACGATAAATACTAGATTATCGATAATAGATAGAAAATCCAACGACAGAATGTTTCCCCTGAATGGAAAGGGGAGGGAACAGAAACTACCTAATATGGGAAGCTTGTTTTTTAGGAAAATCGTGGGTATTTTAAATAGTAATATGATAATAAGCTTCTTACCGTATCTCTTGCATTCTCTCTTATATTGGGGCATATTTTGTTTAGAATATTATGTCGAAGAATGTTTTACCCTTGGGATATTTTGTCCGGGGATAAAAACGCGTGTCACTATCAAATGGGCTTGTCCCCACATTTTTTGTATAAGCAACCATTTAGCAATACAATAAAATAAAATCGCAAACACTGAATGTTCCTACCGGTTTCCTTGTAATATACATTTTTTTAAGGATTTAGATTCTACTAATGTTTAAAAATCTTAATGACGTAAAAAATGATATATATTTTTTAAATTTGCAATTTGTTTTCCATATAGTTTGAAAGTCAATTTGACCTAAAAGAACCTCCAGTGTTTTGGTGGTTTCTTTCATATGGGTGTATTCAGGGTTCGTGTTTATTTTAGAATCTTTTTTATTCTTTTTAAAAATTTCTTGCATCCCACTTCGTTTTATCGTAAATTGTTTTTGTTCTTATTTATACCGAATAAAACTAACTGTAACAGTTCTTTTGTTTTATCTTTTGCATATTTGTAAAGTTTAATTGGTAAATTTATGAACTGTATGAAATTTGTAATCGACAGTCATTAGTACATACATACATACATAAAGTCACGCCTTTTTCCCATAGGGGTAGGCAGAGGCCACTTCCTTCCACTTGCTACAGTTCGTACACACATCTTTTGCTTCCTCTACTTTCATCAGTGCTCTCATACATGCTCTTCGGTTATTGGTACTCTTGACCTGGCCTTTCTTCAAAACAATGTTGATCTGATCGAGATATGTTCTCCGAGGTCGACCTCTACCGATTTGCCCATTCACACTCGCCTTATAAATTTGTTTCGTCAATCTTCCCTCGTCCATCCTTTCTACTTGTCCAAACCATCTAAGCATTCCTTTATCTATCTTTGTAACCACATCTTCTTTTACACCACAGCGTTTTCTTATCTCACTATTCTTAACTTTATCCAACCGAGTCACTCCGGCTATACTTCTCAGACTACTTATCTCCGCAGCATTAATCCTATTTTCATGCTTCTTCTGCCAAACCCAACATTCACTACCATACATAAGTGTAGGAACCAACACACCTCTATGCACCGCCAGACGTGCATTTTTTGACACTTTCTGGCTGTTCATAAAGCTATGCAGTGGCCCATTCATTTGTTTTCCTGCCAACACCCTTCGCTCAATGTCACTGTCATACTTTTCATCTCTAGTAAATTTTGAACCCAAGTACACAAATTCATTAACTTGTTCCACTCTTTCTTCCTCAATTGAAACCCCACAGTTTGTCATGCAGTCGTTAGTAGTTCCCCTTATGTTTGGGATCTGGTAAAAAATAATGTTTGTATTTTTTAAGACTTTACTTTGGCGAACGGAATGTCGAAGGCATGTTAAGAATATTGGAACCACTACATACAATGATGCAAAGAGGTCCAGAAACGTTAAAAGAAACAAGTTTCAACCAAGCCTATGGGCGAGACTTGAGCGAAGCTCACGAGTGGTGTCAAAGATATAGAGTAAGTGAAAATTATATAATTCTTTTAGAACATCCTGGATAAATTGCTTTCCTTAATAAAGAACGTTAAATTTTCAGATATCTGGCAATATTCGCGATCTTAATCAAGCTTGGGATTTGTATTATCACGTATTCAGAAGAATATCTAGACAATTACCACAATTAACTTCTTTGGAGCTACAATATGTTTCTCCAAATCTTCTGGTTTGTCAGGACTTGGAATTGGCAGTGCCTGGCAGTTACTCCCCTGGTCAAAAAATTGTAAGAATCGCGTACTTCAATAGATCGCTTGAGGTGAGTATAAAATGGTAAAAATATAATGTTTGGCATTGCTAATCGTCATTTTTTAGGTGATTACATCAAAGCAACGTCCCAGAAAGCTCATAATTCGAGGAAGTAATGGAAAGGACTACATGTTCCTCCTCAAAGGCCACGAAGATTTAAGACAAGATGAAAGAGTGATGCAGTTGTTCGGTTTAGTTAACACTCTCCTATTAAAGGATCCCGATACTTTCCGTCGAAATTTAACTATTCAACGGTACGCTGTCATACCTCTTAGTACAAATTCTGGTCTCATTGGTGAGTTGATTTAAATATTCTTATGCAGTTTTATGTAAATATGAATATTTTGAAACATTGTCTTGGTATGTCTTTCTTGTAGGTTGGGTACCACATTGTGACACTTTACACACTCTGATCAGGGATTACAGAGATAAAAAGAAGATTCTACTTAATATCGAACATAGAATAATGCTAAGGATGGCAGCAGATTATGATCATTTAACTGTTATGCAAAAAGTGGAAGTGTTCGAACACGCTCTAGAACATACTCACGGTGACGATTTGGCTAAACTGTTGTGGCTAAAGAGTCCTTCCTCAGAAGTGTGGTTCGATAGGAGAACTAACTACACCAGATCTCTAGCTGTGATGTCCATCGTCGGATATATTCTGGGGTTGGGTGATAGACATCCAAGTAATCTTATGCTTGACAGGTTTGTATATTTATTTTACTACTAGCGGACCCGGCAGACGTTTTAGCGACCCTAAAAACTATGAATTCGACACTAATATTGGCTATTTTGGATAGTTTTTATTTTCAACCTCCACTGATCCCTTTCGTAGGGACTTATCGGGATAAAAACTATCCTACCTCTCAAGTTGGAGCAATCAATGCACTATTACAAAAATTCATTCAAATCTGACTATGAATTCGACACTAATAGCCGTTTTTAATCATTTTTATATTTCATCCCTTCCCACCCCTTTTGTTGATCTGATCGATGCCAAACTTCACAGGATGACCCGCTGGGCTAATGTGAAGACTGCTTGAACATTTCATCAAAATCAATTCAGTTGTTTTGGAGTCCATAGGGAACAAACACACATCGACTTTTATACATAATTATATAGATACTGGACAAAAAATAATGAGACATTAAATAAAACACACAGGAAATATTTTATTCATCCAAATTTATTGTGTGGCAAGAGTACATTCTTATGTGGCTTATATTGTCTCAAAATGATGTCCACGAATTGGTAAAATCAATCGAAGAAACGTAAAAAGACACACATAGCTATAATAATGATGGCGAATTATCGTGATGCAAAAACCATTTTTTCGCCATAATTCTGGTCGTTTTTTACGAATTCACCCGTGTAAATGATGCAAAAAAACTTAAATAATATTATTTGTTGACTGGTGAATGGTTTTTCGGGTTTATAGGCCGTCGTAGGTCTGAGTTAATACTCGACGTTTCGCCATCTCAAGTGAATGACATCTTCGGGAGATGTAATGTCTGCTTGTTAAGGCTGACGATTTGTGACATTTGTATGTCACGATCGCAGATTATATACCTTGGTCACGTTCCGGTGAATCATTCTTTTTATGTTTGTAAGGAAGCAGCGTTGTATTTTTAAGTACAGGTACTCATGTTCTATTGATTTTAAGTGTTTCCTCAGATATATTAAAGTTCTGCTGGTTTTTATGTATTTCAATCACTTATCTATAAAGCCTCGGTGTGGTGCACCACATCTGCATATTACCCGAGGCTTTATAGAGAAGCGATTGAAATACATAAACACCAGCAGAACTTTAATAGATGTGGTGTGGAAACGTCGAGTATTAACTCAGACCTACGACGGCCTTTATTCCCGAAAAATCATTCACCAATGAACGATGGCCGCGAAAGCCTTTCACAATATTTGTTGACTGTTAGGCCAGTTGGAAGGAACTCTCTGTGGTCAAGGCCATGGTAGGTGAAGAAAACTGTCAACATGACCTTGATTTTTTACTTGCATTGACGTTGTTTTTTTGGTAATTTGTACCACTTAAAAACTTGTAATTTTGATAAATATTCATCATCACTTTTGTAATATTTTCAATGCATCAGAACAAGAAATTTCATTTTTGTTATGGAAAAATTTGATAAAATTTATGCTAGCTTTTCAAACAGTTATATCAACCCACCAAATAAATATACAGATCGATATTCATAGCGCGCCTATTTTAAAATACAGTCTCATCACTGTTTGTCCAGAGTAGTAAGTATCTTCATTCTGCTACAGCAGCAGAAATAAATTTTATGAATGCAATTACAAAAATTTACAATTTGATTTCAGATTAAGTGGTAAAATCCTTCATATTGATTTTGGCGATTGTTTCGAAGTAGCAATGACAAGGGAGAAGTTTCCCGAGAAGATCCCCTTTAGACTGACGAGAATGCTCATAAATGCCATGGAAGTAACTGGCATAGATGGAACGTATCGCAAAACTTGCGAGTCGGTCATGTCTGTGTTGCATCGCAACAAAGACAGTCTAATGGCAGTTTTGGAAGCTTTTGTTTACGATCCCTTACTCAACTGGAGGCTGATGGATGCTACATTGAGAAACCGATCAAATACTGGAGAGATTGGATCATTTTCTACGGGTAATATACTTTAAACAATATAAATCATTACTATTTATTAAGTAAGGTTAGTTGTAAATAATTTAAACTAGAATTTCGATTTATATATACATAAATATGGTAAAAAAACACGATGGTTGCTTGACAATAAACAAAGAAGTTCGCGCTATATTCTTAAGCGGGAATATGTAATCATGTTGAAGAAGTAAAGATGTGGTTGGGTGGTAACCAATTCTTTTTAAATCAGCACTCGACAACCGTTTCGTTGAGAAAATAAAGTGGGAACCTTTGACGGGTCTCTTTCTTTAATAAATCATCTCTACATAAGAAGTTTCAAGTACTGTAATTGACAATTCTAGGAAAGGGTAATTTCAACCATGTTTCAGTAATACCCAGAACATCCAGACTATGATTCATTAAGAGCACTTTCACATCCACAATGTTAGGATACATATATACATAAAGTCACGCCTTTTTCCCATAGGGGTAGGCAGAGACCACTTCCTTCCACTTGCTACGGTTCGTACACATGTTAGGATACAATTATCAATATTCACATGACCAATTTTTAAGTTCTTATGAGCCATTTAAATATTTTGTTTTTTAATTTCCTCAATTTGTACAATATTATTTATTTTAATCAATTGTCCTTCCTCATTCTTTCTTGCAAAGACCCTTTCATTTTTAGCCCATGCCTAAAATTATAACTTCTTAGTTCTCTTGCTTTTAGAAATAAAAGCCTGGTGTCTTTTGGTAAGTCTTCATTAAAATAAATAATCCTTTTTCCGGAAATACCACATTCTTCAGTATCCAACTTCTTCTTAAATTTATGCAGATCACGAGCTCTTTGACTCATTTCAGCACTTTTGAAATTGACTAGTACAGGTTTGAATGAAGAAGTACTTTTGTTTAAAAAGTGTATATTTTAAAAAATTATTGCAAAGCACTTTCGACTTTCGTCATCTTTAGTACTTACCTGAAAGTAAATACTCTGGTTGGAACATAAATTGAATTTAAAGTTATATGAAAGTTTTTATTTTAAAAAATGGGCTAGAAAATTTGGAAAAAGTATTTTTCCAAAAATATAAGACGTGAATCTTCGTATATGCCTGTATCTATTATTGGATGTATGAGACCACCATGTTCCATCTCTATTTGGTTCCTTGCTGTGTGGATCATACATACATACATATAGTCACGCCTTTTTCCCGTAAGGGTAGGCAGACACCACTTCCTTTCACTTGCTACGGTTCTTATACACATCTTTTGCTTCCTCTACTTTCATCATGCTCGTCGGTTGTTGGTACTCTTGACCTGGCCTTTTTTTAAAACAATGTTGATCTGATCGAGATATGTTCGCCGAAGTCGACCTCTACCGACTTGTCCATTCACACTCGCCTTATAAATTTGTTTCGTCAATCTTCCCTCGTCCATCCTTTCTACTTGTCCAAACCATCTAAGCATTCCTTTATCTATCTTTGTAACCACATCGTTCTCTTATATCACTATTCTTTACTTAATCCAACCGAATCACTCTGGCTATACTTCTCAGTCTACTCATCTCCACAGAATTAATCCTATTTTCATGCTTCTTCTGCCCCAACATTCACTACCATACATAAGTGTAGGAACCAACACTCCCTTATGCACAGCCAGACGTGCCTTTTTTGACACTTTCTGGGTGTTCATAAAGCTATGTGTGGATCAATTTTCCTATATTTTGTATCTAGGTCCATTCTCTAACATTCCGCAATCAAGACATTTTTTTCTTTCTATTCCCTTGTTTCCTTCAATTTTGCCTTCTATTATTAGTTGTACTAGTTGGTATATTTGATTGCGCATTACATGCCCTATAAGTATGATGTCTTCCTTATTTTTATTGTGTGCACACATACACGACTGCACACTTGTTAGTCACACATGCGCACTATGTTTTCATTTTCTTGTGGTGTTGTGACCCAAAAATAGAAGTCTCGTTAATATCACGTGACGAATATTTTTAATGTACTAAGTAATAATAAAGCAAGAAACTCTCAGGATG
The DNA here is from genome assembly GCA_950111635.1 of Agelastica alni. Classification (NCBI taxonomy): domain Eukaryota; kingdom Metazoa; phylum Arthropoda; class Insecta; order Coleoptera; family Chrysomelidae; genus Agelastica; species Agelastica alni. Next base: position 18,362,861 of record OX467712.1, read on the forward strand.
AATTGTTAACTAAGTATTTATTTCTTGCTAAACATATAAATTGGTATATGCTTTTCAAAAATGTTAAAAAAAGTTAAAGTCTAGTTTTTTTACTAAAATATCACCCTTATTTCGTTTAACAGGAACTTCTCAAGATCAAGATTTGGTGGAATCTTTAAGTATGACCATAAATAAGAAAAACCTTTTGTCGGATATAGCTTCAGAGGGGTCACAACCAGAAGGTGTCAACAAAAAAGCTGTAGCGATTATAAACAGAGTTAGAGATAAATTGACTGGTAATGATTTTAGCGCCGAAGAGTCTCTGACGATTGATAAACAAGTGGACTTATTGATTCAACAAGCGACAAGTAATGAAAATTTGTGTCAATGTTATATAGGATGGTGTCCATTTTGGTAAAATTTATGTACTTACGTGCAAATTCGTGCCCAGTTTTTAGGGGTACGGGGAATCAAGTAGACATGAAATATTACAATTTCACTTAAGATTAAAAAAATTTATTCCAATTACTTTAAATAATATAAAGATATTGGGACTACAGTCAACAAATAATTCTTCAGGATGTAAAAAATTTAAAATATTATTTGAATATGCATATTAACAAATTCAATTAATAAGAAAAGAAAAAATAGCTCCTCTTTTTTCAATTTTTTAGTTTTTTATAACATCAAAACAATTTTTTACATTGCACCACTGATTGTCAACGTTATGTTAAATTTTTTTATAAAAGTTTATCTTTTTTATCATACAATTTACTGTATCTTGTGTTTTGATTTGACTTATTTATGGTCCTTTACACAGTTCTTAGCATGTCGTCATAACAACCACATGCATTAGGTTGATTCCACTCCCTTTCCTTGTCTAAGCTCGTATCTTTTAACCTTCTGTGGCGGAGCAAAGTGTACAACGTTAGTATTGTCAACAAAATAATAATTATAAAGTAAAGGTTTTATTTCCACAGTATTATAATAAAAGAGAAAAGTTAAGACAATGCTAGTATTATTGTTTTTCAATTCTTTTTTTACCACTCATATAATCAACTAGGATGGCGTAGCAGTAAGTAACAAGTAATAGTCAATATTAAAAATATTCAACAAAATATCAGGTCGTTTGTTTTCTAAATATAACGAGAGTTAAACATTAAATATTTATAAATAAAAGTATTCACTATCATATTATATTAGTAGATTTGTGACATGGCGCAAGTCACTGTCTGTTAATAGCCGTTCGTTAATAGGGTGATAAGATGTTACAGGAAACAAAATTTCAAATTTTTATCTTAATATTTTGTACTGCCCCAGCGGTGGTAAAAGAAAGTAAATATAGTTTTCACGAAAAAAATTAAAATTTCATTTTAAAGTAAATTATTACAAACAGAACATTTAAACAGAAATCTAAACTAAAATAAAACTTCATAAAGGTACTACAAACGTTTAATTGATGGTAGTCAGCAGCTTGATATTCTTTTTTTGGATTGAACGAAGGCACTTTTCTTCTTGATTCGATCTTTGCTCTTATGAAACCGTCTCTATTTGATAAACCACATACAGCTATCGATGCTTCTGTTACAGTTTTCACGTGTCTCTCCACGGCTTGAGTGTGACATGGAAAGCCATTTACAATAGGAAGCAGTTGATTCAGATCAATAGTTTTTTGTTGTATGGAATTTAAAATTTCATGATCTGTTAAAGCTTGTATCACTGGAAGTTCAGTGAGTTCAATATTTTGCCAATCTACCAAGCCAATTTAATATTTTGCCTCAAAATTAAATTTTGGAAAAGTAAATATTTTTACAGAGTTTGGAACATTCCCTGTTGTTAAATTTTTTCTAGCTTTCATAATACGTCTCAATGATAGCTCTCTTAACTGGATCGATTATATCTTTCAACTTTTGTGGTAGATATCGAGATAAAACTATTTAATTATGCAATTGTTTTGATCCACTGGTACAAGATGGTTTAGTTTTAATATGATACCACATAGGTGCATAAACTTTCACAACAAATGTTGCTAGAGTAACCAGATTTTCAGAAGGACTATCAGTTGCCACATATAACCGCATAATTATGTTTCCTGTGGTTAACCATATTGAGTGAACTAATTTTCCTGGATTACGATTTGCTAGGCTAGTAGAACATTCTCTCAAATTGATCGCTCTACAAATATCTAAGAGATATTGCTGATCTGTACTTAAATCAGTGCTTGTAACAAACGATAAGTCGCATTAAATTTTTTTAAATCTTACCGGTGGTATATCTTCGCATTTCTGTAAAGCTTTTTCAACAAGCCCAGCCAAAGCTCGTAGACCACTTGTTCCATCCAAACAGTCGAAGAGATGCCTTAGTGGAAGTTCGTTAGCGTGCAGTGGTGTTTTCATTTGCACTTCCAAAAGTCGTATTAGACCACCTTTTGACCAGTATACGTCACAGTACCGTCACAGCCAACTGCAATTATTTTTTGTAAATCCATTAAGTTCTCGGCAAAAAAGTATTTAAAACCATTTTTTTTGGCACTGTTTTTTTTAATCGGGGCAATACTCGATGTTAATATTTTTTTCTCATATTTTGCCAGAAAATTTTATTATTACAGAGCACCGACTTTGCAGCAATCAAATAAGATTAGCAAATATTTTTTTTGGCACTTTGTTTTTTTTTAATCGAGTTGGGGCAGTACTCGCTGTTAATATTTTGTTCTCAAATTTTTTCCAGAACATTCTTGTTGTCACAGAGCACCGACTTTGCAGCAAGCAAATAAGATTAGCAAATATTGTTTTATTTTTAGTATACAACCAATCCACCCGTTAAGAAGACGCACTTAAAAATAATCGACAAACGACACGGCAAAATCTATGCTATTAAACTGCAAGGCATGAGTGTTTTCTTGGCTCGATGAGTAATGTGTCCATCACACAGCATAACAAACGTGACTTGCACAAGTGAGTTACGCACATGTGTATCAGAGAGAGAGAGACGGATATTAAAACTACGTAGAATTATTATTGTTAGGGGGACCACTTCCGGTTAAATCAGTCAGAGTAGGTTGAAAAAAAAAAAACACGACGATTGCCGAATAACCCTGCCTGAAAATAAACAAAGAAGTTTGCGCGTATTTTCTTAAGCGGGAATATGAAATCATGTTAAAGAAGTAAAGATGTGGTTGGGTGGTAACCAATTCGGTTTAAATCGGAACTCGACATCCGCTTCGTTGAGAAAATAAAGTGGGGACCTTTGACAGTTCTCTTTCTTTAATAAATTATCTCAGACACACGCCAAGAACGGTGAAAAGAACTATAAATCTGTGTAAAAAAATGTTGAATTATAAATATGTCTCACAATCACACGTAAAAAATGATTGGAGACTACTTTATTATTTTTTGTCACACACGGTCAACATATCAGTTATTTGCAAACAGTAAATATACCATTAGGTAAGATATTTTTTTTACTGTGAACCTGTACATACATATTACTGGCAGCACAATATAAGTAAAAACTTTATTGTTTAAACACATAGAAGTAATTTATTTTGCGTTGTAAGAATCATTATTCAAAAACATGTAATAAAACTATTTGTTAAAATTTTAGAAATTATATAAGATAACTGAAAGCTTGTCAAAGCCATATTTCACTCGGAAATGCAACTACATATTTCTTATTAGATATTTTTATAAGATTTCTCGTTGCAATAGATTTATTTTTAATAAAAACTATACATATGATTTCCATTACCGTTTAAGTTTAACAATTGAGTGACATTAAATAGACTGTCGTAATTTAAGCATTTGCTTTTACAGATGCTGATGTTCGTTTTGTATATTTATGTAATATAGCTTTTATGTAAAAAATAAATTATAATTTATAATAAATAATCATGTATGGATATATAATGGATACTTATTTTGATGAAAAAAATGGTGGGAAAGTTAAAAAATATCTTGTCAGTTATTAATTAAGCCCAAGTTATCCAGATAAAATAAATGCTATTATTCAAAATTAAAAATCTGCGAATGTATCTAAACGTTCATAGATATGCTATGATTTGATAGATGGCATTGTAATTAAGGTAAATTGTAAACACATATCAGCTAAAAGAGCTTCCGGTCTCAAACTTTTCATAGAGCTTGTACACTCTAAACGGCCTACACAATCACACCTCATGCATGGATATGTACACGTATAGAGAGCGGCGCTGTAATCGTGGCAACACCGCAGTTCTCCAGTATTAGTAGGGTCGAGCTCAAAGAGTATGATCAAGCTTCAAAGTGTCAGTGTTTTATAAAATCTTAATACTCTTCCGTACCTAAGGATAAAAAAAGGAAAAGTATTGGTTTACCCCCAAAAATAAAAATCGCCAAAACCATGTGCGCTACACGTTTCATGGCCCAAGCGTCGAATGGCACCATTTTCAGCGTGACGGTTGTTTCTCAAATTTTTGTCGGCAATGATCCAAATGAATGACAGACAAAATCAAAATGTATTAAATTATGTGTGTTTGTGTGTTGGAAAATCTTGCGTGCACGATATCTTGAGACAGAGGCAAAAGGTCACTAAAACAGGGTAGAAGTTATGCACGAAGGACAAGACAGAGTTCGAAGCTGGGCCATAACGGTACATTCCTTCAGGTAGGTGCCGTACAAGGTGATCCTCAAATTTGCCGCATTTTGTACTTTTCACACGATTTAGAAGGAGAGCAAGGGCGATGAAACTTTCAGGTTTTTTTTCCAAACTGAAGGGTAATTATATTAAATAGAAAAGAGCCCTCGGTTTGGAAAATTTGATTTTGCTACAGCAATACTGTTTATTTTTATTTTAATAAGAGCTTAAAAATGGTAACTTAGTGAGGTTTAGGGGTCAGTTTATGAAAAAAACTGAAAGCTGTTTCTATCATGTATCAAGCAAACGCTGCTAAACGCGATGAAATCGCACATAGGAATTTATTAATTTTAAAAGAGGTATACTCGAAAATGGCAAAATCGGAAGACATTATTATCCCAAAAAACGATCTCAAACAAACCAAGCTTACACAAGCCCCGAATTGGCATAATTGGATGAGACACCAAAACCAGAACTGTTCTACAAAATGTAAATTTAGTTACAGTGATCATATTTTCAAAATAATTTTAAAATGGATACAGTTTCAATATGTTAACTCACTTTGCGCTCTTGATAAAAGAATAAAAATATTTACGATTAATACGCCCTTGTCCTAGGCGGTGTATCGTCCACACAAAGACGCACCAAAACGCCCCCATTTAGCAAATGATTTAAGGCCGCGGGCGTGGTTGAAGGCATCCGATGATTCTTGAAAGGTCCATCAATTTCGGGACAATGTCCAGAAAAGAATCGTTTTATCAAGATTATTGGTTTACAGGTATATAAATAAAATCGCAGATCGTAGTTTTTAGTTTCAGTTTTGAATTAAATTGAGGAAGTGATATTGTTAAAGAAAGTTTTGTAATTATCCAAGTGATTTGTCAAGTAAGAAATAATTGTTTAAAATCATCGAACCCATAAGTAAATATCGCAACAATATTCCTAAAGCTAGTTATATTTTTTTTGTGAAATGAAAGATAACTTTTTCCCCATTTGGGACAAACTGTGTCCCAAAAAGTTTTATACAAAAGAAAAAGTTGATTTTTTATTTTACAAAAAAAATATTCTTAATAAAAAACTACGTGACCTGTACATCCATAATCTATAACAACATTTTTAAAACATTGGATGGAATACAGGGAAAATAAAAAATGATTTGAAGTGAAAGTAAAATATGTTCAATGTGTAGTGGAGAGCAAAATGTTCATTGAAATTGTTATTAAGTAGCAAAAAATTATGCACATTTGTAGATTAGTGATTTTCCTGGATAACAATTAAAATATATTTCAATAAACATTTCAGCAATTGTTAGATAAACTATTTTTATAAAAAATTACCTTATTAATTTATCAACAATGGATAATACACAACTAAAAATTTTCATTGGATGCATAAACAATTAATTAAATATTATGGAATTTCAACGTATCCACCGTGACTTTTTAAACAGGTGCTTGTTCTTCGATTAAATTATTTTGTAACATTTCAATCACATCTGGAGTTATAGCTTCACACGTTTCTTTCAAGATAATAAACATCTTGAAATGGCCTCTTAAGATATACCTTTTTCTTTTAAGTAGCCCCACAAAAATAAGTCTGGAGACCTTGGATGCCAAAAAAACTCGTGAACCTCCCAATCACTTTACCGTTTAAAGCGCGGAGGAGAAAATCCCGAATATTTCGTGTACCGTGACAAGGAAAATCCCGAATATTTCTTGCACCGTGACAAGGTGTTCCACCCTATTGGTACCAGATTTCTCTTTCATTTGTTGTAGTCATCAAGAAATTCAGACAACTCATTATTTAAATATTGTAGGTATCTTTCGCCATTTATGTTATTTCATAAAAAATATGGTCCGACAATTCTGTCTTTGTAAATGCCACATCATACATTCGTTTTAAATGAATATTGATCTTGCGTTTGAACATGGAAATTTGAATTAACATCGTTGCACCATCGACAATTTTGAGAACTTACTGTACCATTAGATGTAAACATTGTATTTCGTTAAAGAGTCCAATTCTCTTTGGATACGAGCACAAAATTCAAACCATCATTCAACTTCTCTTTTTATGGGGGTTTGTGTATTTAAGTTTATTTAACTTTAAAACTCTTGCAACTGTAGTTTTACTCCGTTCAGCGTTTATAATAAAAAATGTGAATACAGTCCTATCCGTTCACTAGTGTTTGGGAACTCATAAATTGCATAGATTTAATTTAAATATTGTTGATTCTATATACAATTGCTCCTATCGACAAACCAGATAATTAGTATCTACGGCACGCATGATTAACTGGCCCTCGCAGATACGTCGAACAGTTCAATTTAACTACTCTCCAGTGACTACAGTCATCGTTTCAATTATTATTTTGGCCATTAGCCGCCATCTTATCATCTAATCGGATAATTTATCGTTTATATATCGTGTACATCGTTATAAACTATTTTATGTGGAGTGCTGTTACAAGACCAAGAAGACGGGCCCCCACAACACCAAGGAAACTACGTGGATTTAGCGTGGTAAGTCGTAGGAAGCAATTGATTTCATTTTCACTTTAACATAAAAATTAAAGACCCATTTATAATTTCAACTATCTGACAAACAAACGGTGGATCGATTTAAAAATTGTGTCGATTCAAGGTTATGTTTACACCATGCTAAAATTTCGATTCGTAAGATTTGAACAAAACTACAGAACTACCTTAAGCTCACAATAAATGTTGGTTTAATGCCAAATCTGTGACATGATAGGTGGCTTTGTGTTAGTTTTTATCTAGGGCGGAGGTTATCTCTGGAACTGCTAAATGAATTGCAAAAATTCTTCCACTCATCAAAAGCTACTCTATCCCTGAGTAAGATGGGCTATATTATATTTTAATAAATAACAGGTAGTTTAATTTATATTTGTCTACCGGTGCGAAGCTAGGGCGGCCTAACTAATCTTTTTATAATATTTCAGCAATATACATTCACTTCTTTATGGAATATTAAATAGTACCTGAAAAAATACTGAATAACTTCGTCTTAAATTAGTTTTACCAGAGGGTTTCCTAAAAATTACGAGCAATTTTATTTTGTAGACTAATTTATTTCTCAATATAGATACCTAAATTTTGTGAGCCATTATTAAATACAATTTTTCCTAAACACTTTCTTTTAAAAAGTAAGTAAATGCCTTATTGTTGTTATTAAATTTAGTTTGTTTATTCAATAAAATTCGACTTTACAATACAAGCCTCAAATATATTTATTTAAAAAAACTTTCACTCCTCCCAAAAATGATTTATAAATTTATTTAGGAGCTACTGGAACTAGATCTAGAATGCTTCCTTCTTCTAGGTGGTGGACTCCTAGAATGTTGTCTGCGTCTTGGAGACCTTCTTATGGGTCTAGGAGATGGTCTTCTTCTGAACCTACATAGAAGCATTTTAAATAAAATAAATATTTACACTCCTGGACAAAATTAATGCAACAATATATTTAATCATACAAATTGCTATAATGAATTAATTTTAATATTTTTTTGGTTTGGTTACATTCAAAGTTAGAAAAACGTATTCATATTTGTGGCCACTGTATAAGTGGTATACCAACTTGATTAAGATAAATGAGTATCTCCTCCCCCCAGCTAGATGAGGTCGAGCATTGTCTTGCATAAACAGGAAATTGGGTTCCAAAAAAGGACCGAAAGGCATCACATGTTCTATTACAATATTCTCAAGATAGTAATTAGCATTCATGGATCTCGTACCGACAGGAACTAATTCTGTGCGAGCTTCAAGGCCTATAACTCCCCAGAACAAAACAGAGCCACCACAGAATGAAAACCTTGCAGATTTTTTGTTACTGAAAATAGTCGCAAAAAAGGTAGACCTATCGTGTGGACAGCGGACGGCCCGCACTACGACTATTAGAAGGGGGAGGGATTATATAATGGAGATGGTTGTGGACCCGCTTTTTGAAAAGTTTCAGGTCATAGTTCTCTGAAAAAACTGATTTTGGAAGCTTATTCCATTCCGTAGCAGCCCTGTAAAAGAAGGATTCTTGATGGAGATTGGTCCTTGTAGTGTCAATCTTGGGAGTAAATGGGTGAGACTGATCAGCATGCCGAGTTCTTCGGTCGAATGTGGGCAGTGGTGGTATAAGAGTTTTTATTTCTCTGTAGCATCTGCCATGGAAATATCTGTAGAATAATGTCTGGTCTGCAACTCTTCTTCTATGTTCTAGTGGGTGAAGGTTATCTGTGAGAGTTGAGCTGTTTATCAACCGAATGGCCCTTTTCTGAATGGAATTTAGAAGATGAAGAGAATGCCTTGGTGCTGAAACCCAAATGTGCAAGCAATACTCCAGTAGAGGTCGGATTTGAGCCTTGTATGTCGTCAACAGTTGATTAAGAGTAAAAAACTTTCTAGATCTCCGCAGAAAACCTATCTTTTGGATTGCTGACTTTGTGATGTTAGCAACATCACTCCCAAAACTGAGATGGAGTGACTTGATTCAAGGGTATTTCCGGAAATTATGATGGAATGATTTGAGAAATTCACTTTCTTGGAAAATGTGACGCATTGTGTTGGTTGTAAGATATTGCAAGGAGCAAACCTCTCTCCTGATCTTTGCCAGACTCATTCACAACCATCTGGATATTTTAGGCAAACCCTAGTTTCATCTGCTATTATTTTTTCCAATTATCCACAGACCAATTTTGATGATTTCGAGCAAAATGTAACAACTCTGTTCTCTCTAGTGAGCAAGGGTGCAGTGGCTGTTCTCCTACTATTTAATCCAGCTTTATTTAACTGCCTTTTAACTGTTTTAGAAGAAATTGTGACATTGCAGACAGCTTCGTGTTCTTTTCTGATTACAGGACAAGTGACAGTCATGTTTCTTAAAGCATATTATCTAATAAAACGTTCATCTCGGTCTTTAGCGCATCGTTTTTGCCTTTGCCTAGAATAATTTCCTACTTCATTCAAGCGTTTTACCATACAACTTATTGTGGAACGATTTTTGCCTAATAAATTGACAACATAAGTTTGACTATCCCTCATCCAATAAAACTGAGACTCACACTACCTCTTGTTCATTTAAATTCCTTACTCGATTCATTTTTTTTTAATATTTTGGGGTCAAAAAATAAACAGTCTATCACAAAAATGTATTACTTTTAAAAAAGGAACAATTTATAAGCTTACTTTTAAAGTACTTGTTGTTTATCTTCTGACAAGTTTTTTAAAACTGTAAATCTAAACGAATTGTTTTAACAATGAGACAAAATATGCATAACCTACTATTTAAATACTTAATAAACTTCAAAAATGGACACAAGAAAAAGATAAATTTAAATTTTTGGATAATTTCATATTCTTGTTTTAATTTTGTCCAGGAATTTATTAAACTAGTTTTTTGTTTTGAAAATAATAAGAAAAATGTTACACAAACCTTGGTGGAGTTCTTCTATGAAGTGGAGCTCTTCTAATAGGAGGTAAAGGAGACCTTCTTGGAGGTAATGGTCGAGGTTTTGGAATTAACACTGGTGCCGCAGTTATTTCTTGACCATCAATTTGACCACCATCCATGTGTTTCATAGCGTTTTCTGCCTCATCAGCTGTGCTATATTCAACATAACAGTAAAGTCTGCCCAAATGGGGATGATTGTGATCTTTTGGAAACTCTACATGCTTTATGTTACCATATGTCCCAAATATTTCAAGAATGTGATCTTTGTTGACAGTTCTTGTGAGACGACCAATGTGGATTTTTGTTGGGCGTGGTGTGGGAGAACGACGACGACGTTTACGTGGAGATCGAGATCTATTAAAAAAAGCATTTACCAACTATATTCAGAGGTTAGGTAAACTTAATAGATGTTTTCGAAACACCAACAACTTTCTGTACTTACCTAGATCTATTACGAATGTGATTCTTTTCCTTATCCCTATCTCGATCCCTGCTAGGAGTTAATGCTTTTTTGTCCTTTTCTTTTTCTTCTTTTTTTGGTTCAACTTTTTCTTTATCTCTGTCTTTAACCTCTTTTTTATCCTTTTCCTTATCTTTTTCCTTTACTTCTCGTGATTTGTTTGCAGGTTTTGCAGCAGAATTTGACCTGTAAAAAATTATGTATTTTGAAATTTCTTTCCATAAAATGTTCTTTTCTGTACAAATTATTCATCATATCAAGTACATATATTATTTGAAAAATGATAATCTCGATATTAATTTAAAAAAAAATACCTTCTCTTTGGTCTTGTCCTTTCATTATTACTACTAGAAGATGAAGAATCTGAAGAGGAACTACTGGATCTGGAACTTGAGCCAGAACTTGAACTAGATGATCTTGAGCTAGATGAACTGCTATCAGAAGAACTGAAAACAGACAAAAATATATTTAACAATTTTAAATGTAAGCAGTTAATTTTTACTGAACTTATTAAAATTAAACACAGGTTTAAGTTTACCTGCTTTTGCTACTTGTGCTGCTTCCTGATGCTGAACGTTTCTTCTTCTCTCTGACTTTATCTTTTTTCTTTTCTTTATCTGATTCAGATTCAGTGTCTGGTTTGGCCCTTAAAACATAAATAGGCAAAAATTTTACAAGAATAATTGCAACTATATATGGACGTATATCATAGGTAACAAAGCATTTTTATTTCTTTAGGATTCAAGGCAATTTACCATATATCAAAATTAAATTTGGACATTAAAATCAATTTATCTGCTTGTGAATGGATTCTCTCATCACTTAAAAGATATGAATATAGATTTGTTAAGTTAATTTATGAGGATGCAAAAAACATTTTAGTAGGATTGAAAGGGTGAATGTTGACCAAATTTTACTTTACAATAAAATAAATATCTAAAGAAAAAATTTCTAGCTATAATTATAATGTTAATATCACAAATGGTCACTGCGCCTAATAAAATTCAAAATAAGAAATATAATTTTGCGGCTCTCACAATCACTCCTAAAGCACACATTGAATATAAATATTAACGAAAACAATTTCTTCAAAAATGGAAATGCTCGTTTGGCCATGTTTGTAATTTATTGTTAATTGTAAAATCATCACTTTAAATACATATATAAACATGTACTTGTACTTACATTTTAAAAAAAAAACTGAATATGCAGATTCTACAACTAGAAAGCTTATAAAAATAAGATTATTTCTAATTTTAACTTAACACAACAAACCGCTTCCGTACTCTACAATCACACTAACATGAAGTTAGTAACTGTAAAGAAAAAGGCTACTAACTTCACTACCTTTAAATAATGTTTGAAGGGGTTATGTAATTGTGTTTTATCCTTAAACCTTCTATTCCTATCGATTTATTTAAATAAATGTTTTTTATTATTAACGTTCAATGCTTTATTTATTTATAAAAATAGAGAAATTATTACTAATTAAATAATATATTTTAGTTATTTTTAAGGTAGTCGTTTATGCTAAGCCTCTTTGGAAAAAGAAGAAAATATGCAAATTGACATTGACATTCAAGGCAAGAAGATGACGTTTATTAAATATTAGACATATTTCCGTTTATAAAAATAAATAATACGTTTTCCATTAAAGTGTTAAAAAGGTAGACGTAGATATCTTACAATTAATAAGGTCAATTCTCTAGAAATATTGAGCTCAAATAAATAAAAAAGAAGAATTGAAATTTAAATGTAAAAGAAGAGGAAGTTATTTCTAAAAAAAGAGGAATAGATTAAACTAGTTATTTTGGGGTATGCTAGCTATACATATATTTGGAGTATTAAATATATGTTGTTACAATTCATAAACGTTTTAAATATTGAAAAACTTTTAATCATCAAACGAGGTTATCTTTAGTATCAACCATATATTACTGTTCTTGCAAATAATTTTAACGACTTAAAATGGGAATTGAAAATAAACGTAAAGCAGATGAATTGGCTCTTGTACCCGTTACCAAAAAACAGAAAAATGAAGTCGTACAAAAAAGTAAAAATAACTCTGTTCTTCAAGCGGTAAGTGTAAATTAAAAAAGTATAGATAGGGAACAAGTATATTAAGTTAATGTTTTATTTAAGGCTCCAGCGAGAACTTCTAATTTATTTGCACCGATAATGCAATTAGAGGGTCATGAAGGAGATATTTTTAGTGTAGACTTTCACCCTGAAGGACAATACTTGGCTTCAACAGGCTTTGATAGAAAAATATGTAAGTTTATTACTTGTAAATGTAAATGCAATTGTAATTTAATACTATTTTAATTTTAGTTATTTGGGGAGTTTATGGAGAATGCGAAAATATATCTGTTTTAACTGGTCATACAGGGGCAATTACAGAAATGCACTTTACCACTGATGGTTCAAATATTTTCACATCTAGTACTGATCAAACTTTAGGTCTTTGGGACATTGTAACTTCACAAAGAATTAAAAAATATAAAGGTCACACATCATTTGTGAATTGCGTCCAAAGTGCTAGAAGAGGTCCCCAACTGCTGTGTTCAGGAGGAGATGATAGCACAGTTAAAGTATGGGATATGAGGAAAAAACAAAGTGTTTTTACATTGGGCACTACTTACCAGACTACTGCTGTTAGTTTTAGTGATACTGCAGAACAAATTTTCAGTGGGGGAATTGATAATGAACTAAAGGTAAATATTAAATATCAGTATATTTTATGTCTTGAAACATTTGCAAGTACTACAATGAAAATTTAATAAATAGGTATGGGATGTTAGAACTCAAGAACTGCTGTATACTTTAAGGGGTCATACAGATACTATAACTGGATTATCCCTAAGTGCAGATGGTTCTTATCTTCTCAGCAACTCAATGGATAATTCTATAAGAATTTGGGATGTAAGACCTTATGCTCCAGTTGAAAGATGTCTAAAGGTTTTCAGTGGGCATCAACATAACTTTGAGAAAAACTTACTTAGGTTTGTAAATTGTTACATTTTTTTATTAGAATATTTATATTAAGTGCTTAATATTTCTAAATTTATAGAAAATATTATCTAATAACAATTAACTTGGAAACTTTTTTTAGATGTGCATGGTCACCTGATGGTACAAAAATTACTGGTGGCTCTGCCGACAGATTTGTGTATATTTGGGATACCACAACTAGAAGGATAATTTATAAGTTACCAGGTCATAATGGTAGTGTGAATGATGTCAAGTTTCATCCAAATGAACCTATTGTCCTTTCTGGATCAAGTGATAAGCAATTATTTTTAGGAGAAATTGATTTATAATTTTTCATGAATTAGTTAAATGAATTTTCATTCTTAAATCTCCTCAAGGTAATTTAAAAAATAATCTTTATTCTGTTTTGCGACTTTTTGTTTATTATTTTTAATAACAGAAGTGTATTTCATGAGATAATTTATATTTCTATGTAAATATATAAACATTTGTGTGTTTCTGATAAAAACAAAAAATTATGCATAAAATTGTCATTTTAATAATCATGATTCAACAACTTAAAAAATCTAATTCAATTTTGTCTTTACAAAGTAAAAAGTAGAAAATAAACAAAGCAAAATAAATGGAGTAATTGAACAATGTAATAAAAAAATATTGATTTAAGAGTAAAAATGTTTTGCTTTGTTTAGTTACCAGCTTTTAATAAACAATCAAAAGAGTGTTTGTAATTATAACAATATTTCAAACTTTTTTTGTAGCATTATTTAGAAGTCCGTTAATGAAAAGTTTCAGACACAACTTTGTTAGTGATTCTTCTTCCATTTTCGACGTTTTAAATTTCTTCAGAAGTTGTACTACATTTCATTCACTGAAAAAAATTATAAATTTAGTTTTTCACCCACACACATACCACACTTCCCAATTAGTGATATTGGACAACTCTTAAACTAACATAATAAGATTATTTTTTAAAAAATGTATTAATATTTTCTGTAAATAGCTAAAAGGAATAGAATAATGGATTATCTTACTGTTTGCGTTTTTTTAAGTTACATTTGGAAAATTGTGCTATTGAAAGTGTGAGAGTAGAATTTTGGTATTGTTTGTTGCAATTTTTTGTATACAAATGTATGAAACATTGCATTAAAAATAAAAAGATATATTTTATAGATTTGTCATTAATGATTCTTATTTGGTACTATGCTATTTAGATACAAGCTTACACCTTTAGTTACTTTTGAAAAACTGATTGTATTAAACATGTGGTTAAAATTAATTAGTTTATGCGATTTTATTGTCGCAGTAATAGAAAATAATGATAACCTTTTCGAATATTTTCTTGTAATTCAACAGGATGAAGCAGCTCTACACTTTTCTCAGCCTGTACAATTCTTAAAAGAAACTTTTGCCGCTCGTTGGATAGGTAAAAGAGGGTCGATGATAGAGAGGCCACCTTAGTCATCTTTAGAGTTATTTTTATGAGATTTAATTATTTAAAAACAAAAATTTATATCATTTAAATACAGAGTGGTGAGGAGTGAATTGTGGTCAACATTGTCTATGTATGGGGTAAGCGGTAGTATAATAAGAGCACTAAAAACACTTTACGAAGATTCCACTGCTTTTGTCAGGATAAACGGAGCTTGCATGGACTCGTTTTATATCAAAAAATGTGTGAGACAGGGATGTGTGGCTTCGCCATGGCTGTTTAACTTATACATAGACGATTGTTTAAAAGATTTAAAAGAGAGTGCATATGGATTGAAAATGAATGATTTGATTGTCAAATGCCTTCTTTACGCCGATAAACAAGTCATCTGAAGAGGAGTTGCAGGCAATGGTTAATGTTATGCATGATGCCCTGAAAATCAAAGGAATAAAAATAAATTTAAGCAAAAAGTAATGAAAGAAGAAAGCATGACAAACTGTGAGGTTCTGATTAAGGGAGAAAGAGTGGAACAAGTAAATGAGTTTAAAGTTAACGAGAGATGGAAAGTATGACAGTGACATTGAGCGAAGGGTATTGGACGGAAAACCAATGAATAGGTCACTGCATAGCTTTATGAACACCCATAAAGTGTCAAAAAAGGCACGTCTGGCTGTGCATAGAGGTGTGTTGGTTCCTACATTTATGTTAGGTAGTGAATGTTGATTTCGACAGAAAAAGCATGAAAATAGGATTAATACTGCGGAAATGAGTAGTCTGAGAAGTATAGCCGGAGTGAGTCGATTGGATAAAGTAAAGAATAGTGAGATAAGAGAATGCTGTGGTGTAAAAGAAGATGTGGTTACAAAGATAGATAAAGGAATTCATCTCTAGCATATAAACTAATTAATTTACAGACATACATACATATAGTCACGCCTTTTCCCGTAGGGGATGGCGGAGATCACTTTTCACCTTTGCTTCTCCTACTTTCATCAGTTTCATACATGCTCGTCATTTGCTGGTTCTTTTGACCTGATCTTTTTTCATAACAATTTCGATCTAATCGAGCCGAGCTCGACCACTACCGACCTGCCCATTAACACTTGCCTTAAAAATCTTTCATCCTTCCTGTCTACGTTTCCAAATATCTAATCTTTCCTTAATATATCTTTGTTGGCTGATGAACAAGTGTGCCATTTATTAGGTTCAGTAGACTGTTAATGAGGTTTTTCGGATTCGTGCCCGTTTCCGGGCTGATCTCTCCGAAGGTTCTGTGGCGCCAGGTTCCAAGGGCGTCGCATTCAAAGATAATGTGAGGGGATGTTTCTTTCTCTTCATCACATTGTCTGCAATCTTCTCTAAGTATTCACATGGTGTTCAGGTGTTTCCTCAGGCCGCAGTGTCCAATTAACAGACCTTTTATAATGTGTGCCCTTGTTCTGTTCAGATTAAGGTCAGCCGTCTGAATTTGGCTTGGGTGCTCTACCATGACTTTGCTGTGTATTTGCTCGTCGCTTTGTCTATCTTTGTTGCTACATCTTCTTTACCACCATAGCGTTCCCTTATCACACTATTAATCACTTATTCATCAGAGTCACTCCAGCTATACTTCTCAAACTACTTATCTCTGCAGCATTGATCTTACTTTTATGCTTCTTCTGCAAAACCCAACATCCACTAGTATACATAAATGTAGGGACCAGCACCCCTGTATGCACTGCCGTCGTGCCTTTTTTGACAAGTTCTGGCTGCTCATTCGCTTCCCTGCCAACACTCTTCGCTTAATATCACAGTCATACTTCCTGCCTGTCGTAAATTTTGAGCCAAGTATTTTATACATTTTTTAAATTCAGTTAAACGAGAAGAATCCAAAAATGTGGAATGCCATTTTAAAAAAATTAAGCGGTGAGAGGGTGACTTTTTCAACAAGTCTAAATATGGCATACTAATCTCCCTTTCAAATATTATTAACGCGTTTTTGTGTTTTTCGTAAAAGTCAGTTCTTCAATAGTTACATAAGGTCGATTCTTTTATCCGAAGAGCACTGTATGTTTATCTAAAGAATACTAAAATAAATAAGGTATGAATAACTGTTCAAGATATTAAAAAAAACAAAATCTCAAGTATTTTTTTTAATTATACACCTTATCAAGAACAATCAAAGGCAACTTTATTGGATTAAAAATATATAAAATGCTAAATAAAATATATTTTTTAAATCTTTTAACTTTCGATCTTAATAGATTCTACTTGGTTCTTATGAATAGCAAGGAACAATATTAATAACAAGGTGAAGCAGTATTATCAACAAATTGTATGAAACCAAAATACATTCATGGGTTTAAAAGAAAACTAATGTGAATATTTAAAAATTTGTATATATTTTTAAAATTAGTTATTATTTTGTATGTCTTTTTAATAATTGTATATAGTTTATTTTTGTAAATAAATAATTAAAAAAAATCATTTTGTTATTTTTATGGCTTCTTCTCATTGTGTCAATTACACTCGTCAACAAAGTGTTTGTCACAAAGCAATACATTCTACAAGTAATATTTTCGCTGATTTCAAAAATGTTCTCGGTATTTTTCCATCACCCTATTTGGCAAAATTAATCATTGATATAATTTAGTAAAATAAATTGTTATTTTTAATAAAAAGAATGTTGAAAATAAACCATTGATTGATCCAAAAAGAGTGTACTTGCCTCCACTTCACATAATACTTGAACTTATAAAGAACTTTCGTCACAGCTATGGGTCGGGATTTGCTTACTTAAGAAATAAGTTCCCCAGAATCAGTAAAATTAAAATTAAAGAAGGAATATTCATACAACCACAAATAAGGGAACTGATAAAAGATAATCACTTTCAGCAGTCAATTGAATAAGACCGAGAAAGCTGCTTGGACATTGTTCAAAAGATTCTGTAAAAACTGTTTAAGAAATCATAAGAAAGAAAAATAAACGGTAGATGAACTTTTAAAATCATACAGACTTATGGGATACAATATGTCGCTGAAAATCCTTCTGCATTTTCACCCGGATTTCTTTACCAGGAAAATCTTGGAGCAGTTAGTGACGAACATAGGAAAATATTCATAGGACCATAGATAAGTGAAGCAGAAGATAAAACTATGATAGTCCAATAATTAAGGCCGAGAAATCTGCTTGGACATCGTCCAAGAGTGTCTGCAAAAACTTTTTAGAAAATCATAAGGAAGTAAATTACAAAGAAACAGAAGATGATCTTTTAAAATCATACAGACCAAAGTGGTGCATTATGTCAATGAAAATCTATTATTTGCATTTCCTCACAGATTTCTTTCTATAAAATATTTGAGAAGTCGGCGACGAATATGAGGAGTGGTTCCATCGGGACATAGAAAAATGATAGGGAAGTGGGGTCCAACATGCTTGTACACTATTGTTGCATACTTAAAAGAGATGATTCTGAAATATAATACAACAAAAAAAGAAAATATGACAAGACAACTTCCACCTTCTAAGCAAGCAAGTATCTTATTATATTATGTATAAAAGCTAAAAAAATTTAAATCACCCGTCACTCAAAATTCTTTTGTGCTAGAGAAAAACCAAGTACGTTTTCAAAATCAGCGTGAAAAATACTAATAAGTTTACATATTATACAGTGTGGGGAACAGCCAAATGATATAAATTCATTAACCACTTCCGAATCACAAACCGTTAAATTTTTAAATGGGAAGTAGGGCTTGTGACATACCATTTAAAAGATCTTTTTACACTCTATTTAAAAATGAATTTTTTTTTAAAATTACTGCAAATATTAAAATTAAAAAAAAAATCATCTAATTGACGAAATTGGCTACAACACACTAAAAAGTACTATCAATACCGTTTTTTGATAATGAAAAAGTAAGTAAAATCCATTAAATTTTTTTAGGACTGGATCAATTTATGAAATAAAAAGTTACCACCGAAATGTTAGTTTTGTTTACGTTAGAAAATTGTTGTGTGATGATAACTGGTAACAGCGATAACACATGAACACAGAAAACATAATCAATGTCCCGCAGTATACCTCGACCCAATATTTTCAAATCGGCAAATAGGGAGCCGAGAATCGATAGAATAGCCAGCACGATCACCTGATCTTACGCTATTAGACTTTTTATGGAGTTATGTAAAAAGTATGGTAAATAAAACTAATCCACACTTAAGAAGAAGAATAACGGTTGCAATTAGGTTGGCTACACCACAGATAATGAATAGAGTTGGAAGACAGTTTTATTTAAGATTAGAATGTTGCCAAGACGTTCGAGGCGAGCATTTTGAACATCTACATTAAGATTAATGTTTTTTTATGTTGCAGCGAACTTCGAAAATTGGATGACTCTATTTTTTTATGTTAATTTTTGCAATAAATTTAAGAACCTCTTTAAATGATGTATCACAGGCCTCTATACATTTCCTATTTAAAAATTTGGGAGTTATAACTAGAGTTGCCAACTTTTTTTGAGAAAAATAACGTATCAAATTATTTGGATAGAAAAAAATAAAGTATTTGGAAAAAAAGAGCAGTATTTTATTATTTAGTTTATTTATTCAAATTTATGTTTTTAATCGTTAAAAAATATATTTTTGACTACTTTTAGCACTCGAAAACAATTTTTTGTTGTGTTTAAAAGTTTTAAGGCTAGTTTTACGATCAAAATTTAAATTTAAACAAATAAATCATTCGTTTTTTATTAAATTGATGGATGATCTATTTCTCTCTTCTCACCACTTCAGATTCATTACCGAACAAAAAAAATCTCAGGGAAAGCTGATTTTGCGGTAACAAAGAATAAATAAGAAATTATTTATTTTATATTTGGTAAACTATTAGATGCGTTTTTAAGTTTATATATATTGCCATTGGTTAACCGTATTTGTCTCTGAAAATTCTTTATCATTATTAGTAGATTTTCTTTGGATCCCTTTAAGTATTATTGATTCTGAATATAAATCGTCCATCTTAAATCTCAATATTTAATCTTGTAATTATCATTTCAAAATGTTTAATCAACTTCATTTTTCAACGATATGTTAGGAAGTATTGAAAGCTAGTTATCTTCGCTAAAATCAAACAATTTTCTAAAATAACTCATCAATAAAAAGTGAAAATTTTCTGATAACTTATCGACCATTTCAGGTAATGACTTTTCAATTCTTTGTAATCTAATATTTGATTCACAACCAAAGTATTTATCAGTTTTTCTTTGTTCTAATTCGTTTCTTAACGTATTCATAATATTGTTACGATATTTACTTTTTGGGTTCGATGATTTTAAGCACTCAGTACAGTAACTAAAAATTTTATTTTAATATTTCTACGCAATAAATTTTACTTGACAAATCACTTAGATATTCACAACTGTATACATTTTTTTTATAACAATTATAACTACGTCAAAACTTAACTTCCCACTCGATCGGCGACATCTCTTTTATAGAAATCTAAACAATATTTCTGGAAATTCCTAGATAGAGAGCGGTTTCTCTCTCGAAATTAATCGACCTTTCTAGAGGCCTTCAATCACACCGCGGCCATAAATCATTCGCTAGATGTGGGTCGTCTTTTTATGTCGCAAAGGGTATATTCGTCTTTGTGTGACCGCTTCGACTGGATAATAGATCAGGGACGTATTTTATCGTAACAATATTATAGAAATTCAGTAAAGTAACTGCATTTCCTTTCAGACATTTTACTATTAGACCGTCGGACTTGACGTATTTTGGGATTGCACATAGACATAGGAGAGACTGCGGCTCTATATGCGAGAGTTAGCTCCCGATGGAAAAGTGACGGTCGATCGAGAGGTTGTCTCGTGCTTTCTCTAATGGGCGGGATTCTCGAACTCGATCTCGGGCGTAAACCCTGTCCATTAAGGAAAGCACGAGACAACCTCTTGATCGACTGTCTTTTTCCCATCGGAAGCCTACTCTCAGCACGGGGACCCGCAGTCTAATCTATGTCTATGGGATTGCATAATAAATGAACTGAAATAATGAATATATTTAATTTAGCTGTTCCACGCTGTACCTTTTGTGAGAAAAAAAGTCATTTTTTGTTAGTTATCATCAAACGACATCTGTTTTGTGTAATAAATAAATAAAAAAATTACCGGGCAAAGTGCAGTGCGTACATAGAAGTAGAAAGTATATGGAGACCGTTGTCACTATTCCGGATCAGAGGAAATTGCGGCGTCGCCGTTAGTATTAATAACGAGAGTGTCATCTTCATTGTAGTCGATACTCAATACCGATGATCTCCTAATTCGTTTAACACCACGTGTCCGCTCTAACTCGCTGTCCGAATCTGTCTGTTCTCGTTCGCACACACTAGTGTCACCGTTAGCCCTACCGTTAGAGCTTTGTTTCAAAGCAACATTCTCTTTTTGCAAAATTTGAATATTATCTTTAGCTTTTTTTAATTCTTGCTGCAAAAAGAGAATGGTGCTTTGCATTCCTTCGACGTCTTCATCTAAGTCCGCCAAGAAGGAGTCCAATTCATTTTGACTTTGTCTAACCTCTTCCGAGAAGCTCTTTTGCAATGCCAAGTCACTTTCGAGTTTCGCTATTCGACCGGAACTAGTAATTTTGCCAAGTTCTTCGTTTTCTTGATAAAGAAGACGACACTTTGCCATTAAACGCTTGCCCGTGTTGGAATCGGGCGTGAACTTCCACGCGGACAATTCGTTTTGGGTATCTTCTAATTTCAAATGAGTGGACTGCAACTCGGACTGAAGATGCTGCAGTATGCTGTTCACCGCGGGGTCCAGCAGAACTGTTCTTAAGGACGAAGTTGTGGGGACTTGGGAACTTTTCAGTTCGTTGAGTTGACACTAAACAAATAAAGAAAAATTTAATAACACTTTATTACAAGACACGCAAATTATATGGCAAATACACTCGTTACAAAAAGTATCGCATCATTGGAATGCTATTACTTTTTTCATCTTTTCATTTTTTTAATGATTTCTAATAAATCTTGAAAAAGTTTTAAGAGATGTTTGGTTATTGAAAATGAATAATCCGTATGCAAATACGTAAAAAAAACGACTTCAAAGACTTAAACGGTTTTCTCATGGATGCCATTGTCAGAACTGGACCAAATTAAAATGGGACCACACGGAAAGCACCAGCTTTCAAATAAAAAAAATCAACAAAATCGGATTAAATGAGAACAAATCTGTAGACATAGATTTTACTAACAAGCACAAATGTCATCTCCTTATTAGAATCAACGATGCCCAGATCCAGCACGCGAATTCAGCGAAATACCTGGGTATGAACCAAGACACAAGACTACACCGGAGAAGTCATGAGCCAAAGACTTCTCCAGCGTGTGAACAAAAAGCGCCAGTCATGACATCTATACTTTTTACTTTTTTTGCGTAGTACTTCATGTGTACTTAATAGTAGTCGGAGCTGTTGATGTGTCCAGTCGAGGTAGACACACCCCGAAACCGGTCCATAGGTGGTTACTTCGGATGGATAAATCCAATAATTCCTTCTCTTACTTAACAAGCATCTGCATATTTTTACCCGAAATAGGGTATTATACACGATTTTGTATCAGATGTAATTCAATGCCTGTCGCGGCATATAGCCAGAGGAGTAGTTGTGTTTTGATACAAAATCGACCCACATGAACCTATAATATAGGTGACATACAGCGAAATTAGCTGGTTTTTAAAAAAATCAGTTATACCATTTTTCCTATATATTTATATTTATATATATATATAATATATATATATATATATATATATATATATATATATATATATATATATATATATATATATATATATATATATATATATAGGTTTAGCACCAAGGCATTCTCTTCGTCTTCTAGATTCCATTCAGAAAAGATCCATTCGCTTGATAAACAGCTCAACTCTCACAGATACCCTTCACCCTCTAGAACATAGAAGAAGAGTTGCAGACCAGTCATTGCTCTACATATATTTCCATGGCAGATGCTCCAGAGAAATAAGAACTCTTGTACCACCATTGGCCACATTCGGCCGAAGAACTCGTCACGCTGATCAGTCTCACCCATTTACTCTCAAGATTGACACTACAAGGGCCAATCTTCATCAAGAATCCTTCTTTTACAGGGCTGCTACGGAATGGAATAAGCTTTCAAAATCAGTTTTCCAGAGAACCCTGACCTGCAACTTTTTAAAAAGCGTGTCCACGATCATTTCCTTTCTATAATCCCTTCATCTTCTAATAGTCGCAGTGCGGGCCGTCCGCGGCCCACACGATAGGTCTACCCTTTTTGCGACTATTTTTATAAAATATATATATATATATATATATATATATATATATATATATATATATATATATATATATGCGGCGATTTTCCATCTTCATTTAAAGCCACAATTTTGGCTGCTTGGTTTGGTGTCAAATTACTCATTTTTATAACTTTCAACAAATATTTATGGCATTTTTCTTTCTTTGTGTATTTTTTGTTTTTATTCGACAATAAAGGTTAGAATTTAGTTGTTTTTGACAAGTAAAGCACGTAAATTAATATGTTGTATTAAGATAAAATTTATGCGATACTTTTTGTGCTAACCTAAAATAGTAGGGCTTTGATTGTGGAGGAGTAAAAACATATAGCATTTTGTATCTTGACGCTTATTTAATAATTAATAACGG
Organism: Agelastica alni; assembly: GCA_950111635.1. Taxonomy (NCBI): domain Eukaryota; kingdom Metazoa; phylum Arthropoda; class Insecta; order Coleoptera; family Chrysomelidae; genus Agelastica; species Agelastica alni. Next base: position 18,386,495 of record OX467712.1, read on the forward strand.
CAACGTTTTCACCAAAAAAACCATCCCATTCGATTACGATAACATTTTCATTAAATAAACGAAATAATTGTCCACTGACAATTTTAAAAATGTTACTCAAAAACTAAATGTAATATTCAAAAATAATCAGAAATTGTCAAATTGACTTACTTATGGTAAACATTTTGATTTTCGTAAGTATGTACAAAGGAAGGAGTGAAAGATTTCAAGTACCTGGGCTCACAGATAAACGAAACAAATGATGTTAGAAAGGAAATACAGTGTCGTATACGTACCGGAAACAGAGTCGTAGCTGCCCTGAGCAATTTGCTTCGACCACGCAATCTACCAAGAAAAGTAAAACTGAAGATATACAATACCCTGCGGTCCTGTATGGGTGCGAGGCGTGGACCATGACTCTTAGAGAACAATAAAGGTTACTCTCCGTCTAGAATAAAGTTTTAAGGAAAATATGTGGACCCGTACAAAATCTAGTAACAACCCAGTGGAGGAAACGCCATGTGGTGAAATAAGGGAAATTACTTAACAGCCATGGATCACTAGCACAATAAGATCCAGAAGGCTCGCATGGACAGGTCACGTAGTCAGAGCGGAGAATTAGGGATATTGGGACCGTTTATAGAGGCAGACCAAATACAAGAAGGCCACCAGGACGACCTAGACAAAGGTGGAAAGATAATATACAGAGAGACGCCAATATGATGGAAATACGAAATTGGAAAGAAGTAGCAAGAGATAGGACTACATGGAGGGCGGTGGTCGAAGAGGCTAAAACGCTTAAAGTGTTGTATGACCACGTTAAGTAAGTAAGTATGTACAAAGGGATGAACTAGAAAAGTTTTGCATAATGCGCAACTGCATGGCGTAGGAGTCTGGGTGTTGGTGCATGTTAAGACGTGTTCATACTTGCACACTATCCGCTGCGCCAAGCCGGTGGGCTCAGTTGTTTGACAGCAGTGATAGTTTTAAGTGCGTGCTATGGTATCTTGGTCACGAAATGATATTCGGGTGGTTTTGCGGTATAACTTCACTCGTGGTTTAAACATAGAGCAGTGCTTAGAAGAAACGACTCTTGCACATCGTACGACTATATTTAGGTGGCACAGATAATTCCAAAGCAAAAATTTCAGTCTGGAGGACGGCGTGACGACGGAGAAGCCACCAACGTTCGTTACAGAGGAAAACATTACTGCTGTGAGGAAAGTGCTTGACGAAGACAGGCGAGTGACTTACCACCAGATCGAGAAAACCTTAGGCCTAAATGCACCAGCAGTTCGTTCGATTTTGAACGATCATTTGCACGTGACGAAAGTTTGTTCTCTCTGGGTGCCGCATAGTCTGACTGAAGATCAGATGACATGACGTGCAAAATGGTGCCGGAAGACGCTGAAAATGTTTGATAAGGGATGATCTCGGTATGTGAACAACAAAGGATTTTCTCCACCTCTGCAACAAAAAAAAAAGAAAAAAAATGATAGCTGTATTTTTCAAATCGAGTGGAATTGTGGAGCGTGTCGTGTTGGACACACAAGAGACAGTCACAGCTAAGTGGTACACGGGACAGTACCTTCCTAAAGTTATCGACTCTGAATAACTTTTTATCAAATTCAAGAATGGACACCTGGTTCTTTCATCATGACAACGCTCCAGCTCACCGCGCGAAATCCTTCACCGAATATTTGACCTCTACAGGACCTTTTGAGGGCTTGGGACGAGTTAGCTCTACTCCCTAGCGAGACGTGGCAGATTTGGTCTAAGGATCGGTTTCCGAGGATGGAGAGATTTATTGCCTGTGGTGGAAATTATTTTGAAAAAATTAAATAAATAGAGCAGTATTGCAAAACTTTCCTAGTTCCCTTTGTAAATGCGGGAATGGTTGAAAATTTAAAACAGAATTTGTCCTGGAACTTCCTAAAAAGCCATGAAGAACTAAAAAGCGAAAGCACAGCGACCGCAGCCTCGAGCACAGTAGAGTACTACAAGTCAAATTTTAAAAAAAGAAACAAACTTAACAATCCATTTTTTGAAAGGACGTACCGGAGAAAAGTTGTGTTATGCTGGTGTTGTATATTTATATTAGTTTAAAGTTTTGTTAAGATTGTATATACTTGATTAAGAATTAATATCGTCAAAATTAATATTATCACTTGTCAAGATATCTGAAGAGGAGTTGCAGGTGATGGTTAATGTTATGCATGATACCCTGAAAATCAAAGGGATGAAAATAAATGCAAACAAAACAAAAGAAATGGTTTTTGAAAGAAAAAAAAACATGAAAAACTGTGAGGTTCTGATTAAGTGAGAAAGAGTGAAACAAGTAAATGAGTTCAAAGTTTACGAGAGATGGAAAGTATGACAAAGATATTGAGCGAAGAGTGTTAGAGTAAAACAAATGAATGGGGCACTGCATAGCTTTATGAGCAGCCAGAAAGTGTCAAAAAAGACACGTCTGGCTGTGCATAGAGGAGTGTTGGTTCCTACACTTATGTATGGTAGTGAATGTTGAGTTTGGCAGAAGAAGCATGAAAATAGGATTAATGCTGCGGAGATGAGTATGAGAAGTATAGCCGGAGTGACTCGGTTGGATAAGGTAAAGAATAGTGAGATAAGAAAACGCTGTGGTGTAAAAGAAAGATGTGGTTACAAAGATAGATAAAGGAATGCTTGGATGGTTTGGACACGTAAAAAGGATGAATGAAGGAATATAGACGAAACAAATTTATAAGGCGAGTGTGAATGGACAAGTCGGTAGAGGTCGACTTCGGAGAACATATCTCGATCAGATCAACATTGTTTTGAAGAAAGGCCAGGTCAAGAGTACCGACAACTGATGAGCATGTATGAGAGCACTGATGAAAGGAGAGAAAGCAAAAGATGTGAGTAAGAACCGTAACAAGTGGAAGGAAGTGGTCTCTTCCTACCCTTACGGGAAAAAGGCGTGACTATATGTCAAGATATGTCGTTTTTTCTACAATGTAACGCTTGTTATACAATTACTTAAAAACGTTTATTACTGAAAACAATGACTATACAGCAAAAATAAAAAGGCTTAATAAAAATGAAAAAAGTACTATGTAGCAGAGATTTGACGTTAGGCCTGAGACTGCGATTGGCAAAATGTTATGTACTCAGTGTGTTCAACTATGATGCAGAATCATGGACGCTAAATGCATATGCAATGAAACGGCTTAACTTTTTCGAAATGTGGATAAATAGAAAAATCTTAATATTTTCGTGGATAGATCGAATTACTAACATCGAAGTGCTAAGAAGAATCGGTAAACAAAAAGAAGTTGAACGTACAATTAAGGAGAGAAAGCTACAGAATTTGGGACACATAATGCGCGGCAAAAGATACAGCCTCTTACGAATAATAATGCAAGTGAAAATAGAAGGAAGAAGACGAAGAAGGCTAAAAAATCTGAGAGAATGATTTGGTTGCAGCTCCAAACAACTTTTTAGAACAACTGCCTCAAAAGTTGCGATAGCGATGAGATGAGAGATTGTACATACGAAGTAATTTTTTCTACAATATAACGCTAGTTACTTTTGGGTACTTTGTTTTATTGAGAATACCTACAATAGAAATATAGAATAGCTGGTATCATCTGTTATGTAATGGAACGATTTAAAATTTTTAACCACTGCTAGGACTTGTTAAAACTAGGATTACTAAGAGTGCTTTTTTATATTGGCGCTGGTTTAAACGTCAAACGAAGTCACGTGACAGAATTTAGTTGTTTAGCTTCATTTTTTCGAGATGGCATTCATGTCAAAACTCTAACACGTGACCGGATTTGAATTTTAAATTTAGCGTCAGCATGGAAATACACCTGTAAGCTGAGAATAAATAGCGTTTAAACAAACCGTACATAAATTCGAAATTAGATATTATAACAAATCAAAACTGAACATGATTTAATCCTCGATTCAATGTAAAAAAATTTTAATATTAATTTGTTTACATTAATAACATAATCGCTACTAATACAAGACATTTTAAAATGTAGGTCTAATTTGACTTACAATTGGATTTATACTTGTATAATAATGTCAAGGTATACATGCATATTAAATTCTTAGGTAGTTAAAATCAGTAATATACTTCGTAATTAGAAGGAAATACTCGAAGAATTATTAGCCCACTTCGTTGTAGTTTAAATTATAAACGGAGAAAATATTTACACCCATTAATAAATAATTTAAAAAACAAATAAAACAAGCTACCTACTCTGAACTCTAAAAAATAATAATTACAAATCTAATGTAATAGTGTTTCAAATAAACCACCTTGTGCCAAACAATAGCCGAATCTGTAAAACATGGAATTTTGTGAAACCATGATGGCAAAGGAAAATGAAAATGTTTTTTGCATAACAAATTATTTACAGACGAGTCATTCATTTTCTTTACATATGAAACACAATCCATTCGGTGTAAGATATTGGCCTCGGAAAAATCAGCATCCGAGTATTTCTGTGCGTACTCAATACCCACAAAAACTTAATGTTTGGACGAAAATTTTAGGTGCATAATGTTTTTCTAGTATTGTATATTTTTACTAAACTTGGTAATTTTGATAATAAAATTATTATTATTGTACAAGGTGATTCAAAACGCATATTTAAAGAGTTCTCAATTTTCTTAAAAGGATCACCCTGTATTTTATAACGCTGTTAGACAGAAATTTTATTGCTTTTTAAGTTTCGTCAACAACTTCCTATACCTAAATCAAACCGTTATTGGGATATTCAGCTTTTGTTAACCTAGTGATTTCTTCCTAAAACCTATAATCTAAGTTTCTTAAATGAACAATTTAATTTTTTAATATTAAAAATTACGTATGTTACATAACGGGGGGGGAGCATAAGAATTTTAGAAAGGCTAAGGTGGGGCATAGCACAAAAAAGGTTAGGAAACACTGCCCTAAAGTGTATATAACTTGTGCAGCCAAAAACAGCAATATTAGGAATTAACAATGTTTCTGCGGCTTTGATTTTAAATCTGGATATTGTTTTAAATTCAAAACGACTTTTGTAAATAAACTTTTTCAATAATGTCGAAAATAATGCGTTATGCGTTACTTTAGATCAAAATTCTCCCCTTTATACCGTTGAAATTTAAAACACGTACGAGGGCGGTCCGATAAGTACTTAGCCTGACCGCCCGATGGCGCCACTATCGCAAGAGAAATTTACTATCGTGTAGTACATTCTCGTAAACGGCTACTGTCGATATTTCAGCCGAATAGGACCGGTAGCTTTGTTTTGACCGCGTGTAGAAGCGGGCGTGTCCGCGGATTTTAGAAAAATGGAGAAAGAGCAATATCAGTCGGTGATTCCATTCTTGTTTTTGAAAGGGAAATCGCGCAGCGAAATCAAAGAGCGCTTGGATGCTGTGTACGGTGACTCTTCTCCTTCGATGGCGACCGTCAAAAATTGGTTTAACGAGTTTCAACTTGATCGCACGTCGGGTATTGATGAGCCACGTCCAGATGCCCCAAATACGGCTACCAAGGAGGATAACGTGACAAAAATCCACTATTCCGTATTGGCAGACCGCCGATTGAAGGTGCGCGAGATAGCTGAGACAGTAGGCATCTCAAAAGACCACGTTGGTCATATCCTGCATAAAATTTTAGACATGAGTAAGCAGTCGGCGCAATGGGTGCCGCGTTTGATCATTCCGGACAAGCGCAACCGTGAGACCACACTGTTTAAGCGCAATCCGAAAGAGTTTCTGCGTCGTTTCGTGACCGTCGACGAAACCTGAATCCACTGGTACACAGCAGAGACCAAGCAACAGTCGAAACAGTGAACTTCACCCGGCGAACGTGCTCCGAAGAAGGCGAAGACTGTCCTATCGGCCGGAAAGGTGTAGCCACCGTTTTCTGTGGTACACAAGGTGTGATCTACATCGACTACCTGGAGAAGGGCAAAACGGTGACTATGCCAAATTATTGGGCCTATCCGGCGCCGAAATGCAGAAAAAACAGCCCCATTTGGCGAAGAAAAGAGTGCTCTTCCACCATGACAACGCACTGGCTCACATGGCTCCGCCCTCGCCATGGCCAAGTTGAGCTACGAACTGCTGCCCCATCCACCGTAATCTCCAGATTTGGCCCAGTGCGACTTCTTTTTGTTTCCGAACTTGAAAAAGTCACACGCCGGGCAGAAATTTGAGTCGAATGAGGAAGGTCATCGCCGTCACGAAGGCCTACTTTGCAGACCTCGAGAAAACGTATTTTTCAGACAGATCATAGAAGTCTCTGGGTCAAGTGTATCGAACTAAAAAGAGACTATATTGAAAAATAAATGGCCACTTTTCCAAAATTTTCGTTTTTCTTTCGTAGGCTAAATACTTATCGGACCACCCTCGTTGACACAAGCCACAAAAGAGCATCAGCCATGATGCCCAATTACGCAGTAGAACTGTAGAACCAAACAACAATATTTCGACACCATACTCTTTTTCGGTCTGTGTCTGTGAGATTAGCTGCAGAAGCTACAAGAATCGGGGGATTTTTATATGTTTTGACAGTCAGGCGACATTGGGAGCTTCAAGCACCTGTTACCTCAAGGATTGCAGAGAAGCCATAGGCAAAATATCTATACATACCAAAGTATGTCTTCTCTGATTACTTTTAAAAGGATCAGGGTCCTGAAGATTTAAACCTTGAAAGTTATCATAACATTTTAAATCCTCGGTATACTTGTACGGGACATGCATCACTGGGTAAGTGGAATGTTTTTATTGGCGCAGCGATTAAAAATAATTCCTTATCAAAACATTAATAGCTAAAATTTAAATGGCGTGTAAAAGTTAATTTTAAAATGTTACAGCTAAACGTTGAATAATGGATTTCTGCTGCCCATAATGTGACGTTCGCGTTTATCTCGATAGTTACCAGTAATAGCAGGATATTTTGGAACAGTCAATTATTTATTATCGCCCAAACAGAGTAGTTTACCATAAAAATGTATCCGCTATGCAGAAGTGGACTTTGTACATTTTTATTTTTTTCGAAATATTAAAATTGTTTTCGATTTTCGATAAGGGGTATCACACAATACCGTATCATTTCTCGTTATTTATTATGGAAAATTTAAATTCCGACATGGTTTTTATTTATTTTTTTAAACTGAGCGACCCAAATAGACCGATTCGTAGTTCGAACGTTATTTTTAACAAAATAAACAAATTAAATGCGTGTTAGTGAATCAAATAAAGAAAAGAGAGTGGACTGTTTACTAGTGGTAAAAGCGAACGGACATAAATATTGTTCTCCTCTTAAGCCTTGTACATACTTTGATAAAAGTATCTTGTCCACATCGAAAGTTGGTCAATTAAAAAATTACATGACGTTTTAATACCTACTGGTGCTATGAAAAAACAAACCGAAGACGACTGTTTATTTTGCTTAATTGGGTGCGTTATCTGCCGGTAATAAAATATCTGAATTTTTTTTTGCACGAGATTTTCGATACCTCGCACAGACATATGGAGCATTTCATGTGAAGCGGACAGCGAAAAAAATGCGAGGTTCTGAAATTCGTTCACATTTTTCCTAAATGTACTTTCTAGATGGTATGAACGTGAACACACATTTTTTTTTGTATGGGGTTTAGTTGCCAAGTTGGCTTCTAAAAAATTGACGTTTTCATTAAATAGATTTTTTGGAAGCTATTTTACGAATTAAACAATTTTTCAATTCAATAACGTAACAAAAGTTAAAGCAGGAGATCAATTCACTGAAAACATCCCAACACCGGCAGGAATTAGACAGGGTGTTAGTCCTAAGTCCCTTTTTGTTTTATCTTCTCATGGATAAAATTATAAATAAACTAACAGATCTTAACCTCGGATACAGACTGGGCAACAAAAGAATTTGTATGGTGCGTTACGCCGATGATGCAGCAATTAGTGCCGAATCAGAAAACGACCTACAGAGACAACTCTTCCAGTTCTTCCAAGTAAGCCGCCAACTCAATATGAACATTTCTATCAACAAAACAAAATGTATGACAATCGCGAAAAATCCGCTCAGATGTAAGCTAGTGGTGAAGGACAGTCCCATAAAACAGGTGATGTAACTCAGATATTTGGGCATAAATATATCAAGCCCCCACGACCCAGTTAAAGACCTGAGGAGCCAGATTAATAAAGCAACCGCACTGAGAACAATAGTGCGAAAAACAAGAAGAGACAGAGTAAGAAACACAGATATCAGAGAACAATGCGAAATACAAAATATTGTGAGATGGAGAAGACAACGTAACAGGCAGTGGTACAACCATGTAAGACGGATAGACGAGAACAGACTTCCGAAAATAGTCTTAGAAAACATCCCGCCCGGCCCAAGACCTCGCAGGAAGCCACCTAAAAGATGGAAAAAATGCAGAGGCAGCTTCAGAATTATCCGATCGACAGATCTCCAAGAAGTAGAAGAAGAAGCAATTAAATATTAAGCGTGGTGATTTGTATACAAAATTTACTGTTCTTTCCATAAAGCGGAACAAAAGTTTTATTGAGTCAGCTTTCCCACTCACCCCTACCAGTTATTTTACAAGGTAGAGAAAAAAGAAATTATGTTTTTGTGGTATTATTGCTAAGTACGCCCACTAGCGTTGACTTTCCCGAAGCTTACAAATTTGAAACCCGCGGCATTGTGTACAAAATTCGTGAAAAAAAACATGTTTCTTTAGATTCAATATTAGAAAAAATGAAAGAAAAAAATGTATTTGAAATTTCTACGAGTCTTTAAAGAATTTCGAAACATAAAGGATTTAAGTTTAAAAAGGAAGACACCCGAAAGGCTTTGTGTGAAAAAGCTAGAGGCGTGCACAAAAGAATTGAATTTTTAAGAATTTATACTCACGTAAACAAGAATGCTCTTTATTTGTTTATCCGGACGAAACTTGGATTTTTGCTAAAGGTGGAACAAAAAGAATTTGGCAGGACAATAACATTATTATTCATGCAGGTGAAAAGCATGGTTTTGTTGATGGGGCGGATCTCTTATTTTCGTCAACATCAAAATCGGCCGATTATCAAGACAATGTGAATACAGAGATGTTTGTGAAATGGTTAAAAGAGAAACTATTACCATCGTTACATGAATCATCTGTCATTGTATGCTCCGTACCATTTAAAAATTTTAAATAAGCAACCAATAAACTCCTGGAAGGTACAGAAAATAAAAGAATGGTTAACGAACAAAAATATTTTATTTCCACAGTATTGCTTTAAGCCGGAATTATTATCGATAGCTAAAAGGCACGAAAGAGAAAACATTTACAGAGTGGATCAAATTATACTCAGTTATGGATATATGTGATAAGACTTCCTCCTTATTATTGCCAATTTAATCCCATTGAGTATATTTGGGGAATATGCAAAACTTATTATGACAATCACATTGGATCTAATGGTTATAGTGATAAAGCTGTTTTGGAAACCTGGCAACGAGCACCTTTACACTGCCACTCCTGAAATTTAGGAAAAATGTGTCACAAAATCATTTATAATCCGAATGAGAATAGCGACGACAATGATTCCGATTATGATGACTATAAATCTGATGCTTGATAATACCGTAAGTACTACATGATTAAACATATTTATTAAAATTGTACCGATAATTTATTTTTGTTGCCTTCCCTTTTAACATAATTTAATATGTGCCTATTTCTAACCAAAAAACTCATCGAGAGCTACATCAACGATTCCTGTTTGCAATAAAGCAAAAAATAAAATAAAACCTCTCAATAAAAGCATAATAATAAACATGAAAATTTCGGGTTTAAATCTTACTAATGAGCCTCTCAACACAGTGCGCCAGTTAAGTCGATGCTTTGGTGATTAATCCGAAACCGTCGTATATTGGTGAAATGAGCTGTAGCGCTTGCTTAGGTCGGCTGGTTGGTGCTAAAACGCATTGAAACGTTAGTATGTTACGTGATATTGATATGTATTACAAACCTATTTAAGGGTCTACATTACATTACAATCTCGCGGTTGGGCCTTTGGTCGGCACCTATGTCAGCTAGATCTTTTGATCCTCTGTGACTACCGCTGTATCTTCAGGGCATCAGAATTCTAGTCCGCTGATTTTGACAAAACTTAGGATTTCTGTTGGCCCTGTCTCTTTTAAATCACTTGGATCCATGATCATGGGCCCCAGGTTTGATACCTGTACCCCGCTAGCATCGGGCAGTGACACAGAATGTGTATACTGCTCTCCTCCTCCTCTCCGCATGGTCGGCAGTTTTTCTCGGCCACTAGCTTAAATTTGAAGAGGTACGTCCTTAGTGCGACGTGGCCAGTGAGCAGGACAAGTGTGCTGCTTAGTCTACTCCGGTCCATCGTCGAGAGTGCGTCAGCATTTAAGGGTCTAACCATGATATTTAATTATTAAAAATTTAAAATATAATGCATAATTTTGAACAAAAATATTAGTAGATAATAAAATTTGGAACATACACACGACAACCGAGATAAGCACAGCACTAGTTGGATTTATAAAAAAAATGTCGAATAAAAGTTTTTTCAAATACTTCAGGCCACCTGCCTAAATCGATTAGAAGTATACGGGATACAGTTTACCGTTACTACAAAAAAACTTATTAACATATTTTTTTAAATGGTACACCCTGTATATATTTTCAGTTTTTCATAATCTATTAAATTACAAATACAACCGTCAAGACTGCATAATTCTACCTTTAATGGTTTCAAAGTTACAGTAGTTAGAAACTAAAATTATAAAAAAAATTGTTTATGTAAAAAAAGTAGTAGGTTTTTCTACCATTAATTGTTTTTAAATGTCATAAATTATTTCTCATTGTCATAAGTGAAAGGTGTTAATTGTAATTAGTTACTTTTAAAATTTAAGTATGTTTATACCGAACAGGAAACAATAATGATTCTTATGAAGAGAGGTTACGGTGATCGTAAAAGAACTTATGATGAGGTAGCTTACTTATTTAATGATACGTATCCAAATCGCAACCAAATTACAAAAACTGCGGTTTGGAGGATTGTGAAACTTTTTGAAGAAGTGGGTTCAACTAAAAATCGCTCTAAAACTGGCCGACCAAAGATCGTAACTAATGATGTTACGCAAAGTTTTGTAGAAAATCCTTTTACATCCATTCGGAAAACTTCATTAGAACATGATGTTAGTGTGGGATAGTCTGTAAAATTATTAAGAAGAATAAGTTTCATCAATAAAGTAACGCTATTGCAAGAATTATCTGAAGATGATTGTGACCGCAGAATGTAATTTTATAAAACTTTAATGCAAAAGGTAGATGCAGACCCTCATTTTACAAGTAAGATTGTCTTTTCCGATGAAGCCACGTTTATGTTAAATGGTACAGTTAATCGCCACAACTGTAGATATTGGAGTGATACTAATCCTAGATGGATGCGGGAACATAGAACACAAAGGCCTTTAAAACTTAATGTTTAGGCAGATATTATCGGCACCACTGTTATTGGACCATTCTTTGTAGAAGGCAATTTGAACGGACCAAAGTATTTAGATTTGTTAAGAAATCAAATAGTTCCTGCAATAAGAAATGCAGCTGGTAACAATTTTAACGACATTTGTTTTCAGCAGGACGGTGCATCACCACACTTTAGTGTGTCTGTTCGAAATTACTTAAATGAAGTTTTCCAAGACAGATGGATTGGAAGAAGTGGCACAATTAAGTGGCCAGCCAGATCTCCCGATTTATCGCCTTTAGACTATTTTCTCTGAGGATATCTAAAAAACATTGTGTACAAGACAAAACCCGATAATCGGGATGGAATGAGAAATGGAATACTGCTTACAGCTCGTCAATTGACAAATCAGCAATTGCGTAATACCATATTAGCTTTTTAATATAGGCTTGGATACTGTCAAATAGAAGAAGGGAGACAATTTGAACATCTAATTAAATGAGATTAATAAGTTATTTGTTCCTGTTATTTATTTTGGTAATAAAAACGTTCGCGTAAATTATTTTTCTCGATAACTATAGAATAAATAATGTTAGAATTATGCTGCCTTGACGGTTTTATTTGTAATTTAATAGATTATGAACAAAAGGAAAATATATACAGGGTGTACCATTTAAAAAATTATGTCAATAAGTTACTTTAAAGTAACAGTGCATACTTCTAATCGCAGATTATTATTCTAATCGCCTGAATTATTTGAAATTATTTTTGTTCAACATTTTTTTTGTAAACCCAACAGAAATCGAAATATTAGCAAGATACGTTACTTTATGTACCCACTATATACTACGCAAGAATTTTCCGAATGCAAACGTAAACTCACCCTGTATAAGGATTTAAAGCGGTTTGGACTGAAATTTTGATTGTAATAAATGGACAAAAAATTATAAGTTACTGCATTGTATTCTTTGTTTTAAAACCAACGGAAACATTTCTATTCTGGACTATCAATTGGAAACGGTGATTAACAGCTACATATTCTAATTTAACTTTCATAAAAATCAATGTCATAATCGTGATTATAGAAAAGTCGGTAAAATATTTAGTGACACAGGTCGAAAAACATCACAATAACTCTCTTTTTTTAAATATTTCGGTACACCTTAAAATCAGAAATGCTCGAAAGTAGAATAAAAAATATTAAACAACTTCACAATAATTTTGTACTAAAATTAGAAGATCAAGTTTAAGGGTTTTATTTACACAATAAAACTAGAAAACCTTTTAATTGATAGTAAACGTCATAAAGGTCACGATAAACCATAGACGCAGTAACTGAATTATATGCCAAGTGTTCACCTGAGAAAAAATTTCCAAAATCTCGAGATTAGTCACAAGGTGTTATTCATTTGAGAACTTAGTAACCGCCTTCAAAATTACCTAAACTAAACAACTCGTAAGATGAAATTGCTCACGCCAGCCATTATCCGCTCTGTCACACATCCAATAAATAAGTGACGACATCTCATATATTTTCTCTTACATTGTATTAGGCACTTTCTGCGAACATTTGTCGTTGATTACACCGTTCGACGGACGATAATTTAATGTTAGTTCTTCACTTTATTTAAAAACTAAATAATTTATGGTAATACATAATTGAAATATTTTGTTACTTTTAATGTAAATTATGTCGGAAAGTCACTATAATCATAATATTTTTAAAATAAAAATAATATCCCAGCTATTTTTTTCATTTGAAAAAAGTTAATAACTTTCCGACATTTAACTGTAATTATTAAAATTGTCCCCAAAATTTGGCTGCAAAGTAATGTATATTAATAGCGTGAGTAGAATAATTAGATTTTTAATATGGCGGGCATGACAATATCGTCTTAAAGACATGTATTAACAAATTAACGCTCACATCTAAGGTGCTGCCGTGAACATAGTCACCGCTTCGAGTATTACTCCAAATAAAAAACTATCCAAGTTGATTCCAATGTTTGATGATTAAATAGTCGAAAGACAATTGCTGCTCGTAGATATTTTTTTATGGTATTATAACCAATCAATCGAAGATTTTCGTGGAATATTCTTCGTTCCAAAAATAATATATTAATATTTATTTACATATTTGTTCCAACGTCTGCAAATATTGTCATGAAAAATGAAACATCAAGGATGGTATTTTTCTTTACATTATCAGTTAAGAATGATTTATTGATACATTTCATTATTTTTCGGACTGCCAGACACCAAATATTCCAAAGACTTTTTATGAGATCAAGGACACGCGTCGAAACAAAGGAATGTTCCGATTTAAAATTATAATTTTTTATGAAGCCACCGCACGTAAATACCATTATTTAATTTACATTGTTAATCATTACGAAATAGAATAAACTGTTCAAAGTGCCAGGTCACGAGCGAGCGAATTGATTGCACAGAAAGGGTTAATTTTTATTTACCGAAACGCAAATATGTACCAGGCAAAGTCAAGAGAAAACCTTGTTAAGTAAAAATTATCGAAGCAATGTCAAGATCAAATTGATAATTTTCCCACGCATTTCCGATTATGTACCGTTTTTACAATTAGGTTACACTTTCATATTTGCCCACAAAAATTATGAGACGACCCCTATTGCATCATGATATGGACTATCTATTGAGTTTATACATGTACATGGATTGTCCCAGAAAATACCCTTTTCAAAGTTGTGGACACTTTTATAGCCCATATTAATAATAATAAAATTAGGGGGCGGTTTCTACTGAATCAATGATTAAGACATCTGCTCTTAAGACAGTGGAACCAGGGTTAGAATTCTGCTGGAGAGAAAATTCATTACGATTCTTCTCCTGAAGATTTTAATTTACAACTTCCCATACTCTTCCTGTAATATAATGATTTTCTTCCGGCTAATTTAATTATTTAGGATGATCTAGTCAAATGGTTACGTGAAAAGGCCTCTTAAGACTGCCCAAATAATAGACGAGTTTGGTACGTTTGGTTTATTCGGTTATGGCAAATGCAAAATCGAACGTACTGGTACTACAAAGTCTTGTGGTAATGTATCCAACTAAAATAAAGTGAATAAATGAAAAAAAATTGTAGTTTATATTAAAATGTTTAAAACACGTACCTAATAAAATACTTCCTAAACGTTAGGTTTGGAAAAACTACGAGGAAATTTGTTTCCATAGACTAAACGTAGCGAATTCAAGTGCCTATAACTTTTTACCCGTACCTTTCCAAGGAAAACAATGAATTCCCTAAGCCACGTCCAATCGAATCCCATGTGGACCGTCTCTATTACTGATGTCAAATTATCACCATATATATCGCATTGTCAGCTTAGTCAGAAACTGACAAGATCCCAATCAAAAGGGGAGTCAGACAAAGAGATACAATCTCACCGAAGCTATTCACACTAGTGTTGGAGGATGTATTTAAAAAACTAAACTGGCAAGATAAGGGGATCAATATCGACGGATTACGGCATCTCTGCAGATTGGACTTACGATGAATCTAGCAAAAACAAAGATTTATATATATATTTATACCTGAATCATGTGTATTGCCGGTGCTCACGTACGGACTCGAGACAATGTCCATTACCTGCAAATCGGCTGACAAATTGCAAACTACACAAAGAGCAATGGAGAGGGCCATGCTTGGAATATCCCTGAGGAACAAGATTCGTAACGATGAAATCCGGAGAAGGACTGGGGTAACGAGTGTGTTGAGGATCGTGGCAAGAATGAAATGGCAATGGGCCGGCCATATAGCGAGACAAGATCAACATAGGTGGACACACAGGACCTTGGTTTATAAATATATTGTGGAAACGAAGAGATCAGAATGGCTATCTGTGAAAGCTAAACGAAGAAGTGAAGGTTTCAATATTCTTTCGGCTCTTTACGATTATCGAGATGCATTTCGACAAACTTACAAGATGTTTGCTATCATCAAAACTTTCGGCTGTAGTACCGCAATTTGTGAGAGCTCTTTTTCAGTCGTTTCTCAAATTAATATTCCATCTCGATCGTTTATGACTACTCCGAGAATGATGAATTTAGCTGTTTTCGCTTTCGAAAACAAAAGACTTGAAAAAATACATGTATCTCACATCCTGAAAGCTTTTGACAGTCAAAAAGCTCGAAGAGTCCAACTATTTTTATGTAAATTTTACGTTTATTTGTAATGAAAATGTGAAAATATTCTAATAATAAAAATAGAGTTAAATTTCGTGGTCATGAATTTTATATTACTTTTCTAATACATAATTATTATTTAGCTTCGAGCATTCATTCATCTTCTGGCATGACACTAAATTTTAAGTGAAAGACTAGCCCCCTAGCCCCTCTCTGGTTACGGTGATGCAATTAATTACTTATTGTTATGACAAACTAAAAGCTTAAAAATGAAGAAAAATAGTCAAAAGGGATTTTTTGTCACAAATTGAACGAACATGATTTTTAATTTGGAATATATAAGTGGCGTAACATTTTTTCTTTAAAAAAATTGAGATCATTACCCGTATGCGCGCCAATGATAAACAAAATTCTTAATTGCATGTCAAAAAATGCGCAATAACTACCTCTTACAACCCACCAAATTTCATTTGCATATCTCGACCGGTTTCAGAACAATAAATAAATCGTCATTTTTTAAGAAAAAGTATTTGCGGACATACGTTTATATAGCAAACTATTATTATTTGTTTGTCGCACTTATTTACTAAAACAATGTATATTTTAAATACGAACGGTAATAACCTTTACAATTAAATTACGGTAATTAAAATATTTTCATGGTTCTTCTATGGTAATTTCATGAGTTTATTAAAAAATATCCTTTAACCTTTTATGGATATAATATCATTTAAAAATGATTTTTTTATATATACAATGGAACCCAGTTACCGCATGGTTCCTTTATTTTAGTTTATTATTAATCATGTAAATATAATGAAATTTTAAAAAATATAACAGTTTTAAAGCTTAGTGATTTTTCACAAATAAATAAATTAAACAACGTTTACATTTAACTGACCAATACTTTTTTCGAGATTAAAAAATGACAAAAGAAAAAATTAATAAAAACACCTGGTAGAAAACAACGTTTTAACTGGTTGTTTCATATTAATATGCGGTTTTCATATGGTCTGTAGACCTGACGCCAGACGTAATTACGTGTTTTGTATTTTTTAAAAGTTAATTTACTAGTTCATCGTTGGTGAAAGAGATACATTAAAAATTTGCAAAATAATTTCATAAGATAAAACCCATAAAAAACTCGTCAAAACAAACCACAGCTGTGAGCAAAAAGCAGAGAGATATGTTGCAGTAAACTTAGTTTTTAAATAATTTTATCCATTCCTCCACAATTAATCTAAATCTAAAATTAATTAATAAATTTTAATGCTCGCCTAAAATTAGATAGTTTTTTTATGAACATATGGTAACGATTTCCATAAATACTAACTAACTTTGATTTATAAAGCCAAGAAAGACTAATCAATGGTTCTTTTTCACCAATGTATTTGCCAAGAAACATTTATGAGCAGTCATGACATAGGAAAAAAAATAGCAGTAGCAAATTTATAGAATAAATCATTGTTTATAGATATATCCTCTTTCTTATATGATATTCCTACACAATAATGGTAATCTTACCTGCAGTCTGAAATATAAAAAAATAAATTTGCTGTTTTGGTGGTGAAAATTTACTAAAAATGGGTTCATTCGGAGTCAAATGGTAATAGGTACCAACAATTAAATAAAATCAATAATTTTCAAATCAGAATTTTTCAACATCTAAATGCAATTTAAACTTTAAATTTATAATTTAAAATCTATAATTTAAAAGATTCAGGAACTGTTTAATGCACTAATTAAAATGAAAATAAAAAGGGTTGAAATTAATTTTAAATATCTAATTGTAAAATATTTTTTGTATCTTCAATTGAAAATTAAATAATATAAATCAAGCTGATTTTTAAAATTCTGCAGATATTTGCTTAAATATTACAAAAATAGATACCCACTGGCTGTCACCAAGATGGGAAAGTGTACTTTTTAACCTGTTATCATTTTACATTTATTATACAGGGTGGGCGCGAATGGATTTGATTAAAAGTGATGCCAGATATAGTTATGTTAAAAATCTGAAATTACGAAGCTGTAGGTTTTGGATGACGCTGAATTCAAATATAATGTCGTCCTGAATGTGGCAATTCCGGTTATACCGGAAGTAGACGTCAACTTTGTTATTTAAAATAGAACCTAATATTTTTTATTTTATTTTCGAATTTTACATAAAATTTTAGATACAATTTGTACCCAAAGTCCTATACCAAATATGAAGTATTTTCGAGAATTTCGATTTTTTTTAAAATTTTGAAAAAATTCTAGTCCACATTGAATAACGATATATCCATTAATGACGAAGCTAGTGACGTGAAATTGTAACCAATAAATAACAAGCGCTTGCCGGTATATCCATATATCCAACTCACTGATATCTCATACAGGGTGTTTTAAACTTGGCCGCCAAGTAACTTATTTTAAATAGAAAACCCTGTATTTTATACATTTTCCACTGTATTTTTTTAAGCCAATTCGTTTGGTATCAGTATTCCCTATACCTAAATCTAACCACTTTTCATTCATTATATTTCATTATCTTAGTTAAAACATAACACTTAATTATTCCAACATTAGTAAAGGATAGGCCATAATTTCCATTATTTAAATTGATATTTTATTATTTTTTCATAAGTTATTAATTCTGAAAAGTAACCAATAGCACGAAAGGATTATTAATTGTGGATATAATTTAAAACGTTGACTAGGTATTCTGTATTAATTTAATTAGATAACTTATAAAAAAAAATAACTAAATGTAATAATAAAAAATTAATGTTTTATAAATAAAGTGTTCAAAATTAGCACCATCTACTTCTAAACATTTATGAATCCTTTTCATTAAGTCTTGTAGATCTGAAAATATGGTTGGGTGTTAAAGAATTTAAAGAAAGTAAGACTCTCTGCATCATATCATCCTTTGTCGTAACAGGTTTGGAATATACCTGATTTTTAATGTAACCCCAAATACCAAACTCTAAAGAAGCCAAGTCAGGAGAGCGAGCTGGCCAACAAAACAGACGACCCTGATTGGCAATCCGTCTATCATCAAACATGTCGTAAAGATGCTGAGCAACAGGACCAAAGTTATGAGGAGGTGCTCTATCTTGCTGATACCAAGCTGAAGGCGCCTTTCTATTTCTTAAAGTAAGTAACGCCGGTCGTATGGCTTCTTCTAAAATGTGGTAGTATCTTTTACCATTTAAATTTTCATTAAAAATTTTAATGCTAAAATTTTATCGTCTTTTATTGCACAAAAACATTAAAACTCCCAACTATCTTGGAAGTAACGTTCTCTACTAACAAGTAAATTTTCAATAGACCAAAAATGGGAATTGTAGATTAAATAATCCATTTTTGCTAAACTTTGCTTCATCACCCCATATAACTTTTTTTATAAAGTTTTTATTCTCTTGGGTCTTCACTAAAAACCATTCACAGAATTCTACCCTTCGAGGAAGATCACCTAATTGTAAGTGTTGCACCAAATGATATGAAAATGGTTTCCACTTGTGTTTTTTATAATACAATGAATTGTTCTTGTCGACAAAGTAAGATCTCTCTCACAATCTCTATTGGAGGCAATTGGAGAGGCCGTAAAATAACCCAAAACATTAATTTTGTTCATGTCACTGTTCACTAGTGGTTTATTTTTATTAATTTTTGTCTTAAATTGACCAATCTGACAGCAGTTTTGAAGCAATCTTCTTACAATATCACCGGTTGCATTTGGTCGATTTGGATATCTTTCTGTAAAAACACAGTAAGTCCATTCAACAATTCTATTACACTTGCCATAAATAATATCAAGATTTAAAAAATCATTATTAGTGAATCCAGCATTTGCCATTATTTACTATGAAATACAAACTGGTAAAGAAGGGATGTATACTATCTCCCCTCCTGTTTAGCAGATATACAGAGGAAATCTTCAGGGAAGCACTACACAAAACTGATGTGGACATAAAAGTAAATGGTGAACCTAACAATATTCGTTATGCTGACGATACTGCAATACTTGCCAGCAGTATCGAAGAACTTCAACATATACTGAGAAAGATCCAAGCCATCAGCAAACAGTATGGTTTGAAGCTCAATGTTTCAAAAACCATATGGATGGTTATTAGTAGACGACAACAACAAGCAGAACAACTGATACTTAACACCGAACCAGTAGAGCAGGTCAAGAAACATTGCATCTTGGATCATTAGTAAACTCTCAATGGGACCAGTCTATAGAAATAAGATCAAGTATTGAAAAAGCGAGAACAGTGTTTAACAACATGAAGTCATTATTTACTAGCAAAGATATATACTTTGAAGACAAAAATCAAATAAGCCAAGTGCTACATATTTTCAATTCTTTTATATGGGGTAGAATCATGGACAATGACAGACCGAATGATGAAGAAACTGGAGACCTTTGAGATGTGGGTATACTGTCGCATTTTACGAATATCGTGGACCGATCACATCACCAACGAGGATGTTCTCCGCAGAGTCGGCAAACAGAAAGAAATCTCTGTTAAACTGTTAAAAACGTAAAATGGAGATATCATTATTCAATGTGGATTAGGATTTTTTCAAAATTTTGAAAAAATCGAAAATACTTCATTTTTGGTATGGGACATTGTGCACAAATTTATCTAAAATTTCATTAAAAATTCGAAAATAAAACAAAAAATATTGGGTTCTATTTAAAGTAACAAAGTTGATGTCTACTTCCGGTATAACCAGAAGTGCCACATTTAGGACATTATATTTGAACTCAGCGTCATCCAAAACCTACAGCATCGTAATTTCAGATTTTTAACATAACTGTATCCGCCATTATTATTAATTAAATCTTTTCGCACCACACTCTGTATATTAGTGTAAAATGAGTGTGCTTAAGGTGAGCTTCTATCTACTAACATAATCTAAAAGGCTTTTAAATCCCACCGGTATTGTCAATCAATTTACTTGATACTAAGTTAAAAAAAACAGTTCCATAGATTTACTGTTTGTTATTTCTATAACTCAAAATGATTTTAAAATATATTACCCAAGATTTTTATATATATTTATGAATAATTAATTATAAGTACTGAATTTTGACCCCTGTATGACATACCTGTATATATTAATTAAAGCTTGATTGAGGCTGTTGGAGGTGCAGAGCAACAAAATATTAAATGGATCTAATTAAATTACATTTAAAAAAAGGTAACAGTTTAAATATATTTTGTAAATACTATATTAATTGATGAACTTTTAAAACTGTTGTAATGTTTTATATGATACTTTTGACAAAAATGTTTAACATGATACAATAATTAGTGTACAAGATATGTATTTTCAATAACTCAAATACCAAGCCATTTTTATAAAACCAACTTTATTTTGTGTACCCATGGCTATTAGTTAAAATTATATGATAATTACATGAAACCAAATGGAAGTTATTCCAACACTTTAATTTGCACTATGTATTTGATCTCAGATGAGTCATTAAAAACCTTTAGTTGTTTTACAAATGATAGATATGAAATAATTATTAAACCATGCACTTATTTTGTTTACAAATAATCTTAGCATAACTTAGTTACCATCTTAAAATCATAATCAACATTAGCCTAGCTGTTGCACTAAAATAAATATTTTTGATGAACATTTTTACAGCTTGTATTTTATACACTAATTCTTGTAAACATATATTAACAATTTTGTTAAAAATATCGCTAAGCATTAATAACTTTCTTTTACAAGCTGGTATTTAAAGTGGTAATTAAATATTTTTCAGAAAGTAGCAAATTGTTCACTCACACCAACAGTGCAAGTGTATCTAAATGGGTGATTTTGATGGTATCATTTCATTTAATTTTAAAAATTATTAAGTTTTAATGATTAAATTATCAATGATCAACAGTAGATTTATACAGATGCAAGCGAAATTAGTTTCAACCTTCTAATCAATCTTTGTTACAACTTTATGTTTAAAATTACAATTACTTTAAATTTCAAAATGGAATGTTTGAATAAAAATATATTACTTGATAACTATTTTAAAAAGAAAAATAATTTGCATAAATTTAATATGATTTTCTTTAAAAAATTGAGTTTTTGGACTTTTAAAATTAAATCTTTGATCAGGTTTAAACCTGCAATAACAGTAATTGTTATATCTATTGTTTATATATTTTGACATTTATTATTTTCATTTTGTAACTTATTTCAGAATAGATGATAGAATAGAATTATCTATTTTACTACTGAAAAGAACGATCAAAATCACAATATTTTAATTTCTGCTATTTTCACAAAAACGTTAGTTTCACTTTCAGACAGCTTGCAATTAACCATATTTACAAAATATTAAATTTTTTACAACACACATAATCTGAAGACAAAAATATCCACAGATATTGCACAATAATAAAGAAACACTGCACCAAATACCTAGAATAATCGGGGGAATTTATTTAAGCAACGAGTAAAATAACAACTTTTAGACCAAGACACTTTCAGTAAGTAATTAGAACAATCAACTGTATTGATTTATAATAAATCACTAGGGGGTTTTTATCACTTCAGTTGATTTTTGTAAGAGTACACTTCAGTGTCAAAGGTCTGAGTTGATGAAGTTTTATAAGTACCGTTAACGAGAGCACTCACTGCACAAATCTATAGAGTGAATCGTTACTGTACTAACCACATAGTCTTGTGTCTCCTGTTCTTTGGCAGCCAATCTGCGTACCAACGTTTTCTCCCTTTGTTGAGATTCAAAAAGCTGCCCTTTGATCCTCTCATTGGCTTGTCGAAGATCGGCCAGGTCCCCTGCAATGAGCACACGTTATTCGTTAACTACCGCCTCACTAACACCTCACTGCACTGCACCATCAAGATACAGCCCGATAAAAACTATTTAACACTTTTACGAATAATAACTGAAGTTTAGTACCTTCTTGTTGATTTGCTTTCTGCTCCAGAACATTTAAATACGAATCTTGTTGCCGCCAGCAGTTCTGCCATTCTTGTATACTGTAACAACTTGCGTCCTGATCAGTTATCAATATTCTACTAGGGGGTTTATCCCTTTCCGCGGGGCTTATGGACAATGGGACGTCACCTGATTCGGACATCCTAAAATCCACCACCATCAGAAAATATCAAAAATACAAATAAAATTCATTTCCATTTATATTCAGTCGGCCATGTTACTATGCAAACAGGCAGGTATTTGGCTTGCATTTAAAATTTTACTTACATGTCAGGTTTACTCAAAATCAACATTAAATAACTACCTAGTGAAAATTATCATAAAAACGTTCGAAGTCTTAACACGAAATAAGTAAAAAACATTATTAAACTAGAAAAATGTGAAAATTTAACACTACACTTCATGAAAACTTGACACACTTTTGACATCTGACAGTTTTCTCTGTATTTGATGAATTTGTAAGATACATGTTTAGGCATTTTTTAAAGAACAATACCAATAAAAAAATAGTAGTACTTGTTAAGATTTATAGTTTATTTATTAAAATGATGATTTTATTAAACAATACGTGCTCAAATTAAAAATTAAATCAATTTTAAGGATAGTTTATTAGATCAAATGACGTACTTATTTTTAAATATTTAGTAATTTTTTAACGAAAGATTAATATTTCATCTACTAGTTAATAATTCCAACAACGAGGATTATTTTAATTCTAACTGCATTGGTTGTCCTTATACAATGCTAACTGTAAATGAATATTTGAATAAAAACCGTCGTTTAATTTAAATTAATTTCAAATAAATTGTTTATAATTCTAATTTTCCTCTTATATTATAAAAGTATGTTATATTTTTTATTTTGTTTTTTTTCTTATATAGTCTAATTAATTTTTCTTATTTTTATTTTGGCTAACCGATAAGGATAATGTTACCAAATAGATACGCGTAAATATAAGGAAATTAGGTCAATTAAAAATAAATGATTAGTTTTAACGTGCAACTAAGAAATATTGGATTTCTGTAGCGAAATTTAATCATGAGGCACATCCTATACACATCGCACATTCAAGACATCTAACTATTTACTATTTGTAAGCGTAAATAAGTAGACTTCTAAAGAAAAGCACTGCAAAAACTTATGCGGAGTTATTTGTGTAAACCGTTTGTAGAAGGGGAACTCTCAGTCAACCGGTATAAGTAAACTAGACGCCACTTGTCACTGTTGCCGGATTTAACTGTAAAAGTATCCAAACTTAATATGATTGTAAATACTCTATTTACATACATATCTTTTAGAATCCGCAGCGTTTTATATTATATAGATGATAAATATTCCATATTACTTTAGAATAGATTTTATAAAAATCGCTATCAGTTGGCAAATTAAAAAAGCCATAATAACCTGATTTAGTCAACCTCATGTTTTGAGGAATTTTTAAAAAGAGACCTGGAAAGAGTAACTGATGAGAATGAAAATAATAGTTTTTTAATTTCTATAATGTTTGTTATTTTAATCGGATAAAATTAAAAAATTGTATAATAAATAATGATTGAGATAATATGATTGATATTATTTGTAAACAAAGACCAATAAATGATGAAATAGTTCTTCTTATTACATTGGATTAGCGGTTATAAAACCCCATTCAAATTCCCAACTTATTTAACAATAATTTAAATGTACTATAAATAAACTGAATGTTATCAATTTTATAATGTATCAGCTATAAACAATATCAAATTTATAGTTAACAAGTGTGTTGTTCACTATTATATTCGAAAAATATAAATACCAGAATTAATAACAATAAAAGGTATAATACATACTTACAATAAATTATTCCAATTTTGCTAAAAGAATTGAGGAATCCAAAACAAATTGGTCACTATTTTTATTTTTAAATACCTAGTAATAAATGTTATTGTTAAATTTGTAAGTCGATTAATAGGTGGATTTGTCCTTGAAACGGCGACTTTTGTTTTGTTGTGGCATCAACGCACTATCACCACGAGTCGCTTCATTTAAAATAAACTCACCATATTTTAGTTTCAGTTGTACGTTTCAGTAAAGTGCAGGTTCCAGGTTGTCGGTGCTAACTAGAAGTCGTCAAAAAATAGCGGTTGCTAAGATTGATTCATAAAATAAATAAATAGGTGCAAGTGAAATATCAGTTTTTTGATTGTTTTTTTTAAGGTAAAGTTTTTTTTAATAATTAGTTTTTATAGGAATTTAATTTTAAATGCACCTGTTTACCAGCGATCATTTTTTTTTTTTAAATTAATGAATTATTTATTACTGGATTTTAAAAATGTATAGTTATTTCACATTATACCACTATTGACTTTAAGCATTGTTTAATTCATCTTTTACTTATTCAAAAAGGTATAAAATTGCTTTAATACATTTCAGTTACACATTTTTTGGAAAAAAATGGGCGTTAAAATTTTTTGCTGATTTATTGCTTGTTAATTTTTTCACCAAATATGTACCTACTTACAAAGTTTGCAACGCTGGCAAATTCTTTATCTAACGGAGTATAGTTAAAGAATTACCTAAAGTTATATTATAGGTGGATGCGTGGAAATAATCATTTTTAATATAACTTTTTTCTGTGTCTGTCTATTATAGAATTTTATTGATGTTTTCTTTTAAAAAACCCCAAAAATAGACCTATTTTAATGGTAATTTAATGCTTTACTAAACTTTCGAACTGCTATGTGAATTTGAAATGGCGGGATAGTAGTTTATTGGGCAGAGGATCAAGACGATTTTACGCACAGGGTTGATCGATAGGTACAGAAAAAAATGTTGACATTCTTGCGTTGTTGTGTCTCAATTATAAAATATTATATTATTACATCGTGAATGATTCTGTAAATACAAAATTCTTGTTAAATCGCTTGATAATAAGAAAATAAATTGTAAAATAATTGTGATCAAATATTAATTTGCGTAGTATGTATAGTTATATCATCTTCAAAACATCTGCCTAAAAATCGTCATCTCGGTAATGAGTTAATTTCTATCAGCGTAGTACAAATATAATTAAACGCTATAAAAATTTGCTAATAATGTTAAAAAAAAAGTGAGTTATTAAGTGTAAATTAACATTTTACCTTAAAAAATAGGTATTCTTAATTTTGTCGGATAAAACTATTCAATTAGACAAAAACGAAATTAAAATATTTTGCTCCCTACTGTGCAGAAAGCGTCACTTTCGACCCGCTACGCAAAACGGCCAACAAAAATGTGTTCTGATACATTTCTTACTTTAGTGCCCTAGGTGTGTGATATACGAGGGCGGTTTGATAAGTCAGTGACTTTTTGAATAAAACAAATTTTTTTCCGCAAATAAACATTTTATTTTTCTACATAATCACCTTTTAGATAGATACATTAGTCCAGCGTTTTTCTAATTTTTTTATTCCCTCCAAATGATAGGTTTTTTCAAAGCTCTCAAAATACGCGTTTGTTTCGGTAATGACTTCTTCATTCGACTCAAATCTCTTACCGCCCAGCCATTTCTTTAGGTTTGGAAACAGAAAATAGTCGCAGGGGGCTAAATCTGGAGAATATGCTGGATGGGGTAGCAGTTCGTATCCCAATTCGTGGATTTTGGCCATCGTGACTAGACAAGTGTGCACACGTGCATTGTCTTGATGGAACAGCACTTTCTTCTTCTTAGCCAAATGCGGCCGTTTTTGCTTCAAATCAACGTCGAATCTGTTCAAAAGCTTTGAATAATATTCGCCGGTGATCGTTTTACCTTTCTTGAGGTAATCGATGTGAATGACACCGCGTACATCCCAAAAAACTGTGGCCATGACCTTGTTGGCTGACAGACTCTGTTACGCCTTCTTTGGTCCACGTTCACCCCGAGCAACCCACTGATTCGATTGTTCCTTGGTCTCTGGCGTGTTGTGATGGATCCATGTTTCATCCACAGTAACAAAACGGCGCAAAAATTCGTCCGGATTACGGCTGAACATCGCTAAACACTCTTTTGAAGTGGTCACACGATTGCGCTTATGGTCGAGTGTGAGCAATCGCGGCACCCATCTCGCAGAGAGTTTTTTCATGTCCAAATATTCGTGTAAAATATGATTTACCCGTTCAGTTGAGATACACCTACAGCATGAGCCAACTCACGCACTTTCATTCTCCGATCATCCAATATCATTTCATGGATTTTATCGGCGATTTCCGGCGTGATCACTTCTTTTAGGCGACCTTGACGTTCGGCGTCACTAGTACTGGTACGACCACAACGAAACTCTGTAAACCACTTCTTAACCATTGAAATTGATGGTGCCGAGTCCCCGTAGTCTAAGTCCTTAGTTTCAGTGATGGATTTTTTACGTAAAAAGTCAGCACACGAAATTCACTTTTTTCCATTTTCGTAAAAATTCACGAGGTTGTCTGCTTTGAACGGCTATCAATCACACCAACTGCACGACGTAGCTTGCTCAAAATTAGAAAGTTGCCCACTGATAGATTATAGTTGACGGCGGCAGCACTGTTGCATTTGGAGTAACTGCGCGGGAAATTCAAAAAGTCACTGACTTATCAAACTGCCCTCGTACTATTACTCCCTACTGTAGGCAGAAAGCGGCAACTTAGTTTTGCGTAGTGGGCCGAAAGTGACGCTTTCTGCACTCTCTCCTCGGTCCTATTACCCTCACAAGGGTTTGGTGGCACTATGCTTCTACCATTTTTATAGCAATTTTTCACTCCTCTCTGTTCTGGGCTAGTTCTGTGGCCTTGTGCAGAGAGAGTCCAGTCAAGCTTGTGATTCCGTCTACCATCGGGTTGGAGATCTTCCTCGTGACCTTCGTTCGTCGACTTTACCTTGAACCACCAGCTTTTCTAAGGCATCCGGTCTTTATTCTCTTGGACAGTCTGTCCTAGATTTTCAGTTCTTCTAGGATCGATACATTGGTGCGGTGTTGCGTCCATGATATTCGGAGCATTCGTCGGTAAACCCACATTTCAAATGCATCTACTTTATTTCTGTCCGCTTGTCTGATCTACCAGGTTTCAGCCGCGTATGATGCAATTGGGAAAAATAAAGTAGAGACCAGCCTGATTTTCGTAGCTTTACTAAGTGACGTGTCCTTCCATATGCGTGTCAGTTTAGTTGTGACCGTTCTTGCTATTGCTAGCCGTCGCCTTATTTCGGCTTCGCTACCTCTTGTGTTGTTTATGAGGGAGCCAAGATAAATAAATTTATTCACTATTTCGAAACCGGCTACCTGTCGGATATGCGGAGAGTTGTTCGTTTTCCGGTCTACTATCATGACTTTGGTTTTAATGATGTTTAGTTTTAAGCCGTACTCTTTGCATATATTTCCCAGTCTTGTCATGATCATTTCCAGTTGATCTGTCGCCGATATGAGAGTATCATCGACATATCTCAGATTACTTATGTGCCTTCCTCCCACTGCAATCCCCCCATACCATTTATCGAGTACTTTGCGCATGACGTACTCACTATATATTGTTACAAATCCGGTCCTGTCAGCAACCGTAAGGTCGACGGCGTCGAGGGTCCGTGTTCGACCGCTCTCCTTTGTAACTGCCGACGGGGCCTAGGAAAGTCGCGCAATGTCTCGAATCCGCGTCGAATAATGGGGAAACAGGTAGAAAGATCTGGAACTATGATATCGGGAATATAAAAGGGGTAACGATTATAACGATTATTAGTATTAGCTTATGTGTTTACGAATTGTTAAATGTAAATAGTTATATAGAGTTGTAAAAGTTGTATTGCTAAGTGAATATCCAAGTGGTTAATGAAAATAGAAGTTATTGTATTGAAATAAACATTGTTTTGCTATTGGATCGAGAGTTTTAATCGCCGAACCCAAGATAGAACTAAAAATCGTATCAATATGTTAAATAGGATTGGTGTCAGAATACACCCTTGTCTAACCCCTGCTCTAACGTCAAATTTGTTTGAGTAAGTTTGGTCTATTCTGACCCTTGCTGTGCTGTGTTCATAGAGGTTCTGTATCAGTTGTATTAGGTGGCCTGGTGTGCTCACTTTCTCTAAGATCTGCCAGAGGGCATCCCACTTGGTGGAGTCGAACACTTTGGAGTAGTCGACAAAGCACATAAACATTGTGACGTTATATTCGCGCGATTTTTCGATGATCTGGCGAATATTCAGTATTTGTTCGATGGTGCCTTTTCCCGGGACAAATCCACTCTGTTTGTCCGATATTTGGGGAAGAAGAAAAGGTTTCAGTCTCTCGCTTATTATGGTGAGTATAATTTTACTGGCGTGGGATATTAATGCAACTGTTCTATAGTTGTTGCATTCTGTAGGATTCCCTTTAATAGTGTGATGAATATTGACTCGCGCCATTCTGAAGGCCATTTCCTGGTGTTCCATATTGCTTCGCACAATGAGTGTATTACGTCTACTCCTTTTTCTCCCATGGACTTGATGATTTCTGATGTTATATTATCCGTGCCAGCAGCTTTTCGGTTATTTAGTTTTTTAATCGCCTTTACCACTTCCGATCTTAGAATTTTTTGGCTCCTTTTCTTTACAGTAGGTTGGTGTACACCTTGGAATTTGCACGGTATCGAAAAACAGTTTCTGTGCTTCCTGCACAGTAGGAAGAAAAATAGTATACACACCACGGGCATTAAAGTATGAAATGTGCTCCGAGACATTTCTTACTTTATTGCCCTAGGTGTGAACTATAATATTTATTACCTAACAAACCAAAAAATCAATTTCACTTTCTAAGTTGTTTACATTAAAAAATTCTATATCTTTTCAACCTGTTTATTGTATTATATATTTTATTCACAATCGGGCGATTATTTAAATTTTTTACGCCCAAGACATCCTACTAATTCAAATGCAGGTGCTCGAATGGTTCATGGTAACGCGTGATACCAACTGTAAAAAATTAGCACGATTGGGCTAATTCTGCTACGTGATATTACATCCTCGTCTTGGTGTCGATAACATTGCCAATATTCAGCGAATTAAATTGGAAATTTTAGAGCTTTCGTTTTATCTATGACTCGGAACTATCACCATGCAATTTTTTTAACGTTTCATATTTAATAATAATACTTTTTAAATATTTCTTTAAAGTGAATTATTTATTCAGTCATATATTATTGAAAAAGACTACTTTCGTTGTGATCCCAAACTATGTTAATAAAATAATAATGAAAAAAATATTAAAATTTTAGCTTTTGGCATTCACAAATCCTCTGTTTAAACTTTATCAATTTTATGTTGCGTCCTTAAATTAAATTTTCACGGTCAACAAACACATTTCTGTACAAGGTACAAAAAATATACCCGCCATAACGAATTTTTATTATCTTTGCAGATTAATAATTGATAACCAATAAACGTGTACAGAAGAGGAGCAAAGCTATCACACTTAAATGATAAAGGTAATAAAAATCAAAATCCCATGCTCATCACCAGTGGCGTAGCGTGTGCCATTGACGCACGGGACGGAATAATAATTTACCGCCCCTTTGACATCATAAAAATAATGATTTTGGTGTTGGTGAGAAAAAAGTAATCATATGAAAGAACTGAGCGAAAAATATTCATTTTAAAACCATGTAATATAGTATGTCGGTGTTCAAAAGCTATTACAATATAAAAATAACGTCTAGTATAAGTCTAAAATTCAACTTTTCGGGTCTTGCGCGCAGCAAAATCATTTATAACTTCGTCAAAGTTAATTTCGTCCGTCACACTTTGTTCTATTGACAAAATAGCCAAATCACTTTGTTGGAAATTAGTACTTTCAACTGTACAATTTCTCTTTGAGAAATTCCTTGATTTTTAACACTACTCAGTACGGCCCTGACGCTGACAAAAAATCATATAAAAACACGTGCATTTATTATCCCTCCAGAACATTCCGAAATCGTCGCGCGCAATTGTAGCAATGAACTATACGATCACGTGATGAAAATGGTTAACGCAAAGCCTCGTCTGACCGGGCTTCCGCCCTCTCAGCCTCTTTCGCATTTCGACCGTCAAGCAATGCAGAGCACCGCTTCGCCTCTTTTTCATTTCGACCGTCAAGCAATGCACAAGCCGGTCGAAGCACACAATTCTCGCCGCTAAGAGCACGCTTTTAAATACCGCGTGGTAAAATGCACATCAATATAATCAGATAAAATAAATGAAATTCAAAGCTAACAACCAGTGAAATTATTCTGAAGATACAGGAGGCTGGAAACTGTAAGCTCCATGTATTAAATTACACAATATATTCTCAATGACAAGTGTGTTGTTTTATTTACTGTGATAACAAAATTCACGGCGCTAAAAGATAGTAAAACCTTCAGCCTATAGTAAGTAAAAAACCAATCGAGCCAGCTTGACTGAATTATCGACGGAATGCAACATCTACGTTGCCGAAGACGTCGTCGAATAGCACGATCGTCGATTTTCAACTGATAGCTTCTTGTCGTCGTCGCCGGCGCGCGCATGATCCGGCTCGATTATAATAGACTCGTCTTGGAATACCATGGATCATTTTCCTTCAGAACCTCGGAGTGAGATTTATAAAGTGTTACATTTGGTCAGTACTTTTGTATGGATTGGAGGAATAGACCTTGAAAGCGACCACAATGAACAAACTGGAAGCCTTTGTAATGTGGATATACCGCAGAGTACTTAAAACACGAGAAACAAATGAGAACGTTCTTAGAAGGAGGAAGAAAGACAGAGAACTACTAACGACAATCAAGAAAAGAAAAACATCGTACCTAGGACACATAATGTGTAACACAAAATACCAATTATTGCAACTGGCCGCAACTGGTTCCTAGATTATTTATACATTCCAAAAATTTGGTTGAAATTGCACAAGAAATAGCTTATCATGTACAACTAAAAAAGCGGGGTATGCTACTTACACAATAATGTAAGTCCAGATTTCTGTCTCTGGAGAGGCAAATTAAAGGAGAGCAACTAGGGGTCTACTTCTGGATACTGAGTGAAACAAAAACCACCAAATCTTTGGGATGGTTCCTGACATGCTAGCCACACCACACAAATACAGTTAGAAAAACTCTTTAAAATTCTTGGATCTACTTGGTTGTGTTTTTCGAGGGTTTAGGTAAGAACGCCTTCAAATGAGTCAACCCTGGTGTTAAAAATTCGTGATTTCAACAGTAGAATTTCTCTCCAAGCAATGATTTGATTTAAAACCCCTTATTACGGCCCAGACGCCGACAAGCTATCAGCCGCTAGGCACGTGCCAGTAGCAAACAGCTATGAACCGTGTGCAAAACGATGGTTACGCGTGGACCAATGAGAACGTTGACTTCAGCGCCAGAGAAACGAAGCTCACGCTTGACCGGTTTCCGAAATCTCTCTTGCCTCAAAACCACCGAGCTAAGTGCATCGCGCTCGGAACCCCACATGTTGAAAGGTAGCACATAACTGCAGTTAAATAGTAACATGTAAGTCTGGTTATGGATAATATTCAGTTCAAGTCGACAACCAGTGCAAAAATTCTAATGATTACGAGACCGGAATTTGTATCATATTTCGGTGAGAAACAAAATGGCGTCTCCATGTATTGAGTTCAGTATACTAGAAATAGCAATTATATAGTGTTTTATTTTAATGAAAACAAATACACATGTAATAAATCAAGATTACCAAGGCGATGACACACACACCCTCGGCAACTTACAGTAGGTAGAACAATTTAATCAGCGTCCTATCTAGTATCGAAGTACATTACCATCTCCATCGAGGCACACGGCGAGATCTCCAGAGAGGCAGACGGCACCAGGTTCAAGTAAGCCAAGCAGCTCTAATTGTCCTCATCTTTTCTCGCCCCTTCGCGACACCTGGTATATCGGACCAGTGCGTGAGTCTTTTTCTCTCGGCCCAGTCCGAAATAATTGTTTTGGCGGTTTTCAACAGGTGGTATCACTGTTGCTTTAAAACATTTACAAAACAAAAACGTCATTGATGTCGTGCTTTGGATTTTGATTTCTATTTACCTATTTTTGTTTTTTAAATAATAGCTTTTTATCGTATTTTTTTTGTATTTATAGATGATTAGTTTTTTATTTGAGCATGTGTTATTGTTCCTCGTAGATGCACACATTCTAGTTAACAATACCATTTTGGCAATTGTGTCCGTTAGTAATTTTTTTTTTATTTTGATTTTTCGTAAATGAAAATTTTCTAAAAACTTCGACGCACATTATTATTATTTTTCTGCAATCCTGCTAATAATGCACTATTGTGTTATAATTTATTCTTAGGATTGCGCATTATAACCATAGATAATTAAGAAACAATGTTGCTTAACAAGAATAAGCAAAAATAAAATGTGTAATGTGCGAGTTATTTCTTTTTTTTAACTGAGATAAGTATTAAGATAATAAGATTTAGTAGACACTAAATTTTTTTTTATTGACGATGTAAGTAAATTTGAGGATCCCAACGACGACGACGTTACAACTTATCGAAGAAAAGAAAAATTTTAGAAACATCCTGTATAAACGCCTTCATTCCCTACAATTTTTCATTTTCTACAAATGCAGTTATTATAAAGATTACAGTGTTATGAAAAAGGAGGTAATAATACAGATTAGCTCACACATCTCCGATTTCCTTAAAATTTTAGTATGTCATAGAAAAATTTGTGCCGAGAAATTTGATACATATACCTATATAGAAGGCGCGGAAAGCAAAAACTTCAAACTTTGAAGTTCCAGAAAAAGCAAAATATTTTTTGCATCACACTCTTTCTTCACATGTCTTCATTACCTAATGATGACATGTGATTTCCTTAATTAATAACAATTATTATTTGCCTAACCTAACCTAACACCATCAGTTCCTGGTGAAGAACTTTAAAAATGCGGAAACGTATTTTCAGCCAATCTTTAGATTAGTCCGGTGGGTGATCGTGTTAAGTTTGGTAGAGGCCCCCAAACTTCACCAGGTACTGTTGGTGTTAGGTGGTTAGCTGGTGGAGAATAGATCCTGTTACGAGAGATTTTTTATTTTTCTCTTATCAATTTTTCTCTTTCAACGATTAATTTAAATAAAACAATCACTGAAAAATCATTACAATTAGTTGATTCTTCAAACGCAAAAAAGTACCTAAAGGGATGCTTTCCGCGCCCTATATATTATACGAGGGCGGTTTAATAAGTCAGTGACTTTTTGAATAAAACAAATTTTGTTTTTCGCAAATAAACATTTTATTTTTCTACATAATCACCTTTTAACTCGATACATTTAGTCCAGCGTTTTTCTAATTTTTTTATTCCCTCCAAATAATAGGTTTTTTTCAAAGCTCTCAAAATACGCGTTTGTTTCGGTAATGACTTCTTCATTCGACTCAAATCTCTTACTGCCCAGCCATTTCTTTAGGTTTGGAAACAGAAAATAGTCGCAGGGGGCTAAATCTGGAGAATATGCTGGATGGGGTAGCAGTTCGTATCCCAATTCGAGGATTTTGGCCATCGTGACTAGACAAGTGTGCACACGTGCATTGTCTTGATGGAACAGCACTTTCTTCTTCTTAGCCAAATGCGGCCGTTTTTGCTTCAAATCAACGTCGAATCTGTTCAAAAGCTTTGAATAATATTTGCCGGTGATAGTTTTACCTTTCTTGAGGTAATCGATGTGAATGACACCGCGTACATCCCAAAAAACTGTGGCCATGACCTTGTTGGCTGACAGACTCTGTTTCGCCTTCTTTGGTCCACGTTCACCCCGAGCAACCCACTGTTTCGATTGTTCCTTGGTCTGTGGCGTGTTGTGATAGATCCATGTTTCATCCACATAACAAAACGGCGCAAAAATTCGTCCGGATTACGGCTGAACATCGCTAAACACTCTTTTGAAGTGGTCACACGATTGCACTTATGGTCGAGTGTGAGCAATCGCGGCACCCATCTCGCAGAGAGTTTTTTTATGTCCAAATATTCGTGTAAAATATGATGTACCCGTTCAGTTGAGATACCTACAGCATGAGCCAACTCACGCACTTTCATTCTCCGATCATTCAATATCATTTCATGGATTTTATCGACGATTTCCGGCGTGATCACTTCTTTTGGGCGACCTGGACGTTCTGCGTCACTAGTGCTGGTACGACCACAACAGAACTCTGTAAACCACTTCTTAACCATTGAAATTGATGGTGCCGAGTCCCCGTAGTATTTATCAAGTCTTTCCTTAGTTTCAGTGATGGATTTTTTACGTAAAAAGTCAGCACACGAAATTCACTTTTTTCCATTTTCGTAAAAATTCACGAGGTTGTCTGCTTTGAACGGCTATCAATAACACCAACTGCACGACGTAGCTTGCTCAAAATTAGAAAGTTGCCCACTGATAGATTATAGTTGACGGCGGCAGCACTGTTGCATTTGGAGTAACTGCGCGGGAAATTCAAAAAGTCACTGTCTTATCAAACTGCCCTCGTATGTATCAAATTTCTTAGCACAATTTTAACTTACTAAAATTTCAAGGAAATCGGAGATGTGTAAGCTAATCTGCATAATTACCAAAAAGGAAGTTTTTTTGGAACATTTTTGTAAAAATGTCCCTTTTGAAATTTATTACTGTCGACGCTACCGGGAAAGAAAAATTTCTCGCCGTCAATTTTTCGTGTTCGTAGAACTAAAAAATAACTTTGATCATGTTTTACCGTCTATTATTTTACCAGTAGAGTAGTGAAAATTTATGATACAATTTCATTCCAGGATTTTTTGCAAAAAAAATAAACAAGCCGGCAACCGGTAAACGATAATCGTAAAATTAAAAAGCCAACTATAAACAAAAACACTGTTAAGGGTACGGTGGAATGGCAACTAGTCGACGAAGTTGGTCAAGTAAGTATTTTTTATTTTCTTTTGTCGTTATTTATTGTTTTTCTTGTTCGTTTGAAGCGTATATTTCTGATGAGTTAGGTTATAAATAGAACGTACCTAAAACTGGTTTTGAATTCATAAATTTGTAATTAACGAGTGCAAGGACTTGTTCAGAGGGATTTGGCGCGGTTATAAGACCAGAAAGTAGCGAAATTTTTGTGTCCAAATCAATCTACGTTTCTATAAAAAGGTTTAGAAACAACCGCGCGCTCCAGGGGAAGATGAAATTGTCGCGGAGTTGATTAAGTACGGGGGATACCAATTGGAAGAAGCTATGAGAGAAATAATCAGACATACGGATGTAGGTAAAAATGTCCGACTGCTGGAGCACCGGTATAATCTGTCCAATACACAAAAAAGGGGACAAAGCTATCTGTGACAACTTTAGAGGTGAACACTTTTTACAAAGTTCTCACAACCATCATCAATGACAGAATAAAGGTCACAGCAAACAACGAGATTGGTGAATATCAATGTCGGTTCCAGGAATCTAGGGGCACTACTGACCAATTCTTTGTCGTGAGGCAGATACTAGAGAAGAGCTATGAGTATGAGATCGACCTGTACATATTATTTGTGGACTTCAAACAGGCTTTCGATAGTTTAAAACGCTCTAAACTAAAAGACGCACTCAAAGATCTTGGAATAACATCTTAACGTATCAACCTAGCTATGATGACCATGACCAACACAAGAGCAAAGGTGAAAATTGATAACAATCTGAGCGATCCATTTGACATATCATCTGGAGTCGAGCAAGGCGATGGGCTCTCTACAACACTATTCATCATAGCTCTGAAATACGGCCTATTGACCAGAGAGGAACCATTTTCAACAAATCCACTCAAATATGTGCGTATGCGGATGACGTGGCAATCATCGCCAGAACAAAGGGCCGCCTGATTGAAGTTTACAAGGAAATAGAAAAAAACGGAATAGAACTGGGACTATGGTTCAATATACAGCCTCAAAAGACCGGAGAACAGCTTAAGACCTTCAGATAGAAAACGCAAAATTCAAGGGAGTAACACAATTCACGTATCTCGGGGAGTTATTCAGCAACGAGGGAAAAACCAGCACCTATGGGAGTGAAAATTGGACACTCACGGTACAAGATCAGGAGAAGATAAGAAGGTTCGAACGTAAAATAATCAGAAGAATATGTGGAGCAGTCAGAATCAACGAAGCAGAATGGCGCATCCGCAACAACCGGGCAATAACAGAGATCCTGAACGGTGAAGACATTGTGAAATTTATAAAATCTCAAAGACTCCGTTGGTTTGGACACGTTCAAAAAATGGAAGACGCCCGGATGCCAAAGAAAATTCTAAACATTAAAATCTATGCTACCAGGAAAAGAGGAAGACCACGGCTCAGATGGATGGACCAAGTACTGGGTGACCAGAGGGCAATGCGGATATCCGGCTGGGGAACCAAAGTCAAAGACCACATTGCTTGGAGGCGAATTGTGGAGGAGGCCAATGCCCGCATTGGGCTGTAGAGCCTATTGGTAAGGTAAGGTAAGGTATTTCTAATGAGTTAGGTTATAAATAGAACGTACCTAAAGAGAATATATAAAACTGGTTTTGAATTCATAAATTTGTAATTAACGAGTGCAAGGACTTGTTTATTTTTTTTTAAATAATTTAAATGTTAAAAAACAATTTTTTATTCAACGGACGGTTAATTACATATTATGTAAATTTTAATTTTCGATAAATATCTTGTGTTGTGTTCTTACAAACCTATTATTGGGTAAAATATATGCAACTCGCTTTACCATCTGCGAGAATAGTTTAACCGTTTCTGTAATCTTGCCAAAACCGTTACATTAAAAAATAGAACCCCATCTCTAGACCGTCACTCAACAGTGAGCGTTTGACGTAACCACAGCAAGAAAACAATTATTGGAATTTGTTATTGTGAAGGGGTATATACGTCTCGTATAACAAAAATTTGCATTTGTTTACTATATTGTCTGTAAATCTTGGTTATCAAAATAAATTTATTGGTAACACATGTTTGCAAAACAGGGACGTATTTGAGTGGTGGTTATTTTGGGTCTTCCTTTTTTCTTTTTGTGATGGGGGATCCATTCCATTGCCTGTTTTGGTAATCTCTAGTCCGCCATACGCTGTACGTGTCCATACCAAGAGAGTTGTCTTTGATCGATATCCTTAATGATCGTATCCTCCAGTCTCATTTTTTGTCGGATGTCTTCGTTTCTCACTCTATCTGCACGAGAAATTCTTGCTGCTTGTCTAAGTTCATCCATTTCTGTAGCTCTTAGCATTCTTTTAGCCCTCCCAGTCATTCTACATGTTTCTGAACCATAGAGTAGGCTACTTTTAATTATTGTTTTGTATATGTTGTATTTTCTCTGCCTGGTTATTTGTTTAATCCAGAGAATTCCATTGAGACATCCAATTGCCTTCCTCGCCTGATTTATTCCTGCTCTTATTTCTTTCACATTTTTCCATGTTTTATCCACAATGTCTAAGTTGTTTAGTTGTAGGTTCTGGTTTTCCAACGTCCCAACGCTGAGGTATCTAGTTTTTTGGATGTTCATAGCGAGGCCCTCTTAAGTTTCATAGCGAGGCCCTCTTAAGTTTCTTTCAGTTTGCGGGTCATGTATTCGAGGTCTTCTCCGTTTCCTGCAAAACTAGCTGGTCATCTGTAAATTAAAATAAAAAATCATATTACTGTTTATTAATAATAATGAATTTATGCGTTACTTTACAGAAGCACTGTATAGTATATTTGGTGCCAATATTTTTTTTGTTTCCACTCTCGAAAATAGCAATTATCACAAGCATCTATTTTTAATTTTTTTTTATTTACTTTAAATTACATTTTCTGGTGGAATTAACCGTTACAAAATATTTACGATTCGCCATTTGTAACCAGTCCGGTTTAAATCGGCACTCGGTGTTCGCTTCCTTAGAAGATTGAAGTATCTCTTTCAATTTATTTTTACCTGCATCAACATCTTTCTCAGAAAGATCATTTTCAACGTTGAGACGTTTATTTCTTATTAAAATCTGTTAAAAAAGTACTGTTAATAATTTGATTCTTTAAAAAACTTTTCATCAACAACACCCCCCCAATTTTTTGCTACTTAGCCTAAAATTTATATATTGATTCTTTAGCCATAACCATGTTAAAAAAATAAAACTAAAATAAAATTTTGGAAAACTTCCAAATCGTAAAGAAAATCAAATCATCCTGTACTAAACAGTGGATGACAGATTTGTTCTCATAGTAAATCGGACGTAAAGTTTGCACAAAGTTGGATTATTTTTTTGCTTAATTCATGCACCACAGTAAGCTTTCATCGGTTCCCTCTTGGAAATGCTCAATGGTTAAAATTTGATCAGGAAAATTTAAAAATAAATTATTTTGTCTATTTTAGGAAAAATGTTAAAAAATTGCAAAATCGCAACTTGATACATTACACGAAATATGGTATGTTGCAAATATGCAACAGTATGTCAAATGCCTGAAATTTTATCTGTTGTTTAAAACAAGATGACGTCTACGCAACTTCAATTCATCTTTTGTATCCTGTTTGTTTGGCTTTAGATATCGAAGGTTGTCCTATATTTACCTCAATTTTTACTCTATTTCTTGAACAGGTTCATTATCACTCTCTAATTTAAGTACGTCTCCTTTCCCATCCTCATATTCTTCTGTATCAAGACGATCTTTTTTATAATTAGGATCTGCAATGCTGTCATCAGAGAAGTCACTTTACTCTCTGACCAACTATTCACAATATCAAGTAATTCTTGTTCAGTCAATGGTTTCCTATTGAAATTATAGCGATTCATTATTACTGAACTCCAAATGCATAGAGTTGCAAATCTACAACAAACACGTGATTGTTAGTATAAGGGACTAATTTATATAATTTATCATTTATGATTTACCCCGTATACAGCTGATACCTTCTGTATTTACAAACAAATTTTATTGTGCTTGTTTTTATAAAAATTTGTAAATAACACGTGCTAAAATTTGGGGTTATACCTAACACAGTGACTAAGCTCAAACTGACTGTAGTGACCTTCAACAAATGAATACTACAGCAGAAGAGACAGAAGGTATTTTGCAACAAGAAAAAAAAATTTAATTAATTAATTTTATCATATTGATTATTCATAGTGACTTCAACAACACAGAGAAAGCGTTTGAAAGATGAATCTGTTCCTATCTAGAACCTTCCAGTATTGTAGTATCAATATTCCATAATTAAGAAAGGTAGAAGTGACCGAATTTAATTGGATTATAATACACACTCCTTTTAATTGGTCGAACAGGTTCAACCACATAATACAATAGATCCGAAATTGATATTTCGACTTCCATAGCATTGCAACTAAAATTCCAGGAACAGAACTGAAAAACTTCGAAAACAAAACAAAATTGATACCTAGTCACACCTGGCCTTTACTGGCATTTACCAAGAATCCAGCGACAATAAAACTAAAACGTCGAAAACAAACCTTAAATCTAGCTTCAATCCAATAGTTTAACACAAAAAATCAACTTAAATCTCTGAGATAACTTAAATTCCCTTCAATAAAACTGTAGGAAAAAGTTTAGGAACCAACACTCCTCTAAGCACAACTAGACGTGCCTTTTTTGACACTTTCTGGCTGTTCATACAGCTAGGCAGTGCCCCATTCATTAGTTTTCCTGCCAACACCCTTCGTTCAATGTCACTGTCATATTTTTTATCTCACGTAAACTTTGAACCCAAGTATACAAACTCATTTACTTGTTCCACTCTTCCTCCCTTAATCAGAACTTCACAGTTTGTCATGCTTTCTTCTCTTTCAAAAACCATTACTTTCGTTTTGCTTACATTTATTTTCATCCCTTTGATTTTCAGGGCATCATGCATAACATTAACCATCGCCTGCAACTCCTCTTCAGATGACGCTAATATGACTTGATCATCGGCGTAAAGAAGGAATTTGACGATCAAATCATTCATTTTTTAAGTTAAACAGCCATGGCGAAGCCACACATCCCTGTCTCACACCTTTTTCGATGTTATATCAGTCCGTGTAAGCTCCGTTTATCCTGACACAAGCAGTGGAATCCTCATAAAGTGATTTTACTACTCGTATTAAACTACCGCTCACCCCATACATAGACAATGTCGACCACAATTCACTTCTCACCACTCCTCTCCTTTTACCATACTACCCTCTTGGTTTCTGATTTTTTCCAGTTGCGAGGTAGTATTTTTACCTCTGACTGTTCTTATGGACTTCCGGAAGAGTTTTATATTGTTTTGGAAATCGTCAAATAACCTTCTATCAAATTTATCTTTATCACTCTCCTTCTTTCTTGCCATCGTAATCGTCGCGTTTTGTAGAAGTCGAATTTAGTTCAGGTGCGTTCTTTTCAGTAGCAATTAATTTCTAATTCAAAATAGAATTTTACCTCTTTGGTTAATTTTAGGCGAGCAGGGAGGAAAATGACGCCACAAAGCAACGTTGTCTGTTTATAAAATTTTACAGTTCTCTTCGAAATTTGTTATATGCAAAAACAAATCAAATACAACTAAAAAAATTAATAGTATTCGTTGGAAATGGAATTTCACCTGTATTTAATTACTTAATTATCATTGTAGTCTAAACGTCTTTTTTTTAATAAAGTGATACTTGAAAACATTTATCCTTAAGTTGCAACCCATCTTGATTTTGATGTTTTAACTTGGCGTCAAGGTAACCGAAATGAAAATCGCCACCAGGAGGATGTAGATAAAAAATGATAATTAAGATTGTTACATTCCCATACAGTTGGCGTATTTATCACGTGTCAGAACAGCACTAATTTTTTCAAACAACAAAACGGTTACAGATCCGTACTCGTCCTTTAAACGAAATCAAGTTTCTCCATCAGTTGTGTAAGTTTTTATTAGGCTTTGAGAAGACTATGATTTGTGCTTTTTTTCCAGATATTCGGAAAATATCTTGAGAGTAGGCAGTCATTGCATGGAGCAGATCGTTTTAAGTTAACTTATTTAATGTAATTTTTAAATAACCATTGTTTAAAGAATACTCAGTTAAATTATTTTCTGTCGGAGCTTTAATGTTTATGGCTACTAAGGGCTTCGCCGTGACAGAAACGGATTCCATAAACAAACCCATAGCCGTTTTACCCGGGTGTTCTGGAAGGTTTTTAAACCCTGGTAAAATTGTGAATGTCACTATCAAACTCAGCACCCAAAGACTATGAACTCGACACTAATATCGGCCGTTTTTGATTATTTTTATATTTCATCCCCTTCCCACCCTTTTCGTAGGAGTACTGGGGGTAGGTCACCTCATCAGGGACTTTCGTGGTAATTCTCAGAACAACTTAGCAAAGTTTCATCATAATCGGACGAATGGTTTAGGAACGCATAGAAGACAAACATACAAAGAAATATTAATTTTTATTTATATAGATAATAAACCGTCATTTCGTTTGAAATATAAATAAGCTAATAGTTTTTTTTTTTAGATTTTTTAACATGTCGCCAGGTGTTGAATATTATGGTGATACTGGGGTTCATGTTCAATTACATGTTGAGAGTGAATCTGACTATAGCTATAGTCGATATGATTGTGCAGCCTGTTTCGACGAACCATACGAACGCAACAATAGAAAACAAGGTACCTCTTGCAGAGAGCAACAAATTCAATTGGACAGCAGCACAGGTAAGAAATCGAATCTTTTAATGCCACAGAATAATTCGACAAACTATAAAAATTTTGTGTAAGCCAATAGATCCATTTTTTTATTCTTCTTCTTCTTATGACCCCCTCTCCTTTCGAAGGTTGGCGATCCCCATAGCTAACATTGTTCTGGACACAGCAGCTCGAAAGATTTTAATGCAAGTGCACCCAAACCATCTTCTGAGGTCTTTCAACTAGGAGTTCTGACGTCTACCAACAGATCTTTTCACTTGAATCTTTTCTTCAATTATTAGTCTCAGCAGTTCATACTTATTGCCTCTCATAATGTGGCCTATGTATGTAGTTTTTCTTTCTTTAATGAGGGCCATTAGTTCTTTCGTCTTCTTCATTCGTCTAAGCACTTCTTCGTTCGTAATTCGTTGGACTCATGAGATGCGGAGCATACGGCGATATGAGTACATTTCAAACGCCTCAATTTTCCTTTCAGTTGCAGGGTCCAGGGTCCAGTATTCACATCCGTATAGCAACACACTGAAGACATAACATCTAATCATGCGAACCCTGAGGAATCTATTTTTCCTG
Source organism: Agelastica alni (assembly GCA_950111635.1). Lineage (NCBI taxonomy): Eukaryota > Metazoa > Arthropoda > Insecta > Coleoptera > Chrysomelidae > Agelastica > Agelastica alni. The sequence continues at coordinate 18,429,260 of OX467712.1, forward strand.
TAAAATTAATTCTCTCCTTTGGGTTCGATAATTCTAAACGCTCAGTACAATAACTAAACAATTTTTATTCTAATATTTCTACACAATACATTTTACTTTACAAATCACTTAGATATTCACAACTGTATACATTTTTTTTATAACACTTATAAATATTTCAAAAACTTGACTTTGAACTAAAACTAAGAACTTTGATCTGTGATTTTATTTATATATCTGTAAACCAATGTTCTCGACAAAACGATGCATTTCTGGACATCCTTTCGAGAATTATCCGATGTCTTTTATTACGCCCGCGGCTATAAATCAAGCATTTTTCCCCTCATTGTGGTCAACCCTCTGTCGCCTCAAGGCGGCATCGACAGGGACGGACTAGCAAATCGTAACGTATGTACGTATGTATGTTCGAGTCAAATTGTTAACGAAGTATTTTACCTCTCTGATACCAATTTCACCATATTTTGCTGATCTATCGGACACATTATTCAGAGGGATTGCAAGGACTTGTTCTTTCTTTATGTTTATAAAATTATATACATTATAAACTGTTTTTTGATCTTGATATGAATTACTACTTATATTTAAAGTTGTTTTGAATTTTTTTTTAACTAATTCATCTTCCATTTTTTTTATTGTGGGAAAGACAGAGACGAAAAAAAAACTAAAAATAAGTTATTCTGAGAAAAATACTTTCAACACTTGTTCACCAAAAATATTTCACACTATTAACAGCACCGTTTTAAAAGTCGTGACAACAGCCAGACCTAATAATAATTAATTCGTTAATTTCTATGATTCTGGGAATGTTTTTAAGAGTTTAATAATGTGCAAAACAAAAACCATCTCGTTAAAAAATATTGGGATATCTATTAGCGTTTATTAGTCGTATTTTTCTTTAACAATTCATAAATTATAAATTTATTTTTAGACATCATTTACGTAATGTAAGTTGTATTTCAAGTGCAATATATACAGGGTGGCCCATTAGTGTGCGGAAGTTCAATAATTTACTTACAGTTTTTAAAGGTAGAAAGTGACCGGTTTGATTTTGTCACATCAAATTAAAATAAAATATTTTAAACTTCAGAGCAAACTTGAATATTTTTATATCATAAACTAAAAATGCAATTTTCTTCAAAACAATCAATTTTAGAGAGTACATTATACAGATATAATTTGAAGGGATAAAATAGTTTTACTAGATGATAAAATAATATACTGTGTGTTCCATTTAAAAAAATGAAATTTTTGCTAATTGAAATCTCCTGAATTAATGCTTATCCAAAAAATACTCCAAGCCCCAAACGAAACTTCTACTCTGTTCAGACATTTCAGCCATCCTTTACCTTCGTACCTACCAAATAAGTTCTGTTGCTTATCACTAACAACGTTTACTAGGCAGCATTTATATTGCACCAATTTTCGTGAAATCTTCATATTTTTCGCTCCAACTTGGCAAAGTCGCAATTTATGGAAAAAGAAAAAATATGGCTAGGTGCAGAATTTTACGCTGAAATCGATGGTAAACAATAATATAGGGTGTCTTATTAAAAAAAAGTAAACTTCATGTTGTCTCGCTTAGGCTGAACACCCAGTATATCTCAAAATATTTTAGAAATGTGTATCGGCGAAAATGCAACAACTTTTATTTAAAACATTTCTTTGTATTTTTTATCCCAAGTAAGTTATTGGACTTTCACAGACTAATGGGCCACCCTGTACATTCCTACGACTGAATTATCATAGTTGTGATAACGATAATTTTTTAACGCGGGATTATATCTTAATTATTGTTCATTTTTCATATTGATAAAAATTCAATTTTTCACGAAAGCTGTAAACTTCGGAGGCAAAATAAGGTGGCCCGTCTACGTATTAAACGCTTCGCCAAATGGCCGCGGAGGTGCTGATCGTTAAATAAAACAACGCACGCCGTCATGTGACACTATGGAGGGTAGAGATAAGGAGAACTATCTCTGTGTTAAAAAAAATGTCCCTAAAAGTGTATTGAATTAAAATGGTGTTTGTCGCAATGGGGCGAGAGATGAGGAGATAGGATGGATTGCGGTCCTGATACCATCCGCCTCTCTGGAGATCTCGCCGTGCGTCTCGCTGATTATAGTGAAGCTTATAAGGTCGCTGATTAAATTGTTTCTACCTACTGCAAGTTGCCGAGGGTTGTGGGGGGTCGTCGCCGTGGTTATCTTGAGTTCTTACATGTATATTCGTTTTTATTGAAATAAAATACTAAATAATTGCCTTTTTTTTATTTATTTAGCTTATGGTATGACACAAAAAAAATGTAAAAAGAATGTAACACTAAATCAGATTATCACCTATACAATACTAAAACACATATCACAAACAATTATTGTAAATCAGAACGTTGACACAGCTCATAACACGAATGTATATACAGATTGCACATTGAAAACAAAAGTGTATACAAATATAAAACATGTAAAAGAAAGTCTATCTAGGACATAACACGTTCCTCCGTCACAGTTCTACGTTTAAATTCCACAGCCATTCCACAGCTCGTGGGGTCACCCTGAGAGGACATTCATGGACAATGTGGTGGATGGTTTGTTCTTCAGCATCGCAGTCGCAACCAGGGTCCGGTCTCATGCCCCATCTATACAGCGTCCATGGCCTGTCCGTATTCTGTTTAATGCTAACCAGGTTTTCCTTGGAAGTGAAAGCCCTCCGGGTGGTTGTGAGTTTTAAGCTGAGTGCGCCATCTGGGATTGACCTGATTTCGCCAGTCCGTTTGCCAGGTTTCAGCGCCGTTGTAGTTTAGGCTCAGAAGTTGTTGCGCAGGGTGATTTCTGGATTTGAGTCTCTTAAATTCAATCAGGTCCTGATGTATAGTGACAGCTGGATATCTTTTTAAACTCTCTTATGAGTATATTTCATCTACTATTTTGGGCCGTATTTCAGCCGTTGAGTAGACCAAGCTTGGTGCGGTGATGCAGAGTGTCTCCACGTCAGCCCATCAAGTTTTTCCCGCTAGTTTGTAAATAATGTTGTTTCGGAATTTCAGTTTTGCGGAGAAGTTTGACAGATGTTTTCTAAGTTATCGAATGCATAAGAAACCGCGGTGGACCCACTAACTATGAAATCACTTTGTTATTTTGTATTATTTTAGTTTAAAAATGTAATCATTTTTTAAGTATAATTAAACACACATTCTGTATTTTTATCAAAATTAATTAACACTTACTGGGTGTTCGGATTTTTTTGAAAGTCGTTGTATATTTGGCTGATTTCTTATTTGTCAAAAATACCGGAAATAGTTACTCATACTGTTTTCGCAGTATGAAATAAGAGAGAATTGAAAATAACCGTTATTATTTGTTTCAGAAAAACGATATTCTGGGAAGCTTCTTTTGGGGATATATTCTCACAGAAATGCCAGGCGGCCGAATGGCTGAAATCGTAGGTGCCAAAAAAATTTTCGGTGGTGGTATGTTACTAGCGAGCTTATTGACGGTCTTGACACCAGCGGCGTGTTATTGGAATTATTATGTATTAATTGCTCAGAGAGCTCTGGTGGGATTCGCTCTGGGAGCAACTTGGCCTTCCATGCCACCCATGGCCGCCAAATGGATTCCGCCTTTAGAAAGATCCAAATTTATGGCTAATATGATGGCTAGTGCTTTGGGAGCAGCACTTACTTTACCGGTAATGTATATATTTTTAATAAACATCGAGTACATGCAGTGGCGGGACAGCAGCAACTTGCGCACCTAAGCAAACATGAACAAACTGTCCCTCTTGGGAGATGTTTAAAAAATAAGTTTTCCACCCCCCAAATGGAGTGTTTTCGTCGCGCCGGAGTGTGTACAGGCCCGAGACCCCTAAACTTACACCTATCACCGCCACTGAGTACTTGCTGTTTCACGAAAACACGCTTCTGTTATGAGTTCAATAAAAAGTTGTGCATTAAACTTTCCTTAATACTAATTGAAAACGACGCTTTTTCTTAATACGTAGTTCTATTAACGGAGTTCGACATTTTTCTAAGCTAATTGGATAGGACAGCAAAAAACGCACTAAATTCTGAATTTAATCAAAAATTATGAGCAGTGAATGAACATTTTTACATCTATAATGAGAGAAAGTAACGCCACTCCTGTATATTTTCAAAATATCATTACTTATAATTATTACTTAGTGAATTTGCCCAAGGCTTTACAACAAAAACATTTTGACTACATTTCCCGTATTAACTTTGTCTGTTGTACATCAATTTACATTGGCGTTAACTATAAACGTTTTTATTTGTTTAGTAAAGATTTATTACTTTGCAAGCTTTATAATACGGTGGCAACAGATAGCGGTGGAATACGAAAAATAAGTACGAGAATAAAGTATTAGAAAAGTTAAAATGAATTCTACAACCGTAAAGGTGGATATACATAGTTTGCCAAGTACCAAACGAGGCAGAGTTTCTTCCACTTGGTTGCAATTTGCAGTAAAATAACAAATATTCGGCTGAATATACACTTCACATTCGTAAACTTCTTCCTCCGATTGTACTTGAGACTCACGATTACTGAAAATTTCGTCGTCGCCGATCGGATCGTTATTCAAATGTTTTCGTTGTGCGCAGATTTTGTGATCTCTCGCCTGCCAAGCTACTTCTGTTGCACTGTACTTTGTTTTCTTATGTCAGTTTATGAGTTTAACCAAGTGGAGTGTAATGATGAGTCGTTATTGACGAGTATTGACATTGTAAAGTTATTAAAAAATGCCCAATTAATTATGAGGTCTTGAAATTAAAATTTCTATCTTACTGTGCTGTGAAGGCTATCAGAAAATAAACTCAGAATGCCGAATGATGAGAAGGAATAAAAAACAGAATTATATTAACAGGTACAAGTTAAAAACACATTATTTCTTAAATTTGAGTAACAGACAGATGTCAAATAAAAACAAAAACAGGAGGCTGTACTTGGAAGCCAACTTTCTCATAGGTCAATTTCCAGCTCTTGATTGACTCGATATGGTTGGTGAAAGAGCTCGGGGCCCCTCAGAAGTAGTTTTAAGGTTAGAACTGCATACTAACAACTAAAATAATTACCAAAATAGTCATATTTACTCATTTATAAAACTCTTAGGCGTAGCCAAAGAAGAGACCATATCAGAACATAGTAGGTATAAATGTTATGAATATTTTATAAATAATAAGAATCTTCAAAAAATCTCTTTGAATGAAGCACTTACAAGGCTCTTCGCAAAAAATGCACAATTTTTTATTGATCACTGCGTAAATATTTATATCAGCTTTTCGTACGACATTACAAAATAAGTTAAGTTCAACTACTAAATATTGAAGTAAAATATATCTTTAGAAGTAAAATAATATTTTGTTTGTAAAAATCCTGAAAAAAGTCACATTTCTGTTTAGACGTATCAATTAAAATTTCTGCAACCTCAAAATCTGGGTAATTAAGCGATTCAAACAACAAATGTAGACAAAACAGATTTAACATGATGAATCTAGCTTTAATATTTATCGTCTCGCAAAATATTACGCCAAGTCCTTTCTTGAAAAGGTCGAACAATACGTTGACGTTCTAACAAAGTCTTCGCAGTTTCAATGTTATGTGACAGAGTAATGTAAATACGAAACGAAATCCAATAGGGAAAAATCACGTAACGCGAGATGGCGCTGTTAATGGCAAAATGTCGGATCGAGGTGTGAACAAAAAATATTTTATCATTTTGATATCTAGTAAAACCAAAATTTTTATTGAAAGAAATTTTAGTTATCTGAGAGATTTGAATTGATTTTTTGTGTTAAACTATTGGATTGAAGCTGGATTTAAGGTTTGTTTTCGACGTTTTAGTTTTATTGTCGCTGGATTCTTGTTAAATGCCAGTAAAGACCAGGTGTGTCTGAATGTGTCTAGGCACCAATTTTGGTTTGTTTTCGAAGTTTTTCAGTTCTGTTGTCCCTGGAATTCTTGTTGCAATGCCTATGGTAATCGAAATATCAACTTCGGACATATTGTATTATGTGGGTGAACCTGTTCGACCAATTAAGGATTATGTATGTGTTATAATCCAATTAACTTTTATCACTTTTATCTTTCTTAATTATGGAATGTTGATACTTCAACACTGGAAGGTGCGGGCTAGAAACAGATCCATCTTTCAAAACGCTTTCTCTGTATTGTTGAAGTTACTATGAATAATCACAAATAAAATGATGGATCATTGGACAACAATATTAAATTTACCACTAAAAAAATCATCTTTCACAAAGTACTTTTATCTTCATATTACCTTTTTTAATCCTTTAAATTTTTGGATTTTGTGGTTTATTAACATCGTTCAAATATAACATTTTCAATGCTTAAATTGCTCAAAATAATATATAAAGTTCACTTCTCACCCATATAAACAAATGGAGGTTAGTTTGTTGTTCACACCTCGAAAAGTTTATAAGATTAGTAATAGATGTCACCCACTCCGTGATATTCCCCAATTTACGTCATCAAAGACATTTCAATGCAGTGCTACCACCTACTGAAATATTCAGTTTGGCCAACGTACATCAGCATGCGCACATTTTTGTAGAATAAATTATTTCAAGTACTTTAAACACATCGTTCCGTAACAGTTTATGTTACTGTACTATTTATTTATTAATGGGATGGTAAGAAAAATAAATTTGTTTACGCACTATACTTTTCAGCCATAAAATGAAATACTTTTCCAAGCGATTCGAAACATAATCATATGGCATCGTTGTCGATTAAAATGCATTGTTGCCATATCAATTAGTATCATTTCAGTTTGGTATGGTGGTTATGTTATTAAAATCTATTTGTTTCACATTCGATTTGTATCTTGCGTAATATCCCTAAAAACGAATATTTAATAGGAAAGAAATTACTTCTGTTATTATAAATATGAACAGTGCTTCCAGTATGGTTTAATCAGAATATCAGCAATCAGAATACTGTTTACGTGACTCATTGCATTATTTTGTTACAGTTTTAAACTTTGTTTCTTCTTGTACTATTTTCTTGTATTTTTATAATAGTATGCAGTCTCTAGAGTTATACTCATCGAAAAAAAATGTGTGTGTGCAGTTCACTCGCAGTAGAAGTGAAACTTCAGAAAACTAAATTTCGAGAGAATGAGATGAATATACAGGCGCACACATATATTTGCAATGCTTAGTAAACAAGAGTGGGAAGGCTACGAACAAGCGCACAAAGAGAAGACCGAGTAGTATGAAACGCTGTAAAATGTATTCTATCTCATTCTCTCGTAGGCTTAATCCTATACATTTATGTGTTTGTCTCTTTTTAGTGTCGCTTTTTCGTTTCATCGAGTTTCAAATCACGATTCTAAATAAATAAATAAATAATAAAATAAATAAATAAATAATCTATTTTTATATTTCTGTCGCTAGTGTCAAACTCAGTGTTTTTTCATATTTGAGAACGTAAAATATCTGAATTGTTATCAAATTCGAATGGAACAAAATCAGCAAAGATTTAACAAAAATTCATAGAGCTATGTGATTCTGATTCTGAGTTTTGAAACATTGCTGAAAATCATAAGGCGTTTTTAAACGCAAGTATTTTTTTTTTTAATTTTTAAAAAAGACAGACTGATGCGCAGATGCATTTTGATTGACAAGGCCGCCAACTGCAGTTGTCGCATGGAAATGTGTCATGGGTGCATGAAATTTCATTTTATAGTTAATGAATATCGTGCTTTTACGGTTGTATAAACACATTTCATCCCATTTTTATTAATATTTTAAATAAATAGTACGGAAGCACAAACGGTTATGAAACGATATGCTTAAACTACATTAAATAATTTGTTGTACAAAAATTTGCCGATGTACCTTGGTCAAACTAAATATTTTAATATGTGGTATCACTGCATCGAAACATCTATGTCACTGATGACGTGCATTTGATTCTGTTTTGTATTATCTCTATTTTCAAAGATTTTGTGGTTGTGTGTGTACGTACTATAACGTGAACTTAACAGACTTTGATTGTAAATTAAATTGCGAACAGTGGCGACGTTCATTATAAATCAAGGGGAGCGCAACCGCTGAATTGTATGAAATACTCTGTAGCTAGTGTTTTACCACCAAGATTTTATATTTCAGTTAATCCTGCTTCGAAAAAGTTTTATCTGAATATTTTAGGTAGGCTAAATAGATGCACTACCCCTGCTGATCTATAAAACTCAAATTTAAACTTATACAGTTTGTGTCACGATGAGCTAAATTATTTGTATATCGGAAGCTACTCACACGATATTTATGCCAATTTGTTGACATGGATTACAAACTATGGCGAATTTAAACAAACTATCTATATAAACTTCTGGACAAAATTAACGCAACAATAAGTTAAATCATGCAAACTACTATAATAAATTCTTTTTCTTCTTATTCTTCTAATAGAACCTGGTCATGTTTAGTTCGTTGCGTTTAGCCTCCTTCGGAACTCTTCCTGTGACGCTGAGCTCCAGCTTTCGTACCATCTCTTGGGCCTGCCGGTCTTCGCGAGTTTGGTTTTTGCGACATGGCCCACTTTGCCCATCTTTCATCTGGCATCCTTTCCACATGGTCTCTCCAGCACCTCTTGCGTGTTCTAGCCATCTTGTTGGTACTCTTGACTTCTTCCAATTATTTCGAGCAAAACGTAACCTGGCAACTCTGTTCTTTTTAGTAAGCAAGGGTGCAGTGACTGGTCTCCTACTGTTTAAATCCAGCTTCATTTTACCGTCTTCTAACTGTTTTGGAAGAAATTATAACATTGTGGACAGCTTCGAGTTCGTTCTGATCACAGAACTAGTGACAGTTGTTTCTTAATGCGTATTGTTTAATAAAACGTTCATCTCGGTCGTTAGTGCATCATTTTCGCCCTTGCTCTGATCTTCTAGAATAATTTCCTACCTTATTCAAGCGTCTTACCATAACAAGCTATGTGCGGGCCGTGCTATTTATTTGCAAGAATAGAGTTTGATTCTATTCTTTTGTTTATTACGTTCATATTTTTTCGCTACGCGCTGGGTACAAAATCACATTCTTTTAATATACTTGCACAAACCACAGCAATTGTGTCAGTTCTCATAAACATTATTATGTTCGCAAAGATATTAGACATTGCAACGACTTATATTTCATCACAAAGGGCAGGAGTTCATTCTTGGAGCGGAAACGATCGATCGTGTTCTTCCAAAAATGTTCAGATGAATGCTTGATTGAGCATAGTATTATTTTTAAATAAAATACATTAAAAAAAAAGTGGCACCAAAAAATATCTTATGTTTGAAATAATGGTTACAGTTGCGCAAATTGGCCCTTTGCTTATTTCTTATAAACGTCGCCGTGAAATGAATCAGGAACATTCCACACTATGACTCTTTTACTTCTAGATCTCGAATTTTAAAAAGAAGACGCATGTCAGAATGGACGCTAAAAATTCATGAACAATTTTTTTGTGCAGGTTTGTGGTTACATAATCAGTATATCTGGTTGGGAGAGTGTTTTTTACATAACTGGTGCCGTAGGTATAGTTTGGTCTATACTCTGGTTTGTGCTGGTGTTTGATTCGCCCGCCCAACATCCTAGGATAACGCCAGAAGAAAGAAACGAAATTGAAGCAAAAATTGCCGAAACTGAGGGCGGTTCGAAGGGCTCGAAACCTGCTAAATTCCCATTTATTGGAATAGCGCTGAGCATGCCCGTCTGGGCCATAGTTGTGACTCATGGGTGTTCTGTATTTGGATATTTTACAGTTGTTAATCAATTACCAACGTACATGAAGGATGTGTTGCATTTTAACATCAAGAAAAACGGATTGCTATCGAGTTTGCCTTACTTAGGTATGTAGAACTTTTAATTATGCACCTGCACTGACTGGGATTACCAGAAAGGTCAGAAATTTTTTCTTATTTAAGACATAAGGTTATCTTATATGTCTCGTTTGATTTTATCGGTTATTATTAACTATATTATCAGAAAAAAAATCCAGAATGACAAATTTATTAATAAACATCGACAAATCAATATTTTCCTTATACGGGGTACGCTAGAATAAGTGTTACCCCTCCTCTTAACTTCTCTACTTTTATATATTAAGAAAAAGCTCGGAGAGGTCGATTTCTATAATAATCATAACATGCTACGAAGTTTATACTTGCTCCCTCTTCATGGGACAATCATCCCTTCAATTTTTTTGAATGTAAAAGTACATGCGACACCGCATTTAGCGAAGGGCATAATCGTATATTTCAATATTCGGATACTGGCCGAAGATTTTTATAACCGGATGATATTCGTAATCGTAATCGGTGTGGCTCGCCTGCACAGATAAAATTTATATTCGACCGCTCCGACGACGTGATGCGATGGTTGCAGACGTTGCTATTCTCGGGCAGCGAGAACCGAGTTTATTCGAACTAAACCCGAGGATACTTCTTACTAAATGTATTACCGATTGTAATTGATTTTTGTTTTAATATTATTTAAGTTTATACCCGTTTTTTGCCAAAGTTTTATTTGTTCTTTTTATTATTTAGTTTTTCTCGTTCTTCTTCTCAAGTACCATGTCCTTTCAGAACGTTGGTGACCATCATGGCTATTCTTATCTTGTACAATGCCATTCTAAATAGCGTGCTGGAACTCACGCCAAACCAGTCTCGGAGGTTCTTCATCCAGGATGTCTTTCTTCTACCTGGAGCTCGTCCACCCGCTATCTTGCCTTGCATTATGTTCTGGACAAACGATATTTTTTGTCTCTCATCACATGCCCAAAATATTCTAATTTCTTTTTCTTAACGGTGACGATAATCTCGGTGTTCTTCTGTACTCTCGCGAGTATTTCGGGATTGCGAACTTTTTCTGTCCATGCTACTTTAGTATTCGCCTGTAGGCCCACATTTCAAAAGCTTCAAGTCGTTTCATATCTTTGTTGTTAAGTGTCCAGGCTTGTACAACGTATAGGAGGGCAGATAACACATAGCATCTCAGAAGACGGATCCTCAGGAGCAACCCCAAATCTCTACAGCATAAGACTTTACTCATCTTCCTAAAAACAGTCTAAAAACTGTTCAATTTCTGTTCAATTCGTGATTTCAGATTGGCTATGAGCGTTACTTGTCAGAATACTGTTAAGATATTTTATTTGAACTTGCTGTAGCGTTTTGCCTTTAACTGTAATGTTAGTTACGATGTTAGGTTGTTTGCTGATCACTTTCGTCTTTTTGATGTTTAAGTCAAGACCAGCCGTGACACATTCTGAAACAACTCTGTCAAGGATGCCCTGCAGATCTTCCTGATCGGACGCCAATAACGCCGTGTCATCTGCGTACCGTAAATTGTTAATGACCTCACCATTGACAATAATGTGCGCTGATATTTCGGAAAGTGCTTCTCTAAAAATTCTCTCGGAGTAAACATTAAAAAGAACAGGAGACAAAACGCAACCATGCCTTACTCCTCTTTTGATATCGATTGCAGTTGAATCAACTCCTTTAACCTTTACAATAGATGTTTAATTCCAGTGTAGATTAGAGATAACTCGAATATCTCTCCTATCCAGTCCAATGTCTCTGAGGATCTCTATTAGTATGTTGTGTCGGACACGATCAAAAACCTTTTGAAAATCTATAAAGCAGGCATATAGATCAATTGACATATCACAACTTCTCTGAGCAAGAACATTTATGCCAAACAAAGCTTTCCTTGTACCGAAACCACTGCGAAACGACCTGTCTTATTATATAAAAATAGAGAAATTAAAATCATATGCAAGTGAAAATAAATTTTAAAATCGAAGGCTTTTTATTAACCGGTTGGTTTTTGCTTTCCTTCTTTCTCTTGGTTTCTGGATCATTTTTCGATGTGACGATTGTGTGAATGACGTGACAATATGGAAACGAGTTCTAAAATTTTATTGTCAAACCTCGTAGTTATACACAGTTTATTGCTACCAATATTGGAAAATTCTAATAAAATAAATCAATTTGTTAATGTTAAATTACTTCTTTGAAAATACAGTGTATTATCCTCTCGAACGAAGACTGTGCCGAATTAACATTAATTTCCATAATTAAAAAGTTCTTTCCAGTAGCACTGTAGCTCTTAAAATATATATTTTAATGGGTTTTGGTCTTCCCAAGTGAGATGCCTATGATGTTTAAACAACGTTGCAAAATTAAAATTTTTATTACTCATGCGGGATAAGTAGTATCTTAGATGTTTGCCCATTTAAGTGCGACAAGTTTACTTGGCGCACGCTTACGTCATTTAAGTGTTACTTGGCTCACGCAAATTATACTTAGCATACGCAAACTATCCTTGTCGCACGCAAATTCGAACCACGAACCTTTCGGTTAACAGCCGAACGCGCAACTGTCAAGTTGACATTACAAAGTCTATATTTTTATTTCAGTTAATATTTTTGGTCTGGACCCCTGTTTTATGCTCGCGTTTATTCCGCATTCGCAATAAAAAATAGTATGTGCAACCCGTGCGATGTTGTCGATTGCTCACTCGAGCGAATGAACGCTCTCGTGAGCAATCGCCAACTTATCGCACTTCTTCTTCTGTTGATGCCTATCCGTTCCGGATGTTGGCGAGCATAATGGCTATACGAACTTTATTCACTGATGCACGAAATAAGCCCACAGTTGATGTATTAAACCACACTCGGAGTATCTTCAGCCATGAGATCATTCTTCTTCCTAAACTCCTTCTACCTTGTATTTTGTCTTGGAGTATAAGCTGTAAAAGCCGGTATCTTTCAAAGGCTTCCAATTTCTTGCAAGATGTTTCAGATAACGTCCATGACTCAACGCCGTACAGAAGAGTTGAGAACAAATACCACCTCGGTATCCGCATTTTGGTGTTTAAAGACAGCTCCCTACTTTTGAAATTTTTTGCCATTTTAAGGAATATAGCTTGAGCCTTTTCAATTCGGCATCTTATCTCAACGGAGTGGTTCCATTCTTCGTTAATATTTGTTCCCAAATAGACATACATGTTAATTTTTTGGATGGGTCTGTTATGTATCAGTAGCTGGCCTTCCATGCGTCTATTTTTAGAGATAATCATGAATTTGGTCTTTTTCGCATTCATCCGCAGTCCATATCTTTCACTTTCAACACTCTGTTCATTAATCTTTGAAGTCTCTCTAGATCGTTTGAGATAATTAATATGTCATCCGCATATCGTATGTTATATAGATCGTTTGAGATAATTACTATGTCATCCGCATATCGTATGTTATTAATGCACTCGCCATTAACAATCGCCCCGTCGGAGGTATTTTTCAGGGCTTCTCGAAATATGTATTCTGAATATATGTTGAACAGTAATGGCGAAAGTACACACCCCCTATAGAACTCCTCTCTTTAAAAGAACTTCATCGGATTCCTCACTTTCTATTCTTACCGAAGAGGTCTGATTCCAATTAAGATTTGGTATAATTCTTAGATCTTGTTTCTCCAGTCCAGTTGATTCAAGACACTAGTTGCACAATATACTATTAATTGCTAAAATCAATATTAAATCGTACATTTTTTGAAGATTTCCTTTTAGCCAAAGTTTATGGACACTGTAAAAAAAATCAATAAATAAGTGTGTAAGCAATTGAAATAGTTTTTATACACCTGCTTATAAGAGGTCTAATTGTATGTAGTTTTCAAATTTATATCTTTGAAAACATTTGTAACAATCTGGTATACCACCTACAAGTTTTACATGATAAATTATTATCTATAAATAAAGTAACTAGAGTGCAAAGAGTAATGAGTACATATTTTTAATGGTTTTCGAAAGGGAAATGTAATTGATAAAAGTTTAATAATATCTAATGATACTCGTTAACCTTAAATACCTAAAAATTGTACAAATAATTTCATGCTACGGTTAAAGTAAAGATAACCGCACGCACGGAAAACCGCACTTATCAGCAAAATTATAACTGGTACTGTGTGGCGCCGTTCGCTCAATGAAACGTGTTAATTCTGTTGCATTTTCAAGATGATTACATCAGACTAGACTAAAATAAACGATAAATTTTATCTTGTCAAAATAAATAAAACAAGTCGTGTGGGTGTGTGTGTGTGTTGTGTCTCATTTTCATTATTAATAATTAAAATTGCATTAAGATGTATTTCATCATTAATTTGGATATTATCATTACTTTGAATTATGAGACTGATCAGCGTGCCGAGTTCTTCTGCTGCATGTGGCCAGTGGTGGTATAAGAGTTTTTATTTTTCTGTAGAGTAATGTCTGGTCACTAATCCAAAACTCGTTCGGAGACTCGAATGTATGTTTTAATATGGATGAACTATGGAGATATATAAATGCTTGGTAATCCAGTATCCAGTGTAGCAGGTGGACTTCGAGTGATAATTACCAAAAATAATTGCTTTTCCACGGAAGCCACTTTAGGAATCGCTGCATTAGTGTATCTGTGAGAAGAAATTTATCAGAGAGGGCAGTGACCCATAGCCCTCCTGCAGCAGCGTCACGGTTTAAAACACTGACAAGATTCGAGTAAAATAGACATTAAATCCAATATTACAATATTAATATTCTTTAATATTTCAGGTAAATATTTGATGGCAGTAATAGCAAGTTACTTGGCGGATAGAATAAGACAATCTGGAAAAATGTCGACCACCATGACGCGAAAAGTGTTTACGACAGTCGCATGTGCACTTCCTGCTGCTATGATGGTCATCCAAGCAATTTGGGGGAAAACGGCAGCACTATCGGTGACCGTATTTACATGCGCCCTCTTTTTCAATGGAGCCGTAACGGCTGGATATTTGTCCAACGTGCTCGACATCGCCCCCAACTTTTCAGGTACCATATTCGGTATAGCCAATACTCTTTCCTCCGTAGCAGGATGGGTGTCTACAAAAATAGTTGCCATTATTACAGACACAGAAAGCACATTCCATACGTGGAGTTACATTTTTTGGATTTTGGCGGGAACTTACGCTTTTGCTACATTATTTTACCTAATTTTTGGTACGGGAAAATTGCAAAAGTTCAATTCTGGCGAGGATAGAGCTCAAGGAAAAGAATTACAACCTTTGCAATCGGTTGAAAATTTAAAAGAGAAGGAAGCAAATATTGCTTAATTGATCTTAATATGCTAAATAGAAATGTTTTAACTTTTACTACACTATTTTGACAATTTTTCTATAGAATTGTATTGTATCACAGGGGAAGAACGACTGAGATATGTCATAAATATTAAATTATTTAAAGCAGAACGAAATGAATCGATTCTAGAATTAATTCTAAGATTCGATGTTTGATGCATAGTTAGGTTACGTTTGTAATTCCCAATTGGATTTACAAAAGTAGCAAAGCATTTGCGTTGACTTTGTTCGTGTCAGACTATCAGTATTTAACAATGATTTACAA
The DNA here is from genome assembly GCA_950111635.1 of Agelastica alni. NCBI lineage: Eukaryota > Metazoa > Arthropoda > Insecta > Coleoptera > Chrysomelidae > Agelastica > Agelastica alni. The sequence continues at coordinate 18,444,702 of OX467712.1, forward strand.
TTTTGAATGTGAAATTGGCGTTATTATGAAGTTGGAAGTTTTTATTAATTTGTCATTAATGGACAATTGAAAATGTTGAAATTGTTAATACAGATTCCTGCTGTTTTAAGACGAAAAGTTTTTTAAAAAGTAGTGCACTTTAACAAACTACATTTAGCTTGTTACTATTGTCTAATACTTTTTTATAAATAGATTCCAAGATATATTTTTTAAATGCCCTAACAAGTTTTTAATAAAATTATTAAACGAATGTTGCGTTATTTTATACCTAAGTCCTATTGAGTTCATACGGATGCCTTTTTTCAGAGATAAGCTGCTAACGACAACTTATATCCATAGTGCACCTTTTTAAAGACCAATTCTTATGGGTGAGGTGCGCCACGTGGCAATATCTTAAATTTGGACGAAACAGTCACTGAGATTGGTAACGTGCATAACGTTATATAACAAATGAAACATTTTTCATAAAGTTATGTGTATTTGGTTAACGATTTTGGTTTTCAGAGCTTTTGCGAGTTAAAGTGAGTTATTTGACAATTATTTAGATTTATAGTGGTATTAGTGATTTTTAAAGATTAAACATTAATATTTAAGTGTTGAAAAGTAGGATTTATGTTTACTTTTACCGAGGCCACTTTTTTCAATCGATGACGCCAGTGTTTCGTTCATTTTTAGGCTTTACACGTCACGTGCACGTTACCCATTTCCATGGATGATTATAAGAAACAACAGTCAAAGTAACCTTCCAAGTCAATTTGCTCGTTTCTACACATTACCAACCTCCAGTCGATAGAACTCTCATCCAAAAATGCTTTCCGATTTTTTTAAATCTTTAGATTTACAAATACCTATTTTCTCTTCATCCACAGCTAAAAAAGTTACTTGTGCTTATACTATGAAGAGTGACGTAAGGAGAAGTACATACCACAAAAATGTCCTTGGAGGAGTACTGAAATAAGATGACGTTACTATACCAGATAATACTAAATTATATTAACATAGGTATCGTTGGTTGGAAAAAAAAGCAAAGGATGTTGTGCATTTTTAATTTTATTTTACTGTCGCTTTTTACTGCACACTTCTATTGTTTAAAAATTATTGTAAATCTTTCTTTTTGAAATACTTCACTTCATCTAAGACCGCCAAGTTCAGATCTAACCCTCACGTATACCTGCGGCCACCTTTATTAACCACGTTTTGGTGGACACTTTTTCATAAAAGTCCCATTATAATATTACTTTCCTTATCCCTACCCTCCACTGCTAATAGTTTGTGGGCTAGTTAAAAAAGATTAAAAATAATAAGCAATTTGTTTGGAACGCAATAAATAATAATGGATTACTGAATGATTTATGGGATATATACAATATAATATATATAATACAATATAAATATGATTATTCAACACCATAATACATATATAATGCAAAGAAACTGCTAAAACGACCAATAAAACAAACTATATGAAAACACACATCACAGTGATTAACGCCATTTATAGTGACAAACTTAAAATTTGTTTTGGAATTTCGAAACATCAAAGTCGATGGATCGTTGAAACATTTTGACGTTTGTTGGTTGTCATTTATAAAGTGAAGAGAACGTGAATTGGTTTGGAAGTTCCAGCAAAAAATAGTTTGGGAAAATTGTGCTACTCAATAAGGTAAAGTCCAAAACATAAATAATTTGAAGAATTATGTGTCATTTGGGTATACAACTTCAATTAAACAACTAGCTTGCCTTAGTTCAAAACAATGGGTAACGTGCACGTGACGTTACACCTTGACAACGGTTAAAAGAGGCCTCGGCTACAGGTAACATAAACTCTACTTTTTAACACTTGAATGTTAGAGTTTAGTCTTATAACACCACAATATTGTTCCTTAAACCTAAATAATTGTCAAAAAGCTCACACTAAACTCAAAAAAGCTCAGAAAACCAAAATCGTTAACCAAATTGTTGTACCACGTGCACGTTCCCATCTCAAGCAGTGACGCCACCTTTTCTACTGATGTCAAAAAGTTGCCACGTGCTGCACGTCACCCATTCTGATGGACTAGCCCTTCAATAAGAAAAGAAGAGATGGATCCAATCGCTTTTTACACGCTTTATATTAGCTTGACTTGTACAGTAGCATAAATTGACCTTTACCCTGACGTCACTAACAATGAGCAGTAGTAAACACAAACTTTATATACCTCATCTTTTTCTACTGACAGTAGAATCATACAATAAGTACACTTGTTTTTTAAGCAATGACATACGTTCTTTTGTATCTCTAATTATGACCTGTAAATGTTGAAAAGAGATAGCGCCAATAACGATTAATCAGTATTCATAAGAATTTATTCTGAACTCTTATGACAACTATCATTATTTTGATACATCGAGTTTTGTTTAAAGCGTTTTATCATTTACATTCAGATAAATTCTATAAAAGCGGTTTTTTATAAACCTCTTATTTGTTATTTTGATTTTATGGTGAGTACAAAATTCCCTGTTTTGCATTTAATAAATATTTTTAACATAACCTTATTTCTTAAACGGTGGCTAAACTTTCGTTAAACGGGAACATTATTTATGGTAGATTTATAAAGTCAACTAAAGTAAGAATTATTATTACGTTAACAACCAAGAAGTAAGAAAGATACATGCATGTAAACACTCTTCAGAGCCTGACGTTGATTTCTAAAATACTTAATATATATTGTATTTTAAATTTCGGAATGATAATAAATGTATGAATAGTGTACATTAAATACCTTCATTACCAATGTTTTGATGTTTTTCATTACGCTAGCCTGTTTTTGTTAGCCCTAAATTATGTGCCGTTTTAAATTTATCCAAATATTTCGTTAATAGTTACAGAATAGTTTTTTTGTGAATAAGTAGTAGAAAAATAATTTTTTGTAAATATTATAAGACTCTAAATTTTAAATAATCTAAATTTTCGAAACAGTAATATGGAATCATTTAACTTGACTTCAACCAACAGCAATATTTAGTTACTTATAACGCAAAAAAATACCGACAAGATAAACAGTGGAAATATTCAGGTACACGACAAAGTAACAGTAGCCATTTTTGACTCATTGATTCATTTCGCGAGGTTTGTAGGTATGACGTCAGGGTAAAGGTCAATTTGTTCAACTGTATCTATCTATCTATGTAACGGAATCTTTGGACACGATTTTCACCCACTTAAAAACATTGGATCGAATTGAAACTTTGTATACTTCTAAAGGACCGGTGACAATACAATAATTTCAGAAATTGTTTCAAATATCCTGACCATTATCATCAGGATATTAAAAAATAAAGTGCGGTATAATAGATTGCGGTCATATCGATTTTTTTTGTCCGGAGGAGGAACCTGAGAAACGGCTATTAGTCAGTAAATAGAAAAACCCGAACTAAAAAATGAAAAATAAATAATAGTTTAAAAAACTAAGACAACACGCTTCAAAAAAAAACCGAACTAAAAAATAAAAATAATTTTACAACCAAAATTAATATATTTGATAATAAACAGATATTGGTAAAAGTAAAGTCTCCAAGAAGAAAAGGCAAACATCATAAAAAGCATCCCAAATTATTTTTATTTGTTCGATAACTCTAGTTTTATTCCAGATGTGTTGCAAATGATTTTTTTGTTGACTACTCTTTTATTCTAAGCGCTTTGGAGATTATTTTTTAGTTCGGTTTCCTTATAAAGCGTGTTGTCTTAGTTTTTTTAAACTATTATTTTTTAACAATAAGTTAATGAAGAAATATTCACATATGATTAAAAGTAAGTAAACATAAAATAAAAATGTGGTCAAACGATTTATTTTTACATATTTACATATGAAATTGGAAATAAAAGCATATAATTTCTTAACAAATAAAAATGGAATTTTCTACCAAAATATATAAATAAATGCTATCAGAACTGTTTAATGTTTTATTTTCGAAGTCCTTCCCAACTATAATACAAAAATACTAAAATTAAATAACAATTTATAGTCACATTTAAGATACGACCAGAAATTCAATATTAGGAAATATTTTGAATTTAGGACCGATCATTCATTTATGAAACATTTCAACAACAAATTTAGCCTGTTTTACAGAAAGTCTATAAAATGATATTGAACATTCAATAGTACATTGGAATCGACAATTTTTTAAAAAAAATTTGAATTTTTTCATTTCTACTTCTCACAAAAACTTATCGAAAATACGATTGTCAATTGCATAAAGTTATCATCTCTTTTTAACTTTTCCAAGTATGGTGTTTCTGTTTTGTTTTGTAGAACTGCACTATTTTGATGCTTTTTTAAAAAAATGACCATCAAAACTAGATAACTTTTGAAAATTTAAGAAATTTGCAATTGATACAAAAATAAAATGACCAATAAACACAACAACAAGGAATGAAAATTAAAACTAGATGACAGAGGTCTGAACACCAACTGTACAAAATATATCATTAAAAATAAATAAAAAGTCCTAAATTCGTACAGTTTAAATTTTTTACAGCCACAATTAAAGTTACGTAAATCATTATAACAACTGTAACTTTATTTTTTTTATCGAAATTCCCCACACTTTTAAAGTGCATGAACAGGAATTTCATCTCCGTTGATCTTAATAAATATTATAATTGGAAAATATTTGGAGTCCTTTTTTTTAATGTTGCCGAAACGTTTCTGTTTACATTTATAATTAAAGGATTTGCTGGAAAAAGGGTGTTAACGTTGTCTCACATACAAATATTTTCTTAATCCTTTGCGTACAACCTATTATTGAAATAAAATATTAACTGTAAAAAATACTGTCATTTGTCTAGTTTATTGCTTTTATGATTTTTTTTCTGAAATAAAAACAACAAAACAAATTGTCTCAAATAAAAATGAGTACAATAATTAAAAAAAAATTATTGTCTTTATATTTGATTAAATTCATTAAATGAACTTAAAAGATCTTTTTAGGGTAATGGCCAAATTTCTAAATTTCTAATTTCTTTTTCCCTAAAACACGCATTTTTCTGAAATATGGAAAAACAGAAATAGTTACCTGTTACAAATAAAACTAGATATTTTTTATTTTTAAACACAAACTATATTTTTCAATTTAACAAATTAGAACATCATTAATGAATTTATTGTTTTCTATTTTACCAAATCCCAATGTTTGCATTACTGATAACTGAAAAAGGCCATTCTCCAGAATTGAAAATTATTTCAAAAAAATATTTTTTGCATAACAGTAAAATTGGCTCGATTCTTTCGTTTTTAATTAAATCTCCCCCTTAAATTGATAGTGTTCATTGGTACCTCAGAATAAATGTAAATACATGTATACATAAATATAATAAGTTATCTTAATACAATTTTATATTATTTATAGTAAAATGGTGAATTTTTCATAACTTGCTATTAAAATGTGACAAATAATTGCTAACTTGAAGACTAATTACTACTGAATTCCCGTTTCTTTTTTATTACGTATTGTTTAATATTTTGTACACATTTCTGTAAAAATTATCCATACATAAAAGTGCATATATTCTTCTCGAGGTAACCAACGTTTCTGGTTCTACAATTTAAAAAGGTTTTTTTGATTACCAACAAAAAAATTATGCATCGAGATCATTTATAAAGAGGACTTCTTTATTTTTTAATCCAGCTTGTTCCAATGTTAGTATTGTTGTCTTTTCATCTCTACGTTGGCACTCCAATATCCGTTTCGGAAAATTTGTAGTTATTTCAAATGAATCTGGTGCATTTGGATGGCAAAAAACAAAGTAGAAAACGGACTGAAAAATTTTTTTTAATTACTTACCCAAACCAAGTAATTTTATTAAATGAGTATACTAATTGTGATAAAAGCCCAATTTGGCGAAATATAAATAATAAAATTGACGTTAAAAAATTTGAATGTTTGTACTCTGGACAAAAAGTAATGAGACTGTATTTTTTATTTAAAACATTTAATGACGCATGTGAGAGTAAAAGTGGCTGTTTGCGTGGCGCCCGTCAGTCTTCCGTCCGACCCAAAATACTTAGGCTTTAGTTACTAAAAAACGAGTTCTTAATAAAAAATGAAGAAAATTACTGATGAGAAATGACGGTTGTCAAAAAAAATGCGTTTTTTTTTTAAATTTTACGGATAATTGTTTTCGTTTAAAATTGTTAGACACAAATTAACAATACTTTAGCCACTCACATTTAAAATATCAAAAAAAGTATGAAGAAAATGTTGGAAAAGAATTGATTATGGTTGTTGTGTACAATTATTAATGATATTAATATGATGATAAAATGAATCAATGCCAATAATTATTTCATTCAAGATGAATTTCATCTGCAAATTAACAACAATCCAAGAGATTATACTACCAGATATGGAACAATAATAGATGCAGTATTTATAAGATACCTTGTTAATGTTATGTCCAACACTTTTGTAACATACTTTAGTTTTTATCGACCAAATGTCACAGTAATACCGTCAAAGGCAGCATCAAATATTAACTATTACAGAAGTAACTGATTGAGCCGTTTCAATTTTTAAGAAATTTTTAATTTTATCTGAATATTTTGTTTTTAATTATGCCATATTTATTTTCTTTAATCAACCATCGTTTCATGCATATTTTCTATACAGAATAGTTTCAATGTTTCACATCTGCCAGGTGTCCTGTGACGGCTCATTTTTTGTTTAAAAATACGCTCGCAATGAATATTGATGTGTATTTATTTGTAGGTTGGTATGACTGTTGTGGACAGCTGACATAAATTTCATGAAATTTGTTTATTTGGTTAAAAATTGCATTTTGTTTAAAGTAAACAGTGATTTTTAAAATGGAAAAGTTTGTGGAACAAAGAATTTGCATCAAATTTTGTCAACAAAATTAAATTTCTTTTTCTTCTGCATTGAAAATGTTACAAAAGTGTTACGGCAATGGTTTATCAAAATCACAAGTTTTTAAGTGGTACAAATCACCAAAAATAAACACATTAAAGCAAGTCAAAAATCAGGGTCACGTTGACCGCTTTCTTCGACTACTGTAGCGTTGTCCACAAAGAGTTCCTTTCAATTGGCCAAACAGTTAACAAAGAATATTATTTAGGCTTCGTGTACTTTTTCCTATTCTCTAGATTGAAATAACCACTTTATAGACATTTTTTTAAGTCAATAGAAGCCATACAAGAGAATATACTGGCCGCTTTGAAGACTATACTGAAAATTGAGTATAATAACTGTTTCTCAGACTGGAAAAAACGCTGGAAAAAGGGTATTCTAGTAAAAGGAGACACAATAAATTTGGATAAATAAAATATTGTCTGTGTGTTTTATTTATTTAGTCTCATTAATGTTTCTCCAGTATAGTATGATGGATATAATTTCTCTATAAGATCTGTATAAATTGTAATTGTTCGTCGATATTTGTCACGTGTAAGTATTGATACGAGAATAGGCCGAGCGGGATCTGCTCTGTTTGTTTGCGTTTCTCGATCGACTTAGTTCTAAAAGCATCAATATTCTTTGAAGAACTTCTAAACGTTCTTGTGGCGGAGGCAAGAGTATTTAAAGACGATATTTGACGAGCAGTTGAACTATATATTTTGTAAATAATTGCGTTAAAATTTTAGAATAGTTATTTTAATAAAAAAATTAAAGGGCCCATATTTCGTAACAGTATAGTGAAAAAGACATTGTTCTTGATAGACTTTATTGTCACAAAATTTGCAAAAAAGCGTTGTGCATTATGTATTGACATGTATGGATGTTATGCTAATAATAGTCGTTCTGCTCTGTTACCTTTAATTTTAAAGTGAAAATTTTGTGTACTGAGAGTAACTTTGTTGAAAAATTGTATGTGGGTATATTAGCCCACTGACTACTACAGAGAGATATGATGCTGTTAGAAATGATATGTCTTTAAAAAGGACAAGTGCTACCATGTGTAAGTGTTAAGTTACAATGATTTTGACGAAGTCATAAATAGCTTGATATTTTGACTTTAAACCAACCATTTCTTAGACGTCAAAAATATTCGTTTCTCAGATGTCAAAAGTAATACATTTATAAAGTGTCCACATACAAACATGTATACTATGGCGATGATTTAAGATAAACAATTGCATAACCCTAAATTGTTTAAAATAATAATTAAGAAATAGTGACCAAATCTAAACATATAGTATTTCCAATCTCAGTTTAAAAATGATGATTTTTCCAGGGCACTGCTATATTCCGGTAATAAGCTATACTGAGTAATACTAGACTGCCTTTATATAAGCTATGGGTAGCACAGCTTATTTTTGGATATCAACGTCACTGCATTTATTAAATCATCAGTTGACTATCTAGCTTGAAGGTGTTCACTCTCTAGACGTTTCAAAACATTAGCGCGCGCTGGTTCTCAATAATATCTCGGGAGATTTTTATTGTTTTCATTTTATTTTTTTTGTGATATTTGTGAAATGGCTTTTTGGAGACCTTTTGAGGTAAATGATGAATCTAACAAATTGCTTACAATAATTGCTCACAATAATAATGAAATTCCTGATAATAATATAATTCAAAGTAATGATACTATCCAATTTAATGATGAAATTCATCTTAATAATGCAATTCTAATTAACAATAATAAAAATAAGACACAATTTTGGAAAATAAAAAATCGAGATTTGCATATTCAAGTTCAACAAGTAATTTTAAATATATATTCATGCTTAAAGGCTGAAAATTTCAATTAAACTCAAGATGAAATAATTAAAAGAATATGCAACTTAACGAAAATTACTTATTCCACAATTTATTTAGTAATTAAACGAGGGGTTGTTATGGAACACAATAGATGATGCATCTAAAGATGTGATTCGACAAATGGTTTACAATACGTACAAAGAAAATCAAGTCCCAATATTATAAATTATATTTAACAAATTGCAAGATTTGAACGATTTTAAATATAAATCATTAGAAACACTTCGACAAATTTTAATAGAATGTATTATGAAATCATCTCATATTGTGGTACTTCGTCGAAATTATTTAAGACAGATCTTATGTTATAGAGAAAGTAATAGAAATATAGTTTATTTAGATGAAACGCGGTTCAACCCTTATCATGTAGTTAAATAAATAATTAAATTGAAAATATAGTTGATTTAAAAATAAAATTATTATGCCACTGGTCCATTTCTTTTGAAGATTTTATGGCTTTTAATGAGATGTTTTTATACATTTTTAAACTGATTTTGGAAGAACTATACATAGAAATAAATAATTTTATAAACAAAGTCAGTGAAGTCATTTTTTTTACCTCTAAGGAATGTGACTTAAGAAAACGTCTCTCTAGTCGCCTACCGCATGGCAATTTAAACACTACATGTACTGCATCAGGATTACTAGAATCTGGCTCTAAAGGTACTCTTTGTAAGGAATTAATCTTTTCTTGAGCCAAGCTTTCCCTGCGTTCCTGTTCTGCCATTCGCTCCTAAAAAACAATTGAAATGGAATGATATTTTTTGAATGACAGTTAATTGGGTGATCTATAAAAAACTAAAACAAATAACTTACCTCTTCCAATTTAAGTATTTCTTCTTCTCTGGCTCTTCTTATTTCTTCTCGCCTTCTTTCTTTTTCTTGATCTGCTTTTAAACTTTCCATATAAGCTTCATCTTGTTGATACCTTAATGACCTATAAATTTTAAACATTGGTAAAAATTAAGTTAATTGATAAATAGTTTATTTATGATAATCGAGTATTTAATTAACAAGATGAAACAATTGTTTACCTATTCACGCTTGCTTCAAATCTATCAGCTCTTGCAGATACTAAGTTAATTTCATATTCATTAACAATCATTCTCAGTCTCTGTTTCAGTAAATTTGCATTAGAATGTCCTTCCAGCCTACCTATAAATACAAATGTTTAAGAAATCAGTTTATTTATTTCATTTTTTATACTTACCTACAATGGTCATCCGATTATCTTTAAGAACTAAAATTGCCAAAAAAGGATAGTGACTAGCTTTAACTGCACTAGCAGTCTTTATGCCTTCACTGGAGGTAGCAGAACAACCCCAAAATAAAAAGTTTTGATTAACAAATCTAATAATTTCTTCATTAGCTAATGTTTCATTACAAAATATATCTGTGTCTGGGGATGAAGGATCATGTAGATACACAAGTAAAAATCTTAATTCCCGTTTTGCATCATTTAAAATTTGTGAAAATGTGCCTTGGTAAAACACAGGATGATTTCTGGAATATTTCTCTCCATATGATCTAATGAAATCCATTACATCTTGAAGGGGGTTTACTCTTGGCCTGAATTCTAAGCCTAAATACAAAAAAAATGAGTTACATCTTGTTAAAAATGATAAAATTAATGTTCACATTTAATGGATTACTATTAACAAAATAAATCATAAACAACAAATTGTGTGAAAAAGTATAAATGAATTAGCAGGAGCAGAAATACTTTTTAAGTTACATCGATTTATATATTCTTAGACTAAATTAACCCATATTAAAAATCAAAATAAAGAATTACAGATTAAAATATTATTACATACCTAGCAGTCTTCGGCTAATTTGTACTACGGTTATGAGAGTGCCATAGCACATATTCCACATAAAATTAAAAAGACCTCTAAGCAGACCTCTAAAACCACTCCCTGATCCATCTGTAGGAGGTGTATAATAAAAGTGTTGTCCCAAATGATCACTTACAACAGCAGGCGGCCTAGATTCTGATGCATACACCGTAGGCCTTCCTTCTCTGATATTTAATTGCTCCTGAACAGCAACTTCTAAGTTCCATTGATGTCTTTGCAACACATCTCTGCATATTGTTATATCTTCGATACCTGTTAGGTCTTGAAACTGGAGGACTTTTTCAGTTTGATCTGATGTCAAACCAAGACTCTGGTTTTCTCTTAAATAGTCCATTTTATACGATTTTTTTGAACTAAATAAAAAAATACATTAATCACCGGCGTAAATTAAACAACTTTATATTTTATCGGCCAAATAATAAGTGTCACATCATATCACTTTCCAACCATTTGTAGAAATGTCATACGTCAATTGCTGTCAAAATATAAAATATGTATAGCTATTACAGATTCTGACTCAAGTAACGTTTCCTGAACTTTTAGTACTTAAAGCTGCACAAAAACATATTCTCGTATTATTACAAGTACTTTATGTACTGCAAATAAATTCAAGTTTATAAAATATAGAGCCAGCATTATATTTACGAAATTATACGTTCAAATGATAGAAGAAAAACGGCAATAAATATGGATGTATGTCTAAACAGATAATTGTTGTTGTTGTGGGGTGTTCTGTGCCGACTGTGGTGTTGTTTTGAAGAAAAGAACGAAAATAACCTAAATATAAATATTCATTCCCAATATTGTTTACTATTGTAAATTAATTAATTTTCATTATAATGAAATCACAAACTGAGTATAAATTAAAATCTGTACCAGAAGATGCAATATCATCAGTTAAATTTGGTCCTAATACGAATCAGTTTTTACTAGTTAGTTCGTGGGATGGATACGTAAGGCTTTACGATGTAATTGCTAATAATATGAGACACAAATATGCTCATGATGCAGCAGTATTGGATTGTTGTTTTACTGACGCAGTACACTCGTTTAGCGGTGGCCTAGATTCAACATTAAAGTCATTCGATTTTAATTCAACAAAAGAAAACACTGTTGGTACTCATGCAGGAGCAATAAAGTGTGTAGAATATTGCAATGAAGTAAATGCCATTATAACTGGAAGTTGGGATCATCATGTTAAACTTTGGGATCCTCGAACACACACATGCAGTGGCTCATATAATCAAGCTGAAAGAGTTTATACAATGAGTGTTTGTGGGGAAAAGTTGGTAGTAGGGACAGCTTCTCGTAAGATTTTAGTGTGGGATATAAGGAATATGTCATATACTTTACAGAAGCGAGAATCTAATTTAAAGTATCAAACCAGAGCTATAAGATGTTTTCCTAATAAACAAGGATATGTACTTAGCAGCATTGAAGGTAGAGTTGCAGTGGAATATCTAGACACAAATCCTGAAATTCAAAAAAAGAAATATGCTTTTAAATGCCATAGGATTAAAGAAGATGGACTAGAAAAAATCTTTCCTGTTAATGCTATTAGGTAACCATATTTTTATACCAGTATTGGTTGGGTTAATAACTTAGTTTTAATCTTTGCTTTTTTCAGTTTTCATCCAATGCACAACACATTTGCAACTGGTGGATCAGATGGTTTTGTAAATATATGGGATGGATTTAATAAAAAACGCCTGTGTCAGTTCCACCAATATCACACTTCAGTAACCTCACTTAGTTTTAGTCATAATGGTTCGGTACTAGCAATTGCTTGTTCATACTTTCTTGAAGAAGATCCACTACCTGATCCCCTCCCAGAAGAAGTTATCTACATAAGATCAGTAACTGATCAAGAAACAAAACCTAAATATGTTTCTTCAAATTAAATATTGTTAAGGAATGCGTTGATGGTATATATTTACCTCAAGAACAGTGGTTTCTGAAACGTAATACATATTTTTGCTTTTTAAATTATGATTAAGGATTAAGTAAATTATGAATTAAAATAAAATTAATGTATTGTAATATTTTCTCTCTTTGTACATTATTTTCCACTATTAACATAACGTTTAGTCAATTTTTTAGTTACATTTTAATTTTTCTAGTTGAAATTTTACAGTTGTACCTATTTTCAGAATGGATTAATTAAAGAATATATATTTAAGTTCTAATTAAGAATCTTGAACATAAAATAGAGTTAGATGATTAGTAAATCTTTTACTGTTGAAAATTATGATTTTTAAATAATTTTAACACAATATTTTGTATTTAATAATATCAATTTATATTTAAAATATTACAAATAGTGCATGGAAATTATTTAAAACTTGTATACAATATTAACTTAAAATACAAAAGTTTAGGTAAAATCTAGTTGTAATATACAATTTTAAGAACTTTGTATTTATTTCTATTTATAAAGATCAGCTTATACTTTATTTTAAACCTAATGATCATCCCCAAAAACGGCTTCAAATAGTTGCGCAATGGTCATTGTGTTGTCACACTTTTTAATTTGAATTGTTGCATCTAAATTCCATTTACAACGTTTGTACTTCTTCTGACGTGAACATGCAACAGCAATAATATAATTATGGCTACCAACGAGACAGACGCGCATACATAGGTTAAGACGTTTTTATAGAAATATGGGCAAGAACTTTTAGGTGTACATTGCCTAAAAAAAGATTAAATAAACCACAAAAATAAATGGTAAATATTTACAATCGCGGCTTTTGCGAAAAATGGTTCTAACATTTTTATGACATGTTTTTTATCAATAATTAATAATATCCCAAGTAATATTAAGGAGGCGCATGGCTATGGACCTCTAAAAAAAATTAAAAACTACCCCTAAAGTAACTTTTGAAAAAATCTCAAAAACGTAAAAAGATACGGAAAAAAATCTCAAACAAAAAATATAGATATTAAAATTGCCTATAAAATTGGTCTATATCAGTTTTGGCATATTTGCAATAGAAACCGAGATATTTGCAATATACCAGTAAATTTGTCGAATCACGGCTCCACCTCGAAAGTGCTCCAAATTTTTTTCTATCGTTCTTTACCACTAATATGTAGTATCCCAAGTAATATTAAGGAGGCGCATGGCTTTGGACCCCTAAAAAAATTAGGTTCCTTCTTTCACCGGGTATGTTGGTGTTAGGTTAGGTTAGACTAAATTTTTTACTATTACTGCCTCAATTAATACATAAATATAGTCACGCCTTTTTCCCGTAGGGGTAGGCAGAGACCACTTCCTTCCAGTTGCTACGGTTCTTACACACATCTTTTGCTTCCTCTACTTTCATCAGTGCTCTCATACATGCTCGTTGGTTGTTGGTACTCTTGACCTGGTCTTTCTTCAAAACAATGTTGATTTGATCGACTTGTCCATTCACACTCGTCTTATAAATTTTTTTCGTCAATCTTCCTTCATCCATCCTTTCTATGTGTCCAAACCGGCTAGGGAAGACCCCAATATTTAGATTGCATTAAAACTCTGAGACAGAAAGTATAGTCTTTTACTCGCGTATAATGATAGCTATTATCCTCGATAATAATAGCTATCATTAAACGCTCGTTGAAGAATATATACTATTAGATATTGTTTACAGTTGTAGGGGTCTTTTCTAATACGTCCCCGCATTTTCGTTCTTCACCAGGTACACCTACTGTTGGTGTTAGGTTAGGTTAGTTTAATTTTTTTTACTTTTACTGCCCCAATTAATACCGATTATTATTAGCCTAACCTAACCTAACGTTTTTGATGATAACAGGTGATATCATATTTATTGTTTATGGGTTCCCCCTCCTTAATTTTATATGGGATACCATTTTTTAACAACAATAATAGTGAGTAAAAAATTTGGAGTCATTTTTCTCAAAAGCCGCGATTGTAAATATTTACCAAATAAATCACTTATTTTTAATTAATTGATGGTTATTTTGTATTTTTTAAGTGATTTGGACACTTACAAATTTTGAACTAGATAAACTACTGAGCCCGATATGAGCTTATCGGTAAAAGTTACTAAGCTGTAAATTAGGCCTCCTCCAAGCCGGTTACATTTCACGTAATGTGCAGTTAGACAAAGACTAGATACCATCGTTGTTGATCCAGTTACGCCTTTAAAAATAAAAATATTAATTCATTGATGGAAAATATAAAACATTTTTATTTCATTTTTGTATAACAATTATTTTTTTACTTAGTGCTTGCTACTAAAAATCTAAAACAAAAAAAAAGGTCTGTATTTTCGTTTAAAAATTTATTTACTCGAGACGCTTGCGTATTTTAAGTTAAATCAATTAAAGATTGGCACCTAATAAAGCAGCAATGATGTAAAGCTCGATATCTGTTCCTACAGATATTCCTATTCCCATCCAGATCGATGTAGCCAGCCCGATTACTGACCCAATTAAATAGGTAATCTGTAAAATTTTATTATTTACCGTATTAGTCACTTAACATTTTTTCTAAATACCTTATCGCTGACTAGACCTACGCGAAATTTCAGACATAACGAGGTCATAAAAGAAGCAACATAAGAAGTTAAAGGAATACTCGCTATGGCTTGACGTATTCTTTCTTTTTCAAGTATATTTAGCGCACCACGTTCGTCGATATATAGAGGCATATAAATTAAATTTAAAGTTGTGAATAATCTGGAGCACATGTACCTAAAACAACAAAAAAAAAGATATGCTCTTACAATAAGTTAGGTACTAGGACACCGTTGCGTGCGTTTTTCCCATTAATCATAACTGGAGAAACTCTTCTAACGAGTGAAAATGTGTCTCTTTCAAAGATTCCTATATTTTTGGGAACAAGAAGTAACAGGGAGCTAAATAAGGTGAATAGGGTAGTCGTGTCTTTTCGACGTTTCATCCCACTCCGACTGATTTTTATATAACCGGAAGTGGTCCCCAACAATAATTCATCTTTAATACCAACAAATTAAGTTTGAATACAAAAGCGGCAAGCTTTTGAATCTGTTACTCAAAGAGTACCCTACGTCACACATCTAAAGAAATTATTTTTTTATTCTTAGGGCATATGAATAAAAGCTTGTCTTTAATATTTTTTTCCTAGTTTTATTTTCCTTTATTCCACAGCTAGCCGCAGCTATACTAACAATCTTTTATATCAACAAATATAATCTGGAATATTTTTGTCCTCATGCTTCATTCTCGGAGACTTGTTATTCTATAGAAAATAATGCACTACCTATTTTTAAATAATGAATAAAAGTACGGTTTAAAAAAAGCAGCGTTTGAATACGCTTTACTTACATTACAGAAACGCAGTAAATGAGAGCTCCTTTTAAAAAATGCTTCTGATTTTGTTTGCTTAGTTCTGTCATTTCAATATTTAAAGCATCATCGCTTAACAAAGGTTCGTTTTCTTCCTCATATTTTCCGAGTAATCCACAATAGAATAAAATTGTTGATAAAAATCCTACGAATATTATTAAAAGCGCTATTTCCTACAAACAAGTCAATAATTGTATAAAGTGCTGCTCTGTCGATATAATATAAAAGATCATATTAATTTATCTTAATGTAAACTTAGCTCTACATACACCTTGTATTATTTTATTGAAATCAGTATTACTAAACGAAAAATTAATGTAGGTAGATAGAGATGATTTATTAAAGAAAGAGACCTGTGAAAGGTCCCCACTTTATTACTAACGAAGCGGATGTCGAGTGCTGATTTAAACCGAATTGGTTACCACCCAACCACACCTTTACTTTTTCAACAGAATTACATATTCCTGCTTAAGAATATACGCGTGAACTTCTTTCTTTAGAGCTATATTTCACCGAGATACCCCATTGTTAAAGCAAAACAAGTCGCCGACACCATCAACAAGCTTTGTAGAGAGTATCTTACTTGGTGTCTCAATTGTAGGCGCAACCAAGCGGGCACCAGGTGATATACTCTTTATAAAGCTGTATATATTTTGTTGATGTTGTAGTTAATATTATGCATGATGCCCTAAAGAGTAGAGTACGTAGTAAACGAGTAGTCTGGCGGAACAACGAGCTAAGCGCTCTGCGCTCCATTTCTTTGAGGTGCACGTCCCGGTCTCGGTCATCTCGGATATTGTGGAGAAGCCAGAAGAAGGGAATGAGCCAACAGAAGACTGAAGAACAGCGGTTTGGGTCATAACCCCTAGCAGGATCAGATGGGCGGTGGATGCCTTTGAAAAATGTAAAAGCCTGGGACCAAACGGGATCTTTCCCGCTCTGCTCCAGGAAGGGGGTGATATCATCCGAAGGCATCTGTTGCACATCTTTAGAGCCTGCGTGGCTCTGAGCTACGTTCCCAAAGCATGGCGGTAGATCAAAGTAGTGTTTATACCCAAATCGGAGAAAAACACATGACCACGCCTCTCGCCTTTCTTACTGAAAACTTTAGAGAGACTGGTTGTCAGGCACGTTAGAGACCATGCCCTGGCCCGAAAACCTCTGTACAAGTCACAACATGCGGGCAAGTCGTTAGAAACGGCACTTCACTATGTAGCAAATTACATAGAGGAAACCCTTCACCACGAAAGAGCTGCACTGGGCGTATTTATACATATAGAGGGAGCATTTTATGGATCTGGATCGACTTCATGCTGAAACATAGAACGGTAACCAAAGAGCTTTGCAGCGACGTGAAGGCCCAATTGAGGAGGGGATGCCCACAAAGCGGGGTATCCTTCCCCCTTTTGAGGATCATGGTTATTAACAGTCTTCTAGAGGAGCTGGATAAGCTGGTAGTGTTCGCCGTCGGCTACACAGACGGCGTGACACTTTTGGTCAAAGGCCAGGACCCCGAAGCAATGAGAAAAAAGATGCAGAAAGTTTTTTATCTCATTGAAGAATATTGCACATCCAGGTCTCTAAGGGTGAATCCCAGTAAGACTTGGATGAAACTTTTCAGGCAGTAATAACTGCCATAAGACTGCATTCTTACGGACTCTGGAAAACGGTGTTATACCGGGCATGCGGTCATTCTCGAAGGTAGGGATCTTACGTTGTGACTGACATCATTTGGGGATAAAATTTCCGGGTTACCTTCCTAGATAGACAGGAATAGGAAGCTGACTCCCCAAGCTTCCTGAACCCGAAAGGGCTCGTCTGGTACACGGATGGATCCAAATCACAATCGGGAACAGCATTTTGGAGTAATAGGCCAAGAACAGAGGTGACTCTAAGACTCGGCCACACGGCCACTATATTTCAAGCAGAGATGTATGCGATTTGGTCTTGTATAAGGCATATATATGACCTAAGGTACAGGAACAAACACATATACATCTGTAGCGACAGTCGCTCAGTTCTAGAGTCGCTCACGTCAATGGTCACCATCTCTAAAATGGTACATGACTGCATTGAGCTTCTAGAACAGCTGGCGACATTTAACTACGTTAAACTGTTTTGGGTCCCTGGCCACTGCGGTATCCAGGGCAATGATAGGGCTGATAGTCTAGCGAAAAGCGGAACCATAATTACACTTCCTGTCTGCTCAACTTCCGTATCTAATGGTCTAATGGACAGAAAATCTGAAGATAGATCCATGAAAAGGTGGCTTGAAACCAACGGGATGCGTCATACCCAAGCCCTTTTTAATGAGTCCTAAGAACTAGGTAACAGACTAATCAGTCTCGAGAGAAATAAGCTGAGACCGATCAACGAGCTGATAACTGGTCACTGGTTCACCGCAAGGCGTCATATGAACATGGGCATTACCCTTGACGCTCTATGTCCAAGATGCAGGGTGGAATAAGAAACTCCATTCCATGTGTTGGTTAATTGTTATTTGCTCAGGGGAATTTGCAAGGACATCCTCGGACTAGACACAGGCAACAACACCGACATCAAGGAGGTGGGACCAGGTAGGCTGATTCGCTTTACGCATGAGGTTGGTCTCCTGAACCCATTCCCTCCAACATGAATTCTCCTTCGTAGGGCCCGGGTACAATGACTATAAAGCTGAGCGCCCGGCTCAACCCCAAATTCAAATTTAATGTATGATGCCCTAAAAATCAAAGGGATGAAAGTAAATGTAAGTAAGACAAAAGTTACGGTTTATGAAAGGGAACAAAACATGACAAACTGCGAAGTGCTGATTGAAGAAGAAAGAGTGAAACAAGTGAATGAGCATGTATACTTGGATTCAAAGTTTACAAGAGACAGAAAGTATGACTGTGACATTGAGCGAAGGGTGTTGGCAGGGAAACAAATGAATGGGGCCCTGCATAGCTTTATGAATAGCCAGAAAGAGTCAAAAAAAGGCACGTATGGCTGTGCATAGAGGAGTGCTGGTTCCTATAGTTATGTATGGTAGTGAATGTTGGGTTTGGCAGAAGAAGTAAGAAAGTAAGATCAATGCTGCGGAGATGAGTAGTCTGAAAAGTATAGCCGGAATGGCTCTGATGGATAAAGTAAACAAAGACGAGATAGGGGATGTGGTTACAAAGAAAGATAAAGGAATGCTTAGATGGTTTGGACACGTAGAGAGGATGGATAAAAGAAGATTGACGAAACAAATTTATAAGCCGATGAGTGTGAATGGGCAAATCGGTAGAGGTCGACCTCGGCGAACGTAACTTGATCAGATCAACATTGTTTTGATGAAAGACCAGGTCAAGAGTAGGTACCAACAACCGACGAGCATGTATGAGAGCGCTGATGAAAGAAACAGCGAAAGGTGTGTGTAAGAACCGTAGCGAAAGTGGTCTTTGTCTACTTTTACAGGAAAAAGGCTTGACTACATGTATGTATGTATGTTCATCCTACTCCGACTGATTTAACCGGAAGTGGTATCTAACAATAATAATTCATCTCTAAATATTCAAAATACTGCAATAAATTTAGAGCGATATTTTTTTTTCTGTCATTGAATTTTAATGGTAAATAATTTAAAAAAGTGAAACAATTTACATTATCCAATATATAGTGCGATTCAACAATGATTTTTCGCGCCTTTATATTTTGAAACGTTGTCGTTTATACAAAACAAATTCAACAACTTTTAGTAAAATGTACCAACGTTTTTTACTTGGAGGAAAAATAAAAAATGATATATTAATAAGTTATATTTACTTTAAATTTATAGAAATCGTTTGGTCCTATATTATCTGCTGTACCATCACTTTTGAGAATTATTAATGTTATTAAATACACACATATATTACAGCACACCGAAGCTATGTACCTAAAACATTTATATATTAACAAGAATTAACATTTTTCTTTTAAAAAAAGCATCGAATCGAAAGTAGTAAAAAGGCACCTTATTGCTGTTAAATCTGAGCTACACTTATTACTTCTTGAAATCTCCGGTATGATAGATAAATGTGAAATTTGAACGGTCGCCCATCCTATTTGAAAAAGTGATATATTCACAATATAATAAGTTATGATGGGTGTTGTAAAAATAGTCGGTTTTATTGAAAATATTAAAAAAAACCCCAAGGCTACAGCGACTGCTCCTGAAACACAAATTAATAATATTAAATGGTCATGGATTAAAAGGTCCAAACGCAAGATAAGGATTTTTTAACTCTTAAATGTTACGCTCTGCGTAAGCAGCTAGGCCTCACATCCGTAAATCACAACTAGTTGCCTAACTAACTGTCTTCTTGTACAAACGTTTTTTGGTCTCCTGGAGACGAGGCGTGATTTGAGACGATGGTAAAAGAACATTATACGTATAGGCTATGTGCACGATGACTACTAGCGCCGCTGACGGGCAATAAAATACTATTAGACGCATTTTCTGTCATCGCATCTTACCGCGAATTTTTAAAATAATCAATTAATAAATCATTCAGCTGTGTGTGAGAAGTATAAAAGGTTTACAATTATAAGTAAGTGAAAAATATTTATTTTCAATATATATTTTTTTTGCATAGAAATGTGTCCCACATAAATAATTAATGTTTTACATCGGTAGCATAACCCAAAACCATGACATCAGTGATATTGCAGACTGGGTTTGAAAGTATTGAACACTCTCTTTTCGAGGTTATAGCTCCACGTTGGGAATCTAAAGAATTTTATTTTACTTAAATCTTCATTAACACAACAATTTCCAGATCGCTTAGTTTTGCCCATATCTCCTTTGTAATTGTAACTTTTATAAAATTGTAAATATTTCCGCTTTTAATTAACACTACTCTACTCGCTACTCTATAAAAATTAGAGTCCAAGAGTTCCAGTAGTGCTCACTACGAACGCTCGCATCGATATTATTTCTAACACCGCCCCCTTGCACATAGCCTATATATACGTTCTTGCGGTGGTCTTTTCTATTCCACAATAGCTCTTGTTGGCGGCTTTTATTCTAGCTTGGATTTCGACTTGCACGTCATTGGTGCTTGTTAACGGTGGTTCCAAGATTAGTCAGATCAGTTTGCGATTTGTTTGACCCATGCGTGGTTCGAGATATTTAACATTTTATTAACGAAGGTAGACTCGACAGTCTCCTTTAAAGAGTGTATACCTTATTATTTTATCAGCAGTTGTCTTTTTAACAGATTGAAGGTTATTTGTATTAAGTTTACATAAAAAAGGATCGAAGATTTAGAACTGTTCTTACAGCAGTCAAACAAACCATATTTATACAAACGGTACACAACCACTCATGCGCATTCACGGTAGTTTGATAACTGTCCTCGAAACTATTTGAAACTGTTGCAGAAACAAACCTAATATAAACATTTTATTATAATTTTTACGGTTCATATTTATTAAAATTAAAAAAAAATACCTCCTAAATGCCACACTTTTCGATGTTCTAAATAGTCAATGCAGTAACCGACAATTGGAGTTGCCAAAGAATCCGCGATTTGCCCTAAAACAGGTTAATTTTGCAAAATAATTGTGAAATATAATCATTCAATAAAAGAGTTCATTCCATGTATAACACACAAATGATTTTTAAACAAATTATTCCTAAAACGGTGACTTAAATCGAACAAATCGATCGTAGTTTTTTAATGTACTTACCAATCATTAAAAGTAATCCAGCTGTTGTAGATTCCATATTTAGCACAACTTGAAGGTAAAACAGCGTGTAGCTGAACCACATAGCAGCACAAAGGTCATTGAATACATGTCCCAAACCATAGCTTGCTTTTTGTAAAGATAAACAAAGCAAATTAGGTCTCACCACTGCATCCATTGTTTTTAAGAAATAAATTAAATTAACTAAACAATCGTGTATAATTTATTTATAAACATTTGATTTTAGAAATTATCTAAATAATTTACTCGAAAGGTTCACCTCCTAAATGAAGTAAAGTATAACTGAAATTCTAAGGTTTCGTTACCTCGCATTGAAATATTATACCCACGGTGTAATGGATATATTTGGGCCGTTTGTGTGGAAGTAATTCGGTATCGATTATCACTAAAATTCTGTACCTTCTGTGGCTAACATATATATTCTATAATTTTATTTTACTACCTTCAATGTCGTTGGAGATATCAATTAACTTTTAGTCATATTGTGCTAGCCACTTTCACAATTGGGGTAGATCCCTCCCGCTCGAAATTCCCCCTGATATATTTGTCCCATAAAACTCCTATTTTCCATCAGCAAACAGCCATCAATTGGTCGTTTGACTCGAAGGTTCCCGCATTATCGAGAGCGTAAAAGGAACTATGAGACCCGACTGAAAGAAGTGAGACGGAAATAACCAATTATTTAAGGAAAGATCTGCCGAAGTGGGACGATAAATAAATATTCAAACTCATATAGTCACGAGTTTCAGTTACATAAAATGGTGAATGGTTGAAAATAGGTTTGTAAATAAAGAGTTATAAATTAGATGTGTATACATTATCCAGGGTAGGCCATAAGTCAGTTGTCAAAAATACAAATGTGCTAATAACAATTTTATTATCAACACATAAATACTAGTACCTTTCAATGAACTTACAAAAGATGCTCAAAATATTTTCTACGCTGCTCTAAGCAAACATTGCATCTTTTAAACACTCTCTTCAATTCTTAAATTTAATTTTCGAATACCTTTTTGAAAAGGAGGTTGAATATTTGAAAAACGTTCCGCAAATAAATCATAAACATCACTGATTTATGATCATGTTTCCAAATCAAATACACGCTGTTCTTTAGTTAACTTTATGTTCCTGAAAGAGTATTGAATTAAGATGGCGTTACTGTAGTAGAATACTGTTTTTAAAAAGAGCTCACAAAGTTTTGAGAAAAATGACGAAGGATGTTGTGCATTTTTTATTTCATTTTTACTTTTACGTTTACTTGAGCAACTTTTTATGCACAATTGTTTTATTTAAAAATTATTGCGAATCTTTTTCTCTTTGATATACTTCACCCAAAACAGCTTCGTTCAGATCTAACCTCACGTTTACCAGCGCCACTTTTATATACCTCATATTGGTGGACACTTTTTTACTAATTTCTTATCTCTGCGTTCCATAGTTAACTTTCTATTCATTGTTTGTAGATAAAAAACGTAACCTCAAACTGCTAGTGTCAACTGACAAGTCAAGTTCAGAACTAACTACCACTACGCTAGACAAAACAAAGTCTAAAGAGTTCTAGTGACAAATTATAAAGGTTCAAACAAAACGTTCAAAACAATGACTCATCTGTAAATATATTCTGTAAAAAATCATCATTTTCATTTTGCTTTTCCATCATGGTTTCACAAAATTCCATGTTTTACAGATTTGGCTATTACTAGGCA
Organism: Agelastica alni; assembly: GCA_950111635.1. Classification (NCBI taxonomy): domain Eukaryota; kingdom Metazoa; phylum Arthropoda; class Insecta; order Coleoptera; family Chrysomelidae; genus Agelastica; species Agelastica alni. The sequence continues at coordinate 18,468,070 of OX467712.1, forward strand.
CAAGGTCGACCTCGGTGAACATATCTCAAACAGTACCAACAACCGACGAGCATGTATGAGAGCACTGATGAAAGTAGAGGAAGCAAAAGATGTGTGTAAGAACCATTGCAAGTGGAAGCAAGGTGGTTTGTTTGAACCTTTATTGCGTTGGATTTGTTGTTTTCCTTTGGAGTTCCAATTTTTAGTTTATTTTCGAGGCCGTTTTGGTGAGGGTGAACACATTTTAAGAAAATTAACAGTTTGATCTTTTGCATGCGTCGTAGTCTCTTTCCTGATAGGTCAGACGTGCACACCGTCGCTAACAGATTCATATTGGTTTCTATCGTCGCAGACACATGTGGACAAATTGGAGTAGCTAATTACTTGATTTTTTGTGCTGGTCGACTGGTTTTCATGCACCTCAGAATTTTGCATTGAAATTTTCATGTTTCTTGAATATATTTTCATATCTGTATAAAGATTTTTTGTCAAAAATGGTTCCACCAGCATCGTCAGGTATATGCGGATGAAACTATAAAAGCAGCTTGTATAAAAAATGTATTTTAATAGAAATTTACATTATAACAAGAGGGAAACATTGAGCTCCATAAAAATACTCTTAACTAAACTGAAAAATTTATGTCAGCTAAATATATAAATAAGTAATTAAATAATTAAAATAAATGTCAACAAAAGATTTCGTTCACATACCAATAATTTAAGTGTAAAATTAAAGATACATTATGCAAACAAGCCAATAATTTTTTGCAACTTTTAAGCAACATAATTTTTAGTTGACAGTAATTGAAATATTTTCTCGAATTTCTTTTCAAAATTAAAGTACTAAACGAATCACTGGATTAATTCCACTAAATAAAATAACACGAGGTTGATGACAGCATATAATTATTAGATCTGTACAATACAAGAATTCTATATGAAGTTAAGATAAGTAAAAAATATGTGCAGTATATTTTTCAGCCTTCAACTCTCAGAATATTACTCACAAAAAGTGAAAAAACGACTAAATAATTGGAAATGAGAATATCGGAGAACGGTAAAATTGATTTATCATTTACAATAAAGCTTAAAAAATACATTTTCATTTTTGGGAATCAATCAGTGATTCGTTTTATAATACTGTAAAAAGATATACAAACCGGATCTCAGTTCTTGTAAATAAAAAAGGATACCACATCACTTTTACATTTTTAAGAGTGATATGATATGAACTCCAAGAAAAGTAAACAGGGTGCCTTTTTCGTAACATACAGTGAATATGGAAAAGAAAATGGACTACAAAAATCTAATGAAAGCTGTTTGAAAAGTTTCTACTCGTGTCAAGATTTTCGTGAGTTTGACTACATTTAAGCGAGTAGTTAAATACAAATATGAGATCAATGACAGCAACAGTGTATATAGTAAATTTAAAAATGTCCTACCCTCCTGAGCTTACATAAACTTATATGCAAATTTGTGTCAATTAATATTTATGAGTCAGTCAGTCCTTATCTCTCTAAGAACTACAATAGAACAATAAATGTACAGGTGACGTGCAGCAGGTGGCCAATTTTTGACATCGATTGTACAACAATGAGCCCCGCCTATTAGAGAAAGCACGATACAACCTCTCGAGCGACTGTCTCTTTCTCATCGGTAGCCAACTCTCGCATATAGACCGACAGTCTAGTCTCCTATGTCCATGGTAGCCGAGGCCACTATTGACAGACAGATATAATCTCGAGCTGTGACGTCACATGTACGTCACTCTTTCTACCGTTGTCAAAAAATATTTTAAAAACATTGGCGCAACCCCTGATAAAATTTACAAAATGGTAATTATGTTCTTTAAACTTGTATTTAATACTTATAAAATTATATCATTATCTATGGCTTTAAATGATCTAAAAATGGTTAGACACCCTGCTGAAATTCTTTTAGAGACTAGGACTACGCAGAGCCCTGATAATAAAAATTAATCTGAATCACTGAATTCACCGATACTTAAAAAATTTCTGGCAACACATTCTAATCAGTTCTCCGTTTTATTTTGCCTACGTTGAAGTGCTGCAGCAAGATCTTGTTTGAGGGCTTGCTGTTGGCGGCTCTCTGTCAACGGTTGGACAGATCGTAAACTATTAACAATATCCTTGGTTTTGCTGAAATAGATTTCATTTAAGGTGTTACGAATTTTATTCTCCATATCCTCTACCATCCTTCCAATATTGGCTATATGTGGATTTATTTCATTTACAGCTGCATCTTGCTCAATCTAAAATTTGATAGAGAGCAATGCTTGATAAGAAGAAACTTTACCTGTATCTGCTTATTATTTTACAAACATGAAAATAAATTAATCAAATAATACTGTAATTAATAATTAAACTAAATACCTGTCTAGTTAGACTTCCTCCCAAGTTCATTGTCCCAGATCCCTGTTTATTTGTTTGAAGCCACAACATGGCAGTTGACGTCATTTTATAATGTGAATTTCTTCCTGAACTTTTTTCTTGCACTTCTACCACATGAAGAGAATCCCAACAACCTTTAATTTTTTTACTGCCATCTCCAGTTTTTTTAATAAGAATTACACCTACATTAAGTAAGAAGTAAATACAAAGTTACTGATTTGTTAACATGAATGCAAATATGTATTTAAAACAACTTGCAATTTTATTAAACCTTGGTTTTAAAATTAAAATTAAAAAAAAAATAAATTTTGAAAAAAATTAATACAAAATTACCTGCAAACCCGTGATCTAAATCCCAGAAATAAACAGATGATACACCTCCCTCAAAATACATTTCTCTGTATTGATCAAATGCATAGTTAGCATCTAATTCTAATTTTCTTAAACGTTCAGATGGCATTGAACCATCTTCTAATGGAGGATAATATGTATTGGACCAAGGTGATCTGTAAATATATTTTTTTAATACAAATAAATCATAATTACAACTCTCAACACTTACCTATAAGAATCCCCATCTCTGTTGTAATCACATAAAAGATAATCTTTTCCTGTTTCCTTGTCTTTTGCAATCTTTAGTGGTTGATCTACTGATGATAATAGATCTTCACATAGACTTGGCACTAAATCAATTAGATCACTCAAATTTTTTTCAATTTGTTGAGGGGGCAAACGCCTCATCAAATCTAATGCACAGTCAAATTGGTCTCCCTAAAATGTTTAATCATAAGCATTTCTTTATATATAATATTATATGAGCAGCAGAAAAAATCTTACCAGATTTCCATGAAGATAAATTAGGATATTTAACATAATTTAAATTGTACTTATAAATTATTGATTACAAAATCAATTGTTAGTTGAAATAACAATATATTATTGAAATTTGTTTTTCTAATTTGTCTTACTCATCGTTTGTACTATCAATAGATTGTTATCTTAAATTTTAAATTCTAATAATTTAGTTTTTGAGGAAGAATTGCATCCAAAAACAAACCCTAATTTTGAAAATGTAGAATATTCTTAGAACCAAAATAATATTGAACAATGTTTTAATAAAATAAATATATTATTGAATAAAAACTAAAGCAAATGCCAAATATACAACTAATAAAATGGGTGTGACAGTAAACAGGTGTTATATTAATCATATTTGAAAAAAAAAAACAAAATAATAATTACAATTCATATAAAACTGGTACATTTACTTACCATATTTGATAATTCTATTAGTTGATAATAATTAAAAAAGGTATATTTTCATCAAAATTCTTCAACTTGCAATTAATCACAGTTTTCGGTGTTATGTTGGCAGTTCCGTTACCACTACCAAGTTTGCAATTGTCAATATAATTTTTATTCTTTAATATATTCCTACATTCTTGGTTTATTCTGTTACGAATTAATGTGCTACGAAAATAGTATTTTACTATTGGTATAATTTTACCACAAAATTGAGCAAATTAAAAGTGCTTTAATAATAGAAATAAATGGTAACAAATTAAAAGATGAATACTTTATCTCTCCGGTTAACGTAAATGGAGCTAATTTAATTCTTCTTTTTTATAAATTTATCAGATTTTAAGTCTGTCAACTACAATATGTCATTTTGACTTTTAAGGTTAGATTAAATTTATTTGATGAATAAAATTTAAAAAATGTTTAAAAAACCCATTAAAGTTAAAAGTAATTCACAAACAAAAGGGTCTGAAAGGTTAGTTGCTTGAAAAAAAAAAACATTTCATTATTAATCTTTAATTATGCTTTAGGAGACAATTTAGGGATTCAATTTTGAAGGCTTTTCCCAAATTAACAGAAAACGATATTAATGAGTTATTGCCCAAAAAAGAACCAATATATATTTTAAAGGTTATTACACATAATGAAACCACATTAAACGTTTACACAGTTCAAAAAAGGCCATTACTATTTGAAGTGGAAGGTAGATTATTTCCAACAGTGTTTTTATTATGGAAATTTCCTAATATAATTTATTCCTTTGCCACCCACAAAAATGTAATGAGCTTTATTACTTCAGGGGCTGATCTGATGTTGCCAGGTTGGTTACATTTTACTTGTACAAGTATTTACTCTAACAATAAACTTTTTTTATAGGTGTTGTGACTCCTCCTAAAAATACTGAATTGCCAAAATATGGAAATGTGTCTGAAAATGAAATAGTTTATGTAAATTTGACAACTAACAAGGCAGCTGTTGCAGTTGGAGTAGCAAGCCAAAGTTCAGGATCCATGAATTTAGGAAATTCCAGAGGAAAGTGTGTAAATATTTACCATTTTCATGGTGATCATTTGTGCACAATAGAAGGCATGCCCAATTTGCCCTTAACAAATATGGGTGCTCCTGAATGGCTTCAACTAAAAAGTTATGAGGATGACTTTCCATCCCTTGGTGGTAATAAACCAAGTCAAAATATAAGTTTACAAAATGTTGATATTGCTAGTGAAGAAAATACTGGAACTAATGAACCTAACGAAGAAGCTGTCAATGACAGTATTAAAATAGTAGAAAATGAGCCATGTGAAGGTTCTGTTGAAGACATGGACAATTTGTTAAATTTTTGTTTCTTAGGAGCTATCAAATATTCAAAATCATTGACTTTACCTGTTTTAACTTCTAACTTTTTTAAACTAAATATGCTTCCTATTTGCCCTCCCAATAAACATTTGGACATTAAAAAGTCTTCCTATAAAAAGTTGAAGCCTTTCTTAAAGAAAATGTGTGAGGTAATGGGTTCATCTTTGTTATTGACTAAGTATTTCTTAAAATTGTTTTTTGATTATAATTTTCATACAAATATATCTGAAATTTCAAATACATTTTTTTTATATTTTCAGGATGGACTTGTGACCATAAAAGAAGTTAAAACTGGTGTTGAAACTATTACTGCAATAAACAAAGATAATCCTAAGTACCAAGCATTTTATTTAGAACCAGGCAATAGACCAAAAAAAGAAGTGGAAGATGCTGAAAATACGTTGTCAACAAATATCATTGAATCTTTCATTGTAACTGAATCTGTTGTACAGATATTTGATGGATATAAGTAAGAACAATGATTGAAATTGAAGTTAAAGCATAATTTTTGGTCTTTTTAGAAAAGGAGATATTATACAATCATCAGATGTAAGAAAGTTTGTTTCAAAGTATATAAAGGAAAATAATCTTCAAGATGAGATGAATGAAAGGTAGACAAATAAATATTTGTTTTAAGTATTTTAAATATCTCTTTTGGTTGTAGGCTTGTTAAACCAAAAAATATATTGGCAAAGATATGTAAAACAGAACATTCTATGGCTTGGGAAGAGGTAATTGAAAAAGTCTGTGATGCCATGAAGAACTGTTACAAGGTAAAATCTGGTAATGAAGAAATTCAAGGAAAAGGAAAAGTATCTCCTATAACACTTTCTGTATCAGGTAATTGAAATCGGCACTATTAAGTCAAATTGATTTTCTTCTCAATTATGTTAAATTATAATCCTTGTATTTTTAGTGAGATCTGGTAATAAAAAAGTAACATTAATAGACAATTTAGAGTTATTTGGAATTAGAATTAATGAATTTGCTAAAGAATGTCAGCATGGAGTAGCAGCTAGTACCAGCATCAGTCGACCACCTGGGAAAAAGTGTGATCAACTTTTAGTTCAAGGGAACCAAGTTCTTTTTGTATACAATTTGTTAATAGGTAAAGTGTTTGTTTGCATATCTAAAATTTTAATTATTGCCAGTTTTTAAAATATAAAATTGTGTGAGATTTTCATTTTGTTGCTGTGCTGTTAAGGTAGCAACTGTTTTATATTTACCTAAAATTCATTATTTTCAGATAAGTACAAAGTACCAAAAAAGTATATTAAAGGATTAGAAAACGCTCCAAAAAAGAAAAGATAATTATTGTTTTGTCAAAATATGAATAAACTCTTAATTTTTATTGTAGTCTTTTATTTAATTCGGTTTTCGTTTTTGTGTTAACTTTATTTTATAACTAGCAGTTTCCCGCGACTTTGCCCACGTGAAATTTAGTAATATTTTAATATCTTTAAATGAGGATAACTTTTTTTCTTGACATCCAATTGAACATCAAAGACGTTTCTTTAGTGACCACCATAAGCTTTTAAAAAATTAACCATGACATCTAGTAAATTTTTAGGAACTAGATTTCAAAATGATGCCGGTCAGGTGGATTGTAGTAACAATTTCTATAGCGCGTTTTAAGAATAAATAGCGCCACCTATTGATTTTTTTAGGAACTAAACCAGAACACTAAATAAATCTACCCGAATTTAATTTGTTTTTTTCTTCTTTTGAACGTCGTTGATTCCTGTTGTGTAGTCTGACTCCGTTCAGTAATTTCAGAGATGTGGCCGGGCAAATTTTTTTCTTTTTTTTTTTACTGAAAATAGTCGCAAAAAGGGTAGACCTATCGTGTGGGCCCCGGACGGCCCTCGCTGCGACTATTGGAAGGAGGAGGGATTATAGAAAAGAGATGATTGTGGACCCACTTTTTGAAAAGTTGCAGGTCATAGTTCTCTGGAAAAACTGATTTTGGAAGCATGTTCCATTCAGTAGCAGCCCTGTAAAAGAAGGCTTCTTGATGGAGATTTGTCCTTGTAGTGTCAATCTTGAGGGTAAATGGGTGAGACTGATCAGCGTGTTGAGTTCTTCGGCCGAATGTGACCAGTGGTGGTATAAGAGTTTTTATTTCTCTGGAGCATCTGCCATGGAAATATCTGTAGAGTAATGTCTGGTCTGCAACTCATCTTCTATGTACTAGTGGGTGAAGGGTATCTGTGAAAGTTGAGCTGTTTATCAACCGAATGGCCCTTTTCTGAATGTAATCTAGGAGACGAAGAGAATGCCTTGGTGCTGAACCCCAAATGTGCGAGCAATACTTCAGTAGTGGTCGGATTTGAGCCTTGTATAAATAAAGATCATCATCATCATCTGTAGCATTACAACCCAGGGTGGGTTTTAGCTGCTTGCACCACTTGCCTCCATCTATCACGGTCTTCTGCGGTTTCCTGCCATCTATTTAGTTTGACTCCCAGAGTTGAGAGGTCCTTTCTTACGTTGTCTCACCATCTCAAATTGGGCCATCCTAGCGGCCTCTTTCCTTGAGGTGCCTCTTCCCATACCGATTTAATGAATCTTGTGTTCCGACTCCTTTGGACGTAGCCAGTCCATCTCAGCATATTTGCCTTTATTAGGGGCCGTAGATTTTTCGAAGTATCTTCCGCTCAAAACATTTTATTATTTGGGTATCACTTATGGTCATGGTCCATGTTTCGCACGCATATGTCACTACAGGCCTGACAAATACAGGACAAATAGACATACAGACATAAAATTAAAAAGTGCGTGTTTATGTTTTAGTAACGTGCGAATAATCATATGAGCTTAGAATAATGGATTTATTTTGAAATCACAGACAAACACTTCCAATTATAGTTATATGTTCCTATAGATTAAATATTGTGGATTTCAACAATACTTTGGGAATCATGGTGGTCATTAATATTGCCAGAACGGTAGGTATTTTAAATAAAACATCCAGCTATAAAGTAAAATTAACTTTTATTTAATGACGAATGCATAACAAAATTGTTCTTATTAAAGGTCCTTTCCCTTGGTTACCAATTTGTGTTTTGTTTGTGATACAGAGTCACTGAGACTATTTCTAATTTTCTGAGGTAAGGTATCTTCTGATTCCTTTATTTGTACTATTGGATTAGGTTGGTGATGTGGAGAGGCGTCAGGTAACATATTTTTTATAAATAACGATGTCACAGACCAAGGCATAATTCTAAAACATAAAGAAAATGTTATAAGCACAGTTATTCAACAACTTTTACCTTAAAGTACCTATTTAAAAATGAAAAAACAGATAACAGTTTCTAAACATTAAACAAAATTCAATATAATTTGGTTTAATAACGCTAATAAAAGGAGCTTGGGGCTGCGGCCTCTTGAAGTCGCTCGACATTAATTTTTAGCGACAAATTAGGCCACGTGGTACCTACTATTTTGAATTTTCTCTGCATCAAACTGGCTGCTCACGTGAATGAGCGTCAATAAAAATATCAAAATCGATGGTTGATACATCGATATATACATATCGTCTATTCTTAACCTTCTCAAATAGCAATAATGAAATAATCAATATCGAATAATGAGAAATTAATTAATGTCATAATATTAGATAAATAATTTATCAGCTACAAAGTTCAACTTGTTCAGCTTTGTCCTTTAATTTTTTTAAGTGGTGGAAAATTGAAAATAGTATCATGTGGTCTAATTTGTCGCTGAAAACGGGATCAAAACGAGAAAAGGCCGTACCCTGAGGGTGCTTTTTCATGCTGTCGCTTGATTCTGGATTCTGGAGCGTCAAATACAGTCACGTGATGGAATTTCGACAAGGACGACAAAATGAAACATCAAAGGTAAACACGGTTTACGTCAATTTCATACAATAGTATTGTGCAACTAGTGCGATAAGTTGGCGATTGCTCACGAGAGCGAAGTTGAATGCACGAGCGAAGCGAGTGAGCAATCGATAACATCGCACGGGTTGCACATACTATTTTTTATTGTAAATACGGAATAAACGCGAGCATAAAACAGGGGTCCAGACCAAAAATATTAACTGAAATAAAAATATAAACTATGTAATGTTAACTTGACAGTTGCGCGTTCGGCTGTTAACTGAAAGGTTGGTGTTCGAATTTGCGTGCGACAAGGATAGTTTGCGTGTGCTAAGTATAATTTGCGTGCGCCAAGTAACACTCAAATTACGTAAACGTGCGCCAAGTAAACTTATCGCATCAAATGACGTAAGCGTGCGCCAAGTAAACTTGTCGCACTCAAACGGACAAACAGCTATTTTCGAGATGGCATTCATGTTAAAATTCTATCAAGTAATCGTATATATATTTGTCGTTCAAATCCAGCGTCAAACGTCAGCATATAATAAATCAGAAATATAATAAATATACTATAATGCCAATCAGTGATGTATGATTTGGCACCCCATAGGGCGATTGACCTATCTCTGAGTTTGCGCAATAAATAGTATTGTTACGATATTTACTCCTTGGGTTCGGTCAATCTAAACTCTCAGTATAATAACTGCACAATTTTTATCCTAATATTTTCACACAATAAATTTTACTTTACAAATCACTTAGATATTCACAACTGATAATACTTTATAATTACTTTAAATACTTGACTTCGAACTAACTTAAACTTCAACTTAAAAACTTTGATCTATGATCCCGTTTAAATACCTGTAAATCAATGTTCTCGAAAAATCGACACTATTCGACATTATTGGACCTTATTTTCGAGAATCATCCAGTGTCTTATATTACTTGCTGCTCATTATGTGTTCACCTTAATTGTGGGTATGCGCTGTCGCCTCAAGGCAAGGACAACAGAGACGGACCCAAAAAATCGTAACAGTATATTGAGCGGGATATTCAAACGTGTCACCAGGACAAGACTTGAGAATTTTAAATTTGTCCAAGCACTTGAGAGACTACTAAAACTAACTAACGTAAAAACTTAACGAAACTAAACTACAGGAATGTCAGAAATACACAATGTTTATAAAAACAACGAGGAAACACAAAAAACGGAGCACTATTGCAAGCGATTTTCCCAAAGCAAACAGGAAAACAGATATCAACAACTCATTAAACCCGAATACGACACTGTTATTTTCTTTGATTCTTTATAGTCACGAACGCTTCTGCGGCGGTGTTGCCAGATTTCTCGATTTTTCCTAATTACTTGCCCTAATAGCACATATTCTATTCCTAACTTCATTTGCAAAATACCACAAAAAAAGGCAACGATGTGGCAAGAAATGATGTTCTGCGCATGTGTAAGTGGTAGGTGATTGGTTCGCTATGTGGGGTCATTTCAACTCAATATCGGATGTATCTATTGGCATTCTAGTATTTATTATATTTCTGTGGCACCAGCGCAAACGTATTTTTTATCTTGCTTTTACTTACGAGCATGGATATGGAAAATATGTTTGTGCAGGCGCAAGCGGATCAGTTTAATACTTTTTGGATCATTTTAAAGCCCAAAGAACATGGCTGTGAATACCATCTCGAAAAATAAAGCGTCAAAGCAACTAACTAAATTCTACCACGCGACCGCTTTTAAAGTTCAAATCTAAACGTCAGAATGAAAATTCACCCTGTAACTATGTTCTGTTAAAATAATACTTACAGTTTTAATGGCAAGAACCACCTGAAATATCCAGGTATAATAACTAAATCTTCCTCCTTTCTTAAAGCTTCAATAGTCCTATCGGCTACATCGTTCGCTCTCAGTTTGGGAAAATATTTCGAATTAACATCGTCAAACATTCCAGTTTGTTGTATGAAATAGGGACAAACAACGGTCGTTTTGACACCTCGGATTCCTTGTTCTTGGAGTTCAATCTTTAGAGACTCGTCAAAACCAACAGCAGCATATTTGGAGGAACAATAGTCAATCAATTTAGGCACGCCTATGTGCCCTGCTAGAGATGCTATTGTAATTATGTGACCATAATCTCTTTCTATCATTTTAGGCAAGAAGGCTTTCACTGTCTGTCAATGAAAAAATATCAAAATTAGTTATTTAACTCACAAAATATTCAAACGGGCAGATTTAAAAAAAGTCATGATTTAAAACTTTGGACGTATCTAATCAGGGGTGGGCTAGAGCCGGCTCGGTCCGTTGCCACACACTCGCAAACATATAATGTGCGCAACACACTATACACATCATGTGGGTACGTAAAATACGAAGTGCTTGGATGAGGATAAGAATGAGAACAAAGACACTGATAACTATGAAAAATTTGTGCAGCTCTTCGAGATTTTAGATCCTTCTACCCGGTCATTAGATAAAATTAAAACAAATTTTAAAGTTTCAAGTAGATGTTAATGATTTTCGTGACTTAGTAGACGCAAACATACAACTGAAAAATGTTCAGTTACCTAATTCAATTTTAAGGGCTAAAAAAATAGCAAGCACAATTGCTATTAGCAGTTCAGAAGCTGTAAGAGGTTTTGGCCTCATGAATTTAATTGCATCAAAATTAAGAACCAGCCTTACTGTGGAACATATATCCAATCTAATGACAATAAATTTATTGGGGAAACCAATAGCAAATTTCGATGCCATTCGTTTTGTTACATCTTGGATGAACCAGAATCACAGGTTAGCAACAGAAACAAAAGTAAGAAAAGGGCACAATAATGATGTTTCTGCAAATGAACAAGGTATATGGACTCTACATTAATTAATTATGCAAATACATAGAATAGTATGTTAAATTTGGAATTTATCAGTTTTTTTGTGCAATAAATGTTTTGTTATATATATATATATTATATATTTTATACTGTACAAAAATAAATAAAACAATGTACTTATTACCGTTTTTTTTCTTTTTCGAAATAATAGCGAGCCGGTTTTTTAAAATTTGGCAACCCTGTATCTATTTAACTACAAGCATACATTGCATACGTGTTTTTTATATTGGTTTGTTCTATGAACTGAAAAATTGTTCTTTTTTACTGATTTAAAAAAGCTAACAAAAATAACGAAAAGACATCATTATATATAATAATTATATTTTTGTCGTATATGCTATTGAGTAAATGTGTTGTATTTCTAGAGCTTTAGAGTAAATTGTAGGGAGGGTCGTAGAGGCTATTTTTAGAGTAGGTAGAATTAAATATTATTGTTAGGAATCACTTTAGGTTAAATCAGTCGAAGTAGGATGAAACGTCAAAACAACATGGCAGTTGCCGAATAACCCTGCTTGACAATAAACAAAGAAGTTTGCGCGAATATTTACCTGAAAACTCTAACATTTGAGAAAATTCGGTTAATTTCTTAGATGTTACCGATGAAAAATTCCATCGAACACACGGCTAGTATTTTTATAAATTTTTTATCACTAAATGAATATAATCTATTTTCATAAAAAAAAAATCTATAGAACGTGGTTGGATAGAAGGTGGATAATCAAACAATCTTCTGATAATGACTGCGTGTGAGAGTGAAACAAGAGAAGTCACTTTGATTAATTTCTCTCGAGCGTAATGTTATAATTCAAGTTCGGTTGTTATACACTGTGACGAGAAACTTGATCAAGTATATTTAGAGGTCAATATCTGAAAACAACAAATCAACGAGAAGCGACAGTTTTTTCGGAAAGTTTGATATTTGTGCGGTCGATTTTGGGTGACCTTTGCACAACTTACATTACACTGCACGATAAAAAAAGATTAGTGTCGAAATCGGGTCGGAATGTAACGTGCTAATTAATACACCACTAACCACTGATACTTTAATAGTACAAGTTCAAATTTATAATCAGTAGAGATGATGTCAAAGGTACCCACTTTATTCCCAATGAAGTGGATGTCGAGTATCGATTTAATCCGAATTGGTTACCACCCAACCACACCCTTACTTCTTTAACATTATTTGACAGTAGGTAATGTTTAAGAATATTTGCGCGAACTTCTTTGTTTATTGTCAATCAGGGTTATTCGGCAATCGTCGTGTTTTTCTGACGTTTCATCCTATTTCGACTGATACCGCAACAAACGATAATTCAAGGACAGCTTCCGGTGAAGTCAGTTGCCGAATAACCCTGCTTGAAGGTAAACAAAGAAGTACGCACGTCAGGTACTTCACAAAGGAATACCAAGCGAACCTATAACAATCTCAAGCGGAGTGAAGAAGGGTTGTGTCCTCTCTCCAATGCTCTTTAATATCGTGCTGGTTTCCGTTCTCCGCAAAGCTAATGGCCAGGACAGAGGGATAAGATGGGGTTTCAATGGCCGGCTAGAAGACCTAGACTACGCCAACGATATCTGTTTTCTGGCTCACTCCTTTGAAGATATGATGCAGAAGCTCGTCAGACTCAGTGAAGAAGCCATGAAAGTTGGTCTTAAGATTAATATCAATAAAACTAAACAGTTAAGAATTAACACTGACAACGTTAATCCATTACATATTGAGAACCAACCAATCGAACTAAACGAACACTTCGTTTATTTTGGAAGTGTAATTGACAAGGAGGGTGGCACAGATACACACATTAAAACCACATTAAAATGTCTACGCAGGATATTTCGTATTTTCTGGCCGGCCCGCTTTTCAAATGAAAAGCTCTGGAGAAGAACAAACCAGACTCCGACCGATACAGAGATACGGAAGCGTAAATGGGGATGGCTGGGTCACACCCTTAGAAAACCTGAAAATAATATAGCCTGAATGGCCCTAGAGTGGAATCCCCAAGGCAGCCGCGCTAGGGGCCGCCCAAAGACAACCTGGAGAAGAACGATATTAAGTGAAATACGAAAAATGAATAAATCATGGCAAGAAGTCAAAATGCTTGCCAGAAATAGAGTCCGATGGAGAAACTTTGTTGAGGCCCTATGTTCCGCCATGGGATGATGGGAATATTGATTGATTGATCGATTTACAGCGACAGGGAAAAGCAGTGTCTTGTAAAAAAATATTATCACCATTTAAATAAGTTTTAGGTCATGTAATAATTGCTTATATTTAATCAATTGCACATTTTTGTTTCTTCGAAGATCAAAAAAGACGAAAATCGCATAGTGATTAACGGCTCAATTAACTGCAGATGACGAACATCTTTAGTATTTTAGTTAAACAAGTATTCAACCAAATAACACAAATATCTTCTATTTAGAATTTACGGAATTAATTTACTTACCCAAAAGTGAGCGATGACGTTTACATCGAAGGTCCTCTTTATTAAATCATCTGGAGTATTGAGTAGCGTCTGGCCAGACACTACGCCTGCATTATTAATTAATATAGACACCTAAAATGATAAAATTATTTAAATAATAATGAATGAAAGGTTAAAGATTTTTTTAAATAGCAAAGGTTGTTCAGCACTTGAAAAAAAAAGAAATCACACCCTATTCGCTTAATTTAGATTAATAGGATTACGAAAGGCGTTTACAAACATGAAAAACATTAGAAAATAAGAATTTAAACAAATTAATGTAAAAATATACTTACATCTCCAACTTCTTGTTGTGTTTTTTTGGCTATTCTATATACGTCGTCTTTATTTGATAAATCACATTTATATCCATAGGCTTTTCCTCCCACTCCTTTTACCAAACCCACGGTTTCTTCCACAGCTTTAAAATAAAATGAAATATTAATAATTTTACATTAATCCTTAATCTGTTGGATAGTAAGTGATATCGCAAAACTGAAATAAAAATTTACTCCCATTTACAAAAGTTCCCTATTAGTTTTCAGTTGGTCGGAAAAGGCTCTACACAATTTTTCGCAAGTCACTTGCGAAAAATTCACTCGATGAAAGATAGGTTAGCTTGACGCAAGGACATTAAACGTTATTACAGAGGATGGCCCGATTCGCCGATTTTATCATCCTGTCAATGACGTCAGCGCGATGCCTTATACATAACCAAAAATATATTCTTCGAGTTCACAAATGTTTTATTACTGATATTCATTTTTATTGTTGTGAATTCATGTCATTATTTAGTATAAAGTATAAAAACTCTCATTTTATATTGGATTTACACTAAGAAGAAAGCATTCTTCATGGAAAATTGGAGATTTTTTCACGAAAAAAAACTGCCCCTTCAATACTGCACGCTGGAAATTGAACTACATTAGTTGTAATTTAAAATCCAACTTGTAAAAAAGCTGACTTTAAAAATATCAATTTTCATTGTCAATTGAATTTTTCTACTTATGCAGGAAATTTCTGTATGAAGCAATTATTTTTTTTTTGACGTACTTATCAGACAATAAATTTGTTTAATAAATACTATCAACATTTATGTATTTATCCTTCAGAAATTAAATCGGATAATTATTAATTTTAAAACAGAGGAGTTGATAAAGGATTGTACATTCTCATTTGACCAATTTAAATAAGTAGGTATACTTACCTAAGAAACATTTATGTAAACCTTTTACAAGTTCGAATATCTAACAAAAAGTTTCAAGTAAAAAGCACAAGTACAACACACAAATTAAGTTTCACAAAGCAAAACGTATCAACGAAATGATAAGTGAAAAAACAAGACTGAAAAGAAGAATTTAATTGAAGCTTCGTTAAATTAGTTCAAACTTTATCATATTAGTTCAACTTCATTACGAAATAGAAATATGAACTACGGAAGGTATCGTGGTGACGTTAGTTGACAGGATTACTTTGCAGTATAGGGAACTGGCCATCCTCTGTAATAATGTTTAACGTCCTTGAGCTTGACGTCCTTAAAAAATGTATACACTTTTTCGTGAACAAAATTTACACTCTCTTTGACACAATGAAATTCCCGAAAATATATAAATACAACAACAATAAATATTCCGTAAAAAAGCCGCCAATCTACAGAATAGGTACAATGTAACTTATTTATTTTATTTTAATATTATTTTGAACGCTGCTGATAGCCACTGTCAGCTACATCGAAAATACTTCTGTCGCTGACGTCAGCCTCATATTAAAATTACCCCCATATAACCTGCCTGAAGAAGCTTTTAGTTCAAAAATAAAAAGGTGAAAAAATAATATTTGTGCGATACTTTTTGTGAGGAGTGAGTACTTTTTTGGAAAATACTAAAAAAAAATAAAAATCTACACCTCTTCGCTGATGCCACTGTCAACATAATATCGTACTAAGAAGCTATACAAAAAAAGTAGGAAAGCTTTTTGTGTATATATAATTATCAAAAAGTGCATGGTTATTAATATTTTATTTAAAGATAAAAACTAAAAACCAGCTACGATATAAAAAATAAAAGTTTTGAAATAAATCTTGTAAACAGTCATTAGACGTTTCACAGCATATTATTTAAAACATGAACGTTTGGCTGTTACATGTTGATTGCGACATTAACTAGCACGCACACATTGAATAATAGTTCAGAATATCCGACAGTATTGTTTAAATATTGGAATATTATTTAAAACGGTGTAATTAAAAGTTTTCGTAATTTTAATAAAAGAAGACAAAACTAGTAACGACTATTTAAATCGTTGCAAGTGTTAGGTATATACCAAATATGATGTAATTCTTACCGAATTACAATTTTAGCTAATAGAATATAAATATTGTACAGGGTGATATTTTACACGTCGATCTACTTCAAAACTAGAGAAATGAAAAATTGAAGTGAATCCCACCGTTTTTGGAACGAAGTTCCTTAACGCAGCTAACGGGTATAGCGATTTGGTAGAAATCGTCACGTAACGAAATGGTATCCTCTGCATGAGAGTGAGAGAGATAGAATTACGCATGCGCGCAGAACAAATATTAACACAGTTCGTGGCATCGGTGGTTCAGTGGTAGAATGCTCGCCTGCCACGCGGGCAGCCCGAGTTCGATTCCCAGCCGATGCATTCTTTTTATGCTTTTACCATTCAATACATAATTTTTTTAAATTGTATTAAGGTATTCGCGAACTAAATTTTAAAATTGTTAGTCATATCAAAACGAAGACAGATAATTTTCTTGGTAAATGGAATAGTTTACGGACGATAAAATTAATGTCACTATTCTAAAAGCGTGAAGTGCTTTGTATGACAGACTGAACAGTGACATTTATTTTCTCGTCAGTAATTTTATTGTTATGATAAGAATTATTTTTTACTCTTTAGTTTTATTAATTCTAAAAGCGTGTTTTTTTAAACTATAATTTATTATCATATAACCTCAACACAAGGTTGTACTGACACGTGGAAATTTTATTTTGTGTTGAAAAATGGAAACTGCAGCAAATGTGTGTAATACACATTTCGAAAAGTAAGTTGATAAAATTGTATAACTTGATACAACTATTAACTGTTTACATTCGTTTATTGTGCATGTGATTTGAGTGTTTACTATTTAAATGATAGGGAGACAATAGTGAAATCATGTGTTCAG
The DNA here is from genome assembly GCA_950111635.1 of Agelastica alni. Lineage (NCBI taxonomy): Eukaryota > Metazoa > Arthropoda > Insecta > Coleoptera > Chrysomelidae > Agelastica > Agelastica alni. The sequence goes on from OX467712.1 coordinate 18,485,507, forward strand.
AGACCAAAAGAGTGTGGAAAGCGCAAACGTCGGAGTGCAAATAAAATACCGAAAACCAATGCTCAACGCCAACAACAATTCCGGCAGACTAAAAAAAATATTCAAAAATGTGAAATGTTGAATTCGAATATTGCCAGGTACATCGAGCTCATGAAATATCTGGAAGACTCAGGAATTATCAATGATAGGCAATATGGCTTCCGCTATCAGAGATCAACTGGTGACCTGCTCGCATACGTCTCACATATATGGCAGCTATCTATTGAAAAGTATGGAGAAACTTTAGCTGTGGCATTAGATATCTCCAAGGCGTTCGATCGAGTTTGGCACCAGGAACTTCTCGCCAAGTTTCCATCTTATGGCTTGCCCCCTCAGCTGTGTTCTCTGCTTGCTAGTTTTCTCTCAAACAGATCTCTCCATGTAGTGGTCGATGGAGTTTCATCTGACACTCTACTCATAAATGCTGGTGTTCCGCAAGGATCCATTCTAGCACCAACACTATTTTTACTTCACATCAACGACCTGTTGAAAGCAAATTCATGTCCCGTACACAGCTTTGCCGATGATAGTACCCTCCATACCGCTTTCTCTTCCAGGGCCCCTATATCAGCACGTGAAACCAGAAATGAACGAGGAAGAAATGTTTACAATATAAATATGGACTTAGCAACAATTCTCGAATGGGGATCCAATAACTTGGTAGAATTCAATGCAAACAAAACACAAGCATGTCTTTTCTCTAGAAAAGCCGATCTCACTGTGCCTAACATAACTTTGTCAGGAGTAACCATACCACTGAAGTCATCCATATCGATGCTTGGTATTACTATCAGCAATAACCTTTCCTGAGAAAATCACGTGAGGTCCATTACCAAAAGTGCATCCCAAAAACTTGGTTTTTTGTTTCGTGCCAGGAGCTATTTCACCTCCAGTCAGCTGCTTATGATCTATAAGGCACAGATCCGACCTGTACTGGAATACTGTTCCCATATTTGGAGTGCGGCACCTAAACATATCCTGAAGCTATTGAATTCTGTACAAAAAAGGGCAATTCGTCTCGTCGGTGATGCCTCGCTTACAAACTCGCTCACTTGTCTGGAACACCGTAGAAAAGTTGGCGATTTGTCTCTATTTTATAGATATTTTCATGGGCGATGCTCTTCTTAAATATCAACAATCGTTCCTTCTTTGGCAGTCTCTTCGAGTTTAACCCGTCAAGTTCAGTCTTCACACCCCTTCGTGGTCACTTTGGAGACCTGCAGAAGATCACTTTCCAAAGACTCATTCATCCAACGAATTGCGAGGCTTTGGAACTCATTGCCTAGGGAGGTGTTCCCCGAGGCATACAACCTCCAGAAATTTAAAAAGAACACCAACTCCTACCTTCTTTCCCTTGGTTCCCACGATGTTCTCTGAACATTACAGGATATCCCTTTTCGTGGGAACCAGAACATATAAAAAAAAAAAAAGTTGAAGAAAAAACGTAAGGAACCAAGTTCGGGGTCCCCCGACAGCAGAATTTTTTTTTATATTTTGTCAAACTTTAGAGCCTTTTGCCCGATTTTGATAATTTTTTTTTCGAGGTTTCTGAAAGGTTCTTGAACCCTGGTAAATCATTTTGGAATGTCGGCGACGGCGTTGAACTTAATTGGAAATGTAACTGTCAAACTCAGCGACCCCGAAGACTATGAACTCGGCAATAATATCGGTATCCCCTTCACATCCCTTTCGTAGGGGTGCTGGGGGTAAATCATCTCTTCAAGAACCTTCGCGGGTCTACGAAGAACAACTCATCAAAGTTTAATCACAATCGGACGAATGGTTTAGGAATGCATAGAGGACAAACATACTAAGAAACATTCATTAATACGCTTATATTAGTTTCACCTGTACGTTTGTTTGTAACTGACTATTTGGCCAATATTTTGACCTAATTTAAGCAATCATATTTAATTTAAACTTCGCACACTTGTCATAGACCGACGACAATGCAATAATTCGATTAAAATATCCGAGTATCCTGATTAGTTTCGCTAGGATTCATAAATTTTTTCAGAGATCCTTCGCATGAGAGTAAAAAAGATAGAACTAGTGCATAAACTACGCATACGCGCAGTTCCAATGTCAGTGTTTTATTTAACGAAACAAAAATACGCGACAGTTTTCTACTTTTCAAAATAAGTAGTATGCCTATTATCTAGTATATGGCGCCACTAGAAATATGCAGTAATACAAATGGTAGTTTGTTTTTTGTGTTGCATAAAAGTATAGTGTTAATTTTTTAAAAACACTAATGATAAAGTTTGATTAACTCTAACAACGTGTTTTTTAGTTTTTTTAAACTACAATAAATGTTTATTAATATAGATAAATAAACCACCGCTATGTGTGAAAATAGCTATTCAAATTGTACTCAGAAACTGAGTTCTTTAAGCTACCTACCTACAGGTTTGCAATCGGATATAAAATTTCCACTTATTGAAAATATTAAAAATACTTTTGTAAAAATATAATTGTAATTGTAACGAAACAAATAATTGAATTACAATTGAAGAGCAAGTATTTTAATTTATTTAAATACTGCTTCAATTACAACGAAAGTAATTCAATTACTTTTTCAAGTAATCGTAATAATTAATTACCTAGCAACATTTTTAAATAACTAATGTAAAAGTTGTGTGGCTACAAATGTTGAAATACTACAGTTTTATTTTAAATCGTATTTCGTTTATTAGCTGTAGATAAAACAGAAAGTAGTGATTTCGTTAATGATACTTGAATAAATTAAGATTTTGCAACGATGGTTATACCAGAAGTTTCGAGAGGTTGTGTACATTTAAGATAATATCAAAGTTGAATGGGGAAATAAGAACTGTGAACAAATTTAAAAGATAAATGCAATGATCAGAAGTACATTAGCAACAGGTTTATTTTTGTAAAAATTATGTATATTTATATATATAGATAAATTATAGAAAACTGTAATGCTATTACAGTAAAATTTTAAGTTTCGACAGCGTGAATAGGTGTGAAAATGTGTAACTGATTTTTAAAACCAGCTTACTTTCGCTGTATGATACCTATTTTATTATAGGTATATATGTGGGTCGATTATACATAAGAAAACAACTACTCCTCTGACTTTATGCCGCGACAGGCTTTGAATTACATCTGATGTATAGTCGTGTATACTACCCCATCACAGAAAGCAAGATATACAGGTGCTTGTTAAGTAAGAGAAAGGGCTATTAAATTTATCTAATCGCAGTTACCACCTATGGACCGATTTCGGGATGTTGTCCCTCGTCAGCATAGGGCAGGTGTATTATGTGATCTGACAAATTCACAGCTCCCGCTCTTACCAAATACACATAAAGAACTACGCAAAGAGCGCTAGTCGCGACATCTGTACTTTTTAACAAGCACCACCCGGTAAATAACTTCCGAAAGCTTGACAGTATACCAAAGAGTTTCATTCATTTCCCTTTTGGCATTTTCATAATTTACTGCAACCCCACAAACAGAAATCACGGTTTCGAAGTTCTTTGTTCAACTATCAGTCACGATAAATTAACGTATATATATATATATATATATATATATATATATATATATATATATATATATATATATATATATATAGATAAATTATAGAAAACTGTAATGCTATTACAGTAAAATTTTAAGTTTCGACAGCGTAAATAGGTGTGAAAATGTGTAACTGATTTTTAAAACCAGCTTACTTTCGCTGTATGATACCTATTTTATTATAGGTATATATGTGGGTCGATTATACATAAGAAAACAACTACTCCTCTGACTTTATGCCGCGACAGGCTTTGAATTACATCTGATGTATAGTCGTGTATACTACCCCATCACAGAAAGCAAGATATACAGGTGCTTGTTAAGTAAGAGAAAGGGCTATTAAATTTATCTAATCGCAGTTACCACCTATGGACCGATTTCGGGATGTTGTCCCTCGTCAGCATAGGGCAGGTGTATTATGTGATCTGACAAATTCACAGCTCCCGCTCTTACCAAATACACATAAAGAACTACGCAAAGAGCGCTAGTCGCGACATCTGTACTTTTTAACAAGCACCACCCGGTAAATAACTTCCGAAAGCTTGACAGTATACCAAAGAGTTTCATTCATTTCCCTTTTGGCATTTTCATAATTTACTGCAACCCCACAAACAGAAATCACGGTTTCGAAGTTCTTTGTTCAACTATCAGTCACGATAAATTAACGTATATATATATATATATATGTGAGGATTTTGACTGCTGTATATACCTACATATTTAATATATAGGTATAAGTGGGTCGATTATATATCAGAAAACAAAATACTCCTCTGGCTATATGCCAACGACAGGCAATGAACTACATCTGATATATAACCGTGTATACTACTCCATCACAAGAAGCAAGATATACAGATGCTTGTTAAATAAGAGAAAGGGTTATTGAATTTATTTGCACGAAGAAACCACCTGTATACTAGTTTCGGAGTGTTTGCTCCTCATCAGTACAGGGCAGGTTTTCTCGAACAAATACATTCAATCCTAGACTCCTATTAAGTACACATGAAGGACTGCTCAAAAGCGTTAGTGGCGACATCTGTACTTTTTTAACAAGCACCACCCGGTAAATAAATTCCCAAAACGGAGAATACTATAATGTGCGAAAATTATAGAAAACTTCATTATTGCAATAAACTATAAATAAACTAAATATTAAAAATATGTAGGTACATACAGCAGTCATAATCCTCACATCTAATTTTTCGCTGTCGGGCTTCATTTATACTTTTATAGTTTATTGCAATAATGCAGTTTTCTATCATTTTCACATGCAATCTTCGGCAATCTGTTGTCGTCCATCCGTTCAACATGATCTCTCCATTCGCGACGTCTGTTTCGGGACCATCTAACTATGTCTTCGCATATATATATATATATATATATATATATATATATATATATAATTTTGTTTGTCTATGATACATGAAATTTATTCCTTATTATTTTTTTTTAAATTAGTCATTAAGTAATATTTTATTTTTTTAATAAAAAGGCCAACTAAATTGACTAATTAATTGGTAATTAAAGTACTGTTGGTATTATTTTAAAAATCTGTCATTTTTTTACAACTTGGCAGAATTTTCCACGTTACAGTTGTTCCTTTTTTAAAATCTCAATTTAGTGTTTTATTTTAGGAAAAAAACTTGTTTGTTTTTTACAAACAGTGCGAATACTGAAATATATATTTCTTCTCCCTGCTCCATTAACGATTTAAAAAATGGGCTAAAATAAATTACGTCATGAATGACTGGTAAGTGGTAAGTTTTGTACTGAACGTAACAGAAGATTGTGAAAATCGAAACTTTTTTGTGTAAAAACATTCCTTTCTCAATTTTTTTCAACGCAAACTTATTTAGAAATATCCACGATGTTTTAGCAAAGAAGGTATTGGCACGGTGTAAATGTTAAGAACAAAAGGTCAACTTTCTTCATAAATAAATGTAGTATCGACGAAATTGTTGTTTAATAGCTGTGCTGATGTTGAAAGTTTAAATTATATTTCTTCGAAAAAAGGTGTCTTAGGAGTAACAAATAAAAATTTTAATAGGTAACGGCTCACTTTTGAAAAGGTATGCAAATTTATGTATGAAATTCGTAAATATCGTAGCCACTAAAAAAGAAGTATTACATAAACAAAACTAGGTAAGTCGAACGATGATCGGTAAAAAAATAGTTAAACATTAGAATGTTCACCTTCTGTACCTATGTGTTCGGTAATTAGCTCATGAGTCGTCAATCAATTTCCAGGTAGCACAAAGTCATCTTTAAATAGTTACGTCAAAAGCTTAAAAGATGTCTTGAAGACCAATATTACAACCAAAAAGAATGTAATCGTTTGTAAAAATACCAGATACTAAAGTTTTAAAAAAAGGATCGGGCAGTCATAATGGCTAGGCATATATCTGGGACATATATTTCGTGGAGAACGGTATTCTATCCCGAAACTAATACTCCAAGTAAAAATTAAAAAATGCCGTGGACCTGGTAGGAAGCAGCACTCCTGGTTGCGTAAAATTAGAGACTGGAGTGGAATAGCAGACGCAGCATCACTGTTTGGTCAAGCTGAGGAAAACACCTCCTACGGTAAAGATTAAGCTCTTACATCCCCGTGGTGTTCGCTGGGCAGTGACGATATAAAATGTTGATAATTAAGAGAGTAAGAGTTGAGACATAATTAATGTTTCTACAAATATTCTTTAAAATGGTTCCATATTTATTTTTTTTACTAATTTACTATTATGTCACAAAATAAATATTTTTTCTGACAGATAAATAGTTACAAAATATTTACGATACGTCATCGGTAACTAATTCGGTTTAAATCGGTACTCAAAGTGCGCTTAAAGGTCGAGTGGAAGCATCCCTTTTATAAGTAATTTATCTTGAAAATGGGTCCATTACAAATATTCCTTTATTTATGAGAACAAGAAGTTACAGGGATCTAAAACAGGTGAATATGAATCGGGTCAATCGGTAAATCGGTTCTACGTCATCGCACACGTTGTTATTGCAGTCTACGAGGGACTTCAAAGCCTCTTCTACCACACAAATGCTGAACGGAACGAGCAATAACTCTGACCTTACACTTGTGTCAAAAATTTTTGGCATTCAAGTGTTTTTTTTAGTTTTACTGGCAATTGTTTATTGACGCGATGCGCACTTTTTCATTTGAAATTTTTTGTTGCAACGCTTGTACAGTGACTCTTTCTTTTTATCACTACTACATTACTACACTACTACTCTTGGTGTAAAGGACTGAAGAACAGTTGATACTTTATGTTATACACTAGTTAAACCAAGTACATCACCACATAAAGAACGGAGCGTAAGGATCGAATAGGACAAAATGTGACGATGGACCAATATAACTTCGAAAGAGTCAATGAATTTAAATATCTATCACGTCAGATAATAACATGACCAAGGAAATTAACTTCAGAATACAAAGTACCAATCGCTGCTGTTTTGCGTTATAGAAAATAATAAAATCAAAAATTGTATCTCGGAAAATAAGAATATACCATTGTAAGACCGATTATGACGTACGCCTGTGAGACCTGGACCATGACAAAACAGAATGAGAACAGATTGAGGATTGCAGAGAGGAAAATTCTACGGAGTATATACGGACCTACAAGGGATGAAACTAAACAACAGTATCTTACTAGAAAGAACAGGGAAATAGAAGAACTATAGGATCAACCGGACATTGTAAAAATAATTAAAGCGGAAGGACGGAGATGGGCCGGCCATGCCAAAAGAAAGATAGATGGAAGAGTTGTTAAATTAGTATGGGAGCAGGCCCCGACCGGTAGAAGACCATTAGGAAGACCACGACTACGGTGGAGAGACAACAAAGCATCAGAACTTAGAAATCTAAATATCACCGAAGCAGAAGAGCTAATGATGGACTGAGTCCTACGGAGGGGAATTGTTAAGTCAGCCAAGACCCATCCTGGGTTGTAAGAGCTACAGAAAGAGAAAAAGAGACTAGTTAATTTGCCAGTAAAGTAAAAGCCTTCGTTTTGGAGACACCATCTTCAAAGTGGAATCGATTAGAACGCATCCAAATGTGTAAACCTTAATAACGTATATTTTGAAGAGCATTAAAATCATTTTTCATTGTTTTAGCACGTTTTCGAAAGGCAGCCAACTTATCAGTAATAATGTATTGTTCCTAATTCCTTAAACGATATTGTCTCTGGATTCCCTTCAATGTAAAAATCTTTTTTTACGGACGGTCACTTCTTCCATTATGTTCACTTTAATTGCAAACAATGCGCTCATGTACATAAACGATTTAATGGTATCTGGTAGATGTCTAAATCATTCAAGGTTCTCACATGACTTTCACCGTTACTTTCAGAAGCGGATTGTATCATTCGTAGCTCGAGGCGCGTTAACTTTTTATATTATTCTTCAGTATGAAAATACGCATTCCTAGTGTGTGTCAATGATCTACATTGTGTAATGTTTGATAAATGTGTTTATAATTTCTAACTAGTGATTGTTGAGGTTTAGTTAGGATCACTGTCTTTGTCAATCGGAAATTAGTCAATTGTAGTAGCAATTAGTACAACAGGGCCGTATTTGAGGAGTGGTTTTTTGGGTTCAAACCCCTCGCTCTCCCAAACCAAGCGTGATTCTTATTCTTTTCATTTTTTTGATAAAAAATACCAACTTAGTAAATAAAGTTTGTTGACTATTTTTATTTGCTAGGCAAGAACTTGATTCAATCGTTGACTCTCCCCGTAGAGTATGATCGAAGAACCGGTCACTCAGAAGAGGCTGTTAAGCTTAATAATTTAAATCCTTTTAATAAATCTTTTCCCAAAACCCTTATAAAGATTTTGCAACATTATCTGTGTCAACAGCTTCGTCAGAAAGATCATTTTCAACATTTAAAACATTAATTGCGCAATACAATTAGTAAAGATTAGATGACATGTCTTACCCTTTTAAAAGTTCATAGGCACATTTAAATTGAGAAACAGAGGTCTTAAATCGCTTTGCGACATAGAAATATTGTGCTGTTATTATATGTCTCTCTCTGTCAGTCGTACTCTCAAAGCTGAGAGGTCGTGATTCCATGATTTTCAATTTGTGTTGGTGATGATCTGCTTCCAAAGTGTTCTATCTTCTTTGTCTCTAATGGTTGTTTGTAAGGGTCTTCCCGTAATTTTCTTTATCTGGTCTACCCATCTGGTGAGAGAGTGACCCCTTGTCCCCTGGCCTTCTATTTTTCCTTGTATCATCAACTTTTCCATGTTGTCTCCTTGTCTTCTGTTTATATGCCCATAGTATTGGAGAATTCGTCGTCGGCATATTGTTGACAGTCGATCTTTTATGCCTATTTCTTGAATGACTGATACATTTGTCCTCCGTGCTGTCCAAGGAATGCACATTAGTCTTCTTCAGCACCAGAGCTCAAAGGAGTCAATTCTTTTCCTGTATGCTTCTTTGATCGTCCAGATTTCTACACCATACATGAATATTGCAAATATTAGTGTTTGTACAAGTTTTATCTTTGTGTTTCGCAGTATTTGCCTGTCTTCTCATATTATTTTTAGATTGATCATCGCTGTTCATCCCATTTGTATGCGTCGTCTATTCAGGTTCGCAGTTTCCCCTGGTTATTTATCAAGGCTCCTAAATATGTTAGGCTGTCGTCTTATTCCCGGTCCTCTCTTTCCCAATATCTTGCCTTGGAGAATCCGTTGTAGAATTCCGTATCGACGTTCGTTGCGCATAATGTGACCAAGCTATTCTAGTTTTCTGGTTTTTATAATATCCATGACTTCGAACTTCTTGTTCATATTTGTTAGCACTGATTGGTTGGTCACATGGTCTGTCCATGGAATCTTCAGAATTCTGCGGTACAGCCACATTTCAAAGGATTGTAGGTTTTTTGTGGTAGCCTCCGTCAACGTCCATGTTTCTACTCCATACAGCAACACAGAGAAGACGTAGCATCGAAGAAGCCTTATTATGGTGTTTATTTGTAAATTTTTGTTTTTGAAGAGTGATGCCATTTTTAGAAATATTGTTCTCGCTTTCTCTATACGGCAGCGAATTTCTGGTGAGTGATCCCAGTGCTCATTTATCATGGTCGCTAGGTATTCATATTGTTGCGTTCTTTTGATGTTTTCATTATTAACTGTCAGTTGTACATTATTGATAGGGGATTTGCTAATGACCATATATTTAGTTTAATTGATGTTAAGATCAAGCCCATATTGGTGGCTAGTTTCAGTTATTCGCGTCATGAGATATTGAAGGTCTTCTAGATTATCTTCGAGAACTACAGTGTCGTCGGCATATCTAATGTTATTCACTCTCTCTCCATTAACGAGTATTCCTGCTTCGATCTGCTCCAGTGCTTCTTTGAAGATTTGTTTGGAGTGTATATTGAACAGTAGGGGGGAAAGAATACACCCTTGTCTAACATCCCGTTGTATTGATATGGTATCTGTACGTTCTCCTTCCGCCCTAGCAAATGCCGTTTGTTACCAATACAAGTTGTTCTAATATTCCTATCAATTTGTGATGTAGGACTCTTTCAAATGCTTTCTGATAGTCAATAAAGCATATGTATAAATCACAGTTAACATCTCTGCAACGTTGGATTAAAACTTGTACAGCAAATAGGGCTTCTCTGGTTCACAGGGCATTACGGGAACCGAATTGGGTTTCAGATATCTGCTCTTCACATAATCTGTAGTCTTTTCTCTCTCACTCTTTCACTCTACCTTAAATATTTACCATATTTAACAGCCAGATTCCTTTATTTGGGGCCAGATTTAATTAAGTAACCGTATATCATAATGAACAGAAAAAAATTGCTTTAATTTGATATATAAATAATAAATGTACGTTATGAACGTATAAATGTATCAAAATCATACCTGTTTACACCTGGCTGCGAAGAGGTGCGGTCAAGTGTATATTGCTTTGAAGTGGACGTTATTTTATTTAAAAAGCAAGTGAATTAAATTTTTTTCGAAAAATCAATTAACAATAATTTAATTAAAAATACTAGCGGCCACATTGTGATAACCAACCTGGTAGATATATATATATATATATATATATATATATATATATATATATATATATATATATATATATATATATAAATATTCTCCTAATCATAAATATGAGTAAAAATTTGGATTTTAGAAAACACTTGATGAGTGCACTAATTCTGCAGCCGGATCTTAAATTATTAAGTTAAGCCTTCATTCAAATCTTTTAATGATTATGGTTAATTTTTTGAACCAACAAAAAATTATCACCAACTGCTCACAAATTGTAGATACGGCCCTGCCGTGCAATATTTATTTATAACACTATTATCGTATTCTAATTACGACTTCCCATTAAAAGTTTGTTTACAAACAAAACTCTCACGGTCAAAAGAGCAAAACCTTAAGAGGATTTTTTTACAGGACCTTTCATATAAAAGTATGTCCAGATGGTTTAGTTGCTGGAGGACACTGTATATAATTCCTGCACAGTTTTCATACAGCACTCTGTAGATAAAGGGTGTTCTATTTTAGGTAAAGTTATAGTTCATATTACCGAAAAAAGTAACTTTCGCAGAGAAGACTACAACGACTTAAAATGATTTTTTTTACAAGAAGTTCATGTCAGTGGTACTCGATAAAATACAAAAAATTCTGAATCAGTGATCTTTCTATAAGTAATAAATTTCCCTGACATTATTTTGTTGAATTACTTACAATGTCATTTTTTCTATTGTTTTAAATGGATGGGGCACTGCATAACTTTATGAGCAGCCAGAACGTGTCAAAAAAGGCAAGACTGGCTGTACATAGAGAAGCTCTGGTCCCTACACTTATGTATGGTAGTGTGTGTTGGGTTTGGCAGAAGAAGCATAAAAGTAAGATCAATGCTGCGGAGATGAGTAGTCGGAAAAGTATAGTTAGAGTGACTCTGATGGATAAAGTGAGGAGTAGTGAAATAAGAGAACGCTGTGGTGTGAAACAAGATGTGGTAACAAAGATAAATAAAGGAATGCTTAGATGGTTCGAACACGTAGAGAGGATGGATAAAAGAAGATTGACGAAAGAGATTTATAGGGTGAGTCGGTAGAAGTAGACCTAGACGAAAGTATCTGGATCAGATCGAAATTGTTTTGAAGAAAGGCCAGGTCAAAAGTACCAACAACCAAAGAGCATGCATGAGAGCACTGATGAAAGTAAAGAAAGCAAAAGATGTGTGTAAGAACCTTAGCAAGTGGAAGGAAGTGGTCTCTGTCTACCCATACGGGAAAAAGGCGTGACTATATGTATGTATGTAAGACATTTTTGATATTTTTCCTTTCTATCTAATCCTTGAAATCCTTGGAACCCTGTAACAGTTTTTCCTCTCCATCCAATCTTTAAAGTCCTTAATATACGTATGATATTTTTCTCTTTATTTATTCTTTAAACTCTTACGACTCGTAATAATTTTTCCTCTCTATCCAGTCCTTATATTTCCCAAGACCTGTATTAACAAACTTATTTTGAAATATTTTAAATACTTCTACGTCGTGAAAGTTTCATTAAAAAAAAAATAAGTAAATACCTTGTAAAAGTTCGCGACGATTTTTTTATTGGATTAATTAATTAACACTGACGTTAACGAAGACGTTGTTGAACGAACGAATACAACAATAAAAATTCATTTAAATAATTCCTGCTAATGTTTGCTTAAAAATTTTATTTTAACCGTAAAACGATATAAAAGAATCATTTAGGTGGTCAATTTATGAGTATTATTATTAAGTACATTTATTTTATCCTTGGCTTTGACTTTGATATATCAAAACAATTATCATAATACGCAATTAATTTAAACCTAAAAAGTAATATCATGTACGACAAGCAAAAGTACTAGAAACATTGATTGCCTAATCATTTATTCACGAAACATTACTTCCACATACCTAATTTATTAATTCTAAACATGATTATATTATTCTTATAAATAATACCTCAACAATTCTTTTCACACGCTTTATATAAGCTTGACTCGTATCTATCTATCTATTTGTCTATGTAACGGAGTCTTTGGACACTATTTTCATACCTACATACATAAAGTCACGCCTTTTTCCCGTAGGGGTAGGCAGAGACCACTTCCATTTACTTGCTACGGTTCTTACACACATCTTTTACTTCCTCTACTTTCATCAATGCTCTCATACATGCTCGTCGGTTGTTGGTACTCTTGACCTGGCCTTTGTTCAAAAAAATGTTGATCTGATCAAGATATGTTCTCCGAGATCGACCTCTACCGATTTGTCCATTTACACTCGCCTTATAAATTTGTTTCGTCAATCTTTCTTCATCCATCCTTTCTACTCCATCCAGACTACTTATTTCCGCAGCATTAATCCTATTTTCATGCTTCTTCTGCCAAACCCAACATTCACTACCATACATAAGTGTAGGAACAAACATACCTCTATGCACAGCCAGACGTGTCTTTTTTGACACTTTCTGGCTATTCATAAAGATATGTAGTGCTACATTCATTTGTTTTCCTGCCAACACCCTTCGCTCAATGTCACTGTCATACTTTCCATCTCTCGTAAACTTTGAACCCAAGTACACAAATTCATTTACTTGTTCCACTCTTTCTCCCTCAATCGAAACTCCACAGTTTGTCATGCTTTCTTCTCTTTCAAAAACCATTACTTTCGTTTTGCTTACATTTATTTTCTTCCCTTTGCTTTTTAGGGCATCACGCATAACATTAACCATCGCCAGCAACTCCTCTTTAGATGACGCTAATATGACTTGATCAACGGCGTAAAAAAAGCATTTGACGATTAAATCATTCATTTTCAATCCATACGCACTCTCTTTCAAATCTTTTAAACAATTGTCTATGTATAGGTTAAACAGCCATGGCGAAGCCACACATCCCTGTCTTACACCTTTTTCGATGTTAAACCAGTCCGTGCAAGCTCCGTTTATCCTGACACAAGCAGTGGAATCCTCGTAAAGTGATTTCAGTGTTATCAAGTGTTATTAATAATTATTAATACAAATTACGTAAATATACTTAAATGGGTAATTATTAAAAAAAACATTAAAATAAAATTAAAAAATACAGTGTGACGAATAAACCTGGTGACTTTATACCAATCCAGCTAAATCTGGTTCAATATTGGTGAGTTGCAGCCTTAAATTTCCGCGTTCGTTGACACTTACTACTAAAATATTCTTCTTCTTCTTAGGATGCCGATCCGTTACGAACTGGACTTTGTCTGCAGCAATCTAGAACAGTTGTGTAGATGTTTTATTGAACCAGGTCCTGAGGTTCTTGAGCCACGATGTCCTGCGTCTTCCTGGTCCTCTTCGTCCAAAGATTTTTCCTTATAAGATTGTCTGCAGCAGACCGAATCTTTCTTTGTTTCGCATGATATGACCTAGGTATTCTAATTTACGTGCTTTAATTATGTTCATCAGTTCCAGGTATTTTTTCATTGTCCTTAGAACTTCGACGTTTGTCACTTTTGCCGTCCAAGGGATTTTCAGCATTTTCCTGTATAGCCACATCTCGAAAGCGTTGAGTTTTTTGGCTATGGTTTCATTAAGCGTCCAGAATTCTGCACCATAAAGGAGAACGGAGAAAACATAGCATCGCAGGAGTCTCACTTTAGTGTCCAGGGTGATGTTATGACTTTTAAAGAAGGTTAAAGGTTGCTCTGGCTTTTTATATGCGTGCTCTTATTTTCTATACGTGGCTCCAGTTCTTATTTATAATGGTATAATGGCTAAAATATTAGTCATCCTTATTACAAGTTGGTACACGTAACACAGTGTTTCAAAAAAGAACCTGCATTAATTAATAGGAGTCGATTTTAAGACCTCGTCGACCCCCAAAATCAGTTTTCGTTTATGTCCACTTCTGGAAAACCGATCGACCACTTTCGAAACCCCCGGTTTAAGCTATGGCATCTTGGTCACGAAATGATATTCGGGTGGTTTTGCGATATAACTTCGCTCGCGGTTTAAACATAGACCAACAACTTGCTTGTTTTTTTATGAAGTTTTAAAAAATCGTAATAACATTTAAAAAAGGTTAACATTAAAAACTCACGAAAATATATCAAAAATGGGTTTTTTGTATTTTTAAAGTAAAATAATTAAATAAAACAATTCAACTTTTCCAACATTTTTTCATAAACAATAAATCCGCCCAGAAATAGATTAATTTAAAAGAAAAAATATATAAAATTGTTAATTTTTTGGTGTTTTTTCTTTAAAAATGTGGTGGACCCACCTTCGAAATAATTACCTAAGTAAGCTATGCAATTACTCAGTGGAATTAGTCCATTGAAATGTTACATTTTTTAGGCCTTACCTTGCGTTTTTTAGAGGACGCAATTTTATTTTTTTGATGTGTAGGGGGGGTCAGTGTAAAGCTAAAACCAAGTTTGTGGGGTCGCCACCCTTGTCCCACGGCCGCCATCTTGAAAATAGGGGTTAAAATGGTTTTTACAATATATCTCTTAAACTGTTTATTTGATAAAAAAAAATTATTAACATTTTGTTGCAAATTAAATTCTCTACAACTATGGTCTAGTAACTTTTTGTCGTAGAACTATAAATAAAAAAGTTATAAGCGAAAATCTTCAGAAATTCGAGAAAAAAATTTATTTATTTTATTTTCGATATAACTTTTTTTTATCATTTTACGAAAAAATGATATTTAACAATTTTTGTAGATCGTTTTTTGAGGAACAACTTTTATTTGCATCATTTTTTCATTAAGTCAATAGCTAAGGTTTTACAGCGCTCCGAAATTTTGCCATATTATTAATAATTAATTTGTAATTAAAAAAGTTATAATAACAAAATAAAAAAAAAATAAAAAAAAAAACAATAACTGATGACATATTATTAGTACACACGTATAATATAGGTATAGTTAAGAATATTGAAAAATAGTACTCACTTCGGAGCGCTGTAAAACCTTAGCTATTAATTTAATGAAAAAATGATGTGAATAAAAGTTGTTCCTCAAAAAACGATCTACAAAAATGGTCAGATATTATTTTTTCGTAAAATGATAAAAAAAAAGTTATATCGAAAATAAAATAAATAAATATTTTTCTCGAATTTCTGAAGATTTTCGCTTATAACTTTTTTATTTATAGTTCTACGAGGAAAAGTTACTGGATCAAAGTTGTAGAGAATTTAATTTGCAACAAAAAATGTTAATAAATTTTTTTTATCAAATAAATATTTTAAGAGATATATCGTAAAAACCCATCAACCCCTATTTTCAAGATGACGGCCGTGGGACAAGGGTGGCGACCCCACAAACTTGGTATTAGCTTTACACCGACCCCCCCTACACATCAAAAAAATAAAATTGCGTCCTCTAAAAAACGCAACCCCAAATGTAACTTTTCAATGGACTAAATGCAAATACTGGCTGCAGAACATCAAAACACTAATAAAAAAACCTCTCCAGAAGAGGGCTGACGCACTCTGGACGATGGACCGGAGTAGGCTAAGCAGCACACTTGGCTTGCTCACAGGACACATCGCACTAAGGGCGCACCTCTTTAAACTTAAGCTGGCGGCCGAGAAAAACTGTCGACTATGCGGAGAAGAGAAGGAGAGCAGTATACACATTCTGTGTCACTGCCCGATGCTAGCGGTGTACAGGTATCAAACCTGGGGCCGTATGATAATGGATCCAAGCGATCTAAATGAGACAGGGCCAACAGAAATCCTGAGGTTCGACAAAATCAGTGGACTGGAATTCTGATGCCCTAAAGACACAGCGGTAGTCACAGAGGATCAACAGATCTAGGTGACATGGGTGCCGATACCAATGGCCCAACCGCAAGATTGTAATGTAATGTAATGTAAGCTATGCAAATGACAACTATTGTTTTTGAAAAGTGACAAAATTCATGACTTTTTCAGTTTCCCTACATTTTCCAGGCCTCCATTATCTATCGGACAAAAGTTTTATTAAATTAAGAAAAAATATAATTCGAGCGGATAACGGCAATTAGCGTGGTTACTTTTAATGTTGTTATTGTGGTTCTTTCAGTTAAGTAAGTTGAGAAAACTTATGACAGCACTGATATACATACTATATATAAACAAATAATAATCACGAATGCTTTATTTAGCTACAAAAAAAACATTTATTTACATACGCAATTTAAAAACGAATAATATTAGATATTTCATGACGTCAAGATGTGTCTGTAAATGATAACTTCAACTAAACCAAAACCAATTTCTTATTTATTTATTTATTTTATGATTAAAAATGTTTGTCTATACAGTATTTTAGACTAGATTATTATAATTTATCTATAAATTCCATTCATTAACAATACAAATATAAAACAAAGATTTAATAACTCCACTAGTGGCTTAGTTCCCGCAGACAAAAAAAAAAAATTTAAAAACTGATATTTTCAATTTTTAAATCTTTGTTTTATCATTATATTTGTATTATTAATGAATGGAATTTATAAATAAATTATAGTTATCTAGTCTGAAATAATGTATAGACAAACATTGTTAATCAAAAAATAAATAAATAAATAAGAAATTGGTTTGGGTTTGGTTGAAGTTATCATTTACAGTCACGGCTTGACGTCATGAAATATCTAATAATATTCGTTTCTAAATTGCTTATATAAATAAATGTTTTTTTTGTAGCTAAATAAAGCATTCGTGATTATTATATGTTTATATATCAACACCTGTTCTTTGCAAGTTGTTCAACCACTCTTACAATTTGGGAGTATTTCCGTCTAATTGGAAAATTGCAAGAGTACAGCCAGTCCCTAAAAAAGTCAAAAAGACCCTACCTAGCAAATACAGACCTATCGCACTGCTATCTATTATTTCAAAGGTCATGGAAAAAGCCATCAACATCGAGCTCATGAAATATCTGGAAGACTCAGGAATTATCAATGATAGGCAATATGGCTTCCGCCATCAGAGATCAACTGGTGACCTGCTCGCATACGTCTCACATATATGGCAGCTATCTATTGAAAAGTATGGAGAAACTTTAGCTGTGGCATTAGATATCTCCAAGGCGTTCGATCGAGTTTGGCACCAGGGAGTCCTCGCCAAGCTTCCATCTTATGGCTTGCCCCCTCAGCTGTGTTCTCTGCTTGCTAGTTTTCTCTCAAACAGGTCTCTCTATGTAGTGGTCGATGGAGTTTCATCTGACACTCTACTCATAAATGCTGGTGTTCCGCAAGGATCCATTCTAGCACCAACACTATTTTTACTTCACATCAACGACCTATTGAAAGCAACTTAATGTCCCGTACACAGCTTTGCCGATGATAGTACCCTCCATACCGCATTCTCTTCCAGGGCCCCAATATCAGCCCGTGAAACCAGAAATGAACGAGGAAGAAATGTTAACAATATAAATATGGACTAAGCAACAATTCTCGAATGTGGATCCAATAACTTGGTAGAATTCAATGCAAACAAAACACAAGCATGTCTTTTCTCTAGAAAAGCCGATCTCACTGTGCCTAACATAACTTTGTCAGGAGTAACCATACCACTGAAGTCATCCATATCAATGCTTGGTATTACTATCAGCAATAACCTTTCCTGAGAAAATCACGTGAGGTCCATTGCCAAAAGTGCATCCCAAAAACTTGGTTTTTTGTTTCGTGCCAAGAGCTATTTCACCTCCAGTCAGCTGCTTATGATCTATAAGGCACAGATCCGACCTGTACTGGAGTACTGTTCCCATATTTGGAGTGCAGGACCTAAACATATCCTGAAGCTACTGGATTCTGTCCAAAAAAGGGCAATTCGTCTCGTCGGTGATGCCTCGCTTACAAACTCGCTCACTTGTCTGGAACACCGTAGAAAAGTTGGCGATTTGTCTCTATTTTATAGATATTTTCATGGGCGATGCTCTTCTTAAATATCAACAATCGTTCCTTCTTTGGCAGTCTTTTCGAGATTAACCCGTCAAGTTCAGTCTTCACACCCCTTCGTGGTCACTTTGGAGACCTGCAGAACATCACTTTCCAAAGACTCATTCATCCAACGAATTGCGAGGCTTTGGAACTCATTGCCTAGGGAGGTGTTCCCCGAGGCATACAACCTCCAGAAATTTAAGAAGAACACCAACTCCTACCTTCTTTCCCTTGGTTCCCACGATGTTCTCTGAACATTACAGGATATCCCTTTTCGTGGGAACCAGAAAATAAAAAAAAAAAAAAAATGTATATCAGTGCTGTCTTAAGTTTTTTCAAGTTACCCAACTGAAAGAACTACAATAACAACACTGAAAGTAACCACACTAATTGCAGTAATCTACTAAAATTAAATTTTTTTTAATTTAATTTAATAAAACTTTTTTCCAAAAGATAATGCAGGGTTTCCACGCCTGGAAAATGTACGAGAACTGAAAAAGTCACTTATCAAACACAATAGTTGTCATTTGCATAGCTTACTTTGGTAATTAATTTTGAAGTGGGGTCCACCACATTTTTAAAGAAAAAACATCAAAAAATTAACATATTTATATATTTTTTCTTTTAAATTGATTTATTTATATCTGGGCGGATTTATTGCTCACGAAAAAATGTTGAAATTAAATTGCACATACTCAATCTCAATACTCTAAATTAATAAAGTTTTTTGCCATTTTTAGATTGCTTTAGATTATTACAGATTTTATTACATACTTCCTAAAACTTAGTCTAATTTTTTATGAGATCAAATAAAGTTAATGCTTTTAAATAATACGTAAAAAATGATTTTATACCTTTGTGAATTATTGATAGTATATTGAGAATAAGTAAAATATTGACGTACCTTTAACGTTGACGTCCCATAATACAACGGTAGCACCAAGTCTGGCCAATCTGAGGGCCAAAAGTCTTCCCAAACCGCCTCCACCACCAGTGATTAAAGCTATCTCTCCGTCAACGTTTTTCTTGTACTGGTATGAAGATGGTAAACAGGCTTTGTACACAGCACTAATGATTAACACTAAAGCATAAAGCAAAAATCCTATCAGCTCAAATATGGTTAGCAGTATTTTATTGCCGCCATTTCCCCGTTTTGTTTCGTTGGCCATGTTTCCAGTTCAACTGCAGGATAAAACTACATAAGGGTATTGTTCCGGCGACTCCAATATTAACGTTTTATCGGCGAAAAGGTCATAGATGTGAACGCTGCTTATCTGAAAAGAATGATAAATTGTAAGTGTACATACTTGAAGATTATTATTTGTTTTAATACATTAATAACATTGAACTTTGTTACTTTTTGTCATGTTTTTCATATTTTATAATGTGCTCGTAATTACTCTTTGAAATTTAATCAAACAAATCGGTAAAATTAAATTAATTTTATGATTTGTTTACAATCCTTGTATTTTGCATCGTTAGAACCTTTTTTCGTTCTTAATGAGAAAATTGTGATTTTTTTTATTATTGATTTAAAATGTAGTTGCAAAATATTTACATCCAGAAAGTAGTCGAACAAAAAAATGCTTTTAAGGTGTACCGATTAAAAACTTTTTTTATGGGAAACATCCAATGGCGCGCGCTTGACGATGTTACAAATAACACTTTCGTTGCTTATTTTAATTGTCATCGGCCTATTGTAAGTTTGATTCCATCGGAAAAATCATCCAGTGTTAATATTACGGAAATAACTGATGATACTGAATTGTACACTTTATTTCGATTATTATTATTTTTTATGTACATTTTTATGTAAATAACATAGTCTTGATAAGATAAAACTAAAATGTGATTTTTTTTTAAATTTCTAATAGGAAAATATATTTGAAAGTAATAACTACAATAAAATAATGGTTTAGAACAGCAGTTCTCAAACTTTTGTTATTCACGCCCCCCTGTTTTAATTTAAAAAATGTTGCGCCCCCCAATCCGTAGACCTAGGAATTTGGACTAAAATAGGCAACATTGTCTCGTCGAGAGCACCAAAGATGCTGTCGGAAAGTTCGCGGCGTTCGTGCCACGTATTCAAGCTTCCTGATCTTTCTCGAACTGTCTGAACGCGACTATAAATACAGAAGCGCACATACGGTATTCTCAGTCTCTCAGTGAAGGTGTTTTAACACTAAGCAAGCATTATTGTGAAGTGTGAGTGTATAAGTAGATGTAGTATGGATAAATTTTTAAAACGAAAACTTGAGGATGACGGGGCTTGTACATCGACAGGTTCAGGTGGAAATCGTCCGAAATCTAAAACAAGAAAATATGACCCATCATACCTAAATTTGGGCTTTACTAGCCTTGAAGTAGGTGGCGAAGGAAAACCACAATGCGTTATCTGTTTAAAAGTATTGGCTGCAGATAGCATGAAACCAAATAAATTACAGAGGCATCTAGAAACGCTGCACAGAGAATATGTCAATAAACCGAGAGATTTTTTTGTGGAGAAACTCAGATTGTTTAAAAAACAAAAATCCAGCTTCCATAGAGTACTGGCAGTAAATGAGAAGGTTATCTTGGCATCATATAAAGTGGCATACAAAGTAGCTAAATGCAAAAAACCGCACACTATTGCAGAGCAACTTATTTTACCCGCTTGCAAAGACATTGTAGAAATAATGTTTGGTGAAAATTTTACTTCACAACTTAACAATATTCCTCTGTCAAATGATACAATCTGTCGACGAATTAACGATATATCAGTTGATATGCAGCAGCAGCTTGAATCTGAGCTTACTGGAAACTTGTTTGCTATACAACTTGACGAAGCAACTGACTCTAGTAATGATTCCCATTTGATTTGCTACATTAGATTCTGTCAATGTTCTAAAATATGTGAAGATTTATTGTTTTGTAAACAGATTGAAGGAAGAACTACAGCTCAAGCCATGTCTGGTAAATACAACAGTTTACAAGCGCTAGTAAAAAAGGAATCCTCAGAAATTATCTGGACGCACTGCATGATACATCGGGAAGCGTTAGCATCAAAATCGCTAAGCCCTGGACTAAACATGATTTTGACAGTAGTTATTGAAGTTGTTAACTTTATAAAAACCAGACCACTAAAAACAAGGATGTTCTCTGTTCTGTGTGAAGATATGGGAGCTGAGCATCAATCTTTGTTGTTTTATTCCTCATCCAGATGGTTGTCACGCGGTAAGACGGTTAAGCGTGTCTTTGAATTAAGAAGGGAAATAGCGATATTTTTAAGCGAGGAAGGTCACAAGCATTCAACAGATTTTTTTGACAAATTATTTTTACTGAAGCTTTCTTATTTAGTAGATATTTTTGAAAAACTTAATATACTTAATCTTCAGCTTCAAGAAAAAGACGTAAATATATTTGATTTAAGTCAAAAGATTGATGCTTTTTGTAAGAAATTGCAGTTAGGGCATAACAAATTGAAAGAAAACAGTTTGCAAATGTTTCCCACATTTTGCGATTTTGTGCAATATTCCCCATTGGAAGATATTCATAAAGCTGTGATGCTAAAAACCATAGGAAGCCATTTAGAAAACTTAACTGAGAATTTCAAGCGATACTTCTTTGCAGAGAAAGATATCAAGTTGTCAGACTGGAGCTGGGTTTTAAATCCATTCGAAAATAGACCTGTCGGACTATCACTGCAAGAAGAAGAACAACTGATAGATATTTCAACAAATCCCTTACAAAAATCAAACTTTGTTAACAAATCTTTAACAAACTTCTGGACTGAACTTCCGAACGACTACTCCGTTATAAAAGCCAAAGCGCTTAGAATTCTGTTGCCTTTTCCAACGTCCTACCTTTGTGAAACTGGATTTTCTGCACTTGCTGTCGTGAAATCTAAATACAGAAATAAACTTCAAGTAGAAAATGAACTCAGAGTGGCCATCTCTAACATAGAACCAAATTAAGAGAAGTTGTGCGCCTTAAAACAAGCTCATGTTAGCCATTAGTCCTTAGAATGTTTCTTTGTCATCATTAAGTAAGTAAAATTTCAATAAAGATTTTTTAAAAATCTATCTGTAGCATTTTATCATTACAATTTTATTTTTAATCTGTACTGCGCCCCCCTCCAATCATGTAAACGCGCCCCCCTTAGGGGGCGCGCCCCACAGTTTGAGAAACGCTGGTTTAGAACATGAAAGTGAGCGGCCCTTTGCAAAGAACGTAAAATTATTAAGTGATTCAAGTCAAGAGTAAGTTAATTATATTTTTATAATTAAGGTGTACATTTATGTGTGTACAAGGGTGCGTGTATATTTTTAATATTATCTGAATATTTTGTTTTTAAAAATGCCATATTTATTTCCTTTAATAAACCATCCTTTTATGTAAATTTTCTTTTCAAATAGTTTTGATGTTTGACATCTGCGACGGCTCAAATTTTTTACCATAATTATTTCACGAATGCGATAACTGAGTGCAGAAAAAATGCTAAAACAGATGTGAGTAAAAGTTTGATACTCCGGATCTCAAGAGTTGAAAGATGGGACAGGCAGGAAGAAACATGGAAGTCAGTCTCACAATAGATATAGTTGGGATAAAGTTGGGTGTATTAGAAAGACGTCTCAGAATACAATCACCGGAAATATTATTTTGTCAGGCTTCAGCCGTTAGATAGACGAAATAAAATGAATTACTACTGAAAGACACCCCAAGTGGCTTAATTCGACGGAATTACATAATACAAATTGTCGAACATGACAGCTCTGCTTGACACCTGTAAAGAAGTAAGCGCGAAATTTTCTGGCGGGTTGGTGTAACAATGATCAAATTATAAGTTATCGACGCCAAGTATTGGCTGCGACAGGAATATCGAACAAGTCATTTCGCAGTTTTCGCAATGAGGCTCAAGGAGTGGGGAATCTTTGAAAACATCTACCGAAAGGCGTCGCTCTAAAGGATCTACTTAATAAGCACAGGGGCAAAGGATTAAACAAATCGTTGGTAATTTTTCCATAATACAAAATAGCCAGCCCACTTTAAAAGCAGTTTAACAAGAAGTACGTGATGCACAAGTTAATTTTAATAGATTAAAACGGTATCGTAAGGAAAGAAGAGATATCATACCGTTGAAACATATTCTCACAGTTCTCATTCCACGACGAATATTTGGCTCTAAATACGATACAAATTTAAAAACCTTTCAGTAAAGCACATTTAATAAAGACGATAAAATTTATTTTTAAAATGTTTATGGTTTGTGTGTGTTAAGAAAAATATTAAAAATTTTGCAACATCACTGCCCACATATTTTTCGTAATAAGTTACCGAGCAGAACAGTTAAAAATAATTATTTTTGTGTTCGTTGTTATCCTACGGAGTCTTCGGTCCATTTATCGCAATCATACAATATACAAATATTGATTAATCAAACAAAACTGCGATAACCTTGCTTCGACCGATAACGTTTATGAAGGTAAGAAATATTTACGACATAAATTTACATAATTATTTATTAAAAAAAATCCCGAAGATCTGGCACACCAGCATCACAATTACCATATACAAAAAAGGGCAAAAAACAAAGCCTGAAAACTACAGAGGAATAACTCTACTATGCTCAACAATGAAGTTGTTTACAGGGTTGCTTAAGGACAAACTAGAGAAGCAAATAAAAACCAGAGAGGAACAACAAGGATTAAAAAAGAATAGATCAACAACCGATGCCATCTTCGTTATCAAGCAAATAAAGGAAAAAGCAATAAAGTACAATACACCAGCCTGAAAGACTTCCCTGCCAACATAGTAACAACGCCTTAGTCCATTTTTATTCAACCTCCTGATGGACAAAATCATAGAAGAAGTAACATCCATGAATTCGGGATACAGAATGAACAATAGGGCTATCAGCATGGTGTGCTACGCCGACGACGCTGCACTATTCGCAGAAAGTGAGAATGACCTACAGAAACAGTTATTTAAGTTCTACCAGATCAGTCAGCAACTCAATATGAATATATCCATAGGAAAAACGAAAACCATGACCATCGGTAGGGAGCCAATGAGATACAAGCTGGTAATAGATAGACCCATAGAGCAGGTCATGCAATTTAGATACCTGGGCATAGATATGTTCAGCGCTCACGACCCGGTAAAGGACCTAAGAAACCAAATTAACAAATCAGCCATAATATCAGGATATCTAAGGAAAAATTTTTGGGCTAATCCTTCTATGCGAAAGGAGAGTCAAATCAAAATATATAGGACGTGCGTCAGGCCAATAATGACATATGTTATAGAATCGAGAGAGGTTACCAACAAAACCAAAAGGATGCTACGAGTCGCCAAAATGTCAGTACCGAGAAATATAGCCGGAAAAACAAGAAGAGGTCACGTAAGAAACACTGATATTAGAGCATAATGCGAAGTACAGGATGTGGTGAGATGGGAAGGCAGAGGAGAAGAGAATGGTATAACCACGTGTATAGAATGACCGACGATAGACTACCACGCATTGTACTAGAGCGAAAACCAGCAGGGACCCGTCCATTCAGAAGACCACCAAAGAGATGGAGAGACAGCTGGCAGTCCACATCTCAGGAAATATTACAGAGGCAAGTCCGAAATCAACAGATCATCTGGATCTTTAACAAGTAGAAGAAGAAGAAGAAGAAGATTTATTAAATATAAATATATTAATCAGAAAAAATTGTAAGGATCAAGAATAATCAGTATATTTTATAAAAGTAAGTGTACAAAGTTCGTAACGCTAAAGCTCAGAAACGAGCCCCGGTAAGATCAAGCGAGTTATATGGTGTATCTCCCATCGATGAAGAAGGTTTCCGTTTTACCTGAAGGGCGTGATTTTGAAGATATATGGACTGGAAGTTTTGAAGAAATTTCTTCAACATATGAGAGGTTCGAGAGCATTTCATAACATTCCAGAACATACTGGAATGTTGTGAAATGTTAGGGAATAGTCTGGAACGTTTGGGAACATCTCAGATCATTGTGGAACATTCTTTAACAATTGTTCTGGAACATTATGGACTATTTAAAGCTTTTTTGTTTGGGTGGGGCTACCCATGTAAATCTAGGGCTAGCAAAATGCTGGGCTAAGAGCATCATTCTAGAGTGGGTCGAGTCAAAACAATCTAAATGGTGGCAAAAGCCTGACGGTGGCCGTTAGTCTGGGGTACTCCTGAATATAGTCCAAAATAGGGACTGGACCAGAAGAATCTACACCAGTAGTAGATTCTTCTCCCGACTTCTGGTGTGAATATATACAGACGAAGATGGGATATTGCCCTTTTCGCCCTTATCTAACCCAATCTAGTGGGTAATTATACAAGTAGAGTTTGTAGCAAGCATATATTCGTATTATTTTTGGATGTACCATTTTGTTCAAGATTAACTGATTAGTGAGTCATACTTACTAATTTAGGATGATAGCAGGCATTTTCTACAACAGGTTATGCTGTTAATATCGCAGATTTTCGGCAACTGAAAGAAAAAATTTTGTTAGGATATTTTTTAGTTAATTGATAAAATATAACGAAAACGGGAAATATAACAAAAAAAATTAATAAAAATAAAAACGGTTCATTGCATAAAACCGTTCACAATAAAATCGGGAAATTACTGTAATTGTAGAAAGGTCGATTAACAATTAAAATTAAGTTTTCACAGAATTTAAATAACTGTTTTATTACTTACAAGTGACAAAAGTAAAAATAGCTCAAGTTAATTTTATCATCAAATTACGAACCTAAAGAATTATTTTGGAGGCCGATAACACTCTAAGAATGCATCATTCAAAATAATTATTTCATAAGTACATTTTTTAAAGTTTTAAAGCACTTCTAATGATGTAAACATTTTTTAACGTCAGATTACCAATAAGATTTATCTTTTAAAACATATTATTGTTCGTTTTCTTTGTTCTATGTAATTGCCAAATTACTAAAAAGACTAGAAGATCAAATAAACATAAAGAAAAAAACAAGTCCTAAGAAACAGATAATTCAAGTCACAAAAACATTGGAATCGATGCAACAGAAGAGTAACTAGATATTGAAAATGTATAGAAATACCTATAAATCAAGAAGAAAAACAAATAAGAACTGAAGATAATGCAGTGAATAGAAAAACGAACAAAAAACAAACTATGCATTTATTCCTAATACAATTATCTAGATCTCATGTTTAAACTATGAAAATCTCCAAATAAATCGGAAACAAGTCTTGCATATAATTTATTATTTTTTTATGTAACCAGTACATTTTGGACACAGAATTTTTAGCTGTAAAAACTTTCGAAAGTAATAAGATTTATTTTTTAAAACACATTATTGCTCGTTTTCTTGGTTTTAAGTAATTGCCAAATTACTAAAAAAAAATCCAGCAGTAAATATTTCGTATTTTTTAATGATATATCTAATCTACACAACAGTTTTTATAACTAGGAGATAAAATAAACATAATAAAAAATAAAACAAGTCCTATATACATACATACATATAGTCACTTGCTACGGTTCTTACACACATCTTTTGCTTCCTCTTCTTTCATTAGTGCTCTCATGCATGCTCGTCGGTAGTTGGTACTCTTGACCTGGCCTTTCTTCAAAACAATGTTGATCTGATCGAGATATGTTCGCCGAGGTCGACCTCTACCGACTTGTCCATTCACACTTGCCTTATAAATTTATTTTGTCAATCTTTCTTCATCCATCCTTTTTACGTGTCCAAACCATCTAAACATTCCTTTATTTATCTTTGTAACCACATCTTCTTTCACACCACAGCGTTCTCTTATCTCACTATTCTTTACTTTATCCAACTGAGTCACTCCGGCTATACTTCTCAGATTACTCATCCCCGCAGCATTATTCCTATTTTCATGCTTCTTCTGCCAAACCCAACATTCACTACATTCATAAGAGTAGGAACCAACACACCTCTATGCACAGCCAGACGTGCCTTTTTTGACACATTTTTGCTGTTCATAAAGCTATGCAGTGCCCCATTAATTTGTTTTCCTGTCAACACCCTTCTTTCAATGTCACTGTCATACTTTCCATCTCTCGTAAACTTTGAGCCCAAGTACACAAATTCATTTACTTGTTCCACTCTTTCTCGCTTAATCGGAACTTCACAGTTTGTCATACTTTCTTCTCTTCCAAAAATCATTACTTTCATTTTGCTTACATTTATTTTAATTCCTTTGATTTTCAAGGCATCAAGCATAACATTAACCATCGCCTGCAACTCCTCTTCAGATGATGCTAATATGACTTGATCATCGGCGTAAAGAAGGCATTTCACGATCAAATCATTCATTTTCAATGCATACGCACTCTCTTTCAAATCTTTTAAACAATCTTCTATATATAAATTAAGCAGCCATGGCAAAGCCACACATCCCTGTCCCACACCTTTTTCGATGTTAAACCAGTCCATGTAAGTTATCCTGACACAAGCAGTAGAATCCTCGTAAAGTGATTTCAGTGCTCGTATTAAACTACCGCTCACCCTATACATAGACAATGTCGACCACAATTTACTCCTCACCACTCCGTCATAGGCCTTTTCCAAGTCTATAAAAGCGCAATAGACATTCTGACTTCTAGCCAAGAATTCGACTATACCTCGTACTGAAAAGACCTGATCCATACATCTCCTTCCTCTTCTAAATCCTGCTTGCACATTCCATATCATATTTCCAGTTTCATTCGTTATTTTTTTAATCAATATTTTTGCTTACAGTTTGCCGACTATGTCCCAACAAACAGATAATTCAAGCCACAAAAACATTGGAATCAATGCAACAGAAGAGTAACTAGAAATTGAAAATGTATGGAAATACCCATATATCAAGAAGAAAAACAAATAACTGAAAATAATGCAGTGAATATAAAAACGAACAAAAAACACACCACGTATTTATGCATATTACAATTTCCTAGATCTCATATTATCACATATAAAGTGAGTTTAAACTAAAAACGCTCCAAATAATTCGTTTTTTAACTTTTTATTTAACTGGTAGATTTTGGATAAGAAAGTTTTAGGTGTAAAATTTTGAAAATTTACCAAGAAATCAAAGTTTGATCAAATGTACAGAGTAACTTTTTAATATAACTGAAAATCTGACAAAAACGTTGTGATATACCTTTATTCTAATTACCGTCAGAACCTATTCAAAACCAGGTGTTTAATTTCGTTATTATTGTACATTAAATACTTTTAAATACATCGTCAACAAACTAGTTATTTTCATGTTTACCTTGCGGATATCATCATTCTCAAACTGAAAAATAACGGATTCGGAGGATATTGCTCAAGTTACATTTTAAACGCATAGCTAGTTGCGTTTCACAATTCTCTCGATATAAATCGAGTTAATGGCAAGTGTTAATTCTTTAAAAGGTAACAACCAATTTTTCGATAAAGCAACAAACATTATGTAATACAAGATCAAGATTATTAACGTTACCAATCAAGTAATGAATTTAATACATACTTTTAAAGTTTCAACGCAGGAAATCTTTGTTAATATTAAAATACGGGGCTGCATGTATGTACTTTCAAAAAAATCCAAAAACTCAGTAAGAGTTGATCAATTTATCGGTAGTAATATTTTTTTATTTTATCCCTTACAAGGAAAATGTTTCCAACCGGTAGAGCAAGTAGGATTCCGAAAGGGCTACAATACAGATAATCATCTTATAAACGTAAGAACGCTGATAGAGAAAGCAAACGAATACCACCTAGACTTATATATTGGCTGTATCGATTATGAACAAGCCTTCGATTCCATAGAACTTTGGGCACTAGAGAGAGCTATGGACAACTGCGGAATAGACTCTCGCTATAGAATTCTCATACACAATATATACAAAAAAGCAACAATGAGAGTACAGATAGGTGTGAACACTAAACCTACACCAATTAACAAAGGAGTTCGCAAAGGAGAATTTATCTCACCAAAGTTGTTTACACTTGCACTTGAAGACGTGTCCAAGAACATCAACTGTAATGACAAAGGAATAAATATTAATGGTATGCTGACGACGTAATTATTATCGCTACAAGTTTCGAAGAATTGCAGACCATGATTACTCAACTATTGAGAGCTTCGGAAGAAGTAGGTTTCAAGATAAATCTGTAGAAGACAAAGATAATGACGAATACATATGACTTCAGACAGATAACACTCAATGAGAAAAATTTGGAAACAGTAAGCGAATACATATACCTAGGACAAATAATGAAAGTAAACAAGGAAAATCAAACTGCGGAAATTACAAGACGAATAAGGCTGGCTTGGGCAGGTTTTGGAAAGCTGGATACTGAAAAGTAGTAAAATACAACAATATCTGAAAACAAGAGTTAATGATCAATGTATCCTTTCTATACTCACTTATGGCTCACAAACTTGGACTCTTACCAAGGCAAATATGGATAAAATTACAAAGACATAAAGAGCGATGGAAAGATCAATGTTGGGAGTGAAACTTGGAGATAGAAAAACAAACGAATGGATTAGAAGTAAAACGAAAGTAAAAGACGCAGGAGAACATGCCGCCCGACTAAAATGGAGTTTCACAGGACATAATGCCCGTCTGAAAGACAAAAGATGGGATAATGAAATACAGCAATGAAGATCATGGCTAGGTAAAAGGCATAGAGAAAGACCACAAATGAGATGGGGAGGTGACTTACAAAAGATAGGCGTACTTCACTGGAAGCAAATGGTGCAAAAAAATTTCGATCTGATCGAGATACGTTAGCCTAGGTCGACTCCAACCAACTTGCCCATTCACACTCGCATTTGTTTCATCAATCTTGTTTCATCCATCCTCTCAACGTGTCCAAACCATTCAAGGATTTCTATATCTATCTTTGTTACTACATCTTCTATTACACTACAGCGTTCTCTGATCACACTACTCCTCACATTATCCATCAGAGTCACTCCAGCTATACTCCTCGGACTACTCATTTCCCCTGTATTGATCTTACTTTCATGTAATAATAAGTATGACTTGCAAATGTTACTAATGATTTCAATGAATCCTTTTTCCTTGGAATAAGACTCATGTCTTATTACTCTGTTAAAAGCTTTTTTTTTAAACAACTTTTCTTACACTTTGAATTAAGTTAACCCTTTAAGCAACATATTTAAGCCAGATGTAATAATTTTAATAACTTAAGTTTTACATTAAATATAACTTATTTCAATTGTACGTTTATATTGACGATTAAAAATTACAAATTCTTTCGAAAAATTGTTAGTTAAATAAAATTACATCCAAATAATATTTCAACATGAAAATTTTCATGTGAAGTCCCAAACTTAAAACAGAATTAAAAGCACTACAAGATATTTATGTAAACCAAAAATTCTCCATTATAATGTTTTTCATTCATGAATTACAGCGCGTTAAACTCAAAACAGAACTTTTAATTGCTTCCTTATATATTTTTGAGACAATCTTTAAAATAATTGTTTCATCGTTTGACCTTTGATATATGTTTTTACATCGATCAATTTTAGTTACAGTCTCGAGTAATCGACCCTTGATATTTTGGTCCTTTATTAACCGGTCTGGTTAGTCAAATAAAGTGAGAGGAAACGGGTTTCAAGTGAAAATGGCTTAATTTACCAAAGAGATAATAAGCCACAACGAAGGTCATATTTACTTCCTCATCGTATAAGGACCGTCTGGAGTGTTATTACGCTGAAAATTTTATCGACCAACCAGCATGACAATGGGGAAGACCACTAAGTGATGAAATCAATCCCCAAACCTTTTTCAATTGATAAATAATGATGCTGGTTTAGTGTACAAACAATATCATGAGTCAAAATCTAATCAAATGGATTGTTCGGAGTTTTGAAATCACTTTATTAATTCAAAACTAAAAACTGCCAAAATCAGGTGGGTAAACAGTGTAAACACTTATTCGTCAATTCAAAATCTGATTTGAAAGACAAGCAAGCAAGGAAAGCCTATAATTTCTTGATTGAGTATTATCAGATTTAATTATTATTATTCTATGCAAACAACCATTTTTTATATCAATAAATTATAAGTTAATTGTAAATTAATAAAAAATATTTGTCGGATAGAGTAAGGAACTTCGTTCCTATCGGTTGTTTTTACTAAAACTACTTATCTTTGCTCTAAATATTAATAGAAATATTGGTATTAGTTTATTTTACCAAATAAAATACAGACGACTTTAAAAATATATAAAAGAACAACCCAAACACTTCAAGTAAAGAACAATAAAAATTTTTTTTGCAAATGTTGTTATGATAGTTTTGTAAGTTGATAGACAGGACTTTGTTTAAGAAGCATTACTTTCATTTATTTAAAATAGTATATTGAATTCCCCTAAAAGAGAGCTTAAAATGGGAAGTCAAAATTATAATTTAAAAGTGTCTTGGAGGAAAAAGAGATCGTTGTTGTGTAGCAAAAAGTAGTTATGAACATTTTATTAACAGGAACACTCCATAAATGCAAATCTTGCAAAAGTTGTTGGAATTTTTTTTGTAAGTTGATAGACAGATCTGCGTTTTAGAAGAATTAATTTTATTTAATTGAAATAGGATATTGAATTCCCATAAAAAAAGCTTAAAATGGAAAGTCAAAATTATAATTTAAAAGTGTCTTTGAGGAAAAAGAGATCGTTGTTGTGTAGCCTTCGGCATTTCAACTGTTATCCTGTCGTATCCAGCAGCTTTACCCAATTTCATACTTTTCAACGCTTATTTTATAACATCTATTTGTCATGTTATCATATGTTAAATTTTGACAAATATATTTATAATGGGAAAAATCTATAGGGAAAAATCACGTAACGTGAGATGGCGCTGTCAATGTCAAAATATCGGATCGAGGTGTGAACAACAAATATTCTTTCAATTAATCGCTTGTAAAAGCAAAGTTTTTATTGAAAGAAATTTTAGTTATCTTGGAGATTTGAGTTGATTTTTTTTGCTGAGCTATTGGATTAAAGCTGGATTTAAGGTTTGTTTTCGACGTTTCAGTTTTCACTGGTTTCTTATTAAATGCTAGTAAAGACTGGGTGTGTCTAAGTATCAATTCTGGTTTGTTTTTGAAGTTTTTCAGTTCTGTTGTCACTGGAATTCTAGTTGCAATGCCTATGAAAGTCGAAATATTAATTTCGGACATATTGTATTATGTGGGTGAACTTGTTCGACCAATTAAGGAAGGTAAAGAGGTTTTTAAGACTGGCCACTTCATTTTATGTGGAACTGACGGTCTCAATGAAAATATCATTACAATTTTATGCATGTGATCCATTTCTGAACTGCCTTAGGATTTGAAGGAAATTTATGTAAAGATATAATCGAATTATTGCCATATGTAGAGAATTGTGGAACAGAGCATATTTTTCGCGATTTTATCTACATGTCCCCTTTTTTAAACCTTTGCATTTTTGGATTTTGTGGTTTATTAACACCAATTCTTCACAAAATATTGTTCAAATATAACACTTTCAATGCTTAAATTTTTCAAAATAATATATAAAGTTCACTTTTTACCCATGTAAACTATAATTGTTAAAGCAAACTGTCAACAAGCTCTTAAAATTGTTAAATGAAAAGGTTAGGAAAGTGGAAAAAAGTGGTCTCTGTCTACCCCTTCGGGAAAAGGGCATGACTATATGTATGTATGTAGAAAATGTTGAATGCAAAAAATAAATACTTATTAACTAAATATATTTATTTTCCCGCGAAATTAATCTAGTACAGTTTAAAAGTAATTTTTTTCTTTAACAAATTCTATAGTTTTATAAGTTAATTATGCAAAAACTTACTAGTTGTAGGATATAATTTTTCAGCACCTTCCCAGATTATACTATTATACAAATACGAAACAGATCGCACTGAAATGCAACTGGTACTAACTCTTCGCAATTCAACATTCAGGTAGGAGGTTTAAATTGAGAAGGAATTTATAAAAATAGTTCGCAGTGCCAGGGTCACTTCTCGAGTTTAATGCTTATTAAAGGTCGTTTGGATAATAACCACAATTTTTACGTTTTTTTGGTCGGTTTTTAATATCAATCTGTAGGTACTAGTTATGGGCATAACACCGCATTTATTTACAATAAAAAAACACTTACTCTAACTTTCAATTGTATCATTTTCGTTTGTTATACCTACTATATTACTTATAGTCCGTTTGCTTGTCACGTTACCTGAACGATAACAATAAAGATAAGATGAATTCTCAGAAACCATACGCGTCCCGTTAAAGAATAACATATTTAGTAATATTATTAAATCACTTTTTTTAAAATAATTTAATTTTTCTACGACCTTTAGATTCTACAACAATTAAATATAAGTTATCTATTGATGATTGGATATGATTCCTTGTATATGTTGGATTCCGATACATTATTCAACAGCTGACAACCAATCACCAATTTCAATATTCAGGATCCAACAGGCTGAGACCAATGAGAAAGCTGCAATTGAAACAGTTTTTTCATAAGTGAGCTCTGCTCCTCTATATCGCGAATGTCAGGTTGGGTTTGGCAGAAGAAGCATGAAAATAGGATTAATGCTGTGAAGATTAGTAGTCTGAGAAGTATAGCCGGAGTGACTCAGTTGGATAAAGTAAAGAATAGTGAGATAAGAGAACGATGTGTTGTAGAAGATGTTACAAAGATAGATAAAGGAATGCTTAGATGGTTTGGATACGTAGAAAGGATGGATGAAGGAAGATTGACGAAACAAATTTATAAGGCGAGTGTAAATGGACAAATCGGTAGAGGTCGATCTCGGAGAACATATTTCGATCAGATCAACATTGTTTTAAAGAAAGGCCAGGTCAAGAGTACCAACTACCGACGAGCATGTATGAGAGCACTGATGAAAGTAGAGGAAGCAAAAGATGTGTGTAAGAACCGTAGCAAGTGGAGGGAAGTGGTTTCTGCCTACCCCTATGGGAAAGAGGCGTGAATGTATGTTCATTCTGATGAACTGTCGACTATTCGATTACGACAATAAGATAGAAAGTTTACCGAGTGATAGTGATGGTCTGCGATGGTCGTAGAAAAAGTATAGTCTTCTATTCGCGAATAATGGCTATTATTCTTTCGGATTATTCCAAAACTTGTCTTTGGCTCGTTTCGAAATTTTCATCCCCGAGAATAATAGCCATCATTATACGCTAGTTGAAGAATATACTATTATAGTATATTTAGTATTGATAGAAAATAATAAATTTCTGACAAGTGACCGTTCTATGGGCGTACCTACCTGTCTGCATCTTAGCCAAAATCGTACCATTTGTAAATTTCGCACTTGGTAAATTGGTTTTTTCAAGGAATAAAGTTTTAATAATAGTATATTGTTACAAATCAGGTCCTGTCGGCAACCGAGGATCGTCCGCGGCTGGGGTGCGTATTGACGACCACTTTGTAGGCCACCGCACGGTCTGGCAAGATCGAGCAACTTCTCGAAACCGCGTCGCGAAGGTAGAGAAACAGGTAGAATGATCTGGAATTATGATATAGAGGTATAAAAAGAACAGCGGTCGTAACAAGGGATAGTATTAGTTTTAAAAGCGTTTATGATTTAAAAAATGTAAATAGTTATAAAAAGTTGTATATCTAAGTGATTTATAAAAGTAGAATTTATTGTATTGGAATAAGGATTATTTTGTTACTGTATCGATAGTTTTAAATCGCCGAACCCACGAAAGAACTGAATTACGTAACAATGTTCTTCAACGAGCGTATAATGATGGCTATTATTCTCGAGGATGAAAATTTCGAAACGAACCGTAGGCGAGTTTAGGAATAATTCAAGAGAATAATAGCTATTATTCGCGAGTATTTAGTAACCATTACAAAATATTTACGATGCGCCACTGGTAACCAATTCGGTATCATTCGGCGCTTCTCATCTACTGGATTTGGAAAATGGTGAGGAATGTTGACATGTCTTTTTCATTAAAAATTTAACTCTACTGAAAAGTTCAACCTATCTCTATTGTATTTATAATAAAATGCAATCTCTTAAATGGCTTAAGGTACTAAGCGGTGAAGGCAGAGGCAAGCGGAGGGGTTGTGGGTGATTTTTAAGTTTATTATTTTTAATTATTTAAAATTTGAAGCGTACATAGTGAAGTTATGGTTAAGAAAACGGGGACCTTTATTAAATAGTACACGATCGAAGACGGCGTGGTATTAGTGAGAAGGTATATCTACCAAATTATTTTAATTTTAAAATTAACATTTAGTATTTGTATAAAAAAAATTATATTGTTATTAATAATACATTGACCTGTAGTGTAAATTGAAGGTAAATATGTATAATCGACCTTGGCGGTTGAAGAAATCGGAAGTCGACAGCTACCGTTGAGGAAGTCTGAAGAACTGGCATTTTCCACAATTGAAACTTTCTATTTGTATTATACATCAGACCACTTAATTATTAAATGATTATTTAAATATTATAATTTTTCTTGCATTATAATTATCAAAAATATAGACGATGAAACGAAAAATTTAAAATGAATCGTAAAAAATTTGTACATAATAACTAATAACAAATAGTGACTGCTTTTAATAAACTTTTTTGGTAGAAACAATTTCTTATAGGGAAAAATCACGGAGGGGGCGACATCTATTATTGATCGTATAAACTTCTTGAGGTGTGAACAACAAACTATACATATATATATATATATATATATATATATATATATATATATATTTTAAATTATACATATTATATTTTAAGTTTTCTGTAAATAAACTAACTTTTATTTGGTTATCTATTTTTAAATCTACATAGGTATATACTCGTAATATCTAGATGTCAAACATTAGAAGCCATAATTTTCAAATAATTAAAACAATAAATATTTTCAACAGAAGCGTAATAATGAAACTGATACGGCATTGTCCTAAGTCAGAATATACAAAAAAAACCACTGCTTAGACGTGTCCTTCATTGAAAATTGCAATCACATGAGTTTATCTTAAATGACATAAAAGTATATATTGATCATATTTAATTACTTCGTGTCTCATATTGAATAAAACTGTACTATTTTTGATTAATCGAATCGATTTTTTGTCAGTTAAATTTGACATAATGCATGTTATATTGACGCTGTGGATTTAATGGCAACCTTCTAGGAAAAAAACGTAAACGCATATAATCATTAATTTTTTATTTATTTAGTTATTGAGAATTATTTGTACTGCTAATAAACATTAAAAATGTTCTTTCTACATTCATGTACACACAACCTAATGGAATCACCTACTATCTCCCCTGTTTGAACACATTAAGACACTTATTGGAAAATGAATAGTGGTGTATTCAAATTAAGTAGTTGGTATTATAAAAAATTGTCATTGTTAACAAAATGTTTAATGCCAAACAGAAGCATAATGGTCGTTTTTCTAAACAAATGCTGTAATGTAAGCTGCAATTTAAAAAAGAAAACTTTTAGTTAATTCGATAATCAGTATTGCCAACACTATCCTCAATATTAGCACGAATTTGACGGGACATGCTTTCTATTTAAGTTATTTAATTTTTTCAGTCCTTGTGTGGTGAAATGTAACCTCTAGGGGTGAGCCACAATAAACCCATCAAGGATTGCAGTGGAGGGGCGACCTTAATACGCCCCACTAACATGATACCTTCTTCTTCTTCAGATGCCATGTCCATTCAATGAAGATCGGCAACAATTTCGGCATACTTATTGCGATCTTCGAATGATGTGTTCATACCAGTCCAATCGCGTAAATTTTTGAAGTGATAACTTCTTATGGCACGCTGTGAACTTTTTTTGTAATGGGTAAAAAATGTTAAACTCGCGTCAGGACACGTGGCCTGATCGAAAATTCGTAAGACGGATGTATTTCACTGGAGCAATATAAAATGCGACTTTTCTTGACTGGTAACTTGGCAACCTTATTCAACAAACTGACAAATTCAAGTACATCTTTTATGTCATTTTGACAAATTAATTTAGTAGCTAAATTCAAAATTTAAGTGCTTTTCATTAGTTTATTGATTAAGTTCTGCTTTTGCTGCATTAAAATGGTCCAAGGAGAGGTGTCGTTTTTAGCAGATGTTATGGACACCATAGCGTGGTTCTCCCCCCGACAAAATTTTAGATCAAATAATTTATCAGTGCAAGAAGCCGTTAAAAAATGCATCAATTTGTGTTAAAAAAGCATTAAAAACTGGACTGAAAGCTGGTTTGATCAAAGAGAACGGGGGAAGGTTTAAATTAGGTTTTGGTTTGTCGATAACGGAGGCTCGAAGACGAAGAAAAAATAGAAGCAGAAGCCGTAGACGACGCGTAGCCAAAAGCGACAAAACCGAAAACGAGGTAGCCGAAAACGAAAAAGTCGAGGTAGGAAGAAAAGCGCCATATTGAAAGAAGATCAAGCAAAAAGCGGAAGAAAGAAATCGAAAACATTCAAATCTGGTACTGATGTTTAATATATGATTTATAATAAAGCGTTAATAAAAATAATGCATTATTCATAAACTATGGAAATCTGGAGACAATATTTTTCAGATTAAAAATAATATTTTTTGAAGTGAAAACTTCTTTAGCGGCGTTGTACACTTTTTTTGTAATTGGTAAAAAATGTTAAACTCGCGTCAGGACATGTGACCTGATCGAAAATTCGTAAGACGGATGGAGAGTAGACAGCTGGCGTGGCATAGGAGAGGGAGTATCCCCTCTCTTTCTACGGCGCGGCGAAAATGTATGCCTGCGCCGGCTGTTTCGTTTAGGCGGCGCAGGGCGCACAACGTTAATACTTAAGTTTTCACTTCTGCCGGCACTCCCAGAGTGCAACCCGTAAAATTTTTTTTAGCCACGAATGTTGCCTACGGCTTGGTCTACGTTTTCCCTCAATTTTACCTTCGATTATCAATTTCAGGATATTATACTTGTTATTACGGTAAATATGACCTAGATAAGCGGTCTTTATTTTCTTTATTGTAGTAAGTAGCTCCCTTTCCCTTCCCATACGTCTAAGTATTTAGTTATTAGCTACATGGTATTTTTAATAGTCCGCGGAAGATCCACATTTTAAAATCCTCGAGTCTGTTCATGGTATCCACCTTTAGTGTCCAAGTTTCCGCTCCATACAAGACAACAGAGTGTACGTATGCCTTTACGAAACGGTATCGTATTTGTAAGTTTAATGTTGTAGGTTCTTCATCTTTAGAAATGTGGCTCCGTCTCGCTCTATACGTGATCTTACTTCAACGTCGGGGTCTACATTTGTTGCTATGTAGCTGCCAAGGTATTCAAATTTTTCAGCTTTCTCTATTAGTGTACCGTTTATGTTTATATTCACTTGCGGGTTTGGCAGTCTTGTTATGGCCATTACTTTTGTTTTTCTTGCATTAGTTTTCATGTCTAGCTGATCTACTTCTACAACTTTGTTGATCAGTCGCTGCAAGCTTTCAGGATTGTCCGCAATGATAACTGTATCGTCTGCATAACGTATATTATTTATTTTTCTTCCGTCAATTTTTATTCCATCCTTTTTTTAAAAACAATAGGTATACATATTTTTCAAATTGTTTGTTTTCTTTGTGTAGTTTAAAAAAATACATCATAACATTAAAAAGTTTAATATTAAGAATTCACGAAAAACATGCCAAAAATTTTTTAAAAAATGTTTCGTAAATAATAAATATATAGTGAAATAGAACAGTATAAAAAAATATTTTTCATTAAAATACTAGGCGGTTCCATATAAATTTGGTTGTGTGTACTATGTTTATGTGGTGTTTGAATCGAGTCCTTGAGTAAAGTGACCTATAATCGATAATAACCCGTCTCCCGTCTGTGTTAATTTTATTATTTATTATTTATACGTAATGGTAAGTGTACTTATACAGAAAACAATAATTTTTTTTTGCACCAAGTGGTCTGAACGTACATAATTCAACCTGATGTAAAATTAATAGTTGTATGTCAAATAACCTTCGAAATTAGAATAAAACATTTATTAAATTAATACATTGGTGAGAAAGCCAGCCGAAAACAAACAAGCTTTGATTTTGGTTTGTTCCTCTAATTTTCAACTCTTTAAGGTCCATATGACACCATGCATTTTTTTGTGGATACAATATCTTGTATCTCAAAGGTCATGGAGAAGGCTATTAACATCGAGCTCATGAAATACCTGGAACGCTCAGGCATTGTAAACGACAGACAATATGGTTTTTGTCATCACAGATCCACTGGCGATCTGCTTGCCAACAACTGACACACTTGGCACCTATCTATTGAGAAACATGAAACTCTAGCAGTGGCACTAGATATCTCCAAAGCATTGGATCGTGTTTGGCACAAGGTCCTCTTCGCCAAACTCCCATCTTATGGTTTGCCTTCCTAGAAAGTACCCTTCATATCACTTTTTCTTCCAGAGCTCCTATACCAGCCCGTGAAACAAGAAACGAACGGGTTGGGAATGTGAACAAAATAAATAAGGACTTGGCCAGGATTCTAGAATGGGAATCCAATAATCTAGTGGAATTTAATGCAAATAAATCATAGGCTATTCTCTAGAAAAGCCAATCTCACAATGCCAAATGTTATTATGTCAGGCGTAACCATATCGATGAAGTTATCAATTTCGATGCTCGGTACTATTATAAGCAATAATTTTCGTTGAAAAAACCGCGTATGGTCTATTGCTAAAAGTGAAAGAAAGGTTGGAGATGTGTCTCTCTTTTACGGATATTTTTAAGTCCGATGCTCTCCAGAAATATCACTTGTGCGTTCTACGGTTAGTAGTTCAATCTTCGCACCCTTTTACCATTACCCTGGATACTTGTTAATTATCTGTCATTCGGGGCTCTTTCTTGCCACGAACTGCCAAGCTTTGAAACTCATTGTTAGTGGAAGTTATCCCCGATACATGCAGTCTTCAAAAGTTCAAGAGGAACACCAATAAGTACATATTTTCCTATGGTTTCCACAATGTTCTTTGAACATAAAAGGATCCTTTTTTTAGTGGAAACCAGAAGATATATAAAAAATTTCTTTGAATATACATGCGTCGCCTGCATTAAATTTATTTCCCTGTAATAAAAGTGTGTTTGAAATAATAGCGGGAGGTTTGCATCGTTTGAAAACTGACGACAACAAATACTGTTAACCAAGGGAATAATGAGTTGACGATTGTTGATGGCAAAAAAGCTGTAACCAGAACATCGATATGGATACACTATTGACTGGAAATTGCCAAAAAAACATGTTTGTTTCTATATTCTTGATTTTTAATTTCTGCATTTGAGATATCACAAATTTTATACTTGGTCTCTTGTATAAGACAAAATTATAATAATTTTCACAAATAAGGAATATTTGTCACTCCAGTTGTAAAATAAGTATATATTAACACTATAAAAAAAAGAATAGTGAGATAAGAGAACGATGTGGTGTAAAAGATGTGGTTACAAAGATAGATAAAGTAATGCCTAGATGGTTTGGACACGTAGAAAGGATGGATGAAGGAAGAATGACAAAACAAATTTATAAGGCGAGTGTGAATGGACAAGTCGGTAGAGGTTGACCTCGGCGAACATCGATCTTGATTAGATCAACATTGTTTTGAAGAAAGGCCAGGTCAAGAGTACCAACAACCGACGAGCATGTATGAGAGCACTGATGAAAGTAGAGGAAGCAAAAGATGTGTGTAAGAACCGTAGCAAGTGGAAAGAAGTGATCTCTGCCTACCCGTACGGGAAAAAGGCGTGACTGTATGTATGTGACTGTTTATATGTATGTATAAAAAAAATACCGTTAAAGTTATAGTTCTTTCATTATCAATTGCAGAACACAGTTATGTGAGGAGTAGTCAATATTTAATATATACGCACGGCACACGTGCCAAATTTAGAAACAAAAAATAATGTTTACTACCCGTATAAAATCCGGTATAAATCAAAGAAAGCGTCTGTCCAAGTGGACTTGATTCACAAACTACGTTATTCAACCAATGGAAACAGTAAAACATAAGGTTAAACGCACTGAATTGGCCGAGGGGTGTAACGCGGTTGACAAGATATAAATAATCTTGTTTATGTTTGAAAACCTTCGAGAAAGATAGTCTGTGATACCAGTGGGATAGCGTGGCGTGTGGAATTTGGAAATTTTATTAAATAAATTGAAATATGGCGTTTTGGATATCATGGGCTAATTAAAATAATGAAATTGCACAGTGTAGCGAGAAAAAAGAAAAATATGAATTCAACAATGAAAGTTTAGACAGGTATTTTTAATAATAATAAATTCATAAAATGAGGCATCTCCACCTATAGCAAATCAACAATATTGTCGGTAAGGGTTCGGAACGAGTTTTAATATTTTGCAATTGATAATGAAAGAATTACATGAACCTGAACTGAACGCATAAAACCTTTTTTTTTAATCCCCTAACTTCATACTGCATTTCAAACAAGAAATTGGAACCAGTTTGTTTGACACATGACAAGAAATTTGTGTGCAGATTTTTGAGTAAAATTTTGTACTAGAAAATTATGGAGGGTAGAGACCAGGAAAACCATCTCACACGGGGGACAAGTTGAAAAGGTGATCACTTGTGAACTGTAAATAACAGTTCAAAAACCCACCAAAATGGCGCTAACGTAGCAAAGGTATATGATATGAATTCAGCAGTTGTAAACGGAGTGTGCCGAGTTGAAATAATATATTGTGCAACTAGTTCGATAAGTTGGCGATTGCTCACTAGAGCAAAGTGAGCAATCGACAACATCGCACGGGTTGCACATATTAGTTTTTATTGCGAATACGAAATAAACGCGAGCATAAAACAGGGGTCCAGACCAAAAATATTAACTGAAATAAAAATATAAACTTTGTAATGTCAACTTGACAGTTGCGCGTTCGGCTGTTAACCGAAAGGTTGGTGGTCCGAATTTGCGTGCGACAAGGAAAGTTTTCGTATGCTAAGTATAATTTGCGTGCGCCAAGTAACACTCAAATGACGTAAGCGTGCGCAAAGTAAACTGGTCGCGTTCAAATGGGCAAACAGCTATTTTTCAACCGCAACAGTGTGCTCTAAAATACTACTTATCCGGCATGAGTAATAAAAAATTTAATATTTTGGGTGACTTAAGTAGTTATTGAAACTGTTTACGTACGTACGTAGCTCAAAATAATTTACCAAATATAACCTAAAAAAATGTAGTGATATAAACGTGAAAAATGATTAATTTTTTGTAAACTTATAATAATACTCTGTTGTGATTTTATACTGTTTTTTGTTATAAGTAAAACGTTTTAAAATAATCGAACAATAATGGGAAAAAATTGTAGTTTTTTTCCTTGCTTACTTTTCTACCCCACTCTCATAACTTTTGGCGCTTTCTTTAAAATTTACCCTAGGGAAGGTTGTCCTTGTCTCTACTATCCATATAGAAAATGCATAGTGTCATATGGATTTAAGACCAGCATTGACAAATTAATAGTTACATATGATAACCACAAAAAAGAGAGTCGATAGTATTATTACCTACTAACTAGAAATTACTAGTTTTGTTTTAAAGTCATTAAGTACGGTTATTTCTGTTGGTGTTATTATTAAAATTATCTTTTTAATAATTTACATTGGCTAGTTAACTTTTTCATTACGTATTATTTTAAAATTTCATTTTTCGTTTACAACATCAACCGATGGGTAGGCTTCATCCGAATGTTCTTAATGTATGTTGACGTTTAACATTTCTGCTACTTTCGCTTTTTCGAGCCGCTGAAAGTAATTGTTTAGTTGCATTTTTCGTTATATTATTCACAGACATTGACATAGTAAAAAGTTTCGTTTTACAGCAAAATTTTTTTTCAAGGATCGAAATTAGTTTGAAAAACGGTACATTTAGAAAAACAAAGCTGAAGTAATTACAAAACAAAATCCAGTGCAACTACTTTCAATTTTGAGTATTATATTATGCCATCAAAAACATAACTTGTAAAAAACACCATTATTTATCCAGATGGTGTATCTAGAAAACTGGACCGAAATTGCAAAATATTTTAGTTTTTTTTATTTGTACACTAAACACTGATTGTATTCTAAATTTGAAGCTTCTTTGTCGATCTGATCGAGATATGTATTAAATGAAAACCCAAGAAAAATGCATGACACCTTTTTTGACATTTTGTTTCAAAAATATTGATAGTTGATTTAGTTAGTTATTCGTGACGTTAAATTAGCCATTACTTGTAGCTGTACCATCCAAAAGTATTAAAACTTACAAATATTTCTGTTAGTTCCTTAAACAAAGTGTTAAAATTGCATAAGTTTTTTCTTTATAAAATCTAAATCATCATCAGCTTAGTGAAGACGACTATGACCGCAGAATTGAATTTTGTGAAACAATGTCCCAAAAAATACAAGAAGACACAAATTTGGTTAAAAATATTTGTTTCAGAGACGAATCAACGTTTTGTTTAAAGGGCTTTGTTAACAAACATAATTGTAGGTAATGGAATGGTAAAAATCCTCACGTGTTTCAACAGGATAATACTCAGTTTCCAAACGAAGATCAATATATTGGCTGGTATTCTAGGAAATTATTAGAAAATAAAATTGATCCACTTATTAATCAGTCACTAGAAAGACAAGTTAATGAACAGGGAAATATGGTGCTAAATGAACAGAATATTTAACAGGACGGAGCTACACCACCTTACGCACTAGCTGTAAGACGAATGATTTTCAAGACATTGGATTTGAAGAAGAGGTTTATGAAATGGCCTGCAAGATTTCCAGATATAACACCACTGGACTTTTTTCTGTGGGGCTATTAAGAAACATTAGTTTACAAAACTCTTTCCGAAGACATTGAAGAACTGAATAACTGAAGAATGTAGACAAATTACTATAGAAACTTTGCAATGAGTTCGAGATGAATTTGAAAATAGGTTATATTATTGTCCACAAAATAACGGAGGACACTTAAAAAAGTTGCTGTAAATACATTTAAGGAGCTGCTTGTAATTAACTTTATTTTAGGTTCTGTTGTAATTTCGCTATATTTAATTTCAGGTATCTGCATAATAAATCGATAGAATAAATTTTTGTTCATATGGCTGATTTGCATTTTTCTTGGGTTTTCATTTAATGGATCACAAGGTAGGGGTTGCTATTTGACATTTTAAAGAAGCGGTGGGGGATATTAAAGGGGTGCCACTTGGA
The DNA here is from genome assembly GCA_950111635.1 of Agelastica alni. Lineage (NCBI taxonomy): Eukaryota > Metazoa > Arthropoda > Insecta > Coleoptera > Chrysomelidae > Agelastica > Agelastica alni. Next base: position 18,530,303 of record OX467712.1, read on the forward strand.
AACAGTAGGATAACATTTTTAAACCTCCCCCTTATTTAAAATTCGACGTGTGTTTTGTTTTTCTTATATTTACGCAAAATCAAAAGTTATTTTGACTGGCTAGTTTTAAAATGAAAGCCCTGTATGTAAATAATGTATAAAAGTGTATTTGTGTAAAAGTGTAAATGTTCTTAGGTCGGTACATTAACATTTTTTTATGGATCTTGTACACCTGACGAACATCAATCACAGATAATTTATGGTTAATAAGCATATTCTATCGTTGTTTTGATTACTATTTTTAATACAGAATTTTAAGTTCTTTTGAATAATATGATTATTGCATGTTAAGAATATTTTTATGAAAAATATGATGACAATATTTCATAAAAATAGATGGTTTTAAAAAACAAAAAAAGGAATTGGAGAATTGTAAACTTGTGTCAGTAATGAGAGAATAGCATCGAAGACGCTATAATTTGAAAAATTGTTGTTAGTAATAATCAAGCATTGTTCATAACAATTGAATATTGTTACTAATAAATGATTATTGATCATAAAAATAAAAAAAAAAATTTCAATTGGTATAAACAATTGGAAATAGCTCCCGCTTATGAAATGATAAGAAAAAGTTTGAAAGAATACGGTTGACATTAACAGAATATTGTTAATGACGATTATAATTTGTTATAAACAATTTGAAATCGTTTTTTATAATAATTTTAATAATAATAATTATTATTATAACAACAAATGATATGGTATTTTTTCATTCTTTTCACTAGGAAGTAAGTCGTGTGAATCCTCTCGGGTCGGACTCAGACCCCGGAGAGCACTGATATTTGTAAAGAGTGTAAATAGATGATTAATTCAGTTGTCAAAAAAAGTCAAAATTGCGTTTTAAAATCTATCATCGCCTAATATTTATTTATTTTTAACTTCCCAGTGGGCCCGATTTTGCGAATCCCGAATTTTGACATATCTCCACATTTCAAGGTCCCCAGAGTCGAATACAATAGTTTTTAAGTGGATGTCTGTGTGTATGTACGTATGTGCGTTCGGAATTATTTTTCGTCTCGATTATCTCGAGAACAAAAAATGATATCGACTTGAAACAATGGCATTCGACGCATAATTACGCAACTTAAAACTAATTAAATTTTCAGCAAAATCGGTCAAACTGTTTTATATGGAGAATCAAAATACTGAAAAAAATGGTAAACTTTCGGAATTATTTTTCGTTCCGATTATCTCAAAAACTAAAATTGATATCGACGTGGGACCAATTGCATTCGACGCATAATTACGCAACTTAGAACTGATTAGATTTCCAGCAAAATCGGTCGAGCTGTTTTTTATGGAGAATCAAAAAACTGAAAAAAATGGTAAACTACATGAATTTTGCAATTTATAGATTATACTATTTTTAATACAGAATTTTAAGTTCTTTTAAATAATATGATAATTGCGTGAATATTTGTATAAAAAATATGATGACAATATTTTATAAAAAGAGATAGTTTTAGAAAACAAAAATAGGAATTGGAGCATTTTAAACCTGTGTTAGTATTGAGAGAATAGCATTGAAGACGCTATAACAGTGAAAAATTATTGTTAGTAATAATCAAGCATTGTCCATAACAATTAAATATTGTTACTTACAAATGATTATTAATCATAATAATAAAAAAAAAATTTAATTGTTGTAAACAATTGAAAATAGCTCTCGCTTATGAATTGATAAGAAAAAGTTTGAAAGAAAACGGTTGACATAAACAGAGTATTGTCAAAAATGCGTATGTTAATGTTTTTATACGAAAAATTAAATGTTCCAAATTCCGTTTATAACAGTAAATTAATTAAATTAATCCGTTAGGCGTTTTTTACTATAAAATATTTCAAGTAACCTTAATACGTTTCGCAGCAACCCAAAATGTGCCTACGTATTAATGCGAATCTGATTGGCGACTGACCAAAAAAAAACTAAAAACTTTAAGAAAGCAACGCTCAACTAACCTCAATATTCCTACCGACGAATTCCAATGGCAACAAACACAGCGAAATACAATCACGACGGCATCGACATTTGATTACCGACGAGAGTTAAAAATTCAGCGAAAATGTCGGTCGTAGGAAACCGCACGACCATCACCCGACCACTTTGGGTTTTCAACTGATACCGAACTGTAAAATTGCAGAAAAAGAAAACTCCAAACATCAGATCTAGCCACCTTTGCATCTACCGCTTAGTTGACGTCGCGACGGGCCGTTTTGTTTTCGGTTTGTTGCCGTGGAAACGACGCGCGATCGGCGCTTGCGCTCTAGCACAAGGATTCCTAAATTTTTAACGTAAAGGAACGCTCGCCAAACCTCTTTTATTTGCTGGAATAATTACAAATATAAATAAGAAAATTTTTAGAAATATTTTAAAAGTGAAACACATTCATTCTTCACTTACTTTTAATTTAAAGAACGAAATTGTTACGCTATTTCAGACATTTTACAATTAATCGCATTAATTTATTGAAATGTCAAATGCGTCGAAAATTATTGTCCTACAGTGTCCAATAAGTCTTAGCTTGTTCGATATATGAGCCAAATAACGTATGCTATCAAAAACATAGTCAATCATACACAAAAAGGCCCCACAATGCAAATTGCCATTTTATAATATTAAAGTAGGTAATTCGATTTTTTCTAAAACTAAAGATCCTGTTCCTAAAGATATATATATATATATAATCTATAGAGTACCTTGCGTGAATTGGGACAAATGTTATATTGGACAAACAAAACAATACCTTAAAAAAGGATGAATCAACACCAATATGACTGTCGAGAAATTAATAGACATAAGTCGGAAAAAACGGCATTAAGCAATCATCATTTCACTACTGGCCATAATTTTAATTGTTCGTTAATAAAAGTTTTTGATCGTGAGCCGAATATCAAGAAAAGGAGTTTAAGCGAGATGATTTTCATTTCCTTGAATGATACCATAAATTGCAGAACCGATGTACAGGGCCTGAATGCACAATATAATAATTTATTTTTCATATTTAAAAATCAATAAGATAAACAGCCGTTGGCGTTAATAGTATGTAGACAATTGGCGAAAAAAAAATAGTTCATTAAAAGAAAAGTAACATAAACTCATATTCTTTTGCCTTAGTTTGTTTGTGCTGTCTGTATGTTATTTTATTATTGTTGAAGGAATAGAAATTATTCGTTTTGGTACTTTTTGGTTATTATGTGATTAATCCATTTGCTCAGTGTTAATTGTAAAACGTTTGCCCTGATTCTGTAATGAATACGATATCATAAATTTTACATTATAGACTTAAGACTTCCACGATTTAAAAATGTATGTAATTTTTTGAAACAATTTACTTGTTAACAAAGATTATTCTTGTACATTTAAATCTAAGGGATTAATATGTGACTAAACTGACTCCCTGGACAGAAAAGATCTCTAATATGGGAGTCCTAAATCGGATGAATAAGGAATGTGAAGTCATTAACACCATAAAAAAGAGAAAGCTTCAATATCTAGGTCATATACTGAGAGGACCCAAATACGCATTTCTTCAGCTGATAGTTCAGGGAAAGATTGGTGGAAGAAGGAATATTGAAAGACGCCGTATGTCTTGGCTTAAAAACCTAAGGGACTGGTTTAATTGTAGCAATGTTGAACTCTTTCGAGCTGCAGTCAATAAGGTCCGGATAGCTGTGATGATAGCAAACCTTCGATAGAAGATGCACTATAAGAAGAAGAAACTGACTTTGGAATTACTTTTTATTAATATCTTATGCATATATAGTCAATTGCTAAACATAAGAATAAGTCTACTGATGAAGTTGATTAATTGTACCTATTATAGAGGTTTTTTTTCCGTATGTGTAGCCTTGAGATAGATCAAAAATAAAGATCGAAACGTCGGTGATTTAAAAAAAGGGAGAAATTTGTTTTCTTTCGTCCTAAACCCGCTATCCACCCCGAAAAATAATTGTGAAGGACATAAACCAGAATAATATAATAAACTAAAAATTTTAAACGCATTAACATTTAATAGCATTACAAATATGCGGTAATAAAGGTTCAAATAAACCACCTTGTGCCAAACAATAGCCAAATCTGTAAAACATGGAATTTTGTGAAACCATGATCGGAAAGCAAAATGAAAATGATGTTGTTTTACATAACATATTATTTACCATAATAAACACCAGAGCAGAAAATGCTACAACGAAGAGACTTCTCAGAACAGCAGAGATTAAAACTTTGAGAGGGATGACAGGTTGCAGTTTACGAGACCGTATTAGAAGCCATGACATTAGAACGCAGTGCGGCATTTAAGACTATTTTCAGGGACACCCTGTATAGAACAATAATGAAAACATGTGTTTTTAAGTTTCATTAGGGTTTTTTTGTGCTAAAGTAAAAACATCAGGCAGGAATATCGAAGGAGGGACAAGCAGTTAATAATTAAAAGGTATCTTTAACAACTTTTTTTATAAATATTTAAACAATGTTTATCATAAAACAAGACATATCTGCAGTGGAACTGATAAGTCAACTAACTATACATCATGACCTTATTTACCTACTGATCATATTATCTCTTATCTCATTTAAATATGTCACTTTTAGTACTTCGACGCGTATAATATCACTAACAAGGAAAAAAAATCCGGTGAAGATGACACATACAGAATTGTATTTTTTTATTTTTTCTTATTTAATAAAAACATGTATAGGACAAAATACATCAGATTGTGACAATTGGGACGTGCAAAGACTTTGTTTGAATCAAGACACGTGCGATACTTGTTTACAGGCCCACCCATGCTGCCATTTTTGCTACGACAAGGTATGAATAAGCTTTTACCATTGAATTAATTGTTTGGTTTGTCGTGGAAGAAGAGTTAGTCGATAATTTATGCAGTTATTATCGTTTTTTCATCGGCTTGCCCAAAAAAATGGTTAATATTGATAAATCGTATTATTATTCTTATTGTTTAATTCAATAAAGATAACGTGGCGAATGCGCAAACGCATATTGTATATATATATATATATATATATATATATATATATATAAACACTCGAGGATATTGGTTTGGGATTGCAGCAACGGAGAAAAAGAAACTCTTCATAAATTACAAGGAGCTTAAAATTGTTGACACCATGTGTACTATGTCAGGTAAAACTAAAACTTTTAATAGTTTTTAACAATAATAAATTAATTTATTTCAATATTTTATTAAATATTTTTTTTGATGTGTCTATAACGTCAACTAAATTTGTAACTGCATTACGCTTTTTTTACCCAAGATTCACAATGTAGGAACGATATAATTGTGTGTTAACATCATTAAAACCAACCTCAACATAGATAAGTACGACCAGTGGAGTAGGCAGATTGAGACCACGAAAACGTACTGAACCTTACCCTTCATAACCCTAACCTAACTCTTGATAATGGCTCCAAAGCGGGAGCCGAAACGTCGAGAAAACAAATTTTCTGAACACGGTTTATCCAGAAAACCTAGTATTCATATATATATATATATATATATATATATATATATATATATATATATATATATATATATATATATATATATATATATAGTTATGTGTGGAAGACTTTTTTTGACCTTATTAGTAAATATTTATTCAAAATTTTTCTTGGTTTTAGGTCATTTTTAATATAAATACAAAAAGACGGTTTAAGTTGGTATTACCATCATTTACAAAAGCGTTTGGAAACGTTTTGTAGATTTGCTTTTGTAAATGCGTATTGTTCGTGATAAATAAAAATGTTTTATGTTTTTGACAAAATTCTTAACTTTGGACAATTTAATGGATATTTTCAATTTTTTTACGTTTAAATTGTAAATATATTTTAAAAAAGGCTGAGTAAGCCGAAACGTCCATAAATGATGGTAATACCAACTTTAACTGTCTTTTTATATTTATATTAAAAAATGACCTAAAACCAAGAACAATTTTAAAAAAGCTCAAAGAATGTCTTCCACACATAATATAATTATATATATATATATATATATATATATATATATATATATATATATATATATATATATATATATATATGTTCCTCTTGGAACATAGGGTCTCAACAAAGCATTGCCAGCGCGTTCGGTTTTTGGCCAGGCGGCATTTAATTTCACTACATAGCACACACGCATAGCATAAATTAGTTGGCAGGACAGAATAACTAACGACGAACTATGGAGAAGAACAAGTCAAAAAGAAAATAAGGAAGCAATTTCTAAACGAAAATGGAAATGGATTGGTCACACATTACGCAAAACAGAAACTGACATCACAAGAATGGCCCTGGATTGGATCTAGCAGGATTACACGGCCAAAAATGACATGGAAAAGAAACATTCTAAAAGAAGCCGAGAGACAGAGAAAAACGTGGAGTGAAATTAAATGCCGCCTGGCCAAAAACCAAACGCGCTGACAATTCGTGGAACATAGGGTCTCAATAAAGCATTGTCAGCGCGTTCGGTTTTTGGCCAGGCGGCATTTAATTAAGAGATGCAAGGTTGGACATTAAAGGCGACTGCAATTAGCAAATTAGAGGCTTTCGAGATGTGGCTGTATCGCAGAATTTTCTTGTCTCAACTTTTGGTGAATAATACAAATAGACTCAGACAGGAACAGGTTGACTCCATCAATAGAGATCTTGAAGCAATCGTCGAGTGGGGAACCAACAATCTTGTTCAGAAAATACAAAGCACCACGTTTTCCAAGAAAGTGAATTCCTCAAATCATTCCATCACAATATCCGGAAATACCCTTAAATCAAGTCCTTTTATCTCGACTTTGGGAGTCACGGTGTCTAATAATATGTCTTGGCATGACCTTGCTGCTAACATCGCAAAGTCAGCAAGCCAAAAGCTGGGTTTTCTGTGGAAAGCTAAAAAGTTTTTTACTCCTGATCAACTGTTGACGATGTGCAAGGCTCAAATCCGACCTTTACTGGAGTATTGCTTGCACATTTTGGGTTCAGCAGCGAAGCATTCTCTTCGTCTTCCATTTAGAAAAGGCCATTCAGTTGATAAACAGCTCAACTCTCACAGATACCCTTCACCCACTAGAACATAGAAGAACTCGGCATGCTGATCAGTCTCACCTATTTACTCTCAAGATTGACACTACAAGGACCAATCTCCATCAAGAATCCTTCTTTTACAGGGGCTACGGAATGGAACAAGCTTCCGAAATCAGTTTTTTCAGAGAACTATGACCTACAACTTTTCAAAAAGTTTTTTCTTTAATCCCTCCCCCTTCTAATAGTTGCTGTGCGGGTCGTCCGCGGTCCACACGATAGGTTCACCCTTTTTGCGACTATTTTCCGTAAAAAAAAAGATACCTTGGACGACTAGATTAACAAACGAAAAAGTTCTAAGACGCGTCAGCAGACAACGTGAACTGTTTGAATTGATTAAGAATAGAAAAACGGCATATCTGGGGCATATAATGCGAAACACGAAATATCAATTTTTGCATCTATTGATCAAAGGCAAGATTGAAGGCCGGAGAGAGATCGGAAACAAAAAAATGTCCTGGCCGCGAAATATCAGACAGTGGACAGGGCTACACGATATACAGTCGTTGATACACACCGCAAGGAATAAAGAAGCAGTGGAAAATGTTATCGCAAACATCCATTAGTGGAACGCATTGGAAGAAGAAGTGAAATTTCGTATTTTCTGTGTAAATAAAAAATGAAATTATAAAATACGTACACTTTACCTTTACTGATAATAATGTTTTAAAATTAAAACTATCTTTGTTTTTTTAAATTTGCATTTTTTCAAACTGATATTGATAGAATAATAATTCCAAAAAAAATAACTTACATAACTTCGATAAACCAAACGAAAAAAAACTTACCAACAATTTTACAACGTATAGAACTAAGGCAAAAACAAAAAACTGTACTACAGCACGACCAAAACCGGAACAGATTTTACGAGACTAAAATCAACACTAAACGTATTTTGGTTTGCGACGTAGATGTTGCACAGTTCATGTGATTTATCATTACTTATACCTAATCAGAATGACATTAGTAGATAATAATAATGTAATAGAACAACATTGGTAAAATGCTCAATAATCCATTTAATATTACTTAGTTTATCGTCAAATGTGAAAAGTAGTTTTTCCAAATGATCGCTTAGACCGGAACTTGCACGATTGGATTTTTTGTCATTATCTTATCTAAATGACATTAGTAGGTAATAATCCTGTAATGGGGACAAAATTGGAATTAACCTTGATAATGACGAGATTCCCAATTTACTGTCTTTGAGTCATCATTACTAGCCATGATGGGGATACCTCAATTAATACCTAATGAACGTGTATTCCAACATTATCTACTTCCTTGTATTTCATAGTTGAGTTTGAAAAGTAAAAAAAAAAACCAAAATTACAGATATAATTTGAATTTTGATGTATTTCATCTTTGTTAGTTTAGGTTTTGGTGATTCTTTATTTATTGTAACATTTTTTGTGTTTAATTAACAAAACTTATTTTGCTTTAACTATGCAAATATTTTATTATTTTTATGATTATAAAACAAACCATGTGACGGGCTAATTTTGGCCAATTATACCGTTACAATAAGAGCGAACAGAGCAAATTTACATTTGTGCAGATGATTTACATGATACAAAATAATACATAATAAAACATGTACCTACGACTAATAAGGCAGGGTAATATATACTACTTACACAATAATGTACATTCGGTTAACTATTACGGATTACGGTTCTATGAGGTTTTGATTAAGAGAAAGAGTGAAACAAGTTAATGAGTTTGTATACTTGGGTTCAAAGTTTACGAGAAATAGAAAGTATAACAGTGACATTGAACGAAGGGTGTTGCTAGGCAAACAAATGAATGGGGCACTGAATAGTTTTATGAACAGCCAGAAATTGTCAAAAAAGGCACGTACGGCTGTGCATACAGGAGTGCTGGTTTATTCACTTATGTGTGGTAGTAAATGTTGGGTTTGGTAGAAAAAGCTTGAAAATACGATTAATGCTGCGGAGATCTGTTAAAAAATTAGAATTTTACCCAAAATTAATATTCTTTTATTTTTGTCATTATTAATAATTTATTTAGAATTGTTAACTAATTTCTAATAAATCTCCTTATTTAATAAAAAATTTGGCTATCTTCAGGTACCTAATTTTCTTAACTAAGTAATGGTATTACATGAAAAAGGTATTAATACTAATTTTTTGTGATTAATGCTATAAACTCATTATTTAATAATAGTACAGTATTCAAGAAAATAATTGCAAAATTTATATGTTAATTTAATGCATTATTAAATTCCTGCAACGGAGGTTAAGAAAAGGTTGTCAAATTTTTTTTTCTTAAAACTAATAACAAGATAAGATTTCCATGTGCTGTCAGTTTAAGTAAACACACTTTTGTTTATTTAGAGTTACCGGGAAAGAAGATGTAACTTAAAACAGCAACTTCTAACGTCGAAGTGTCAACCCGATAAAGTTGAAAACAATTTCGACAATGGTTTTGATATCATCAAAGACGAAGCTTTCACGGTTATAAAAGAAAACACTAATTTGGAAGAGATCGTTCAAATCCGACCTCAACAATTACATCTCAAACTTCGAACTGGTAACAATTTTAATTATTATAAACAGTTATTAGCAGATTACGATAATTTCTTAAACAAATCTAGAATAAAATTATTATTATTTACTAAAAGTAATTTTAAAAGTGGTAAATTTGTAAAATAAAACATTATTTTTAATTGAATCACACTAATGACAAACTTGGTTAACAATTACAAGCCAAAAAATGTCCATTTCCACCAAATTCTTTTTGTTTATTCTTTACTTTAGTGGCTTTTTCGAAAAATGTCGAGAAACTAATGATAATCCCGTCGGGAATTTTGATTTTCACCTCCCAATAATAAGTAATGAGCTTTTTGAATTTCGTGGCAACACATGATAAAGTAATTCTCCCCTATCTTATTAATGATATTACGATTTTTTGGGTCCGTCTCTGTCGACCTTTCCTTGAGGCGACAGCGTATCGACCACAATTAGGGTGATTACATAATGAGCCAGCGAAGAAACTGGCTCATTCGTCTACTCTTCAAAACCCTAATATGAGCAAACAAACTCTTTGGAGAGACATACCTCGGTCTTCCAAGCTGAAGTACATGCCATAAAAGCTTGTGCTGTTAAAAATCTGAGACGAGGATAAAAAAAGAAAACGATCCTTATTAAATCAGATAGTCAAGCGGCACTCAAAGCTTTGGCATCACGAAGAATAGACTTAAAAATTGTCGGGAAATGTGCCGGAAGCCTACGAACCTTCGCTAACCATAACAAGGTTACCTTGTCGTGGGTGCCAAATATTTCTGGTAACGAAGAAGCGGACAAACTAGCTAGGCGGGGCTTTGGAACACCATTTATTGGGCCAGAACCAATAATAGGGATACCCAAAGCCAGCGTTAAAACAGCGATCAATGGCTGGATCCACTCTCAGCATCAGCTGAAGTGGGCACAGACAAAGGGACTTAGGCACAGCAAACTAATGCTGAAAGAACCCTCTTCTAAGCAGGCAGGAAAGCTGCTCTCGCTAAGTAGAAAAAAACTTTGAATAGTTGTAGGGATTCGTACCGGACACTGGTCTTTAAGGAAACATCTGCACAATATAGGCGTGTTTGACACAGAACCTTTATGCAGATTATTCATTTATTTATTCATCTTATTAATAATGTTACAATTTTTTGGGTCCGTCTCTGTCGACCTTTCCTTGAGGCGACAAGGCATCGACCACAATTGGGGTAAAAAACATAATGAGCTGCTAGTAATAGAAGACACTGGATGATTTTTGAAAATAGGGTCCAATAATTTTTTCGAAGTGTCGATTTTTCGAGAACATTGGTTTGGAGGTATTTAAACGGAATCATAGATCGAGGTTTTTTAATTTAAGTTAGTTCGAAGTCAATTATTTAAGGTAATTATAAAGTGTTATACAGTTGTAAATTTCTAAGTGATTTGTAAAATAAAATTTATTGTGTACAAATATTAGAATAAAAATTGTTAAGTTATTGTACTGAGAGTTTAGAATTACCGAACCCAAGGAGTAAATATCGTAACAATAAGTTGTTGTAGGTCTTCTGAGTTTCCCGCAATTAATATTGTGTCGTCTGCATATCTGATGTTGTTTATCCAGACTTCATTTACTTTTACGCCTAGTTCTATAGCAGCAAGTACTTCTTAAAGTATATGCTCGAAATATAGATTAAACAGGAGTGGTGATGAGATACACCCTTGCCTTACGTATTGGTATTGCGTTAGTTACACAGTTTTCTTAGTTGAGCAGTTTGGATCCAGTACGAACTTACTATGCTTTGTAAGTCTTTTTAATCTATGTCTAATTTTCGACAAGCATGCGATGTTTTACTTATTCGAAGGCTTTCTTATAATCGATAAAGCACAGTCATACAGTTTTCCTTTGATCCCAACAGTTTTGTACTAACACTTGAGTTGCGACTATCACTTCTCTTGTTCCTAATTACTGCCTTAGCCCAATCTGTGTCTCGCTTAATGAGGCCACGCATTTACCGATGTAATATTATAATAAATTTATTCAACGCATAAGAGAAGATTAGCTTGGGTACTTTCATACTGAAACTAAAAAAGAGACAAGTTAACTAGTACTAATATTAATACCATAAAAAATAAAGCTTGTAGCTCAAGTAAAGATGCAATTGTTAATATGAATGTAAACTATTTCAGGGCGTTGGAGAGTTCAAGTTTTATTAGAGAAGTTAATCCCAAAATAGGTCTCACATTTTCATGAACAATAATAAACTCAATTTCATAAATATTTTCATCCTCCTTTGAGTATGTTCTCAAAGTTATTATACCAAGAGGTGATAGTTTGCCGCCACCGAACTTTTTGTCTCAGACCTAAAAGAAAGTAGTGGAGCCAGGGGCATGTACTAACAGATTTTATTTTTAATTAATTTAACGGAAATGAAACTAGTTAGGGATTTATTTTTAAACCTTATGAAGCACGAACTTTAAAACCCCATAACCTTTTATTGGAAGGAAAGGGTGGTGTAAATTGAAATCCTTCGACGGTTTATTATTAGCTATAACCCAATGAATATGAAAAAAGCAAGAAAATTTCGACATTTTTCGAAAAAGTCACTAAACCAAAGCATTTTATTTCTTTTTATTTTTTTATTGATTAGTTATTTTCAGGTACTCCATTAAATATTACTTTTCAATACAAACCGGCGGAAAATTATCCCTTGGATCTGTATTATCTCGGCGATCTGAGTATCTCGATGAGTAAAAACATGGAAATATTCAAATCTTTGGGAAAAGACTTACCTGGTAATTTAACGCAACTAACCAAAAACTACAAATTGGCATACGGATCTTTTATCGACAAACCCGGTATGCCTTTTTATTTCACCGATCCGGAGAATTACGAAAATCCATGCCACACTGAGATGATAACATGCGAAAAAGGTTATTCCTTTAAACACCATTTGGATTTTACCAAGGACACCAACATTTTTTTAGAAAAGGTACACTGTTTTTATTACTTTTATTGTTCGACGTTTTAAAAAAGACAACGGAGGCGGCTTGAGGTCTATTTAATATCGTGAAAAAAATCTTAATGAAAATGCTACAAATGTTCGTTTAGTTATTTTAGTTTAAACGTCATTTGCTGGTGGATATTTGTTGATAGTGTTGATATTTAGTAAAATATGTTTGGTAAAATATAACGATGTTTGCACTTAACCGCGCCCATTAAAAAAATAGGTTTTTAAAATTTTTATATTTTCTGTTAATTTAAATTTTCTTGACATTTATTTTATTTTAATTTGGTAACATCTACTATGCATTTATTTTTTATTTTATTTATTACATGGAAACGCTATGAATGGTTATTACAATAAATCAAACAAAAATGACGGCGATGTGGTTCGCCAACCGTTAGTCTTGTTTCCCATGCGTGCAAAAAGTGGATTGCAGGTAGTCACTTTGCTACTTTCAATGTTAGAGATGGATTAAATTTTAAAATTAGGGAGATTTACGAGATTATTAGCGAAAGACGGATTAATGTTCTTTGTGTGAATGAGACCAAGCAGAAAGGATGCGACACCAATAAGTATTGACCATTTACAGCCTACTGGTCAGTAGCTCCAGAAACCAGAAGAGGTTGTCAGGGCGATGTAGTGATACTATTTGCGAGAGACAAAAAGTATAACTGTGACATTGAGCAAAGGGTGTTGGCAGGGAAACAAATAAATGGGGTCCCGCATAACTTTATGAGCAGCCAGAACGTGTCAAAAAATGCATGACTGGCTGTGCTGGTCCCTACACTTATGTATAGTAGTGAATGTTGGGTTTGGTGAAAGCATGAAAGTAAGATCAAAGCTGCGGAGATGAGTAGTCTAAAAAGTATAGGCGAAGTGACTCTGATGGATAAAGTAAAAAATAGTAAGATAAGGAAACGCTGTGATGTGAAAGAAGATGTAATAACAAAGGTAAATAAAGCAACAAAAACAGATTTATAGGGCGAGTGTGAATGGAAAGGTCGGTAGAGGTCGACCTCGGCGAACATCGATCTCGATCAGATCAACATTGTTTTGAAGAAAGGCCAGGTCAAGAGTACCAACAACCGACGAGCTTGTATGAGAGCGCTAATGAAAGTGGAAGAAGCGAAAATGAGTGTAAAAAACGTAGCAAGTGGAAGGAAGTGGTCTCTACCTACCCCTACAAAAAAAGGGTGACTATTATAAACGTAAGTAAATTTTTGACAAGCTTCACGCAATATCGTTGAAAATGGATGATACGTTGATTGTGGCAGACACTGACCCAATCAGGATGCAGCCTGAAGATTATATGGTGTGTCAGCGGCAACAACAGTCGTCGTTACTCCCCAAGCACGCCATTAGATGTTTCACATCAAAAGGGACTTACCATAATACGAATGCTTGTTTGCCCATAATTGGAATTCCTACTGCGAGTTTTCACGATCGACCGTTTCTGCTCCAAGTATGAACTCTTGCAATGTCTTTCGTTTTAATATCTTTGCGAACACAGGAATACTAGGTCTGGCTATTTAATAACGAGACTGTGCGCGCAAAAAGGGTCCTAAAGGGGAAGGGAGGGAAAACAAATGCAGCGTTGGATAGCTGAAAGTGTGTACTATTTCAGTACGAAAACACGTTTTTGTCGCTGTAGTAGTATTTTTTCTATAGAGGTTAGAAACGAACGTGTTTTTTTCTCGTGCCGATAACAATGTGTGACGAAAACCACGAGCAATGGATTAATGTGAAATTTCTCGTTAAATTAAAAAAACTCCGACTGAATAATATAAGTTGTTGAAAGTATCCTATGGTGAGAATTCTACATCTCGTGCGCGTGTTTTCAAATGGTATCAACGGTGTTCTGAAGGCCGAGAGAGCACCAAAGCACCAACGTCCTGGTCGACATCAACGGCATCGTAATGACTGAATGGGTTCCAGAGGGTGAAACTCTAAACCAAACTATTTGAAAGTTTTGGCAACACCGCGAGAGCGAGTTCGTAAGAAACGGCCGGAATGGTGGAAAAACAACTCGTGGATCTTGCACCGGGACAACGCACCTGCCCGTAACGCGCTGTCCGTGAAGCGTTATTTAGCCGCTAGAGACAATTCAGTGCTCGAACACGCGCCTTACTCGCCTGATTTAGCAGCCTGTGACTTTTTACCGTCTGCTTTAAAAGAAACCCGGTTCTATTCGATGGAAGAGGTGAAGCGAAAATCTGCGGAGCTCCTAAATGCTCTTACAAAAGAAGACTTCCGGCATTGCTTTGACCAATCGAAAAAACGAATGAAAGTGTGTGTGAGGGGAATACATTGAAGGGGAGTAATCGATTGCAGAATAATTCTGTAAATTAAACTCTTTTTCATAATCAGTCTAGTTATTTAATAGCCAAACCTCGTATAATTATTACAAATGTAATGGCACGAACAGGATTATTCGAATTGTAATACGATAAATAAAAAATATATTTCGACTGTGCATTTTTGGCGTGATTTGCAATTTTAATGAGTTTTTTTTTCGCAAATATTTTTAGGTCGAAAAAAGTCAGTTAACGGCGAACGTTGACGATCTAGACGGAGCTCTGGACGCAATTCTTCAGATCCTTTCGTGCGATCAAAAATTGGGATTTTCGAACAGTTCCAGACGAATAATCTTGCTCCCGACTGACAGTTTGCTGCATTCTGCAGGCGATGGACTTTTGGTCGGCGCAGCCTTGAAAGCGACCGATAAATGTTTGTTGGATGAAGACGGTAATCTCGCCAAATCTTTGGTTTATGATTATCCTTCCTTAGAAGATATCGAAATGCTTTTAAGACAGAAAAAGGTTAATGAACCATCTTTAATGTTAACATATCTTACACGATTATTAGCCATTTACTGATGTACATGATATCAATAGGTACAGCAAATTTTTTTAATTATTACAAGCCAATTCTCAAACGTTTTCGGCGTCAAGCCATCATCAGGAGAAATTTTGTCACAAATTTGTTTACAAAAGACATGAACAAGACAGCTCAACAATGAACATTACAAGATGAACAAAACATTAAATAAAATTGTCTTCTTCTTCCTTCTTTAATTTAAGCAATTTGCTTGTTTTTCTTCGTATTCACTGCCGTTCAATTATAAGAAAGGTTGTCGCTCCATTTCTTGCGGGGACTTCCAACGCTTCGGCGCCCTAAGGGCGACTTGTCTCTAGTTATTTTGACCATTCTGTCATCATTCATCCGGTCTATGTGTACGTTCAACTCTCTCTTTTTTTCCAGTATTCATTCATTTACATTGTCTATTTTACATGTTCTTCTAATGTCCTTGATTCTCTCCCTATCAAAAAGTGTTTTTCCAGCGATCCTGCGCACTATTTTCATTTCGGTGGTTTCTCATATTATCTTTGTGTTCGATGTATCTGGTCTACTTTCAGCTGTGTATGTTAATATAGGTCGGATGACCGCCTTGTAGATTCGGGATTTGGTCTCGATTCCGATATATTTGTTTCGGAGGATTGTATCGTTTAGGTAAGCTGAGGTTCGTGCTGCTTTTGCCGCTTGGTTTCTTACCCCCGCCTCGATGTCACCGTATCCTGATATTTCTATGCGTAGGTATTTAAATTTCATCTCCTGTTGTATAATTTTATCATCCACAACCAGTTTGCATCTGATAGGTGTTTTTGAAGTTGTCATGCATTTCGTCTTTGCTGCAGATATCTTCATTTTTAGACTTTTTGTCGTTGTGCTAAATTTGAATAGTAATCTCTGTAGGTCATCTTCGTTTTCTGCAATCAGAACAGCATCATCGGCATAGCATAGGATTTTGACGTCTTTGTTCCCCATTTTATACCCTTCCAGGTTACGAGTGCTTTTTATTATTTCGTCCATAACGATGTTGAACAATAAGGGGCTAAGGGAATCTGCTTATCGAATACCACTATTTACAGGAATTTCTTCGGTAGTTGTGCCATTAATTTTGTCTTGTATTTTGTTTCTCTGGTAAATATTTTCGATGGTTTTTATGATGTTGTATGGGATTTGCCTGTTGTATAGAAGGTGTACCATGTCCTCCTGTAGTATTCGGTCAAACGCCTTTTCCATGTCTATAAAACACATGAAGGCTGGTTTGTTATACTCGAAGAATTTTTCAGTTATTTGTCGCAGTACAAATACCGCATCAGTACAAGATCTTCCTGATCTGAATCCTTGTTGTTCATCGCCCAATGTGGTGAGTAAATTATTTACGGATGTTTCCTTCTCAAATCTAAAACATTTACTGTGTAATATTTATTTTTTTGGAATTTGTTATAGATTTCGTTTACCATCCACCTGTTCAGCAATTGACAGAAATAATTTATATTTTTTTTACTTAATGGCTCTTAAAACTACCAAATTGTTTTTTAGGTTTAAAGAGGTAAATAATTTCCTAATTAAAAAACAACACATTGAAATTCTATTCAATAAAAAAGTTTTTTAAAGGGTTTATTTGGGATTTTGATCAGTATATTGGGAAAAAAATAATTGTTTTTTGATAACATTTCGAATTTCTTTGAATTGTTTATCAGGACTCAAAAAATAGTTTTTTTCCTTGTTAAAAATTTAAAATTTCTAAAACACATTTAAACATAAAACTTAATGGCCACGTGTTACGATGGTTTGTTTTTGTTTTTTAGTGTTTTTGACTAGATTGTAGATTGTAGAAGTGGGGTCGTAAAGGATATGCTACCTCCAAAGCACTCAGATCTTTTGTGCATAATCCTTAATCTATTCGAGGTCCGGGATTTCGAGATTTCGTACAAAGTTTATCAGTTTCCTGGTGGCTAAGTTTCTGACATCGAAGGGCTTTAGAAAGGCGCTGGGCATTCGCAAAGCAAATGTTCTGAAGTGTTAGCGAAGTTCTCGCAGTAGCGGCATCTATCACTCTCTGTTTTGCTTATCTTTTTCAGGTGATACCCCAGAGGGCAGTGTCCAGTGAGGAGTCCCGTTACCATTTTCAAGTCTTTCTTTTCCAACTCGAGAAGCTTTCCTTGGCGAAAGGCTTACTAGCCTTTTCGCTTGTGTCTGTCCTGTCACTTTATTCCAGTGAGATTTTATTTCATCTGTTTCCCAGCGTCGAACCTCTTCTTTTAAGTGGGCTTTGAAGAGTCCACAGAAGGGTTCTGTACCGGAAAATTGTGTTTTTGACTAAAGTGTTACTAAAAAAATATAAAAAATGTTGCTGAAGCTATTTGGAGCTCGAAAAAAATGTTACTCCATCTCTACTCTTCATATTATAAATAATAAATAACCTAATACAAGTAGGCTGTCAGGTCGAGGCCACTTTTTGACAGGCAGATAAAAGAAGAAGCCATGACGTTACCCGTTTGTTGCTTACGCTGACATCAGGTGATGCGAAACCATTAGTTTGCCCCCTACAAAATTTTGCATATCGCGCCTTAAAAAGTTTACACCTAAATTCATACCCTTACTATACAAAGAAAACGAAAATTTGAAACATTGACAAAAACAATAATTTTTTTTTCAATATACCAATTTAAACCTCCTAAGTTAACTGTTATTGTATCACCAAACCTATCAAATTTAAAAAAATATTTGTATTAAATCCTCTAAATAAAAATGACATTGTTCTTTAAACAAAACATTCGTAATAGCAGTATTTTAAAAAGAGGCCATAAGTTCACAATAAGTAGCTAGTAGAATAAGGCATACTTCTATTAAACCACAGATTAATTCTTGGGGTAAAGTTGTCCAGATGAACATGCAAGTGTCGGCCAAGTCCTGCAGGTGAAGTGCATCATCACGTGCATTATCATTATGCAGCACGAAATTTTCATAATATTAAAAAATATCTCGGACCTTATTTTAAGAACAGTTTTATCTAAACTAATGTGAAACTGGCGATGTCGTTGCCACGTTTTTTTTAATAAAAAAAAAACACCTCTGAAATGTTCACTTTCTGCATTTATTGTTTTCAGTACAAGAAAGATACAAATTAAGAAAGTTATGCATTTTACCCCAAAATAAATAAAAACATTTTTTCAGTTTACCTTGCATTGTGATTTATCAAAGACCTATTTCTTGACGATTGTTTTTTTTTCGACAGCGTTGGAGAGAAAGTGTTATCACAACTTCTTTCAGCCATGCATCCTTTAGAGAGATTTTATATTTTGTTTATTATACATCTAGAATTCCGCAACTAAACATTTGCCTCTAAATTGAAGAACTTACTTACAAATGAAGTTTTTCTTTCCGTTCTAACCTTTAATTATTCAAACTCTTGTTACAGGGAGACTGCTATTTATTTCAATCTGATTTAATTGTTGTTATTTTTTGCTGTGGTTGTTACAAATAATAAAGCATTTTTCAGGCTAATATAATATTTGCAGTGAAGTCACTAGGTAAGCTGTATTATTATACGAACATGACCAGCGAATTGCTAAAAGGATTTGCATATGTAGGGGAACTTGAAGAGAAATCTCAGAATATTTTGGATCTAATCAGAAACGGTAAATATATTACACAACGTGTGCTCCCGGCTTTTAAAAAACATCGCGCCAATTTAATATTTTGGTCCAATCTGGCTTTATGTTTTTATGCAAAAGTAACCAAAGCTCTGGCTCAACTCTTTCAACTTTCTATCTAATTTAGAAATTTCTACCAAAGTACCCCAGACTGGATCAATAGAGGAATATTATTCACGACTCTAAAAAGGTTGAAAAAAAAAAACGTTTCAACCTCGTATTTTGAAAAAAAATAATTTGTCTAGACTATTTAAGAGAATCATGAAATACGTCAGTAGAAATGTGGAGACCATTGAAAATAATGTTTTTGCTGTATTAATAGTACAGTGCTTTCATTTCAAAACCAACCAGTCCAAATATTGATTTTGCGTAAATTTAAGAAAAACAATAAACACATTAATGTTAAAATATTTTTAGTTTAATAAATCAAGGGAGAGGTTTCTTTTAAATGTCAAATAGCAACCTCTACCTTGTGATACATCAAATTAAAACCCAAAAAAAATACAAATCAGCTGTATAAACAATTTATTCTATAGATTTATTTTGCTGATAACAACAAATTTTTGTGAAATAACATGAGACCATAAAAAAACGACCTACGCCACTGTTGGATAGGTAGATGTCTAATTAGGGATCAATTAACTTACTTCTGAATGCATGCCACCTTTTTTAACATTTTTTGTCATTTTGTTTCTTTGTTTCAAAAATATTAATAGTATATTTTGTTAGATATTCTTGACGTTAAATTGGCCATTATTTGTTGTCTTGAGTTATTTTAAAATTGTGTATTCTCTGCAAGAACGAATAGTAATAATATTTATTTACGGTCATCAAAACTAGTGCGCTCGAGGAACAGCTCGATAAAAAAACAGGCCACCAGACCATCATAGAGTTAGTACAAAAATTTGGAGAAACTGGATTCGTTTGAAATAAAAAAAATAATCCCAGAGAGCTTCTCGACGATGCTGCACTAATTGAAGTACTGGGTCATTTTGCAATAGATCCTACTTATTCCATTCCAAAAGAATCAAAACTTACAAATATTTCTGTTGGTTCCATACATGAAGTGTTAAAATGGCATAGGTTTTTTCCTTATAACATACAAATTCATCATCAGCTTAGTGAAGACGACTATGACCGCAGAATTGAATTTTGCGAAACAATGTCCAAAACATACAAGAAGACACAAATTTGGTTAAAAATATTTGTTTCAGTGATGAATCGACGTTTTATTTAAATAGCTTTGTTAACAAACATAATTGTTAGTACTGGGATAACGAAAATCCTCACGTGTTTCGACAGGATAATAATCAATTTCCAGCGAAGATCAATGTATTGGCTGGTATTCTAGGAAATAAGATAATTGTACCTCTTTTTATTGACCAAAACCTAACGAGAGAATTGTTCCTACAACTATTAGAAAATTAAATTGATCCACTTAACTATTACTCAGTCACTAGAAAGGCAAGTTGATGAACAGGGAAATATGGTGCTAGATGAACAGAATATATACCTACCACCACACTACGCACTAGCTGTAAGACAATGGCTAGACGAACGATTTCCAAGACATTAGATTGGCAAAAGTGGTTTTATAGAATGGCCATCAAGATCCCCAAATCTAGCACCACTTGCTTGACTTTTTTCTGTGGGGTTATTAAAAAACATTAGTTAACAAAACTCCTCCCGTAGGCATTGAAAAACTAAAGCTTAGAATAACTGAAGCATGTAATACAGAGGTCCCCAAACTTTTCATCTCACAGACCACATGCTAATACCAAAAAATGGGATTGGTTTCTTTATCCATAGAAGGCACGCAAATGATATCTTAATTGTAAAACAAATTTCCGATCGGGTGGCCCACATAATTTTAAAACTAAACAAGAGATACCGATTGATGATTATCCAAGTATATGCTCTCTACCAACGACCATTTTGATGAAATGGTGAATATTTTTGATGAGCAAATATCAGAGGCATGGAATGAAAACCCAACTTACTACAACATCATATGTGGAGATTTCAACGCGAAAATAGGCACTAAATTAACCAACACAGAAGTCGCGCTTGGAAACTATGGAAGCGAAGCTTGTGAACTGTAATTTTTGAGAGAGTAGCTAATAACAATGAAAAAAATAATTTATTATTAATTAATAAATCCCTTGGAGAAAACATTGAGCCACTCACTTGAATCTTGCTTATAGTGTGGACTATTGAGTTTTGATTGAAGACTCCGGTGCCGGCACTGACACAATAATGTTTCGTTTCACACGTATTCTGTCTCTACAAGACGAGAGTTAGTTAAGTCTGTTTGGCGAGTTGTTTTGTCACTGGGACGAGGTTCTTCTCTCACTGTTTAATCGAAAAGTGTTTGAGCTTGAGTCTTGAGTTGTTCCTTTCATCCCTTGGAGTCACACATGTGCAATGCGAGGCCCAAATTGAAAGAATCTCTCGTTACTACCCCGCGTTAATATATTGAATTATACAGAGTGATAATAAATGGGAAATTCTCAGGATGAGCTTTTATGAAAACAGAACATCTTCTTTTTCTATTAGCGATAAAATTTTCAAGTTCAGACATTGTGGATTTATTATTTTTCTGCACAGGTTGTTTTGAACAAGGGAACTGTCAACTTAAATGTAAATCATTTTTACGGTTCAACTTTATTTCTTTGTAAACTTCATTCCATCGCTATAATGTTAATAATCACTCTCTCTATGCGTCAAAATGCGTAAAATTAACAAGATACAGCACTTTCAACAAAAATATTGAAAAATGTTATTACGAAAATAATCATTAACATTATTAAAAAATGCCGTTTTTAAGATAATCATTGATTATATAACTAAATTGTAATAGTTTAAATTATATATGTCCACATCCTCACTTTTGCTGTACGTGACTTATTTTGCCGCAGGAAGTTAAAATTGCATGTTATTTCATTACGTATCTATGCTAATTATTGTTGATTTATTTAAAATATGTAGAGTGCAAATCAATAACTTCAACATTACTAAAAATATATACGAATATAACAACTACTGGTCTTTGATTCGGACTCTCGGTTGCGAAATGTAGAAATCCGTATCAGTTTGCTTCTATTTCAGAAGTTCTATCTCTTTTAAAAGCAGCGGTATGTTATTAATTATATACAATCTAAATCGCACATCTCCTGTCTCTAAGTTATTTTGCCTCAGAAACTTTCTCTTGTATCTGCAGAAGCATTTAACCCCATCCAGAAGAAGAGTATTTGATCAACAAACCAGCCAAAGACGCAGAGCGGTGGAGGAACTTTTTATTTTTTAACTCCTCTAGATTATGCTTTGGTCTCTTTTCTAAGTGTGCAAATAAGAGGTTTTGGCAGAGCAGCTCCAGAAAACAAGATATTTTTAACTGAAACGGTACTTGTGACTGAAGCATCCTGATTGTGGGACCTTACTTTTATGAGATGTTTTCCTTCTTTATATATATTATTCAACTCTATAATGTGAGTAAAGCTCAATCCGTTATTCCTGCCGTTAATTATTTATCCTAAATTGGATGGATTTTTTTAGTCGGGGAAGGTTTTCTAATATTTGTACACCGAAGGAGTTTACACGTTACAATTTGCTGACAATCAAGTTATCCTCGCTAACGACAAGGACGATTTAGAATATATGGCACGAAAATTGCAGAAAGAATATAAACAGTGGGGTTTTGAACTTAATACGAAAAAATATCTCCCTCTCGGCACTAAATTATTAAATATCCAACACAGACGAAATCACATCTTGCAATAATTATACATACCTGCGAGTCGAATTACAGGAACAGATGAGAGAGAGATCAAAAAGCGAATAACCCAGGTCAGAAGATTAATTGCATGTTTGAATGGTATACTCTGGAGTGGCGAAATAGGAAAAAAACGAAAATATAATATTCATGAAACCCTGATTAAAAGCTCTCTACGGATCAGAAACATGAAGAATTACAGAAAATAATAAAAGAATCCAGACTTCCTAAGAAAATAATGCAATGGATACAACCAAATCGGAGAAAGAAATGAAGACCCAAAAAGACCTGTAAAGAGGGAATCACAAAAGCGATGAGCTCTCGAGACTTAAGAGAAGATCAATGAGAGGATAGTAAGTCGTGGAAGTTAGGCGTCGGACAACGTCGAAAGGCATATATATATATATATATATATATATATATATATATATATATGTAATACTTAAAGTTCGGGTTGAACTACTTTGTTTATTTCGACGTTTCGGCTTCGATTTTGAAGCCATTTTCAAGAAGTAGAAAGTAAATTGAGGATGAGAAGTGATTTTCACACTGAGGTCTCAATTTGCCTACTCCTTTGAGAGAACAGTTCGTAACATGTTATCTATTTCATGTGTTGATCGCGTGGTTGGAGCCTTTCAAAAGATTGGATTTGTCGATTTGGTTTCTTGTACTATTCTCTTTTAATATATACAAATATATCATAGTTGTGGCGGTTCATCAAACTGAAATTACATTAATTGGAGATATTATCTTTTTCTTCTTTTCTTTTCTTTAGGATTTTACAGTTTCGCGGAGACTGTCAGTTTCAGCGTCAATACAACTTTCCATGAGCATATCGACATCAAATTGTTCGCGGATTGTGAACGCCGAGGTATATTTAATGAGACGTCGATCTGTTACGGAGTTAAAAACAAGCCCGTTCAATTTAAAATTCAGGTCACTGTAAATGAAATACCAAAAGGAAGAAATAGGGTGAGTGAATATTTAAAAAATACGCACACTATCCTAAAAATATTACCATTTCTGTATAGCATATTTCACGAATATACGGTGGTTTCGGATTATCGTTAGAAACTCGATAACCAGTATTTAACTGTACATTTAAGAAGTACGAAAGTAAATTCCCCTTATATTTTTAAACAAATTTCGTAGGTAACGAATTTTATTTTATAAGGGACTTCTTGTTTGTTTGTTAGCACGGTTAATTATGCAACCAAATCTGTTCTTTATGACTTTATTTATTGTACATAATAAGAGAGGTATGTAAGTAATCCGAACAAATTTAACTAATTAACTAAGCTATTAAGTTTTAATTTGGCTTGTTGAAGAATTTTTTTTTTAGAACGTCCTTTAGTCGATGCCTCGGTGACTAATCAGATACCTACCGTCGTATATTGTATGTAAAAGCTAAAAAAAAATTTTAAGTCATATTTACAGATATAAATTCGACATTTTTTAACTATGATTATTAAAAATTTACGTCAAATTGAACTTACATTTAAAATGCAGGTTTACTTTTTAAATGATAATTTAAATATACTTGTTACTGGTTATATTACGCTGGTCATCTTTACTGTAGGCTTTATAACCCCTTACTGCATACATTTTTTATTATTTTAATTTATGTAATGTTTTATGGTCTCATATCTTTGTAAAAATACTAAAAAATTCTATAACATGTTTTCTAAAAAAATTGCGACTTGGCAACATATGGAATAAATGAGACAACTTTAATAATTACAAATAAAATACGTAAAGTATTAAAAAATATTCAAAATCCGCCAATTAATCGAGAAAGCCCGGGAGTTCAATACACCCATGCTCCTATGCTTTATAGATTACAAGAAGGCTTTTGATTGAGTTCGATGGAGTAGTCTTTGGAATGTATTGAAAGAAATGGGAGTCCCTTTTCATCTCATGGATCTTTGATTAGCAACCTGTATGGAAATAACAACGCCATAGTTAGTCTCGACAATAAAACATCAAATATTTTCAAAGTACATAGGGGAGTGTGTCAAGGATGTATCCTATCGCCGAGACTGTTTAACGCCTACTGTGAATTCATAATGAGACGTTTCCTAGAAAATTTTGAAGGAGGTGTATCAATCAATAGTAGAAAGATACATAATCTCAGGTACGCGGACGACACCACCCTAATAACAAGAGATGAAGATGAGATTATTATACTTCTTGATCAGGTTGCAAATGAAAGCCGAGCTCTAGGTCTCGAAATAAATTTAGACAAGACCAAGCTAATGATCATTGATACACTTCATATCCTGAAGCTACTCATATCCTGAAGCTACTGGATTCTGTCCAAAAAAGGGCAATTCGTCTCGTCGGTGATGCCTCGCTTACAAACTCGCTCACTTGTCTGGAACACCGTAGAAAAGTTGGCGATTTGTCTCTATTTTATAGATATTTTCATGGGCGATGCTCTTCTGAAATATCAACAATCGTTCCTCCTTTGGCAGTCTCTTCAAGATTAACCCGTCAAGTTCAGTCTTCACACCCCTTCGTGGTCACTTTGGATACCTGCAGAACATCACTTTCCAAAGACTCATTCATCCAACGAATTGCGAGGCTTTGGAACTCATTGCCTAGGGAGGTGTTCCCCGAGGCATACAACCTCCAGAAATTTAAGAAGAACACCAACTCCTACCTTCTTTCCCTTGGTTCCCACGATGTTCTCTGAACATTACAGGATATCCCTTTTCGTGGGAACCAGAACATAAAAAAAAAAAAAATAAAAACTTAAGAAATCTGTAAATTAGAATTTAAGTAGTAGAGGTATTTATCTATTTAGGATCGCCAATCAACACCAAGGAAGGGTGCGAAACAGAAATAAGAAAACGGATAGTATTAGTGAGGACAGCAAAGTCAAACTTATCCAAGATATGGAAAGACAGATGCATAACCAGAAACACCAAAAGAGCCCTGGTTAACACCTTAGTGTTGTTGATATTTTCATATGGTTCCGAATCCTGGACAATAAAGTCGAGCGACAGGCAACTAATAGGTGCATTTGAAATGTGGTGTTGGCGAAGGATGCTTCGCATACCCTGGACTGCTCACCGGACCAATCTGTCAGTATTAAGCGAATTAGGAATCAACGATCGATTATCCACCCATTGCCATTGTCGCATTCTGGGTTACTTCGGACACATCACCAGATAAGATCAAGACAATCTAAAAAGACTTATCGTGCAGGGCAAAGTGAAAGGTAAAAGGTCAAGAGGAAGATCTCCATCACGATGGATAGACCAAATTAAAGAAATTACAGGGCAAACCTTGTGGACAGATTTAAGAGTAGCGGAAGACCGACAGCAGTGGAGACAATCGACCCATCAATCCTCATCACAGACATGATGTCACAACTCTTCAGCAATGAAGAAGAAGAAAGTATATTTAGAATTAAAAATAGTTTCGGTCCTAGTTAAGACACAAAAAAGCTTACACTTTACACAATTAACTTGCATTTTTCGTTTGCATTTTATATACTTGCAGCGTTGACGCTCAGTCTGGTAAGTGACTCAAGTTTTCAATTCCAAATTCTTAAGCTGGTATGCAATAAGGAGCCCTAATATATCTTAGTAATAAATTATCCATGTGAATTCCACATTGTCATACTTTTTTTTTTCAATTTAAATTCCGCATCAACCGTGTAGGTTATTAGCGGGAGATACATTACATATATAATCCGGTCAATTTAGACCAAAAAACAAGAGTGAAGGTACATACATTTCCAACAAGCTGAAAGTTGGTAAAATTGTTCAAAACATAATTATTAATAAAATTTTAGAATTCCCTGTCATTTCTGTGTATGGAAATTTTTTTACTCAAGGTCAATGCGCGTGTTGCACGGCGCGGAGATGTATTCGCACTTTAATAGATCGACGAAAAATTGGACTTTTGTCATAAGGGGATAATTTCATTTTTTAAGTCGATTTCTACTATTTTTTTTCTGCGAAATGTTTTACCTACGTACTTATTTTTTTAGGACGAGTTGTACGTTGAAGAAAAAAGTATTAATGAAAAAGTTCAGTTATCAGTAGAATATAAGGGCACATGTGAATGTTCAGGGTACGAATATACAGGAAAAGAAAAGTGCGTACATGGCGATTTGCGGTGTGGAAATTGCCAATGTGAAAGCGGATGGTAAATATTATCCGATTTTTTATTTATTTAATCAATGGTTAATCATTATTGCAGGACGGGCGAGAGCTGCTCAGAAGAATGCAATGATTATGATACCAGCCAGTGCAGGTTTATTGATAAAGATGGCTACCCTTCACGAATCTGTTTTGGAAAGTAAGTATTCATCAATACCTTCTGTGACTTAAAGTCGCTTATAAATTGAACGAGGCCTGTCTCAGTGAAGTTGGCCCAACTACCAAAACTGTAAGTGAATAGTTTTTCGGGTATTTTGGCCGTCGTAGGTCTGAGTTTATACTCGACGTTTCGCCATCTCTAATGAATGGCATCTTCTGGGGATATGATTGTCTGCTTTTTTAAGGCTGACAGTCTATGACATTTGTATGTCACGATCGCAGGTTGTATACGTTTTGGTGGGCGGGGCATATTTGATGGCTGTTCAGAAATTGGTCACGTTCCGGAGATTCATTCTTTTCATTTTTGTAAGGAAGCAGCCTTGTATTTTTAAGTACGGGTACCCATTTTTTATTAATTTTAAGTGTTTCCTCAGATTTATTAAAGTTCTGCTGGTGTTTATGTATTTCAATCGCTTCCCTATAAAGCCTCGGGTAGTATGCAGATGTGGTGCATAAGACTTGGGTGTCCTCGAATTTAATTTTGTAATCATTATTATTAATTGTGTGCTCCGCGACAGCAGATTTTTCTGTATGCGGTGCAATGTCGAGCCGCCATGAATGAGCTAGCAGCTAAGTTCACATTTTTTGGATACCCAGACACAGGGATATACCTGGCAACTGTAAGGCGGACGAGCTAGCAAGAGAGAGCACGTATCTGTCTCATCTCATTAGGGAGTACCGATTCCAAAGTGCCGGATCCTCCTACACAGCAAAGTAGTTCAAAAAGCCAAGTAGAGGTGGCAAAATGAACCCACATGCACATCATCGAAACAGATTTGGCCTAAACTAGATCTACGTCGAACTAATTATGTTTTAACTCTATCCAGGGAGTCCATTGGAAATGAGATCGCGGCCATAACAGGACACTGGGCATTTGGATCCTACGCACGGCGCATGGGAATCGCAGACCTACGGCACGACTTCTGTTAAAGCTGTCACGATGAGGAAGAGAAGGAAACAATGGTACATCTTCTCTGCCACTGCCCTACCATGCCCTAGACAGAAAACGGCTTTCTATACTAGGGCAACTGAACTTTGATGACTTATCTGATATCAGCTCAGTTAGCATTAAAGACCTAACACTTTTTATTAAAAGTTGCAACTGGTTCATACGGTAGAGGGCGAAGGCACCACCGTCCATCACAGTATCACAACGGGCCAAAAGGCCCAAGTGAGTTCCCTTCGAACCGCCGTTTTAACCTAACCTAACCTACCTGTTTATACCCGCTTGCCAGGTAGTGTAGTCAAGAAATTAGTAGGCAAGTGTACCTTTGCATATTCTTTATATTATTTACTGTCGTTTAGAATAAAATTCGGCTGATTAACAGAACGGTGAAAAATAAAAATTTAATTAATTAATTTAAAAATAGGCTGGTCAGGATTTTGATAGGCAAGCTATTATAGGCGTATTTATCTATTATTAAAACTTTATAAAAAATATGTTTCATCTGGTTAACAGATCGGTGAAGGTCGGGGTGTATCAGGCTCTTAGACTATTTATTATTCGCCTTCTTTTTTGCCACGACCTCATTTGCCACACCTTTCAACCTTTTATACTCATTCCTAGCCTTGTTTACATCCTTAATCGTTGCCTTTCGCGTTCTTTGATTGGCTTTTGTAGCCAGCCAATCCAACCAGGCTTTCTTCATCTCTCGACATTGCTTTTTGAACCCCTACGCACATTTTTTTTGACTTGATCATTTCCTTCTTTTACTTACACCACACACCTCAAAGATCCCATGTCAAAAATTCTTGTATTTAATTTTGGTTGTCCATTTATATTGTTTATTGTCAAAAATATATTTCAGCGGGGAATGCAGTTGTGGTAAGTGCAGTTGCGAACCTCCGTTCTCAGGGAAATATTGTGAATACGAATGTCCCAGTAAGGCAAATAGAGAAAAATTAGTAATATGCAGCGGTCCTTCCCAAGGCAAATGCATCGACGGCGCATGCGTTTGCGAAAAAGGTTACACAGGAGAAGATTGTTCTTGCGCAACGTCACAACAACAATGCAGTTTTGATGGAATCCACATTTGTAGCGGAAAAGGAAAATGCGAGTGCAACAAATGCATTTGCTTCTCGACTTTTATTGGAGACTACTGTGAACAAAGTAAAAACGATACGAACAACACATTTTGTGAAGCATTTGAAAGGAACGTCATCGATGCCTTAATGACAAATGCCTCGAAATATATTCAAAATGGAGTACGTACGATTAGAATCATTGACGAATCCACAAAGTATGAATTAAGTTGTGGTATGTATAATATTTATATTTAAGGTAAGAAATTTTACAACTTTTTTTATGCACGTAAAACTAGCTCCATACAGGCTGTTTAAAGAAAAAGGTGACCCCGTCTCTAGTATAGGTAGAAAACTGAAAAATAATTGGGGTTTGCTTGGTAAAAAATTTCGTAACGCCATCCGTATTCAAATAAAGGGCGTTGAAAAAAAAATGTATACACATCTATTATGATTTTGCCGAAACTACTGGAAACATTTTAATGAAATTTTATACGAATATGTTTTAGAAGCTGATACATCCCATGAATTTGTTTTTATATCTGACTCTCATAGAGGGCGCTAGTTACACGGTTCGTACCATATATTTAATACTCCTATATTGCTAGTCCCCTTAAGTGGAAGTGTTGCCCACCTAGAGAGACAGCAACTGCATTCTTCTATCTCACTTATTCATACTCGATCCGTTGTGCGCAAGCGTTGCGACTGTAGTGGGGAAGCTTATAAGGTATTTATAGTAAATATTTTCTTGCATGCTTCATAGCTTAGCGGCACAGCTCCATTCTCGGACATGCGCATAGCATTTTAGGTCTAAATGACGGAGAAAGATGTATGTATGTCTGCACCGTTGGGTTGTCATCATTTTTCAGACCCTACTAGTAATATACGAGTATTAAATATATGGTTCATACCAAGAAGTACTGACATAATTTTTTAAGGTTAAATTTATTAATCAAAATCTTAAGTAAACTTAAACATTCAATTTTACACCAAAAAGGTACTCTTGGTAAAACTCGATACTGTGTACCGTTTTCGGAATATTTTAATTTGAAATTATGAAGTTATAACCAATGCTGGTATAAAGTAATGATCAAGTTATTAATTAGTAAGTATTAGGTTAATTAAAAAAAATTTGTCACGTAAATGAGACCTCATCGATAAAACGGATACATGTTAAAAAATTGGGATTGAGGGCCTCCTTTCTTGTAACGTTTTACAAAAATCCATTCTAATCGGTATATCTTGATTTTTTTAATTTTGCCATGGAAAACTGACATTTATTGATAGTTATGACGATAAGTCAACAATAATTAGATTTTTAAAACCTTGTTATTTGTAAAATTAGATATTGTTATTCAAAATGTACTCAAATGTTGAATACACTGACATGTTATTAACCTTATGCGAGTGTTTAGGAAACTCTACTGCAGCTGTTACGCGTTACGCAGAAAAGTTTCCTAGAAGAAACTTCAAGTAAAAATACATTAAGAGCCATTGAACGACGTTGTCGAGAAACTGGGAATGTGAGACCAAAAAAAAAAATAAATTCTGGTAGGCCAAAAACAACAAGAACCACTAATAAAGAAAATATTATTTTAAATTTAGTTGATCAAGATCCAACAGTTAGCGTAAGGAATATGGCAAGACAAACAATTAGGTCTTCTTCAAGTACTTGGAAGATACTTAAAGAGCAGCAGCTACATCCTTATCATTACAGACAAGTCCAAGAGCTCTTGTCAGGCGAACTACCGGTTAGAGTGGATTTTTGTCATACATTACAAGAAAGGATAGCCCTCAATCCAAAATTCTTAACATTTATGCATACTAATTAATAATAATAATTAATAACTTTTTCAATATTTTATACCAGCATCGGTTATTACTTCATAATTTTTAAATCAAAATATTCCGAAAACGGTACACAGTATCGAGTTTTACCAAGAGTACCTTTTTGGTGTAAAATTGAATGATGTTTAAGTTCATTCGAAATTTTGATTAATAAGTCCAACTTTAAAAAAGTTATGTTCAATACTACTTGGTACGAACCGTGTAACTAGCGCCCTCTATGAGAGTCACATATAAAAACAAATTCATGGGATGTATCAGCTTCTAAAACATATTCGTATAAAATTTCATTACAATGTTTCCAGTAGTTTCGACAAAATCGTAATAAATGTGTTTACATTTTTTTTCTTCAACGCCTTTTATTTTGAATACGGATGGCGTTACGAAAATTTTTTACTAAGCAAACTCCAATTAATTTTCGGGTTTCTACCTATCCTAGATACGGGGTCACCCATTTACTCTCAAGATTGACACTACAAGGACCAATCTCCATCAAGAGTCCTTCTTTTACAGGGCTGCTACGGAATGGAACAGGCTTCCAAAATCAGTTTTTCCAGAAAACTATGACCTGTAACTTTTCAAAAAGCGGGTTTACAATCATCTCCTTTCTATAATCCCTCCCCATTCTAATAGTCCCGCTTAGCTTAGTACAGCTAAGAAATAGGAAGGACATCGGAAAAAGCTAAGCTTCTCTTTTATTTTTCAGATACAGATTTTACTTGCAAAGCTAGTGCACGAGAAGAAAACAGCTTCTGTGCAGTGGAGTATTGTTATTACAAATCAGAAGAAAACATGGATTCAATAATAATAGCGGCGAGGAAGATTTGCACTATGACAGCTGGAATGAAAGTTATTTACTTAGCCGTGGTAGCTTTGGGCGCCGTTTTGGCTTTAGGAATTTTAATGATACTTTCTTATAAGCTTCGATTGTACAGACAAGACAGAGCAGAATACAAAAGATTCGAAAATGCGAGTAAAAAATGTGTCGAGATGAATCCAATTTACAGAAGCCCCGTTACGGAATACACTAACCCTTTAAGAACAAAATCTGATTAATTCATAAATATCAATGTAGAACTTTCTACATTCATTCAACTGTATGTTAAAAACCGCAACAACACTTATCCAAGAGATAAGTTTTTAATGAAAAAACGACTGATAGAAAAAATTAAGGTTACCTACGGTTAGGATATGTAATGCTAAATTTGAGCGTCAAATGCTATCATGTGATAGAAATTTGACATGAACGACGTTTACTTTTGACGCTTCATCTTTCCAGATGGCATTCATGTCGAAAAATGAAGAATCAAGTCCCAGCGTAAAATTGTAGCGTCAGCGAAATTGGTTATGAAAAGAGCGTCAAAAACAAACATTATCGAAAATTGAACTGTACTGAAATTATTATGATTAATAAATAAGATCCCTGGAAAATGAGCAACGTAAACGTGACGTTTTAGCTTGACAATGGTTGAAATAGTCATAGTTTGAGATACTTTTATCTTTTAAAAAGTGGCCTCGGCTACAGGTAACATAAACCCTACTTTTTAACAATTGAATATTAATGTTTAGTTTTTAAAAATCACTAATAACACCACAATATTGTTCCATACATACATACATATAGGCACGCCTTTTTCCCGTAAGGGTAGGCAGAGACCACTTCCTTCCACTTGCTACATTACTTACACACATCTTTTGCTTCCTCTACTTTTATCAGTGCTCTCATACATGCTCGTCGGTTGTTGGTACTCTTCACCTGACCTTTTTTCAAAACAATGTTGATCTGATCGAGATATGATCGCCGAGGTCGACCTCTACCGACTTGTCCATTCACACTCGCCTTATAAATTTGTTTCGTCTATATTCCTTCATCTTTTCTTTCTACGTGCCCAAACCATCTAAGCATTCCTTTGTCTATCTTTGTACCCACATCTTCTTTTACACCACAGCGTTCTCTTATACCACTATTCTTTACTTTATCCAACCGAGTCAATCCGGCTATACTTCTCAGACTACTCATCTCCGCAGCATTAATCCTATTTGCATGCTTCTTCTGCCAACCCAACATTCACTACCATACATAAGTGTAGGAACCAACACAGCACAGTTAGAAGTGCCTTTTTGACACTTTCTGGCTGTTCATAAATATAAACAGTGCCCCATTCATTTGTTCCTTATATCTAAATAATTGTCAAATAGCTTACTCTTAACTCAAAAAAAAAACCAAAAACGCTCAG
The DNA here is from genome assembly GCA_950111635.1 of Agelastica alni. NCBI lineage: Eukaryota > Metazoa > Arthropoda > Insecta > Coleoptera > Chrysomelidae > Agelastica > Agelastica alni. The sequence goes on from OX467712.1 coordinate 18,563,649, forward strand.
AAAACCGAAATCGTTAACCAAACACACATAATATCGACTATTTTGGAATCAATTCTTCAAACTTTGCTGACGCCAGAATCAGAGCAATAAAGTTAAACGATGATTAGCTTTGACGCTTCATTTTTCGAGGAAAACACGTCGAAATTTTATCACGTGATCGCATTTGTCGCTCAAATCCAGCCTCAAAAGCTTTAGCATGAAAATGCTAGATCTTAGACCAAACTTTGCTTTTACTGTAATTAATAATTAATAAATATCATTTACGTTAGTAAACCAATATTATTTGCTTCCTTACATTTAATACTACAAAAAAGTTTCTTATACTTTCAACTTAGTTAATAATTTTTAGTATAAGTTGATATCGTCTTGCAGTATTATATCGAACTAACGTCGGATCTTGAACGGGATCCAAGGACTACATGTAAGAATTTTTAAAGATTTTTTGTATATTTATATGATTTTAAAAAAGGTAAGTTATTTTTATGTACCTACATTTTACAAGACAAACAGATTGAACCGGTAAGATGCAAGCATGTAGTCAATTAAATAAATTATATTAAAAATAATATTATAGAAATCTATACTATTAAAAATGTGTCAGCGAATATATATTATTATTTTTAATTTGTCAAGAGTCAGGTCAAGAGTACCAACAACCGACGAGCATGTATGAGAGCACTGATGAAAGGAGAGGAAGCAAAAGATGTGTGTAAGAACCGTAGCAAGTGGAAGGAAGTGGTCTCTGCCTACCCCTATGGGAAAAAGGCGTGACTTTATGTATGTATGTATGTTATTTTTAATACTTTCATGCCTGAAAGCTATCCGGATGGTGCTTGTTAAAATGTATAGATGTCGTGACTAGCGCTCTGCATTCCGCACTTCATATATACCTAGTAAAACTGAGAAATATTGATTTGTCTCGTCGAACTGTAAACGCGAGTTTGCAGGACCAATCCTATGCTGATGAGGGGCAACACCCCGAAACCGGTCCATAGGAGGTCACTTCGAGGAAATAAGTTAATATTTCTCTCCTTTACTTAACAAGCATCTGCACAGTACTCGAAAGAGATCGTGCACGATTATCTAACAGATATAATTCAATGTTCGTCGAGGCATATTATCAGGAAACTAATTGTTAATTGTTGTCTTATAGATAGTTGATCCACCGTATACCCATATGTATATTGTATAGGTATCCTTCAGTGAATGTAGCAGATTTTGTACTTAAATAAAATATAGTCTAAACTCTATACGTAAACCTGCGGAAATTTTTTATGATCCGAGTCGAAAAAGACTATTAAGGTTGTGTTAAAAGAAGTCAAAGACGACCTTAAAAAAGAAACGCGGTTATTAATTTAACCGGCTAACGGCTCGATGTGACCTAGGTACTTCTTTTTTGGGATCAACGGGAGAAGTAATGATTGGTTCTTTAACAATGATTATGTGTTTTGTACATTATTGCAAATATATTTTTTAAATTCCCTGCAAAAATAGAGGAGAAGAAAGCCAGGATATCAATAACACAATTATTATGTTAATGTTGGGCTTTACAAGAAGTGATAATTATTTTAACTAGGTAATTATAAATTTTATCCATCATGCTAGCATAAAGTTCTACTCTAATAGTTAAAGCTCTGCATCAAATTGCATCCGAATGACATGGTTTAATTCCAAGTCATTTTTCCCCTGCCAGGCTGCTCTTAAAGCACTGAGCTCACACAAGATAAACTCTAAGCTTGTATCGAACTGCATCGAATCCTATTCGTAAAATTCACCCCGAGTTTTTTAATTTATTATCGGTCACTAATAATATCGTTTAATGCTATTTGACGCGTAATAAATAATAAGAGACTTTTAAGTGCCACTCGACCTCGGTCTATGATTAACAGATGCATTTTTATGTCTAACCAGTTTCTCGAGAAAGAAAAGAAGACGAAAGGAGAGACGCTCTATCATGATACAACTCTCGTTTCGTAGAGATACTTGTATTTTATAAATACTCTCTCTACTATACGCTACAATGTTTAAATTATATCCCTTGCCACTAAAACGTCCAAGAATGAATGACGAAGACAAAGGTGAGTGGCTCTAGATCAGTATTATATATTTTAATTCTCTTCATGTTAAAATTATTAAGTCTTGAGGTGAGTAAAAGACAAAATTAACAGACATCATTTAATTTAAAATGGAATTCAAAAGGTACCTAATCACGTATTTTGTAAAAGACTTGTATTAACATAATACTTATTGTATGGAACATATTGAAGTATTTGCCTTTATACTATTCAAAGTTGTGGCTCGTCTTTTTAAACCCTCCAAATATACATCTCTGTTGAACATTCCGGCCGCTAAGGGAATTCTATAAAAACAAAACAGTAGACATTAGGTGTTTTTAGATTGCGTTAATTACAAATTGGTAACATAGTGAATGATTTTATTATATTGTCTAGTAGTAAAATAAACCATACATAATACTAATGATAAATCTAGTTGTATCCACCTTCAGGTACTTGTATGTAATCGAAACCTAAAGTAATAAGCGACTGTATTCTTACGAAAATGACTGCTAATGATTTAATGCAAATCTATGTCTGGTCAAGACTTTTGACAATTTTTCCCTTTTTTTATCCAATGAGATAGAATCGCGGAATTCATTAAAAAGGTGATGAAGAAAAAAAAAGCCGAGGAAAGAGACTACCAGAAAATGAACGGCATGCAGAGGAAATGACCTAAGACTGCTAAAATTGATAGATGATCTTCATTTTTCTTCTCCACTAAAAAGATTTACTGTATTTTTTAATAATCTAAGTTTGAACTCAACACTTTGATATCGATTATTTGTTTTTAATAGAAAATGCAATTAAAATATTTAATTTGAGTAAAGATGTATAGATCTTGTGTCGTGATCAATACTTACGTGTCCAAACCAGGTCTAAGGTGTGCTTTAAAAACACCCCATACAGGTTTGTGATCCGACGTAGTAATAGATGGAACAGAGTCGTACACTAAACATTGCAATGGTGGATTTTCCAAGGCTCCACTGAACCTCCGACTGTTCTTTTGTTTGAACAATATCCGATCTGTATATGCCGGCGTCCGGTTTTTGGAAGATGAATCGAAATTTTGGGTCCCTGGATCATACTTAAAACAAACGAATAGATTCGTTAAAATATTTTTTATCATTACATAGATCATTACTTAGAACGTCATAATATTCAAAATTCCATGAAATTAGTCTATACAATGAAAATTCTAATGAACCGTGCAACTCCGCCAACGCCGCAAACAAAAATCACACACTTGGAGTTGATTTCTTGATTTTAGTCTCTATTCTAAAAGCATCGTGAAATCTGTCGCACAACGGATCATTTTTTTTGTGTTGTTTTACAAACTGTAAAATTGTTAGTAAGTTTTTCTTTTCATTTAATTTATCGTAGTTATATTGGTATCAAATTAAATTTATATTATTATTTGTGAAAATATTTTAAGTATTAATTTTTTTTCCTCAAAAAGGTGAATTAATTTAAAAAAAAATCTAAACATCTGTAAACATAAAAAGTGATTCATAGTCAAAATAGAGAAATAATATATAATGTACATGACTGTGTGAAAATCAAGAAATATCAAGGCCAAACCGGACACTTTTGAAATTTCCAAAATACCCCTTGTAGGAATCGGGGGTTTATAATTTCTCCTTTTCCTACATGGGGAGAAATGATTACCTAACTTCGATATAGTGGACTGGAAGTCAATTTGGCCGGTTATTTAAAGTTTTTTATCTAACAAAATATAGGTATTTCTATTTTCAAAAACACAATGCACTTTGTACCGACTAGTGAATTACTGCAAGCAATGAAATTAATTCAAAGCCGTGGAAAAATAGGAGTTTAAACTAACTAATGAAAGGAAACTGAACGAATACAACTTAATGCAAGTAGCAAGCGAGGTTTGATCACCGTGGAAAAAGAAACTGTATAACAGCTGCTTACTACGACTGTCGGAACAATAATACTGTTGAACGACCGTCATTCTCAACGGTCAGAGGAATACAACTGAACGGCCGTCGTTCTCATTACAATTATACTTACTTTGTAAGTTGGTGGAAATGTAATTTTGGCTTCATGGAAGCCACGAAATGCCGCACCGTCAGCTAGAACTGAACAAAGTTGATCGTGATGCATATAACCATGAGGTAGATGTGCCGGTAACGGGAAACTAGTATTTGATAACCATTCGAGAACTTTCGCTCTAGGTGTCGCCAGTCTAAAATTTAAATCGCCGAACCAGAAAACGTAATCGAAATTCTGGGTTATATCTGAAATAAAATGCAAACTTATTAGTGACAGTGAGTACAAAAAATACCACAATGAATATAGTTGTTTATGTAAATTTTTTGTGGAAAGACTAGTACTTATTAAATAAGACAATTCACGAATTAAGATATTTTTAATTACTATTTAAAAATTTGTTCCATATATAAATGATATATTAAAACATTTGCAAAAAAAAAGGAAAAAAAAAAGTATTGGAAAATGTAACCAAATGAAATATACACTCATGTAGTCAAAACAAAACAAAATCCGATGTAAGTAACATAATTTGATTGCATCGTTGCCGAAATGTTAGAATTATGGTATAATCTAAAAATTGTAGAAAATTTAATGTTGTTTTCATTTGAAAATTTTGCCATTTAAATTATGAAACTAATTTATTTCTGAAAACAACCAATTTTTAAGAATAATATACAAATTAAAAGTTCAACTTGAAACAAATGGCGTACATAAATGGAAACATCCTCATTTGAAAATCTTGCCATTTTAAATATGAAACTATTTTTTTTTCTAAAAAGAAATTTTTGAGAATAACATAAAAATTAAAAGTTGAACGTGAAGCAAATAGCTTATGAACATAACAGAAACACACCGAGTTAAAAATACACTAATTAAAGCACAACAATGCATTTTTATCGACATAGCTGTCAACTGCCTATGTTTTGAGTCACATGGAGATGTGACATTGGGGCACGAAATTTCATTTTATAGTTGATAAATATCGCATTTATACGGTTATACAGGGCTTTTCACGTTGAGTGTTAATTAGACGTTTCTGAAAAACCAGACATCCGATCAATCTGAAAATTTTAAGGTATGCTTTTTCCACCAAAAATATACTTCCATAAACGCTAATAATCTTAAACTCTCTGGTACTAAGATTATCAAATACGAAATGGAGTGGAGTGATACCATGAGGATCCTTACTTCAGAGCCATATTTTTATTTGCTTTATACAGGATAGTTACAAATGCAGATACTTTGTTCACATGAAAAAATGAAAGAAAGTCAAGTTTTTCAAATAGAATACCCTTTACATTTTTGAGCTCCACATCCAATTTTAGAATGACTTTGTTCAGTTAATCATATCTTGAGATAAATTGGTTCAAACACTAACTGACGTGGTTTCCCACTTATTTTTAAAATTTAACAGATTCCATTCAATGTTCCTTCATTGGTCACTAATAATAAATAAATATCATCAAAATTATCTTCAACTATCAAATAAGACTTCTCATTAAAAAAATAGTTTTATTAACGTTGACACACAAACTGAAATTAAATTCATGAAGTAGTTAATTGATCCAATTATCAAAGTATTTCAGAATATGTTCGAACACATCTCCACCTCTACTTAAACAAACATGTAATCTTTTCAAAGGATTTTCATGTGTAGTGCTTCTGATTGATTCTGGAGTTAAACTATTGAAAGCAGTTCTAACCCTCGATTTCATATCTTCCATTGTTGCTATTGGGTTGGAGTAAACTATAATTTTAATGAAACCCAAACAAAATCTTCATTATTGTAACTTATCTTGAATTTTTTTTTATTACAATTGGTATTACAATCAAGCATAACTCCACCAACGAAAGTATCATCTATTTTTCCAGAGCACACTATTAGAAAATACTAATTTGTAATGTACAGTAGAGACACTCAATACCTCAATGCATACAGGTTGTAACTAAGGAACATTTCAATTGATTGATTTCAATATGATTAAAAATAAATAATAGTTTAAAAAACTAAGATAACATGCTTTATAAGAAAACAGAGCTAAAAAATAATCTCCAACGCGCTTGGGATAAAATTAGAGTAGTCAACAAAAAAATCATTTGCAACACATCTAGAATAAAACTAGAGTTTTCAAACAAATAAAAATAATTTTACAATCAAAAGCGAGGGGTGCGCTATATCAATTAATTTATTTGATAATAAACAGATATTGGTAAAAGTAACGTCTCCAAGAAGAAAACGTAAACATTATAAAAAGCACCTTACGCTTTTAATTGTAATTTTTGTTTGTTTGAAAACTCTAGTTTTATTCTAGATGTGTTGCAAGTGATTTTTTTGTTGACTACTCTAATTTTATCCCAAGCGCATTGGAGATTATTTTTTAGTTCGGTTTTCCTATAAAGATTGTTGTCTTATTTTTATTAAACTATTATTTATTTTTAATTTTAAATATCCCTTATAAACAAATATTAATTACAACATGAATTTTCTACTCTAGAATACGGGAGTGCTCTATCTTGTTGCCATATCAACTGGCTGCAGATATTTATATAGTGGACTTAACTGACTTATGGGTGCTACACACTAGTCAAGTTCACAATTGACTTATGGCCAAAACTGTATTTGCAAAATTTATTTATTAATTCGTTTAACTATATCCCTATTTATGGGTAAAATATACTTATGGACAACTGGAAAAAATAGACTTTCAAACGATTTTCGATAGCTAATGATAGACGCAAGAGAAAAGGCTCACGGCAGGACTATAAGAACTTCAGAGGCATTAGTTTACTCAGCATCGTCGGCAAACTGTATACAAAGATATTGATTAAAAGAGTGACGAATGAAACTGATGAGAAGATATGGGATGTCCAAGCAGGATTTAGAAGAGGAAGGTCTTTTCATTACGAGGCATAGCCGAAAAATTCTTGGCCAGAAATCAAAAGGTCTACTGTACTTTTGTAGACTTGAAAAATGCCTATGACAGAGTGGTGAGGAATGAAGTGTGGTCCTGCATAACTTAGTGAACAGCCAGAACATGGCAAAAAGGCACGCCTGGCAGTGCTTAGAGGAGAGCTGATCCCTACACATAGGTATGGTAGTGAATGTTGGGTTCGGCAGAAGCAGCATGAGAATAATATTAAAGCTGCGGAGATGAGTAGTCTGAGAAGTATAGCCAAAGTGACTCTGATGGATAAAGTGAAGATTAGTGAGATAAAGGAACGCTGTGGTGTAAAAGAAGATGTGGTTACAAAGATAGATAAAGGAATGCTTAAATGGTTTGGACACGTAAAGAGGATGGATGAAGGAAGATTACAAAACAGATTTGTAAGGCGAGTATGAATGGACAAGTCAGTAGAGGTCGACCTCGGCAAACATATCTAGATCAGATTGACATTGTTTTAAAAAAAGGCCAGGTCAGAAGTACCAACAACCATCGAGCATGTATGAGAGCACTGAAGCAAAAGATGTGTGTAAGAACTGTAGCAACTGAAAGAAAGTGGTCTCTGCCTGACTATATGTATGTATGTATGTACAAAAGAGGTTTTGCTCAGATTTAAAAATCTAGTGCATATTATATGGCAGTATAAATTCGTTGTAGTTTATTTGTTCTACCTTCCCATGTGTTTAGGAATTCAGTAAAATATTGGAGTTAAAATATCTTCTCAATTACCAAGTACCATATGGTGTTCGTTGTTTGTAGCTGTCTCCAATACTCTGAAAATAAAAGAAAACAATAAATAATAAGTATTTTGCAACGGAAATTAATTAAATCAAATCCACACAAAATTCTAGCTATGCAAAACTAATGGGTATGAAAAGAGTGAGACATTGAATGATTCAATACAAAATAAAAAAATAAATTTAACGTCCTATTTATTTTAATCGACGACAAAGATGTTTTAAGATGCCTAGTATAACATTGAGTACGTTTTAAAAAATTTATTATATAGAATTTTAAATGAACGTTCAAGAGAGGAAGCTCAATTTTTTCCAGAATTTAGCGTCCTTAGGAAGTCTTGTGGAAGTTACGGTAAAGATAATATTACATACCAATTGGTTATACTGCAACAATTTCAAGTAAAAGAATTATGTCAAAATCATGCAAATGGGTAACCCAAAAATGTAAAATAAAGCCGAATTTTCTGTGAATGAGTTTTAGCAAAAAAGCAACACAATAATGTTGTTAGGCAAATTTAGGTGAAAATAATATTGCGTACTTGTAGAATGTGCAAAGTAGTTTTAATGATAAAAATAAGTAAATGTGTAAGTACAGTTGCAGATAATTCTGTAATATCACTGAAGATTTATGTTGTTGTCAATTTAAACGTTAGTGAAAAAATAACCTAATTCGACAAAGTCAGATTATGGCTCAATGCTATATACACTTTGAATATGCTAATTGAGTATTTTATGTTTAATTTAAAAGATAGCCCTTTTACGAAAAATCTCCAGTAACATTTTTATTTGTTCGTTAGAATTGAAGAACACTAGCTAATAATACGTTTATTTATTAAGTACATATTTTGTAATTTTCAATCAAATTTACTGTTAAAGAACTTCTGATACATTCCAACGAACATATTTTTTTGGATTATCTTGAAGGAAGAAAATCTAATGAGAAAACGGGTGCAATAAAAACAAAATCAAGTGATCAAAATGATTTTATAATACTTACTAATAAAGAACAAAACTATATTGATCACATTTTGCACTAGCCAATTACCGTTTTGTTTTTATGATGCGAAAAAACTATTAAACTCAAATAAATAATGAGGATTAATTTTAAAGGAGACACTTCCTTATTTGCCCATCATTATATAGAGACGGTCCCTATGAGCATGGTTTATCTAACCCAACGTTTTAAGAAGTAATTTATTAATGGACACTTGTTTTATACATCTTAAACTAAGCCAATATAACCTAACCTGGAACTTAAACCCGTTTATTCTCATTCACATACATACATTGTTTATTTATTCACTTTCTTCAGTTAAATACATTATTTTAATTGCATTACACAATGTGTATATGAGATCTAATTAACTGCATTTTACATGTTTGAATCAGTCTGCCCAAGCGTAACAAAGAATGACTTACACCACCACTTTTGATTTTGCAATAGTCTGTCCTTTGGACAGTCCAGTGTGCTTCTTAAGAGGCCTTGTTCGCGTAACCATTTGACTGAGTCATCCTGAATAATCTTAATCAGCTGGAAAAGTGTTGGGAAAACAACAGAACATTGCACCAGCTATTTACAGATTTTAAGCAAGCATATGATAGCATCATAAGAGTGGAATTGTGGAATGCCATGGCAGAACTGGGCATACCAAAAAAGTTGATTAATCTTACAAAAGCTTGTGTAGAGGGATCTAGAAGTGCAGTAAGACTTAAAGGAAAACTGTTGATCTTCTTTATAATCAGCAGTGGTCTCAAACAGGGAGATGCGTTATCCCCACTTCTCTTTAACATGGCTTTGTGCGAAAGGCAAGGACAGAAACACTTCTCTTTAGAAATCAGGGTTCCCATATTATACTGGCTTTCGCTGATGATATAGATATAGTGGGAAATACAACTGTCAGTGTCAAGGAACAGTTCATAAAATCGGAAATGGCTGCAAAAGAAGTTGGACTTTTATCATGATGCCATAGGGGGCGTCTCATAAATTTGGTGGGCAAATACGGAAGTATAGCCTTTTTAAAATATGTTTTGTAGAAATGGAAATATTGCTAATTTCTTAAAAATTTTAACTCGAATATTCGCGTCTTATTTAATTAAAAACTAAAACATTGTATTTAATATTTGTAATTATAATTTTTATGATCTACCAATTGCAGGTACCTGATATGAAAAAAAAATGATAATTACGTTTGACATATGAATAATGTTAAGCAATGAATAAATATATTTTCATATCCTTAATAATTTATTGTTCCCTGCTTTAAAAAAATTAAAATATAGTATGTATATTAATTACATCCAAAAAAATCATTGTGGCGTGAATTATTCGTGTTAAATAAAAACAGTTGTACCACAAATTTATTTCGTTTCGTATATTTTGCTTGTCAGAATAGATTGCTATTTAGTCAATACAGTGGTTTGACAACAGTCAAAATTATACTTAATACTTACTGTAGGTATTATTCTTCAAATTCAATATAAATAAGTAAATTAATTTACAAAACTTCACTAAAATACTAACCTTGACTTTTATTTTTGCATGGAAGTAACTTTGGCAAATCCATACATTGAACAATCTTTTTGACATCTGATACTCTTTCCTTGACTTTCTCTTCATGTGCTGTTAGATGAGCTGTAACAAATAAAAAAGATGTGCCGAAGATCATAAAAGACGTGGCAACAGCGCCTTTAGTTCGAAAAGCAGTTCCAGGACGCACCGATAAGCTAGACTCTTCAGCTATTGAAACATACCATATTAAGTCTCTTCTGATAAATGTTGCCAAATGTATAGTACCTGTAAATGAAAGAAATAAATTACCAAAAGAAAAGGGTCAACAAAAAGTAAAAAGTTTTAAAAAAAACGACACTATGAATTTTGCATGATGCACTGTGATCAAGAAAATCTTCACAATGGATTGTTTGCATGCATTTTGACAAATTATTTAATTAATTTAATTAATATCCGAATTACAGATGTGCACACCTAATGATATAGAATGCAAAAGTAAATGTGATGGTCCAATTGTTTCTTGTAAGCTTGCTTCCCATTCAAATCTTTCTGAAGTAGATTCTTGCGTACCAAATGAAAGAATATCAGGAACATGTTCCATACTGACAGGTAATACAAAATCATTTAGTTCCCTAGAAAAGTATAAACATATATTTATTTTTAACACAAACATATCTATCTGTTTATGTATTTTTTTGACATCACATGTTTAAAGTAAGTGTTAATACTAATATTGATATTTCTGCTAAAACGGTGGAAAAGAAAGAAGTAGCTTTATTTTAATATTGTTTAAAAATGGTTTATAAATGTACTATTTTTGGTAACTTACTTTGGAGGAGAATGTCCATTCATATTCCAAGTACCTACAAAAATAGTTATTTCTCGATTTGGAAAAATTCTGTCCAGCTCATTAGGCCCCAACAAAGAATTAGCGCCAATTTTACCCTGTAAAAAATTTCTCTGACGAGCTTTGCTTATTGGTATAAGATGTAATAAATTAAGTCCTGAAAAAACAGAATGATACGAAAAAGTATTGTATGTATAATTATTTTTAACTCACCTTTGCTCTCTGTTAGATTTTCATGTGAAATTGATTTGTCTCTTGTGTTTTCTGGAATATCATTACAGTCACCACATACATTACTTTCAGATAAACTATTATGTCTGACTAAATTCTGAAAAAAATAATTTGATATGGTTTTCCAATAATATACTAAATACATTAAACTTAAATTATATAGTATATCCTTAGTATAGGTACATTCAAAACTTATCAATGATCTTTTTTAACATTTATTGCTATTTAGTTAATCATAATACTTCTGTTTAGTTTTAATTAAAATAAGAATAATCATGACATACTTAAGATTTGAATTGAAGCAATAATGTTTTAATAATTGACACTTTTGTTATTACAAAAAAACAAAAATTTATCATTTTAGGTATTTGCTTTTAAATATTTTTTAGTTAATAGCTTGGTTTTTATTGTTTTTAAACACCAACTCTTAAGTGAATGAAGCATTAGAATGTTAATAATTTAAAAAATATGTACAAATAATGACAGAAAAGCAGTAGGTGGATTTGTTCCAAATGAGTAGATGGATAAAGTGTATACAAACATTAAAACTTACACTTGTTGATAAATTATTGTTATCCTGCATTCTCTTACGTTTGATGTCAAAACTTAAAGGTCGACGAGATATAGTTAGATCGTTTGTTACTTCTGAAATAATAATATGATCCATGCTCTGCTCCTTTGCACTATGACTTCTTGCAACAGATATTCCTACCTTGTTAGAGGGCTTGCGTGGTAGAACAAAACTGGCAAATCCAGTCTTTTTACCCAATTTGACTTTCGAATTCATGGCCATCAATTAATTTCCTTTTATTGATTTTCTAATAATAGCACAGTCTTCTAAAATATTCGCTAAGCTTAAACATAATTTGATAACTTCTTGTTAATATCGACTATTGTTCGTCAGAACATGCTATTTTTAAAAATGAACTTTATCAATAAATTCATACCGTTTGTTTGTATTTGTAATTTTTGTCAGTGAGAAAAATCACAGATGACAGAAACACACGTGTGTGTGACACAACAGCAACGTTTTGTTGTTACATTTCACGAAAATAGAATCGAAAAAATAATTTAAAAGTTTCCTAAAGAAATAATGTTTCATAATTATATATCCTAACAATGTCAAATTGATATTGTCAATCACTGTTCTTACGTCTCTGTCTGTACTAAACATCGTTGCACTTAATGCAAAGATCATGACTTAATGCGAGTCTTAGAAAACACTCCACAACACTCTGTAGAGTGTTTTCTATGATGCGAGTTTTCACCGAACGTGAACAATGAGAATTGTTTTTTAACTTTAATGTGTTGACTGGAATGGTGCTTATGGCCGACTACTGCTTCCGTTTTGACAGAGGCGTAGGGCTTTAAATTATATTAAAAGAACAAAAAACTCATAAATGTATCCTGACGAAAGTTGAAGCGGTTGCTCGGTAGCAAAAGTGAGACCTAATTGGATCGATAGGGCAGTAGCAATTAGAAAGTAATTTTTTATTAAAGAAATCCTTTATCTTTTCGTAAGTAAAACTTAATACTTATAGAAACTTTCGAACATTATTTTCCTACTCCAAAATTGTTTATTCATGTAACGGCATTCTATTTTAAAACTTTAGCTAGTCTGAGCCCGTCCTTGTCGACTGTCGCCTTGAGGCGACAGCACGTCGATTGAAGGCCTCTAGAAAGGTTCAGTAATTTCGAGAAAATGTCGGAATAACGAAAGAGAATTCTGGCTCTTTCGAGTAATAATTTGTAAAAATATAAAAGGACAGTGGTCGTAAAAGTTTAGTTTAGTTTATTTTGAAGTCAAGTATTTGAAGTAATTATAAAGTGTTATACAGTTGTTAATATCTAAGTAATTTGTAAAGTAAAATTTATTGTGTAGAAATATTAGAATAAAAATTGTTTAGTTATTGTACTGAGAGTTTAGAATCATCGAACCCAAATAGTAAATATCGTAACAATACTATATATTTTGCAAAAATTACAAAATGAGGTTCATTTTTGCGAGTGTATAGGTATGCAATTTGTAGGACTGTAAGAATGACATTTCGTGCATACTAGATTTTTTTGTGGCTACCTTATATTCGTGTTCAATTGACATTTTAACCTTCATTTTCCCGCGCTGTCATTCTGACGCCAAGTGTGATTGCATTTGCTATAATCTATGTGTTTACTAAGGGAAGTATACAATTAAGAGAAAATTTAGATATTTGAAAGTTATTAAAATCAATATATCATATTGGAAGGTATTCAGATATGTTTCTACCATTATTATAAATTTTTGTTTATCTGGCTGCTACTCCAAGTAGTCGATGCATCGTGGAGGGTAAAGCTGTTCTTGCAGCAAACCACATTATTGTTTGTGGTGTCAAAGAAAAAAGGATAAGTGGATAATCAGATCTTATTGTTTGCAAACCAGTGCTATTAAAAGTGATCCTTATGAAATCAATGGATGACATGACTTCAATGATAATTATATATTTATTTACTTATGACTTTAATAAAAATAACCAACAAGAAAACTTGCCTGTCTTCTTTCAATGAGTTTTTCAAATCTTTTCTTTTTCTCTTCTATTTTCAGACTTTTGGACTTTGTTATAATGCTGGACATAGGTAAGTTTTTACTTGGTATAGCAGTGATTTTCAGGTAAAGTTTTTAATAGCCCCCTGACAGATTGATAGGGATTCTATTAACCACATAAAATATAGAAAACAAAATACTTACATCACTAGGAATTCTGAAATCTTTCTCAAAAAAATGTTAAGAACAAACTCTCATGTTTTTGTTAACTCTCTTTCTATATTCAGTTTGATCTCCCACAGTTTCTTTCTATCAACCATAGTCACCATTCCCAATTCTCTAATATGCTCAACTCTTTGACCTTCATTTGGGAAATAATGAAAAGTTCAATTGGGGTTTTTTACACACTGAGCTAGATCCAGGTACACAACAATTTGCTCTGCTGATCATTTTCACTATTAACAAATTATTAGTCACTATTAAACAACTATAATCTTCGCACAAATGCGAGCTTCAGGGTATATAAACACAAAGCAATCATACTTGCTGGTCACGTGATATTGATGCGAGTTTATTCCGCCAGATAGCGTATTGCTTAGCATTAAAACTCAATATTAAAATAAAAAATTATTACAAGAAATATGCAAAATAAAAACACTGATGACATATTTCATTATCTCATCACTAGTACAATTTACTCTTTGCTCTAGCCGTTGCACTAGCCACAGCTGACTGAAATTCTTTATAATGACTAAAATATTCAAAATGAAAATGGGAAAAAAATTACCGTAAAAAAATATAAACAACGCTGCACTGCTCCAATAATTTTTTAGGTATGATGTATGGGTAGTTCATGCAAACATGAGAAAGGATTCGCCGACTTTTACCCTTCATACAGTATGAAAAGTTTTTCAGGTTACAAGTGGATAAAAAATGTCGGCGGTGCGGATCTCTTTGCGTGAATTGTGGTGTGACGTTCGACAGGTGCTGCCGCGAACTGGAAGTGGACGCAATCTTGTTGTGGTTGCCTCATGCCCCGTTTGATGTTTATAAAAAGATAGAAAAAACAAACATGTCGGTGTCGTAGTATGGCGTCGGGCGGCGAGAGTGCTAAAAAATTGGGTGGCCCATCGCCCGTGGGTGACGAATCGTCGGAGAGTGATGGGGAAACGGAACCGGCCAAATCCTTTCACAGACGATTATCAACTAATCGCGAAATTAACAGTTCGGTATGTGTGCATTAATAAAAGTTTCGATGAAAGTTATTGTCTATCTTATTTGCGTGAGCAACATGATGGCATGCCCGTTTTGTTTATTTTGACAGCAATCTATGTGAAAAGTAGGCGTGGTGCACTCTAATTCGAATTGAAGAAAAAAAGCTTCGACAAGCACGTTTTTATTAAAAAAAAAGTCGCTTCTTGGCACGTTCCCATTTTGCTTAATTTTTGACCTAATTGTTGCATTTTGGTTTATTTTTACTCGTAGATGTAACTGATTATGATTGTTACAATAAATAATTTATGATTTTTGAGTGGATAATAGTTTTTTTATTCCGCTGTTTATTAATACCAGCTTCTTCCTATTTAACCTGGATGTAATCTCCCATTGTCGCCTGCACGTTTTCATCCCTATCGTGTAATGTATAGTACGAGTAACAGGTGTGTGCCTGGAAACATGTGCCAGGCGTAAAGCGTAAACAGAATCAAACCGACACACCAGTAGACCGAGTGAAATCGATATGTTCAGCGACGTTGCCTATATAATATTCATCATAAACCTACTAGAAAATTTACCTGCAAAGCTTCCCTACCTTTGTTCGAGACTTTACGACGTAAATGATTTTAATATTTTTTATGTATAAACATAAAAAGTAATAATGCTGCACAGTACTAATCTCATTTTATTTCATTTAAAAAAAATCAATTTATTATCTCTTGTTTTCCTTTTTGTATTAATTGTTCGCCCCAAGTCTTATGCAACTAGAGATGAGCAATATTTCACCAACTGTGATTTTTTCACTGATATCTAAAAGTCACATATCACGATCGTTCCTCTTTTTGCAAAAAAGGCGTGAATTGATGAATAATTTTTACTTCAAGTAAAGCAACGCAAGTCGGAGATTATTTTAAGTATAATAATATATATCATAAACAAATACTAATACCAATATTATTTTTCTTAGTAACTGAAGAAGTATGTATCGTTTTCGGCTATATGTTATAGAATCTTACTTATTCACATGTTATGCTATTCCAAATAATCAAAAATATTTTCAAAAAAAGCATGATAATGATTTAATGAAAGTAAATAATAGTTCTTTATATTCATTTAAATTTGGATATAACCATACGAGACGCGACTTAACTGTGATCACATCACGTTTAAAAATCACTGATATTAAAAAATTACAGTAACAAATAACACGATATTCATCACTCAGCTATAGTAGTCCACTGCTGAACATAAGCCTCTCGTTTATTTTGCCACTCTGCTCTATCTTGAGCCATTTGTATCCAATTACCACAGATTCTTTTGATGTCATCGGTCCATCGTGTGGGGGGGCGCCCTCTACTACGATAAGCTTCGTGCCTCGGACGCCACTCCAATAGTTTTTTAGACCATCTTCCGTCAGTTCTTCTAGCTACGTGGCCAGCCCAGTTCCACTTTAAAGTTGTTATTTTTTCGATTACATCTATAACACCTGTTCTTTGGCGAATAATCTCATTTGGTATTCGGTCTCTGAGGGAGATACCCAGAATAGCCCTCTCCATCGCCCGTTGGGTGACATGCAGTTTCTTTGCTGACTTTTTTGTAAGCGTCAATGTTTCGGCTCCGTATGTCATCACTGGTAATATGCACTGATTGTATACTTTTCGTTTTAGACTGATGGGAATATCCGACTTGAAAACATACTTTAATCTTCCAAAGGATGCCCACCCCAAGCCTACTCTCCGGAGAAGTTCGCACGTCTGGTTGTCCCGTCCTATTCGGATCTCATGACCCAAATATTTGTAGGCGGTGACCTGTTCAATAGATTTGCTTCCAATAGTTATGTTTTTACTGGGGACTAGGTTTGTCATGACTTGCGTCTTTGCAAAGTTAATTCTTAGGCCAACTTCCCTTGAAGCATTGTATAATTTTTCCAACATCATGGACGCTTGATCTATACGGTCGGTGATAAGGACGATATCGTCTGCAAATCTTAAGTTATTTAATCTTTCACCGTCTATATTTAGGCCCATTTCCCCCCAGTCGATTTTCTTACAGACATATTCGAGCAGTGTGGTGAACAGCTTTGGAGAGAGGGTATCTCCTTGACGTACACCTTGTTCTATTCGGAATGTTCTTGTGTTTTTATGTAATCTTACACACGCCGTTGCTTTCTCGTATATACCCTTAATCAGTGCAATGTACCTGTAATCAATTCTGCATTCTGTTAATGATTTGAGCATATGTTGTTGGCTGATTGAGTCAAAAGCTTTTTCATAGTCTACGAAAACAAGGATGAGAGGTTTATTATATTCTGTTGATTTTTCTATAAGGGTCTTGATTGTATGTAAATGGTCATTTGTACCGTACCCAGCTCGAAATCCTGCCTGTTCTTTCGGCTGGTAAAAATCTAATTTTGGAGTTAGGCGTTTAGCAATGATCTTCATATGAAGAACACGATATTACCCATCTCTAATTGCAACACTCTTTTGCAAAAAATCGCTGAACGTAACAACGTAACGTTGACAAAGAATAACTTTTTGTTTTACTTGGTGGTAGTGTGGCATGCTTCGTCAAAAATTACTCCGAGTTGTCAGTGTCAAGTATTTTCTTTTTGTTTTTGGGTAGTAATTTTTTTGTTAATTTCAATTTTTTCCTCGAACGAGGAATTCTAATATTTAGGTTTTCTCTACGTTATCAATTTAGGATTATCCAATTTTTTATTCTTAATAAAAGTTAGTTGGAGCATGGGGAAAAACACAGAGTGGGCGACATCTATTTTTGATCGTATGAACTTCTCGAGGTGTCAACAACAAACCAACCTCCATTTGTTTATATGGGTGAAAAGCGAACTTTATAAATTATTTTGAGCAATTTAAGCATTGAAAGTGTTATATTTGAACGATATTTCGTAAAGAATTGTTGTTAATTAACCACAAAATCCGAAAATGCAAAGGATGCAAAGGTGATATGAAGGTAA
This sequence comes from Agelastica alni, assembly GCA_950111635.1. Lineage (NCBI taxonomy): Eukaryota > Metazoa > Arthropoda > Insecta > Coleoptera > Chrysomelidae > Agelastica > Agelastica alni. The sequence continues at coordinate 18,581,695 of OX467712.1, forward strand.
AATCGCGAAAAATATGCTCTGTTACACAGTTCCACATATAATGATGTAACAAGCCTTATAAAACCTCTTTACCTTCCTTAATTGGTCAAACACGTTCACCCACATAATACAATATGTCCGAAATTGATATTTCAACATTCATAGGCGTTGCAAAAAGAATTCCAGTGACAACAGAACTGAAAAACTTCGAAAAAAAACAAAATTCATACCTGGACACACCTGGTCTTTACTGGCATTTAACAATAATCCAGCGACAATAAAACTGAAACGTCGAAAATAAACCTTAAATCCAGCTTTAATCCAATGGTTTGACACAAAAAATCAACCCTTATCTATGAGATAACTAAATTCCCTTGAAAGAAAACTTTGGTTTTACAAGTGATTAAACGACAGAATATTTGTTGTTCACACCTCGATTCGACATTTTGTCATTGACAGCGCCATCTCGCGTTACGTGATTTTTCCCTAGCGTAAAACTAACAATGGCGCCATCAAAATTCTAAATATCTGTAAGGTATACAGGGTAGAACAAAAAATTTTGATTAATAGTAATCTATTTTAAAAAATTTATGTAGAAAAATCGTTTAGAAATTTAGGTAATAAAATAATTTTGCACATTAACATTTGTTACAGTTCTTGTACAGTTAGGTTAGGTTAGGTTAGGTACCATGTAAGAGGGGCGTGGTAACCCCTCCACTGCGACCCTTAGTAGGTCTATTGTGGCTCACCCCTAGAGGTTACAGTTCACCGCACAATCCAGCCCTTCTCACGAAATTCATGGTTCTAAGTTGGTGTAACCAAATATGTTGAACCTTATTCTTTAGAATACGCAGGTCATTTCTGCTCGATTCTAGGATCTGCCAAGTTGTGTTTCTCGAGGGTTCAGGTAGAAACGCCTTCGAGTGAGTTAACCCTGGTATATCGGACCAGTACGTGTGTATTTTCCTCTCCACCCAGCCCGAAATAATTGTTTTGGCGGCAAATGTGGTAACTCCAAAAACCGGTTCTGGTCCAGTGAACGCAGATTCGATGCAATTCCATACAAGTTTAGAATTTATCTTGTTGGAGCTCAGTGCTTTTAAAGCAGCCTGGCTGTCTGATAAATCACACAGTTGCAAGTAAAGAACTTATACCGTTTGTTCCAAATTTCATTCGAGAAAATGATGAGAATTTGGTACAATATCACTGAATCTTGGTGGTACAGTGCTTTTCGGTTCCTAATCTCGGACATATTAACAATCCTTGTACAGTTACTTTTAACTTTCTCTAACAGTGATCAATATTAAAAAAAAAAATTAACCAACTACTAAATTTTGGAAAAAGTGTTTTACGATAACGTTAGACAAACATAAATCAATTATAAAATTTTACATACAATAAAAATGTCGTAATATATTAAATAAATATTTACTGCAAAGGAAATGTCAGTTAAAGCGGTAAATAAATACATAGTGCTCTTTTTGAAAGACCGTGTTCACAAAGATACAGATTTTTTTTAAAACCGGCAACTGTGCTAAACGCCTATGTTCTGGCCAATGGATAAGTGGTTCTGGCCGTGCGGTCAACCGGCACTCCGTCACACAACAGCCACTCATCCAGAAAAAGTGATGAGTGATACCGTTATTTTAATAGAACTACTTGTAAAGGTTGATATTATAAATTATGTTAAAAACAAACTTCGTTATCGAGTCTTCCCGTTATTCATTGCCATCAGATGGCACTGCGAAAAACCATGGATATACATATTAAACGCTTGTCTTTGATTCCAAGATCTGAGAATAAATACGAAAATTCATTGGGTTATTCCATGCGAAAATTATAGGGTAAGGATATAGATTACGGACAGATTCGAAAGTGTGCGTTCGGGATGTTCGGACGTACAGTGCAAAAGAAGTAGCTTGGCGGGCGTCTAGCCTCTAAAATAACAAATATTTTGCTGAATATACTTTACATTCGTAAACTTCTTCCTCCGATTGTACTTGAGACTCACGATTACTGAAAATTCCGTCGTCGCCGATCGGATCGTTATTCGAATGTTTTCGTTGTGCGCAGATTTTGTGTTTCTTTGCCCGCCAAGCTACTTCTGTTGCACTGTAAGCATGCATCGATCACACAGAAACATTATTAAATAATTTGAGCAAGGATAGTGGCAACAATGCAATCAAGCCCATTTAAATGTCCATACATAAATCAAAAAATCCTTTGATCTTCCGCCGGGTTTCGCATCTGTGCGTAGTTAATCTGTGGTAAGGAGGAGAAACATAGTCAGAGGTAAATTTAGCGTTTAATTTATTTTTTACGAGTATAAATTTTTTATATAAAATATGTCAAATGTGTATAAAAAATAATTCTTATACTCTCAATTTTTAAAATTTCATTTGATTATCTGTAAAATATTTACTGCATACTAAACTACTTTTATCAGTGCTGTCATACATGCTCGTCGGTTGTTGGTACACTTCACCTGCCCTTTTTTTAAAACAATGTTGATCCGATCGAGATATATTCACCGAGGTTGACCTTTAGCGACTTGCTTATTCACACTCGCCTTATAAATCTTCCTTTGTCCATCCTCTCTACGTGTCCAAACAATTTAAGCATTCCTTTATCTATATTTGTAACCAGTTGGATAAAGTAAAGAATAGTGAGATAAGAGAACGCTGTTGTGTAAAAGAAAATGTGGGTACAAAGATAGATAAAGGAATGCTTAGATGGTTTTGACACGTAGAATAGAATAGAAGGAAGATTGACGAAACAAATTTATGAGGCGAGTGTAAATGAACAAGTCGGTAGAGGTCGACCTCGGCGAACATATCTCGATCATATCAACATTGTTTTGAAGAAAGGCCAGGTCAAGAGTACCAACAACCGACGAGCATGTATGAGAGCACTGATGAAAGTAGACCAGGGACCAGTACTTTTCTATGCACAGCCAGACGTGCCTTTTTTGACACGTCCTGGCTGCTCATAAAGTTATGCCCCCATTTATTTGTTTCTCTGCCAACACCCTTCGCTCAATGTCACAGTCATACTTTCCATGTCTCGTAAACTTTAAACACAAGTATAGAAATTTATTCACTTGTTCCACTCTTTTTCCTTCAATCAGCAACTCGCAGTTTGTCATGCTCTCTTGTATTTCAAAAACCACTTCTTTAGTCTTGCTTACATTTACTTTCATCCCTTTGATTTTCAGGCATCAGCATAATATTTACCATCGCCTGCATCTTCTCTTCAGATGTCGCCAATATGACCTGATCATCAGCGTATAGGAGACATCTGAAGATCAAATCATTCATTCTTAATCCACACGCCATATTTTAGATGTTTTTGTAGATGAAATACATGTTTGCTTATCTGTCTCTACTCCTTGAGTCTCATCATGAACACTGTAAAATACTTTTTTCGATATTCCTGTCGCAGCCAATACTTGGCGACGATAATTTTGAATTGGAATTTTCAAGCCATGTTTCGCCTTGTTTTTCATAAATTTACCTTTTAGCCCTTTTACCTTTTAGCCTATACTACATTATCACACATTCTCGTTAACAATATATGCGTGTACTTCTTTGCTTATTGTCCAGTAGGGTTATTCGGCTGACGTTGTTGATGTTCATTCCCACTTCGTTCAATTTATATATAAATAAATAAATATTGGTTTAACTAACTCGCTTTTAGTGTTACGCCGACTCATACATAACTCGTAAATTACCTCTATTGAAGATGGTTCATCAGACACTGTGGCTATTTCCATTCGTGAAAAGTTTTGTTTTAATTAATACGGTTTTCATCCTATTTCACGAGCGACCAACTATGTCGACTAGGATTTTCAATGTACCTAAAAGGAAAACGCGGATTACTGTATGCGAATTGTTAAACAATCTTTTGTTTGCTCTAAAGGAGAAAACGCTGAATATGCGACTAAATTAAGCAATATGGCTGCTACGTATAGAATAAATGAAAACTAATTTGTTCGTTTTGTAGCAGGTTAAAGCACTAAAGAATATTTAACACATAAATTTACATCTGTAAAAATAACTAGGGATACAAAAATAATTTTTACTCAGTCTCATTTTGTAGAATGTTCATTGATGGATCAAAATATATCTATTTTTAACGCGCACCCTTATTTACATTTTCCTATTTATATTGCATCGCATCTTGACTACTTTTAAACTAGATGGAGACAATAATACTTTTAACTTCAATATTTCCACAAAATTAGCAAATGCAGGCCATTTTCACATTTCTTCGTACCTAGTTTCAATTATCCACTTTAGCGCTTCTTCAATGGCTAGCATTTTTGCGGAGAAGGCCGAACAAAGATCAGTTATTTTACCTAATTGGGTATATTTGGTATTAGAAATATAGAAGGCGAAACCCGTTCCATTTCCTGATTTTGATCCATCTGTATAAATGTGGAGATGGTTGTTATATCGACTCATTATGGATTGGAGGAGTGCTTGGTTGTAAGAATTTATTTCATTATATTCAGGAAATATTACAGTTATTTTGAACATTACTGCGTCTAGGTCAAGACTAAATATCGGAAAACATTTTAGATTGTTACATAATTCTGAGTTTACATTTGTGAAAGAGTCAGCCAACAAAGGAGTTTTTTTCATGTTCCAATATTTGCAAGTGAGATTTTCGATGGATAACTGATAAATGCTTCTTGTGAGTGGGGCATCAGTGAAGAAAGATTTTAATTTGATGATTTCTTTGGAAGCTTGATAGGTGCGTCTTACTCCAAGGGGGGGTTCTTGGGCCTCGGCTAAGAGTGCTTGCACGGGTGTTGATTTTAAGGCTCCTAAGCTTATTCTAACGGCATTATACTGTATTCTATCGATTGCGCTGAGATGACATTTCGCTGCAGAACTATACAAGATGCTTCCATAATCTATGATAGATCGAATATATGCCCTGTAGAATTAAAGTGCCATACTAGGATCTGCACCCCATTTGGTTTTTGTTACACATCTTAGCATGTTGATTCCCTTTTCGCATTTGTTTTTGATGTATTCTAGGTAAATTAATTATATTATATTAATATTAATTATATCTTTATTACATTAATTAATCTTTAATCCTGTGAATTTGTTATGCAAAAATTACCCATAAAATAATTTAAAAATTGTATAAAAGCTATAGCGTTTATGATAGTAGTTCCATTCAGAAAAGAGCCATTCGCTTGATAAACAGCTCAACTCTCACAGATACCCTTCACCCTCTAGAACATAGAAGAAGAGTTGCAGACCAGTCATTGCTCTACAGATATTTCCATGGCAGATGCTCCAGAGAAATAAAAACTCTTGTACCACCATTGGCCACATTCGACCGAAGAACTCGGCACGCTGATCAGTCTCACCCATTTACTCTAAAGATTGACACTACAAGGACCAATCTTCATCAAGAATCCTTCTTTTACAGGGCTGCTACGGAATGGAATATGCTTCCAAAATCAGTTTTTCCAGACTTTTTAAAAAGCGTGTCCACAATCATTTCCTTTCTATAATCCCTTCCCCTTCTAATAGTCGCAGTGCGGGCCGTCCGCGGCCCACACGATAGGTATACCCTTTTTGCGACTATTTTCATAAAAAAAAAAAAAAAAGGTTATAACCACAGTAGATCGGACTTAATAATTATGAAGACATGTTTCGAAGCAATTAGTCATACCATTGAATTTTAACATCAGATTTTCATCAAAGGTAAAATCTCGTCCTTGCAGAACATGTCCGAGATGTTGAAGAACATCGTCGAAATAACAAAAGTTATTTGATAAGGTCACGAATTATTTGACAAGCATGGGTCCATGCATAACAACAATATGATTAAATGATTTATTCCAATAATAAAAATGTTAAAGATCAAATAATTAATACAGCTTAATTTTTTATTTTGGATAAATTAAGCTTGATGTGGCACTGATGTGCTGCAATTGCGTTAATAATATAAGTAAAAAATGCCGCATTAATTTACTTCATTAATAATGAAGAAAACGCATCTTAAACAAGTATCGAGCAAACCAGTCCTCGGCAATTTGCAATAAAAAATAATATTTTAAAAATATGTTTCGGCATAAATACAATCAGCTGCAAGAACCACACGAAATCCAGATTTCCGAATTGATCTAAAATTCTCCTTTGAAGCAAATTTTGACAGCTCAATCTCTTAAAAATTAAGGTTATGGTACTACTTACTTCTGCCGTGTCACTGCCACTATTCACTTATTTCTTTGGTTAATTTTCCATTTTGCAGTTGGAAATTTATAAAATTTACATTCATTTTTGCGATCGCATATTTGCAATTCACTACACAGCAACTGCGGTGGCTGTTTTTACCCATTTTTTAAAAATTATAACAAAATTAATAATCTGACGTTTATTTTTTAACGCTGCCATTAAAAATACCGTCCTTTATTTCCCAAGTTACCCACTGCGTGCGCTGGTGTCCACTATGGCTTCCCCTAACTTGACTTTGCTCGGAGCGGGATATTTTGAGATATTTTTAAAAAAGTTACTTTAGGGGTAGTTTTTAATTTTTTTTAGGGGTCCAAAGACTCCTTTAATATTACTTGGGATACTACATACTAATATTAAAAAACATGTCATAAAAATCTGGAGCCATTTTTCGCAAAAGCCGCGATTGTGAATATTAACCGAGATTATTTCCATATTTTTTGAAAACGGGAAGTGTGCAAGCAGAACAGCGAATTTAATTAATCAGCTTCATGAAGACAAACAACTTAATCAATCATATGTATTAGAGTTAGGTAGAAAATTTCGTCAAACAGGGTCATTAGCTAATAAAACAAAGAACTATGAAAACCGTGTTAGGACTGAAGCAGCAAAAGTAGCAATTCTAGGTCATATTAATTTAGATCCTACTACAAATACAAGATAATTGGCCGAAAATTGTGGTTTTTCGGGCACTATGGTTTTGAAACTTCATAAATTTCATCCCTATAAAAGATATATTTGGTACAGAAAATAAATGAAGATAACCCAAACAGTGATACTACAGTTTTGTGACATTATGGCAAAATAAATAATAATGCAAACTTTTTATTCAATATTTGTTTTTCAGAGACCGACTTTTGATGAGACCTGTACTATTTCTTCGAACATCTGTTTTGCATCTCCGATGTTATCCGTGACGAGAACGATATCATTTGCGATATTAATGCCTCTATTCGAATACAGCAGTGAAAAGTTTAGACGAAATGGTGTCCTCTTGCCGAACCCCTTTGCCTACTTTAATTTTGCCTGTTGTGGTGGCATTCTTCTTCTTGTTGTGCCATACCCCCTGGGGGGCGTCGGCGACCTCTCTGCAACTATTCATGTGCACGCTCAATCAGTGTTGCATGAATAGAAGGGACCTACAGTTTAATGCAGGTTCCGAACGGCTAGTTTAGAGAGGCCTTACTAGGCAGAATACATTCGGTGGTTTGCCATTGCCTTCCGAACGGCAGCGATCGCTTATAATTCGTTGGTTTGACCTGGGAATCGAACCCGGGTCTCTTGGTGCAGAGGCTGGCGCGCTAGCAACTACACCACGGCCGCTACTGTGGTGGCATTACTGTAAATGTATTCCATAAGCCTTGTATATCTATAATCTATTCTACACTGCTCCGGTGCTACTATTATTGATGTTAGTTCTATCGCGACGAATGCTTTATGGAAATCAATAATACCAAGGCTAATGGTCTATTGTACTCCACCGACGTTTCTATCAGGACTTTAATTGCTTGAAGATGGTCATTTGTCCCGTAACCTCTGGATTAATAAATATCTAATTAACCTTTCAGATGTTTGGCAATGATTTTGGTAAAAAGCTTATACAATTGGCAAAGAAGACTTATCGGTCTATAGTTCTATAGACACAATGAAAAACAAAGAAATGTGTTTTTTTTCTAAAAGTCTTTAAAAAATTGTTTGTTTGCATTTGTGAAGTATTAATTTCCCACAAATATTGTAAAACATTAAATTCTTAAAAAAAAAAAACGACGGGTTGCACTCTGGGAGTGCCGGCAGAAGTGAAACAACAGCTGGCGCAGGCATACATTTTCGCCGCGCCGTAGAAAGAGAGGGGGATACTCCCTCTCCTACGCCACGCCAGCTGTCTACTCTCCATCCGTCTTACGAATTTTCGATCAGGTCACGTGTCCTGACGCGAGTTTAACATTTTTTACCCATTACAAAAAAAGTGTACAACGCCGCTAAAGAAGTTTTCACTTCAAAAAAATTAGTCGGAGCACCCGTACTACAAAAATTCAGTGAGACACAATTTATGACGAAATAAGTTCGTCGGGCACCCGTACTACAAGAATACTGTGAGACACAATTTATAACGAAATAATTTTGTCGAGCACCCGTATTACATTAACTCTGTGAGACACAAATTATAACGAAATAATTTCGCCGAGCCCTCGTACTATAAGAATTCTTTGTCACACAATTTAGTCGAGCAGCCGTATTACAAGAATACTTTGAGACACAATTTGGGACAAAATAATTGCGTCGAGCACCCGCACTACATTAACTCTGTGAGACACAATTTATGACGAAACGACGGGTTGCACTCTGGGAGTGCCGGCAGAAGTGAAACAACAGCCGGCGCAGGCATACATTTTCGCCGCGCCGTAGAAAGAGAGGGGGATACTCCCTCTCCTACGCCACGCCAGCTGTCTACTCTCCATCCGTCTTACGAATTTTCGATCAGGTCACGTGTCCTGACGCGAGTTTAACATTTTTATCCGTCTTACGAATTTTCGATCAGGTCACGTGTCCTGACGCGAGTTTAACATTTTTATCCGTCTTACGAATTTTCGATCAGGCCATGTGTCCTGACGCGAGTTTAACATTTTTAACCCATTACAAAAAAAGTTCACAGCGTGCCATAAGAAGTTATCACTTCAATAAACACAGTTTTGTTTTTGTCAACAGTGTTTATAAGTAAATATAAAGTATCTGCAACAATGGTTAGGTTTTTTAAGTGATTACAAACATTATTGTAAGCAAAAAATTTCCCTGCGAAGATCAAAGAAAGAAAAGCCTGAATATAACTTATAAGGTATTACCTAATAATTTTAATTATCTCAACATTATAAGTTTTATTTTTCATGATAGTTTGGGATAATTGTGTGTGATGAGTGTGTGGGAAAATATGATGAATAATTCGAATTACTGTTAACTACGTTTATTTACCGAAACGAACGAAAGACTTGGCAAGGTAAGCGATGCGCGCCAATGTTGGAGGCCGTCGAGAGACTGTGTCCCGGTGTACCTCTGCCCTTCCTTTTTATCTTCGTCCCCCAGGTCGTTAGTTTTATGACGGTTCGTAGATGATGCGTAACTTGGTGGAAAGGAATTTAGAGTCCTAAAGATTTACCTCAGTGCGCGGCGAGTGTACATGAATAGATGAAAAGGAAAGGAGCTTCTGGTCATAAAGGTAAGGCTCGTATACGTACGTTATTGAAAAGGAACGGACTTAGGGTCGTAAAGATCTTCAGTGAAATTAGTCGTCGGAATTTTGAGAATTCAAAAATGAAAAAGTTTTGTTACGTCGTCTGTGCACAGCTTGTTTGTATGGCCGCTACAATAGCATAAACTTCTCTAATAGTTAAAAGCTCTGTATCAAATTGCATCCTAAGGACTTGGTTTAAAAAAAAGGCATTTTCCCTCCTTTAAATTTTATTGTCGTCAAATAACTCATTAATAGATGAAACTGTAAGTATATGTTTTAAAGCCTTTCTGTAAATAATATCTAGTTAATAAAGATATAAATTATTTACGTTTAATATGGTTTTAAAAAGCTATGTACAATCTATAATGCTCCTACCACAGCACTAATAATTTTTGTAATTTAAATACACAACGATAAACACGTTACGAGTATTAAATTTTGTAAATGGTAAATTGCACAAAGATTCGAATGGATTTTAAAGTTATTTCTTCTTGTTCCATAAGAATCTCAGCCATGTGTAATAAAAAATGCTCTATTATAATCAAAAATAACAATTTTAATTAAATAAAAATAAAAATGTTGTATCCAAAAATATTGTAAAATAACTAAAAATGACGATAAAACATTAAATTCTCACAAAGTTAATACAGTTTTGTGTTTGTCAACAGCGACCATATTGAACTACGAGGTTTGGAATATATAATTTAAAAAGCAGTTTGCACCTACAACCCCTGCTAGACAAAACCCAAGGCAGACATCGAGTAGTCTAATTTCAACTGTTTCTATGATGACATATGTCACTTAAAAACGAGAACGGACCCAGACAGACCATTTATTTTCCAACTAAAATATCTAACTTGAAGTAGGTATTCTAACTTCGCTTCAACTTTAGTCAAGTTTCATTAGATTGTTACGTTGATATAATACGAGACACGACTTATTTATCTTTCATAAGAAATACCCCCCTTTCAAGGTAAATTTACGTTTAAATGATGAACTGATAGTTCAATCTGATTATTTTGCGATCCCCTCCACAACGAAGTTTGTTAGGCGTCGCATCGAATTAATAAATTGATCAAATTAATCAATTTGTTTGAATTATCGCTTAGGCAGGTCGATTGTACGTTCCGATGATTTAGCGCGCAGATACAAAACAAAAGCAATCAGTTGAATTTTTGTAAAGTTTTTTTTGTGTGTGGTGGGTTGGCATTAAATCGTAGTTTTTTTGCCACAGACTTTTTAATCATTATTATCTTTATATATTATCGTGATATTAGATTGAAATTATATTGTAATTTTGATCAGAAATTCCATAATTATTATGTATATATCTTCTTTAAATGTACTCAGTACAAAAACAATATTTGTTGGCAATTGGACACCTTGCAGGATTAATTTATTTAAAAATTCCGACCGATGTGTGTTATGGAGGTTACATGAGAATATTAAGTGATTGATGTCTGCTTCTGAGGAGTTGTTGCAAGGGCAGATAGGTGATATGTTAACTCCAATTTTGGCCAAGTGTGAGGGATAGCCTCCATGGTTTAATTTTATTCTTGTTATGGTAAAAGAGTAAAGCCTAGATAACTTGAGAGTGATTAAGTGAGGAATGTTTTTAGGAAGTAGAGGGTAAATGGACACGTAAGGGTTTTTGGAAATAGAATTTTAAAAATTTCAGTTGATATTGACAATTTAATAATAATATAATATAACAACAACTCATAGAGAAAAAAATGGCCAAGAACAGAGAGGTACATTTTGCATTTGTGGATATCCGAAAGGCCTATGATTCTGTCCCTCGGTCTAAAATCTGGGAAGCCATGTTAGAAATGGGTATAACGCAGAGAATTATCAGAACAGTCCAAAATATGTACAAAAAAAATACCGTATGGATTAAAGAGGGAAATAAACTATCAAATGCCTTTAAAACAACTAAGGGTCTCCTCCAAGGATGCTCAACATCACCCACACTATTCAAAATATTTCTACAACAGACACTAAGACCATGGAAGAGAAAATGTGCAGGAATGGGAATACCAATTAGAAATGATCATCTGTATACTCTAAGCTTTGCCGATGATCAAGTAATCATAGCTCAAGATGAGGAGGATTTAGGTTTTATGATGCGGAAACTAGAGGAGGAATATGGGAAAAATGGAGTGGAAATCAACCTCGAAAAGACCCAATATATGTCAACGGCACAAGACAGGATATATCACCTAGAAATAGATGATAACCGACAGATCTCAGGAACAGACAAATTTAAGTACCTAGGGTTTATAATATCAAAAAGTGGAACAACAGAGGAAGAAATAAAAAATAGACTAGGTCAAACTAGGGCATGTATTAATCAATTAAACCCAATATTATGGGATCGCCACATAACCAAGACTAATAAAACAAGAATATTCAATTCAATAGTTCGCAGCATAATGACTTACGGAGCTGAAATGTGGGTGATCAACAAAAAAAACAAAGGGAAGATTGTAGCCACAGAAATGGACTTTTGGAGAAGGAGTTGTGGAGTGAACAGATTAGATCGAATAAGAAATGAGGAGATCAGGAGAAGAATGGAGGTAAAAAAAGACATACTAGAACACATAGAGGAAAAGAAACTAACGTGGTACGGACATGTTAGAAGAACTCCGGAGGATCGCTGGATACACCGGGTAACTGAGTGGAGTCCATTAGGCAGACGAAAGAGAGGTCGACCAAGGCGATCATGGAGAGACGAAGTGGATGAGGCGATGGAATTAAGAAACCTGCAGGACGGAGACTGGCAGGACAAGGACAACTGGAGACAAGGGCTGAAAGCAGGAAGGCAGCGACAGCTGTAGATATCCTGGATTATATATATAATAATAATATAAGGCCTGTTCGTTTGTCATGCTCACGCTGCTCGATAAATTACAAAAATGTGCAGATTGATATGATTTTCGTGATACAAATCCACGAAGAGCATGAGTTCAAAAAAACACAAAACCTCCACCAAAACAATTTGATATTTGATACCAACAAAAACAACTAAATTGCCCATCAAATTTTCATTTCGTTAAGTAAATAAGTTTCCGTACGAATGAAGAAGTACTTTTGTATACAAAGTGTATATTTTAAAAGTTATTGCAAAGCGCTTTCGACTTTCGTCATCTTCAGTGCTTACTAAGTCAAGTAACAGGAAGTGTTACAATTTAAGACATAACATTTGCCACGTCTTTTTCGTTCTCTAACGAGTACTCTGCTAGCGGTTTCTCTACTGGCAAATTATGCCCGAGCTCAGCCGTAGAGGGTAGAAGAAAAAAATATAAAAGTGAGCTGCGCCACCGGCTTGACGGTATAAGCCGGAAACCCCTAGATCTTATAGGCACTAGCAGGGCTACAAGATAAACAACTATGATTATGGTGAACCAAATAAATAAAATTATAGCAAAAATATGTTGGATACTTTACTCACACAATAGATAATTAAGGTACACAGTTCAATAGCAACATCATAACAAATATAATCAAAGTTAACAGCTATGGTAAAATTTTCTTGCTAGAACAAACCAAAAATGTAAAATTTACAGCTTTATAAAATAACCAGAACAGAAGTAAGAGTAACAGTCTTTACCAAGTTACAACAAAAAGTAAGACATATAAATTAACTCATTAATAACATTAACTCAAACATTTACATGAAGGCAAAGAACAAAAGGTAAAACATATATATCAGTTAACTCATTACATAAAGATTTTTACTGCCAAAACAATCAAGTTCATTTAAAAATACCTTTACAATGGTTGTCCTTTAAAATATCAAGATTGTAGGATATTTACAAATAAGTAGAAAAAAAATATGTTTTTACTTGGACATAAAGAATTATTGAGAAGGTTATTTTAATTCAATAGTTTTGGCATATTATCTAATGCAATAAATAGTTTCCAACAATGTACTATACTAATAAACAAAACAGAACATAATAGTGGTGTCAGCATGAGTCACTGCGTTATATATTTAAAAATAAATCACTTATAACCTTTGGATATAGGAATTCACAAAGTACTATACTTATAAACTGAAACAAGACTTACTCGTGGTGCCAATGTGAGACACAGCGTTAAATATTTAAAAATAAATCACTGATAACCTTTGGGTATGCGAATTTACATGTACTCCTGTGGCCTACTCCTGTGCTACTCCTGAACTACTCCGGGGGCTGGTTAGACTATGGGGGTGGCACTGGTTAACGAACGATGGCTTCCCTCAAACAAATCCCGATAACGGCTATTCAACTTGACACCAACTCCAACAATATCCACAACAATGGCAAGACAAAATGGTCAAGTTGAAAATCAAATGGTTTTTCTTCAAAATCCAATTAAGATGGCCCAAATACAGCCAGATATGAAAGAAATCCCATAGAGGTTCCGCACACGTGCTAATAACGCACCGTCCCCAACAACCTTCACTAACACCTCCGACTTCGATGAAGCTCTCCAAACGACTCCCGCTTCTATCCCGGAAATCAAGAAAAATGGCGCGGAATAAACGTCAACCCACAATCTTCTCAAATCCGTGCCTCGTTCGTGTGGATATCCAGTCCCATCCACACAGAAATTGCAAAACAACTATCGAAAGTTATGCAACCATGAATACGAAACTATAGAAAAAAATAGGCACGTGACACATTTAAATGTAACACTTCCTGTTACCTGACTAAGTAAGCACTGAAGATGACGAACAAAAGTGTATTCTGCTTCACACGTTTAAATAATTTTCCAACTCAGAATTTGCATTAGTCACTTATTAAGTCAGTCACCATTAATTATACTGAATTTTCTATTCATTTTTAATGTCCGATTTTTGAAATTCTGCTAGATCAAACTGATATGATTTTTCTACTCTACCTAAATTGATGGAGCAAATAAATCCTGCTTTATCTGGTATATAACAACTTGCTCCTGTCAAACGAACGGTCTCTGATCAATTGCTTACAATAAACGAACAGTCGAAAACTGCTCAAATCAGTTTTGAGCAGCCCGAGCATGACAAACGAACAGGCCTTAAGCGTAACGTCATGAAATTTTGTAATAATTTTAATTAAAAAAGTTTAAATACGCTACTACATTCCAAATACGCAGTAAATTTGACAATTATTGACAAATCATTATCAAATTAATGTAACGTCTATGAGGGACAACTATGATCGACGTTACTAAAGTAGTTTGGCAGCTCGATCAACTTTGACCCCGATATAGAAAATAATGATTTTTTTGCTAAAATAAACTACAAACCATTCAGATGAATGTAGCGGACTTTATTTTTTTGTAGTTTCAATAGTAACTGAGGTTTCATATATGAAACTCATAAAGATGCAGGCTTAAAGATAAACTTCTCTAAAACTATGATTCTCCTCAGCTTGATCTAGAAATATGATTCAATCTTGACTACACCTATTTAGGAGTGAAAATAACAAAAAAAGGATCCAGCAAAAAAGAAATAATCCATCGCATTAATCAGGGAAAACAAGCAATAAATAAACTAAACTCTCTTCTGTGGTCAAATAATATCTAAAAACGAATAAAAAAAAGAATTTATAAAACTCGGATAAAGTGAAGAATAGTGAGATAAGAGAACGCTGTGATGGAAAAAAAGATGTGGTTAGATAGATGGACACGTAGAAAGGATGGATGAAGGAAGATTGACAAAACGAATTTATGAGGCCAGTGTGAATGAACAAGTCGGTAGAGGTCGACATCGGCAAACATATCTCGATTAGATCGACATTGTTTTAAAAAAAGGCCAGGTCAAGAGTACTAACAACCGACGAGCATGTATAAGAGCACTGATGAAAGTAGATGAAGCTAAAGAATCGTAGCAAGTGGAAGGAAGTGGTCTCTGCCTACCTCTACGGGAAAAAGGCGTAAATATATGTATGTATGTATGTTTTTTGCTATAGACGTTCTAACAATTAAATAAAAATGAAAGTTTGAAAAAATACGTAAATATACTTTTTCAGTTTTTATCCTTATTTAGTTGTTGGAACGTCCTTTCCTTTTCTTAGTTACTGTTAAAACTAAGTCCACTACATTCTCTGAATGGTTTGTAGTTTATTTTAGCAAAAAAAAATTTGTTGTGTTCCATGTTGTGGCCCAGGTTAATAGAGCTTAGGTTGGGCCCTCACGGTCAATAATTTTGATTCAAAGGTCACGTCAAAGAACATCTAGGAACCCGACGTCGACCAAATTTGTGCAAAAGAAAACTAAGATTCTGGACAATGCATCCGCTCACAATGCCTTTTCTGTAAAGAAAAACAAACACCTATCCTCGTTAAAAACCCATGTTTACCTGATTTAGTTTCCTGTTTGGGTCAAAAATAAAGGAATCTTTAAAGAAGTTAAGGTGTTGGAAAATATCTATTATGTTTGTTTATTTTTCTTACATACTAAATCACTTTGTCTAGAAAAACAAAGAATAATGTGAGTGTTAAAAAAACGTTTGAAAATTGAATACGCAAAAAGTATTTAGATGTTAATTTTCTCGATGAAAATACCTTTTTTATAAAAAGCCCTTTTTGATGTGTATCCAATTATCTATATTTTAAAGGTAATAGTTGATTTAAGCTTAGAAAAAGTTAAAATGTAGCATTTTTTTAAATTTGGTAACATACCGTTATTTTCACACCAATCGCATATTGAAGTAATCTCCCTCTGTAGTTTGATGCAGTCCTCCAAATTGGTAACCCTCATATATGCTTTAAAATCATTAGCAAAAAAAAGAATATCACAGTAATTAATACAAGTATATAGGTATATTAAAAAAAAGAGAACCTAAGCGAGATCTTTGAGGGACGCCTGGTGTTACTTTAATATGTACTTGATGTCTATGATATAAGTAACTATCTATTATTATTACTACGAGGGCGGTTTGATAAGTCAGTGACTTTTTGAATAAAACAAATTTTTTTCCGCAAATAAACATTTTATTTTTCTACATAATCACCTTTTAGCTCGATACATTTAGTCCAGCGTTTTTCTAATTTTTTTATTCCCTCCAAATAATAGGTTTTTTCAAAGCTTTCAAAATACGCGTTTGTTTCGGTAATGACTTCTTCATTCGACTCAAATCTCTTACCGCCCAGCCATTTCTTTAGGTTTGGAAACAGAAAATAGTCGCAGAGGGCTAAATCTGGAGAATATGCTGGATGGGGTAGCAGTTCGTATCCCAATTCGTGGATTTTGGCCATCGTGACTAGACAATTATGCACACGTGCATTGTCTTGATGGAACAGCACTTTCTTCTTCTTAGCCAAATGCGGCCGTTTTTGCTTCAAATCAACGTCTAATCTGTTCAAAAGCTTTGAATAATATTCGCCGGTGATCGTTTTACCTTTCTTGAGGTAATCGATGTGAATGACACCGCGTACATCCCAAAAAACTGTAGTCATGACCTGATTGGCTGACAGACTCTGTTTCGCCTTCTTTGGTCCACGTTCACCCCGAGCAACCCATTGTTTTGATTGTTCCTTGGTCTCTGGCGTGTTGTGATGGATCCATGTTTCATCCACAGTAACAAAACGGCGCAAAAGTTCGTCCGGATTACGGCTGAACATCGCTAAACACTCTTTTGAAGTGGTCACACGATTGCGCTTATGGTCGAGTGTGAGCAATCACGGCACCCATCTCGCAGAGAGTTTTTTCATGTCCAAATATTCCTGTAAAATATGATGTACCTGTTCAGTTGAGATACCTACAGCATGAGCCAACTCACGCACTTTCATTCTCCGATCATCCAATATCATTTCATGGATTTTATCGACGATTTCCGGCGTGATCACTTCTTTTGGGCGACCTGGACGTTCGGCATCACTAGTGCTGGTACGACCACAACGGAACTCTGTAAACCACTTATTAACCATTGAAATTGATGGTGCCGAGTCCCCGTAGTATTTATCAAGTCTTTCCTTAGTTTCAGTGATGGATTTTTTACGTAAAAAGTAATCCTTAATCAGCACACGAAATTCACTTTTTTCCATTTTCGTAAAAAATCACGAGGTTGTCTGCTTTAAACGGCTATCAAACACCAACTGCACGACGTAGCTTGCTCAAAATTAGAAAGTTGACCACTGATAGATTATAGTTGACGGCAGCACTGTTACATTTGGAGTAACTGCGCGGGAAATTCAAAAAGTCACTGACTTATCAAACTGCCCTCGTATTATTACAGAATTGCTATTCATTTATTGTCATTTTTTTCTTAATCCGGCTCCATACCAACCGCAGCCGTTTTCCACTTCGTTGAACATGATAATTCCCTTTTGATCATTCCAGATAAAAAGTTTTTGAGTCGGTATTAGAGTGCCCTTAAAGCTTTGCATCTGTAAATAAAAAGGTAGCGGTTTATTCATTCGAAAAAACTGGGGTTTGACTTTGAAATAAAAGATTTAGGAAAATCAGTCATATATGGATTTGTAACAATTTACATCCGCATCCTTTCACATTTTCAGAATCTTCACAGCAAACTGTATTGTAAACTTGACTAAAAGTCATATTCGGGCTTTTTATATTATTTTATTATTTTTGGTTTGTGATCGGACCCGAAATTATTTATGAAATAATCGTAAAACCACGAAATAAAAATTTGTTTATAAGTGGGAACTGACCTCTGGGCGTGACTTAAAAAACTTGTTGAAAAATAGGTTTGAATTTTAAAAAAATAACCTCTGTGATAAATACAATGGTATTAAAAGTAGTAAAAATATCTTTGAAATCAAAAAAATAAACACGAAGCTGAGCGAGTTTTATCTGCCAGTCATTTAATAAAATGTTAAATAAAGGGCAAAAAAACCTTATGAGATAAATATAGTGATATCTAAGAATGGAAAAATTAATTAAATTATTTTTTCGAGCAAAACAGGATTAATAGAAAAATGAAAATATGTAGGAGCAACATTAGTGTTATCGGTGTTAAAAATTCCTTATCTACAATTCTTCTATATGCTATACAATGGAAAAAACTTAGCGAAATGTAGAAATTGCAATGCAAATTCTTAAAATACATGACAGTCGACCAGCACGTAATATAATAAATATTCGCGACAAACACTCAAGTTATTAATTACATACATATAGTCACGCCTTTTTCCGTAGGTTAGTTCCTAATAAGAGTACAAAAGAAGAGAACAAAGTGGCCAGAATTTGAGTTTCACTACGAATTAGTAAACCAGTTTTCGGTTACACGAACGTAAAAAGCGTTTAATTAATTAATTAATCCGGTTTATAGCGTCTTTCGCCTTCCGGTTCCCAGTTGCCAGCCTCTTCGGTCAGTCCAATCTCCTGGGGCTAGATTTCTTTCGGACATCGCTTTCTGAATGCCCCCTATCCATGTTGGTTTTGGTCTACCTCTTTTCCTTCGTTCTGTTGGGGTCCATTTAAGCACTAGTTTGGGTAGCCTTTCCTCTGTCATACGTTCAACATGGCCGTACCATATAAGTTGTCTTCTTTGGATTTCATCTATTATAGTTGTGTCGGTCTTTACAATTTGTCGAATTCGGTCATTTGTAACCCTATCGAGACGTGATATGCCAGCAGATCTTCGCCAGAAATCCATCTCCAGGGCTAGCAATCGGCGTTCTAATGTTTTATTAAGTTGCCACGTTTCACAGCCATATAGAACAGTACTTTGAAAGATAGTATTATATATCATATGTTTTTTTCCCTAGATATATTTTTTGCCCACAACAGCGAGTTTAGGCATCCTATAACTTTCTTTCCTTTTAATATCCGTTGTGGTACGTAGAACTCTGGGAAACAGCATCGGAAACAGGACGTAAAAAGCGTTTCATTTAAAAATAAAATCTCAAAAAAATGCCCTTTCGGTTATTCCGAATAACCGACAACGTTTTAGAAAACGAGGGCTACTTTTTAATTTATTAGCCCGCTTAAATTGTGGCGTTACTAATTAAAAGGTTAAGCTAGTGACCGATTTTTTGGATTGCGTGTACGCTCTGGCGTTAAATGGCTCCGTTATAGAGTGACAACAAAGAAAATTCTCTTTTGGTAATTGCGGGCCCACGCCGAATTTTAATTTAGTAAGCGTAATTGGTGTACGGACCGATGGATAATGAAAAGATTTCGACCAAAAGAAATTTCTGTTTTTAATAGTCTGGTGGCTGTGAAATCGATTAAAATCTGAAAAGAATTTATAAATTATTATCTAAAAGCAACAGTCGTTTGGCGTTAGAGACGACTGAATGAATTCCCATCAAGGAATATATAAACATACGGTTTTTCATCTTTGGAAGCATCACGGTTGCCTCTCAGATCGTTACCATAACGATGCTTGAATTCTAAAGCAATCCTGATAGATTTTTACAGTTTTTATTCGCTCACATACATTACATTACAATCTCGCGATTCGGCCATTGGTATAAGCACCTTTGTCACCTAGATCTTTCGATCCTCTGTGACTACCGCTGTGTCTTCATGGCATCAGAATTACAGTCCACTGGTTTTGGCAAACCGTAGGATTTCAGTTGGCTCTGTCTCATTTAGATCGCTTGGATTCATTATCATTCGGCCCCAGGTTTGATACCTGTACACTGCTAGTATCGGGCAGTAACACAGAATGTGTATACTGCTCTCCTCCTCCTCTCCGCATAGTCGGCAGTTTTTCTCGGCCGCCAGCTTAAGTTTGAAGAGGTGCGCCCTTGGTGCGATGTGTCCTGTGAGCAGGCCAAGCGTGCTGCTTTGTCTACTCCGGTTTATCGTCCAGGGTGCGTCTGCCCTCTTCTGAAGACGTTTTTTCATTAGCTGTCTTGATGTTCTGCATTCAGTATTTGCATTTCTCTAAGTGATATGTTCTTGCTCAAGAATTAGTTTTAATTCATGTTTCACTTCGGCAATTGGCAATCCGACCAACGGGCTTCTTGGTTCCACCGGGGTCACTTTGTCTTTTGTCAGGTACACACTTGCGTATGGCATAGACCTCAGCCTGGAAGACCAAGGCGTATTTTCTCAGGGGTATGCTTTTCCTTCGTTCATATAACTGCAACATATATTTACGCTGACACTACCAACAAGGACACGGCAGTAATGAACATGAGTCTTAATCAATAATAAACTCCTGGACACAACTATCGCAACAACATATTAAATTTTTTTTCGATAATAATAAGAGTAAGTGTTACATTACTATACCATTTTTTAACAATTTCGTATTTAACAAAGGTAAGTTATTTATCAAATAATGCCTAGGCATAACGATTTCTTCAACATTGAGATATATGATTTGTATTTTTGCTCAATCAAATTACAGATAGATACAAAAATGCTTAGATGGTTTAGACACGTAGAGAGGAGGAATGAAATAATATTGGCGAAACAGATTTAAAAGGCAAGTGTGAATGGGCAAGTCGGTAGACGTCGACCTTGGTGAACATATTATTATTTCGATCAGATCGGCATTGTTTTAAAACAAGGCCAGGTCAAGAGTACCAACAACCGATGAGCATGTATGAGAGAACTGATAAAAGTAGAAGAAGCGAAAAATGTGTATAAGAACCGTAGCAAGTGGAAAAAAGTGGACTTTGCCTACCCCTACGGTAAAAAGGCATGACTATTATGTATGTAAAGTTAGACTTTACAAACACAAGCCTTTTACTTTGTGTTTCACATAATTGCTTATAGGCAGCTTCTTTCTCTTTGAAATGTCTTATTTTGTCACCAATCTACTCTAAAATATCACAGATTCTTGGATCATGGACATTTTCACCAATACGCTTAAAAGAGTATAAATATAATGACAATCAGGTACATAAAATTACTTCCATCAATTGGTGATGTAAAAATTATCTGATAAATGGATTATGAATCAATAAAATATCACCATCAGATTAATGATTAAAGTTTTATCAACGCCATCTATTGGTACATGATTACCGATTTTTTTTAAATCACTACTAAAAAACATCTAGTACAAATAATACTTTGTGTTAATACTTGAGACTATAATGAAAATGAAAATTTTTTGTGTGCCAAGAAAGGTCGAAGCATAAATCTCTCCCCTAATTAAAAAAAGTATTTCACCAGCGGTGCTTAAAAAATTTAACCTCATTTGAATTCGTTTAATTATCTACAGACGTGTTCCACATTGTTAGAATTAAGGTTAAAGGTCAAATGGTCCGTCGGTTTGATCTTTAAACAAATTTATTTTTCTTTTGTCTGAAAATGGGCTAATTATTCCAAGTTTTATACGTTTACTAGCAAAACACGAAAGTCATTAAGTACAACAACCTTTAAAAAAACTAATTTTTTTTTGTATGCAAATATATTGCGTAAGAACGGTACTCATTCTAAACCTTTTAGACGTTTCTTTCATATGAAACGGAAGAAATACTCTCATTGATAACAGCCTTCTAAACATTTTTTTATATTTGAAATTTTTTTTTTTATGAAAATATATTGCAAAAGTAGTCCAATTTTTTTAGACGTTTACTGGTAGAAAAAAACATAGTTATCGATTATAACCTACTTAAATGTTTTTTTCGAAAATCGTCCGGGAGTACTTTGAGAAAGTAGCATTTTCCGGCCTAGTCTGGGAAGAATCACATCGTTGTCATTGTAAATATAAAAATCTTGGTAGGTATGGTTTTGATAAATGCAGTTTTTTTACTGAAAATAGTCACAAAAAGGGTAGACCTATCGTGTGGGCCGCGGACGGCCCACACTGCAATTATTAGAAGGGGGAGGGATTATAGAAAGGAGATGATTTTGAACCCGCTTTTTGAAAAGTTGCAGGTCATAGTTTTTTTGAAAAAACTGATTTTTAAAGCTTGTTTCATTCTGTAGGAACACTGTAAAAGAAGGATACTTGATAGAGATTGGTCCTTGTAGTGTCAATCTTGAGAGTAAATCGGTGAAACTGATCAGCGTGCCGAGTTCTTCCGCCGATTGTGGCAAGTGGTGGTATAAGAGTTTTTATTTCTTCAAAGCACCTGCCATGGAAATATCTGTAGAGTAATGTCTGGTCTGCAACTTTTCTTCTAGGTTCTACTGGGTGAAGGAAATGTGTGAGTGTTGAGCTGTTTATCAACCGAATGGCCCTTTTCTGAATGGAATCTAGAAGACGAAGAGAATGCCTTGGTGCTGAACACCAAATGTGCGAGCAATACTCCAGTAGATGTCGGATTTGAGCCTTGTACGTCGTCAAAAGTTGATCAGGAGTAAAAAACTTTCTAGCTTTCCAAAGAAAACCTAGCTTTTGGCTTGCTGACTTTGCGATGTTAGCAATATGGTCATGCCAAGACATATTATTAGACACCATGACTCCCAAAATCGAGATGGAGAGACTTAATTCAAGGGTATTTACGGACATTGTGATGGAGTGATTTGAGAAATTTACTTTCTTGAAAAACTGAACAAGATTGTTGGTTCCCCACTCGACGATTGCTTCAAGATATCTATTGATGGAGTCAACCTGTTCCTGCCTGAGTAAATGGGGTTCGTGGTGGTTTTCAAGAGGTCGTTGATGTGTAAAAGAAAGAGGGTAGGGGACAGGATCGAACCCTGGGGGACCCCGGCATTGGTTTTTAACGCATCAGAAGAAATACCGTCAACTGCCACATGTAAGGAGCGATCTTGCATGAAGCTCAAGAGCCATTGACGCAGTTTGGTTGATTATTAATGTTTGGGTAAATTTTAGCTAAAAGCTCTTCTACAGTGGAAATAATTGTACCTAACTCTGTAGGGAGAATTATATTATTATCCAGTTCCGTAAAATCACCATTTTCTATTTTAAGCAACAGGTCTGAGAACACACCCTCTAAGTTTCAGGTCTCTACTATCGGCGGTTTAGGCTGTGCGTTGATCCGTCAGTCAGTCGTTCAGGACAAAGCATTTTATATGTATAGATAAACATTGCCTCAATATTGATTTAATTTAAATAGTTATTTTTTATTGTGGTGTACAGATAGCTATATATTTTTTAAATAAAATCACGTAAATCGTCTCAATTTGGGGACGACGCATTCATTTATACAACCCATCGACAATATCGAAATTTGCATATAAATGAGTTCGAAATGCTTAACTCTAAAATTTCGTTGTTTTAGGTGTAAATGTGTTCGGAGGTATACAATCACAAAAGGCTGTATAAAGTCGGTTGATAGCAACTTTTAATTAATTCAAAACACGGTCTGTCGTCTTTACGAAGCGGCCGGTCTCGTAAAAGCAATAATTTTAAATGCCGCTGACTAGGAGAAAGTTAGTTAAAACTATTGATAAACTTTACAGTTGGCTTCTTCAGTTTATCAGTCGCTGAAAATAAAAACAGCAGCAAAACTTTTATCAATCAAAGTTAGACGAATATTCCAGAGCGCAAAAGTTCTCTTAAATTTAATTTCATGTCGTTAATACGACACAATTTACGTTGTACGTCACAAAATTTAATAGCGCCACAGCACAACAGCGTCGTTCAATAATGGAAAAATTTCTAGAAAATTTAAAGTTATGCTTACACTTGAAAATCTGCCATTTTAAATATTTAAAAAAAAAAGAATTACGCTATTTCCTTCTATATGTAAGTATCTGAATAGTTATTAAAGTATCAAGGACGAAAAACTGTATATTATAGTCAAGTCTGCAATAGCAAGCAAGCGAGACATTAAACAGGTTTTCACCAAGGTGCATGTTACATTTTTTCGTCGACCTCTACATACCTTTATGAAAGTAATAAATGTGTTTCGTACAAAATTCGTGATTTCTGTCCCGTATTTGCTGAGGTGAAGAAAATCCGTTACGGAGAAGTTATGGGTCTAAAAGCTCAAGGTCTACTGTAAGACTCCTTCTATCATTATACCCAATCCAGTACTTTCGTGCCTTGTACAAGTTTGTACAAGTTCTGTACTGGGTGGTGGAACAATATAGTTCTGGGTCACAGGATGGCATCCCAAAAATTTCCTGTTTTTTGCGGTCCAGTGCCCCGCAGCAGTACAGTATGTGTTTTACTGTTTCCGGATCCTTGCCGCACAATCTGCAGGTTGGGTCTCCATTATACAGTCCCATTTTGTTCAGATGCTTCTTTACTGGTGCGTGACCGGTCAAGAGCCCCGTAGTTATTCTTAGCTGATTCCTGTTCATTGCTACCAGTTCTGCCGTCCTTTTATGACACGGTCCTTTGATGTATTCTTTCCCGTGTTTGTTTCCTGGTCTATTTTCCCAGTAATATTTGTGTTTTTCCCCAATCCAGTTTTTTACAGATACTCTTACAGTACACTTCGGTACCCCTAGCATATGCCCTTGGTTTGGGAGAGTTTCCGAACCTCTTCTTGCCAGTTTGTCTGCTTTTTCATTACCTGCAATTCCTGGTGTCCTGGAACCCATATCAGCTTTACGTGATTACGGTCTGCCAGCGTTCTCAGTTCTTCTTTGCAGTCCCATACCAGCTTGGACGTCACTTCCTTGGTGTACAAGGCTTTCAGTGCCACTTGTCTCAACTTTCACATCCTATCGATCACTTTCGGGGAATGATACAAATAGACTCAGACACAAACAGGATAATTCCAGCAATAGAGATCTTGAAGCAATCGTCGAGTGGGGAACCATCAATATTGTTTAGTTCAACGCCCATAAAACACAAACCACCACGTTTTTCAAGAAAGTGAATTCTTCCAATCATTCCATCGCAATGTGCGATGTCTCTCTATCTTGATTTTGGGAGTCAAGGTGTCTAATAATATGTCTTGGCATGATCATGTTGCCAACATCGCAAAGTCAGCAAGCCAGAGGCTAGGTTTTCTGTGAAAAGCTAGAAAGTTTTTTACTCCTGATCAACTGTTGACGACGTACAAAGCTCAAATCTGACCTCTACTGGAGTATTGCTCGCACATTTGGGGTTCAGCACCTAGGCATTCTCTTCGTCTTCTAGATTCCATTTAGAAAAGGGCCATTCGGTTGATAAACAGCTCAACACTCACAGATTCCCTTCACCCACTAGAACATAGAAGAAGAGTTGCGACCAAACATTACTTTACATATATTTCCATGGCAGATGCTCTAGAGAAATAAAAACTCTTGTACTACCACTGGCCACATTCGGCCGAAGAACTCGGCACGCTGATCAGTCTAACCGATTTACTCTCAAGATTGACACTACAAGGACCAATCTCCATTAAGTATCCTTCTTTAACAGGGCTGTTACAGAATGAAACAAGCTTCCAAAATCAGTTTTTCCAGAGAACTATGACCTGCAACTTTTCAAAAAGCGCGTCCACAATCATCTCCTTTCTATAATCTCTCCTCCTTCTAATAGTCGCAGTGAGGGCCGACTGCGGCCCACTCGATAGGTCTACCCTTTTTGCGACTATTTTTAGTTAAAAAACAACGAACACCGGATTTTGTTTTGTATTTACTGCATCTACCAAATACAAATAAGGTACCATCCCTACGAAAATTAAGTCACATTTGTACAAATGACATTGACAGGGAGCGTCAAAAGAACCAATGAAGAGAATCAGTTCATTTACTTAAATGTATAAAACTTAAATTGTAGTCGGTGTAAATATTCTTAACTTATATGCAAATACTATGATGATTTAAAGTATAATTAGTAGTATAAATAAACAACAATTTTTTGTTATCCTATGACAAGAAACTACTGCAACAACATAAAACACTAAAAATGTTTGAAGATGAAGTTCCCGACATATTTTAGGGCTTCTTAAACATTTTCAATTAAAATGTTTTAATGAAAGTCGGGTACAGCGATCATGAAAATGAGCTACACACAAAAGAGAGTGCTGTCGACAGAAATGAGAAAAATAGAAAGAGACAAGGGATGTAACAATGATTTTCACTGTTATTTTTTTCTGCAGATGCTTATTGTGCTCTTCTATGGTTAATTGTAGATGGGGTTGTACAGATTTGTATTCGTAAAAACTTTTTTCATTATTCATCCAAAAACGAAAAGGGGTGGAATCTTCCTGTTGTATACAATATATCTTTCAGGACAACAACAGTACTTTTTTACTGCATTTTTATTTTAATTCAGGTCGAAGAAAATTTATAGTGTGGAACTTTTTTATTAGCAAAATCTTTAATAAATATTTCTCATAATATTTTTATTAATTTATGCAACACATTAAGCTTTTCTCGTTTCTCCTCGTTCATAGGTATACGAGGTCTAATAATAAAGTACTATTTTTAAAACAGTTTAATGAAACTACGACCCCTTTCAATATACTTCCTCTGCTTATCTTAAAACCGTTGCATGCATTACTCTTATTGTTTATAAAGAGATTAAATAACCGCGTCATTTCCTTACCATCTACATACAAACATACTGTAATGATGCGTTTAATTTGTCTTTAAAATTATAATTTTTTATTTTTACTTATACGCCCGATGATATTTCTCTTTATCCCAGAGAGGGTCAAAAAATTTATAATCTTTACAAAATTTTATTATTCCAATTTTTAATAATTACATACCTTCTTAATGCTCACTTCCTTCGATGGTAGAGATGTCACGCTGAAAAGAACCCCTTCATGTGAAGCTCTCAGGAAACTGCCGATTTTCTTGTAATTTTTAGTTTTCACTTTATTTTAACTTATGTTTTATATATTTATTTTTAATAATTTTAGTTTTATTATTATTATTTCTGAATTTATGTCTAAACTTTTCTATAATACTTTTTATACTCTCAAAACACGTCTTACCCCAAAATTTTTAAATAGGATTGGGGGTCAAATAAGATGTCTTTTAAAAGTTCCTAAAATTCTCTATACAATAGTCCATTGTGCCCATTATTTTTTGAGAAATTAGATTTTAAATGTAAAACTTATCTGCAAACAATCACGAACGGTAAAAATGTCATTCATTCGAGTTAAGTACGCCAATGGTATAAATTTAGTTAATACATAGTACCTAGTTTTTTTTGCACGGGACGGTAAATCGCCACAATTGCCGCTATTGGTCCGATTCAAACCCAAGAGTTTTTTACGATGTACATACACAGCAACTGGAGAAATTAAATGTATTGGCTGGCATTTGTAATGACCGACTGGTGGGTCCTTTTTTTCTACCAAGTAATTTGACTGGCGAAATGTATTTGCAATTAATGGAAGACGCTATTGACCCTGCCTTGACTGATATGTATTTGAAAATAATCCACACTATGACAAAGATCATTTTTATTTTCAACAGGACGGTGGTTAAAACTTCTTCTTCTTCTTCTTCTGGTGCCGTACGCTTTTTATTGTAGCGCGTTGGCGATCACGTGTTCATTGAGTAATGTGAAGCGTGCCCTCTTCGGCTCTTCTAAATATCGTGGCGGCATCCGCGATGTTACACCAGTTTCGAATATTGCGAAGCCATGAATGTTGTTTTCGGCCCGGTCCCCTTTTTCCCTCGATTTTTACCATAAGTATAGTTTTAAGCAGAATATACCTAGGACCTCTTAAAATATGTCTCAAATATGATGTTTTTCTTTCTTTTACAATGTTCAGTAGTTGCCGATGTGTTCTTGCTCTTTGTAAGACTTGCTCATTTGATATATGATCTACCCAGGGAATCTTGAGTAACCTTCTCAGGATCCACATTTCAAAGGCCTCGATTCTGTTAAGGGATTTGGCCTTTAGTGACCAGGTTTCTGCTCCGTATAGTAGTATTGGCCATATATAGCACTTGACAACTCGCAGCTGGAGATTCAAGGGTATTTCTTGTCGTAGGAGGTAGGTATTGAATCTGACAAATGTGCTTCGAGCGATAGCCACACGTATTTTGACCTCATCATCATTATCCCACTTATCGTTCAGCGTTGTGCCAAGATACTTAAACTTGTTCACTCTCTCGATCTGCATATTATCGATGTAGAGGGGAGCGTTCTCATGAGCCTGCCGACTCACTATCATTAGTTTGGTTTTACTTATATTGACATCGAGACCAAAATCTTTTCCTATGGTGTTTATAGCATTTATGGTTGCTTGTAAATCCTCTATGTTATCTGCTAATATAGCTGTGTCATCGGCATAACGCAAATTGTTAATGGGAATGCCGTTCACCTTGATGCCTCTTGGGTTTCCTTCCAGTGCCAGTTAAAAAATCCTTTCCACGTAGACATTGAACAGTATTGGAGATAGTATGCAACCCTGTCGGACCCCTTTAGCAATAGTTATGTTCTTTGTGTGCTGTGAGTCATCAAGTCGCAGCTTTGCTGTTTGGTTCCAATATAGTTTGTGTATTATTTGTATATCTTTTTCATCAATTCCTGTCTCTCGTAAGATAGGTAGGAGCATATCATGTCGTACGTTGTCAAATGCTTTTTGGTAGTCGATGAAACATACAAATACGTTCTTTCGTTGGTCATAGCATTTCTGTACTAGCAATTGCATGCAGTATAGGGCTTCTAAAACTAATAACATAAATATGTAAGTAGCAGTGCTACCCCAAAACAAACTATTGTAAGCCTGGAATGAAAAAATTATACATTATTTGGAATATAAATATAAATATAAATATAAATATAAATATAAATATAAATATAAATATAAATATAAATATAAATATAAATATAAATATAAATATAAATATAAATATAAATATAAATATAAATATAAATATAAATATAAATATAAATATAAATATAAATATAAATATAAATATAAATATAAATATAAATATAAATATAAATATAAATATAAATATAAATATAAATATAAATATAAATATAAATAAATAAAAAATAAAAAAGGAAACCAAAAAAAAAATTAATAATCATTTAAAAATAAAAAAAATAAAAAGAAAAAACAAAAACTGTATCAGGCAAATACTAACGATATCTATCTAACACAAAATTTTATCTGTAAAATTGACAAAACAACCTAAAATATAACTGGCCTGTTGGCTCTGCCAGTGCCAAAAACTATTAAAAAACTATTAAAAAAAAAAAAACAGGACGGTGCTCCTTCGCATTATGCGGCGATTGTTCGTCAGTATTTAGACCAACGTTTTCCACGACATTGGATTGGAAGAAGAGCCAGCATTGAATGACCTCCACGATCGCCAGATTTATCGTCCCTCGATTTATTTTTGTGGGGACATCTGAAAAGTAAAATATATAAAAAACACAACTAGCGTCGTTAAAAGATTTGCGTCAAAGAATCGTTGACGAGTGGCGTCGAATTACTCCGGAAATTCTTCGGAATGTGCGTGAACGTTTTAAACAAAATCTTTATTATTGTACGAAAGCGGGCGGTCATCAGTTTAAACATATAATCAATTAAGTAGTAAGTAAGCAACCGAAATAACTGGAATTTTAACATGTAATTTTAATCAAAGTATTGGGAGGAAATTTAAAAATTTCTGTAACGAGATTTATAAGAGGTTTCAAAAAGACATTTTATTTGACCCCCAATGCCATTTAAAAATGTTGAGGTAATTCTAACCCTCGCTTGGGGTTAAAAGTGGTGGAGTCAAAAATACCGGAAAAGAGTGTCCCCATTTAATCAAAAATCGACGGGTCTTAGCGTTTTTATAAAATGTTGACGAGAAAATTAAAAAAAAAAATACTAATTGTTGTTGGCGTTGAGCATTGGTTTTCGGTATTTTATTTGCACTCTGACCTTTGCGCTTTCCATACCCTTTTGGACTTTAAACACATGATTTCACTATTGTCTCCCTATAATTTAAATAGTAAAATAAATAGTTAACATTTAAATCACCGGTACAATTAACGAATGTAAACAGTAAATACTTGTATTATGTTATACAGTTTTATCAACTTACTTTCTTTAGCAAAAATCCAAGTTTCATCCTGATAAACAAATGAAGAGCATTCTTGTTTACAGTTAGTATAATTTCTTAAAAATCGGTACTCTACGATTTTAATGTACCCACTACAATGTTGTTTGGATTACTTACCTACCTCTCTTATTATGTACAATGTTTAAAGTCATTAAGAACAGATTTGGTTGCAAAATAAACCGTGATAACAAACAGACAAGAAGTCCCTTATAAAATAAAATTCGTTACCTACGAAATTTGTTTAAAAATATAAGGAGAATTTACTTTCGTACTTCTTAAATGTACAGTTGAATACTGGTTATCGAGTTTTTTAGCTAACTTTCTGGTAGTCAAACCACCCTTTTTACATGCGTTGCTGATATCAATTGTTTCTTTGATAGAACGTCATACTCAAATATTTAACGTTGTCCGGTAAAACTAATAGGTATTATATTTAGATTTGATGGGCTTTGTTAGAATTGTTATGGAGTTGTTGAATACCCGTGGTCATTTTAAAGAATTGGTTGATATAGACAGGTAAAATGGTACGGAATTATCCACATAAATTTTGAGGAATTTTAAATCATTATAGGAAGGTGGCCGTTTTACACAGTTGTTCACTAACAGGGGTTTTACTGTTATTCATGTCTACGTAACTAAACATAGCAGTAAATATTCAACTGCATAATAAATAATTTTCCAACAACTTATATCCAGGCTCATATATTTATGGTTTAACTTAACATAATCCATATTAATCTCCTCTCGGTGTAATATATTCTAATACTATATCTGTACTATCTCTATGCCGAAGATAATTATTCGGTAACCCGATATACCTTTCAGTTTTGCTGTGTAATTACTTTCATGTTGGTAGTCCAATAAATCTCCCAAGAAAAATGGAAACTGGTCGGAATATTTGCAACAACAGAGGAAGGGGTTATAAGTTAACAAGCTTCTTCTTTCCGTGTCTGAACAACGACGTAGTTTTTTAATTGGTTCATGACAAAACACGTGAAAAAATCAAATTCGCAATACCCTATCTACTGGTACAATATTTTTTTTTGTACTAGTATCGTGACGAGAAAAATTAATATTACCCTCCCCTGAAATATGCTATTGAGATCGCAGAGCTCTATGCTGTCGTTGCACTGACAGCTGCATTTAAATGTCGATTTTTCTTTAAATTAATCGATTAATCTTTTCGCCAGAATTTATTTATCCAGTTATCAATTACTAGTGATTTATTGAAAAATGTTCCTTGTTTGGTACAGATTTTTATTATGTTTCTTCGGTAAGTTTTGTGATTTATAGCTAAATATCGTATCTGTATACAATGTTTTCAAAAATTATCGAGGTTCTTTCCTTTCCACAGCATTCTTTTTAACTTTATGATATTGTTTTCGTTTTTGGTTTTAAAGCCATCGTAGCAAAACTAGAACAAACTTTTTATAAGAATTTACTTTCTAGGTTACGTATTCTAAAAGATTATAATAATATTAAGTAGTTGCATAGAGTTGTATGAAAAAATTTAATAAAAATATGTAAACTACCTTTTTAATATACACATAAAAATAATCTAAAAATGTTTTTTTCTAAGCTAAAAATTTTCAACTAAAACGAGGTATTGCAGTTATTTTTTTCAAAACAAAAATATAGAAATACTTGAAAATAATCTAAAATAGCCAAAAATAAAACTCAAATTTAAATTTAATTTTATTCCAAAATAAAATAAAGTAATTAGTGGTAAGTCCTACTCGTTTATTTATAACAGATCCACATCATTGTTGTTTGGATATAATATAGTTATCTACACTTGGCATAAACAATATCTTCTTCTTCTTGTAGCATCACAACCCTTCAAGGGTCTTTGCTGCATCTACGACCTATCGCATTTTTCCGTTTTTTTTGTTTTTGGTTGACACAAAAGGTAATTCCGTTTTTTTGACATGTAAAGCAGGCCATGCACGTGAATTAATATTTTGTGTCAAGATTTACTTCTTAATACACCCTATCACATCCATACATACATACATATAGTCACGCTTTTTTTTCCGTAGGGGTAGGCAGAGACCACTTCGTTCCACTTGATACGGTTCCTCTTTTTTCATCAGTGCTCTCATACATGCTCGTCGGTTGTTGGTACTCTTGACCTGGCCTTTTCTCAAAACAATGTTGATCTGATCGAGATATGTTCGGCCGAGGTCAACCTCTACCGACTTGTCCATTCACACTCGTCTTATAAATTTTTTTTGTCAATCTTTTTTCATCCATCCTTTCTACGTGTCCAAATCATCTAAGCATTCCTTTATCTATCTTTGGAACCACATTTTCTTTTACACCACAGCGTTACTTTATCTCACTATTCTTTATTTTATCTAACCGAGTCACTCCGGCTATACTTCTCAGTCTACTCATCTCCGCAGCATTAATCCTATTTTCATGCTTCTTCTGCCAAACACAACATTCACTACCATACATAAGTGTAGGAACCAACACTCCTCTTTTCACAGCCGGGCGTGCCTTTTTGACACTTTCTGGCTGTTCATAAAGCTGGATGGTTAAGCAGAATTTAGAAGAGGAAGGAGTTGTATGGATCAGGTCTTTTCATTACGAGGTATAGTCGAAAAATTTAGAAGGTCTATTGCGCTTTTATAGACTTGGAAAAGGCCTGACATAGTGGTGAGGAGTGAATTGTAGTCAACATTGTCTGAGTATGGGGTGAGCCGTAGTTTAATACGAGCACTGAAATCACTTTACGAGGATTCCACTGCTTGTGTTAGGATAAACGGAGCTTACACGGATTGGTTTAACATCGAAAAAGGTGTGAGACAGGGATGTGTGGCTTCGCCATGGCAGTTTAACTTATACATAGACGATTGTTTAAAATATTTGAAAGAGAGTGCGTATGGATTGAAAATGAATGATTTGATCGTCAAATGACTTCTTTACGCCGATGATCAAGTTATCTGAAGAGGAGTTGTAGGCGATGGTTAATGTTATGCATGATGCCCTAAAAATCAAAGGGACGAAAATAAATGTAAGCAAAACGAAAGTAATGGTTTTTAAAAGAAAAGAAAGCATGACAAACTGTGAGGTTCTGATTAAGGGAGAAATAGTGGAAGAAGTAAATGAATTTGTGTATTTGAGTTCAAAGTTTACGTAAGGTGAAAAGTATGACAGTGACATTGAACAGCCAAAAAGTGTCAAAAAAGGCACTTCTGGCTGTGCATAGAGGAGTGCGAATGAACAAGTCGGTAGAGGTCGACCTCGGCGAACATAACCCTATCAATCAACATTGTTTTGAAGAAAGGCCAGGTCAAGAGTACCAACAACCGACGAGCATGTATGAGAGCACTGATGAAAGTACAGGAAACAAAAGATGTGTGTAAAGAAGTTGTCTCTGCCAGCTCCTAAGTAAAAAAGGCGTAACTATATGTATGTATTTATAGTTTTCGTGGTCACCGAGTTTGATAGTGACATTCCCAATTTTTTTAGCACCCCTACGAAAGGGGCGGGAAAGTAATGGAATACAAACTTATTAAAAACGCCGATATTAGTGTCGAGTTAATAGTTTTTTTGGGTCGCTGGGTATAATAGAGGTATAGCTAAAGCAGGCTAGCCAACGTCTACCGGGTCCGCTAGTGATTTATAAAATGATTATGCTATACTCTTTGCCCGAAGTGTATTTTTGTTTTGTTTAATACTGTGTATCTATTTAATATTGTTAAAATAGTCGATTATCTTTTAATAATATATAGTATTCAATAAAGGAGAATATAGCACGCTTCATTGAAATAAAAAAGCGTGATGCGTCTGTGCTTGCTTAGTACTTAGGCACGTCTTCGGATTGAAAACGTCGTTTATTTTCACCAATTCCATTATCAAAACCGTAACTTAATGTTTATTTACATGAAAAATGTTGTTTCAACATTTCTAACCCTCTACGTAACACACATAATTGATAATATAAAATTATTCAAATTTCGACACGAAACTCTTAAACAACCGATTTATATGATTCCTTAATTTAATTGCAGGCTTCCATCAAGGAGGGTTATTTACTTAAACAAACATGGTCGTTCCAGAGATGGAGGAGACGATATTTCAAATTAAAGGGACGCAAATTATATTATGCCAAAGATACCAAGGTAAGATTAAATAACAATTTGACTTTAAGATTAGCATTGCGGGAGTTGCGAGGTGTTTGGTGTATCTTTTCTTCTTCTTCTTCAGGTGCCTATTTGTTCCAGACGTTGGCTACCATATTGGCTAATCTAACTTTATTTACAGCTGCTCGTATTAGTTCGGTGGTTGTCATGGAGAACAAAGTTCTTAAATTTTTTAGCCATGAGATTCTTCTCCTTCCGGCGCTTTTCTTTCCTTTCACTTTCCCTTGTAATATGCGCTGCAAGAGATTATATCTGTTTTCATTTCGCATGATGTGACCTAGATATTGTATTTTTCTTGTTTTAATTATATTCACGATTTCTTTTTCTTTTGATATTCTTCTAAGGATTTCAATGTTAGTTACATGATCTGTCCATGATACCCTTATCATCCTTCTATAGAGCCACATCTCGAATGCTTCGATCTTTTTCGTCATTGCTTCTGTCAGTGTCCATGACTCCACTCCGTATAGTAACACGGAAAACACATAGCAGCGTAACATTCTTAGTTTTGTGTTAATGGTTAGGTCTCGACTTTTAAAAACTGCTGACATTTTAATGAATACATTTCTGCTCTTTTCAATTCGGCTTTTAATTTCTTGCGAGTGGTCCCATTGATCATTTATGATGATGCCGAGATATGTATATTTGTCGACTCTTTCAATTGTTCCACCCTCTAATCTTAGTTGTAAGGTGGGAACGTTGTTCTTGCTTATGATCGTATATTTAGTCTTATCCATGTTGATATCCAGTCCATATTGGTGGCTACTGGTTGTTAGTCTATCCATTAGTTGTTTCAGGTCTTCCATATTATCTGTAAATATTACTGTATCATCAGCGTATCTGATGTTATTCAAGCGCTGTCCATTTACCAGAATTCCTCATTGAGCATTGTCCAAGGCTTCTCTAAATATGTGTTCGGAGTAAATATTAAATAATAGTGGCGACAATACACATCCCTGTCTTACTCCACGTAAAATCTTAACTGTCTCAGTTTGGTCTTCTTCCACTCTCACACTTGCTATCTGGTTCCAATATAGGTTTATGATTATTCTTAGGTCATTATCATCTATACCTGTCTTTTTCAAAATTTCTATCATCTTGTAATGTTGAACCCTATCAAATGCTTTTCTATTGTCCACAAAACAGGCATGAATGTCAGTCCATATCTCTGCTTCTTTGGACGAGGACTTGTACACTAAATAAAGCTTCTCTTGTCCCGACTGCGTCTCTAAATCCGAATTGCGTGGACGCTATCTGTTCTTCGCATGTATGAATTTTAAGAATATTTTCAGTAGGTGGCTCATAAGACTTATTGTTCTATATTCCTCGCATTTTTTGGCTCCCGACTTTTTTGGTATAGCTATGAACTCCGATTTAAGCCATTGCTGCGTGTATCTTTTACTTGTTAATTATTCTTTATTGTATTAGCCGTATTTATTGAATAAAAATTAACTAAACCAAACTAAAATATGTCATGATATGAGAGTACCACTAGAAAATACGACCATATACACCTTATACTTCGCAGATGACCAAATAATATTAGCCCAAGATTACGATGGTCTGGAATACATGACCAGAAAATTAATTAAAGAATACAAAACATGGGGACTAGAGGTCAATCTTACAAAAACGAAATATATATGCATCGGAGGAACACAAAAAATCTGGTCTTGAAAGACAACCAGACTATAATTAAACTATGTGAAAAATACAAATACCTCGGTATGTTTATCAAGACAGACGAAACTACGGATAAAGCCATAAGGGAAAAAATATACAAGGAAGAAGAGCTATCGGTTTACTAAACAGAGTATTGTGGGATAAACATATTTCAAAACATAACAAACACCAAATATACAATAGTATTGTCAAAAGCATAGTTACATATGGCAGTGTGGTATGGCAACTAAAACAAAGGTAGAAAAAGCTTTACAAGCAACAGAGATGGACTTCTGGAAGCATGCGGCAGGAATATTTAAACTGGAACGAATAAGGAATAACAGGATCAGAGAGATTATGGGAATTGGTCATAGCATTGTAGAGGATATTATATTATAAAACAACTTAAATGGTATGGATATGTGCAGAAAATGGACGAAGACCGTTTGCCAAAGAAAGTCATCAACTGGAACCCCCAAGGAAGAAGAAAGAGAGGAAGACCTAGGAAGAGTTGGAGAGAGGGAGTAGACAGAGAAATGAGAGAGAGAGGTTTGGGAGAGGATCTCTTGAAGGACAGGAATCAATGGAGACTGGGAATCGGAAGACGTCGAAGAACGTTCTAAAACCGATGTGTATATATATATATATATATATATATATATATATATATATATATATATATATATATATATATATATAAGGAAGGGAAATCTTTGCTGACCTGTGAGGAACACAACTATTAATATTGGGGCTAGCAGCAATGTCAGTGAGATACTCTTTTATATTAATCCAAGCTTTCGGAAGCTTTCAAAATGTAACAGTTTAAAAATTCGTACAATTACTTACAACTAATACGAGGTTGATAACAAAATGATTGTTTCAATAAGTTAAAATACAGTAAAAAAACATTGTAAAAACATGGGTTATGAACATATTACAAGTTGTTTTAAAATACAAAATGAACAAATAGAATGAACACTGATGTTGCAACAACTGTTTTTCATAATGCGCAATTATTATTAATTTTGAGGTTATGGTATTCTCTTCTTCCTATGCCCCTTATTCTTGCCATGTTCGTAAGCCATTCAAAGGTGTTAATAGACGTTATGGTATAGACGTCACATATCAACCATGCAAGAAAAATATCACTATTTACCTGTGCAAAATTTATATAAATATATATATATATATATATATATATATATATATATATATATATATATATATAATTAAAATTTATAATAACGCCCAAGTTATTATAAGAATGTACTGACTTAATAGTGGAATTATTAATGTTATAATTTAGTCTCGGGTTGTTCTTACCAATATGCATAACTATACACTTTTCCATATTCAGGGGAAGCATCCAGTCAGCAGACAATAGAAGAATAGATTCCATCTAAGTTATTTGTCGAAACCTTCTCAATTTTTTGACTGGTGTCGTCAGTTTTACATAAGTTAGAGCACATAATTGGGTAATTTTTTTTGTAAAAATAAATCACCTGATGAAAGCTTTACGGTTACGACTTTCTTTTTAAATATATAAAACAAGCCCTCTTTTACTCATAACTTTGACTTTCCTTTCTTCGGATGTTAAATGTTGCGCTGTGAAACACTGCTGACTTGCATGTGATTTGTCATAGAATAAACAGACAGGATTATTCTTATCTTTTTCTTGTTGACTCTTTACATTCGCTAAATAAAGTAAGAAAGCAGTATTGTAGAGATGTTGCCTGACTAGAGTAGAATGGAATAAAACTCCGGGATGGCTTTTATCCATTTATTACAAAAATTTCGGATCTTACGTTTAACTGCCGTTAATTTCTTGACATGCATTTTTATATATGTTGTGATCACAGATCGCAACACTTTGTTTTTAAATTTCATTTATTCAAATGTTAATTTCTTACGACGCCAATTTTTCGAAAACCGTTCCCTTTTTCCTTCAGCAGTAGTATTCTTTTCGCATTAGATCGATAAGGTCTACAGTAGTTGTCTCTCCGACCGCAAAGGGCGAAGGTTAAGAAGTATTGTTCCGACAGTCGTAGCGAGCGGCTGTCATATAGTTCATTTTTCCACGGCGATTAAACCTCGCTTGTTGTATATTTGTGACCGTCGATAGTGGCGAGTCTTTTCATTCGTTAGCTTCCACGGCTTTGAATTAATTTCATCGCTTGCAGCAGTCCGGAAAAGTGTATTGTGTTTTTAAAGATAGATACCTATATTTTGTTTTAAATAAAACGTTACAAAACTAGCTAAATTGTGATTACTTTCAGTCCACTATATCGAAGTTAAGTATTCATACCTCCCGTGTAGAAAAAAGGGAAAGTTGAAACCCCCGAATTATACAATATACAAATGATCATGATTATTTATGATGAGTTTTACGTTTTTTTCTTCTTCATCCGTTCCGGATGTTGGCGAGCATAATGGCTATACGAACTTTATTCACTGATGCACGGAATAAACCCACAGTTGATGTATTAAACTATACTCGGAGATTCTTCAGCCATGATATTCTTCTTCTTCATACACTCCTTCTACCTTGTATTTTGCCTTGGAGTATAAGCTGCAAAAGCCGGTATCTTTCAGGATTTCTCATAATGTGGCCGAGGTATTCAAGTTTACGTTTCTTTACCTGATATAATATTTCTTTTTCTTTCTTCATTCTACGAGGCACCTCTTTGTTGGTTATATAATCCACCATGAAATTTTTACAACACGACGGTAGAGCCAAAGTTCAAGGGCTTCTAATTTCTTGCAAGATGTTTCAAACACATAGCACCTCAGTATCCGCATTTTGGTGCTTTTTAACACGCTTATATTAGTTTCACCTGTATCTTGTTTGTTTGCTTAGATGTATATTTGTAACTGACTCTATGGCCTCGATTTTGCCCTACTTTAAGCGATCAGATTTAATTTAAACTTTGCACACTTGTCAAAGACCGACGACAATGCAATAATTTGATCAAAATATCCGATTATCCTGATTACTTTCGACAGGATTCATAAATTTCTTCAGGGATCCTTTGCATGAGAGTAAGAGTGATAGAACTAGTGCGTGAGCTACGCATGCGCGCAGAACAAATATTAACACAGTTCATCGCATCGGTGGTTCAGTGGTAGAATGCTCGCCTGCCACGCGAGCGGCCTGGGTTCGATTCCCGGCCGATGCATTCTTTTTGTGCTTTTACCACTTAATGCATAATTTTTTTAGTGAGTAAACCAAATCGAACTAAAAACCGAAAAATAAATTATAGTTTGAAAAAACTAAAAAACACGCTTTTAGAGTTAATCAAAGTTAAAAATAATTTTTATTATGGGAATAAAATTACTGACGGGAAAATTAATGTCACTGTTCTAAAAGCGTGGGGTGCTTTGTATGACATTTTTAAACTAACTCTGCATTTCGGAACGAAAGCACCCCACGCTTTTAGAACAGTGACATTAATTTTCTCGTCAGGAATTTTATTTCTATGTTAAGAATTATTTTTTATTTTAATTAACACTAAAAGCATGTTTTTTAGTTTTTTTAAACTATAATTTATTGTTTTCTTCTTGGAGACTTTACTCTTACCAATATCTGTTTATTATCAAATATATTAATTGATATGGCGCACCCCACGCTTTTGATTGTAAAATTATTTTTTATTAATTATTGTTATTTTTTAGTTCGGTCTTCTCATAAAGCGTGTTGTCTTAGTTTTTTTAAACTTTTATTTATTTTTCATTTTTTGGTTCGGGTTTTTTTTTTAAATTATTGCTACTTATCGACGATCTTCATTTAGGTAATAATTGTCATATGAAATTGACGTAAAACGGAATTCCGTGAAAATTTATTTGCGTATAAAAAAACGGCTGCTGTTGTTAAAATTACAAGGATTTAAAATGGTGATATGTGTTAGCTACATCTGCAGGAGAATAGTTTAAGCGTCGCTATCTATTTAAATTGAATTTATGGGGGGATATCAGCCATTTTTAATCCATAAAAAACACTTTTTTTTTAATATTACTGATCCTGGCGAAAATCTTAAAATTTTTTATTATTATTATAAAATTATTGTATTGTCACCGGTCCTTTATAAGTATACAAAGTTTCAAGTCGATCCCTTGCTTTTAAGTGGGTGAAAATCGTGACCAAAGATTCCGTTACGTAGATAGATAGATACGAGTCAAGCTAATATAAAGCGTGTTAAAACACCACGCATCTCGGTAAAGAGGAATATTTTATCTAACAGTAATAAGTTAATTATTCACATTTTGCGATATGTACAAAACTTAATAAAAAACACTCGCTCAGGAAAAATGGTACCTTAAAAAAAACGTTATAAATACGTATTCTTTAAGTATATCAATTTGTCTACGACGTAGACAACACAATTCATTTTTAATTTGTTTCAGTGTGCTCGTAAAAATCCAACTGGTAGCAAAAGCGGAAACTAAACGGTTTTCGATACCTGGGCTAGCGGTGGGAATATTAAATATGTCGCTGGAGTGCCTTTTCAAAATCTCATCACTTTACAACTATGAACAATCAAGTAAATACATAGTAGCAGTCTAATAAACGAGCAATCTAGTAAATAATTGCTTTAAACATAATTAATGTTCAGTAACTCTCGTACAAGCGTGTATACGTAATTTGTAAATATTGATAAACATACATAGATAAATTTCAACAAAAACGAAGTGTTGAACTTTGAACGTTTGTTGAAAACAAAGATTTCCTCGGTTGGAGCTGGGTAAACTTAACATCCGATTAATGCTAAAGGCGAAACTCATTTCCGGAGGTTTTTGGGTGAGTTGACACTATTGCTCGAATGGTAATAATTACATTTTATTTAGTAGGTACGGTTGTTTTTTTAAATTATTTAAATTCGCTTGGGAACTGGACAAATGTTAAAAATAAGAGCATCTTAGCAAATTATTTTATATTTTAAAATCAAGCTTTATTTTCATTTAAAATGGGGCCGCTTTATGTTTTCCAATCGTCAAAGATAATTGGTCGCGCCACTCTCTTTATTTTTACAAATAAATAGGCGCGACGCTCATGTTTTTAATTTTAGTACAAATCTTCTTTCGGTGCCGTGCCTATCTTCAGACGTGGGCTATCTCCATGACAAACATACATTCATACATACATAAAGTCACGCCTTTTTCCCGTCGGGGTAGGCAGAGACCACTTTCTTCCACTTCCGCTACGGTTCTTACACACATCTTTTCCTTCCTCAACTTTCATCAATGCTCTCATACATGTTTGTCGGTTGTTGGTACTCTTGACCTGGCCTTTCTTCAAAACAATGTTGATCCGATCGAGATATGTTCGCCGAGGTCGACCTCTACTGACTTGTCCATTCACACTCGCCTTATAAATTCGTTTCATCAATCTTCCTTCTTCTACGTGTCCAAACAATCTAAGCATTCCTTCATCTATCTTTGTAGCCACATTTTCTTTTACACCACATCGTTCCCTTATCTCACTATTCTTTGTCTTTATCCAACCGAGTCAATCCGGCTATACTTCTCAAACTACTCATCTCCGCAGCATTAATCCTATTTTCATGCTTCTGCTGCCAAACCCAACATTCACTACCATACATAAGTGTAGGAACCAACACACCTCTATGCACAGCCAGACGTGCCTTTTTTGACACTTTCTGGCTATTCATAAAGCTATGCAGTGCCCCATTCATTTGTTTTCCTGCCAACACCCTTTGCTCAATGTCACTGTCATACTTTTTATCTCTCGTAAACTTTGAACCCAAGTACACAAATAAATTTACTTGTTCCACCCTTTCTCCCTCAATCGAAACTCCACATAAAAATTCTAGCTGTTAAGTTATCAGTGAAAAAATCACAGTTCACATAGCCGCTTCCCACCGTTAACGATCACAAAGTTATCGCTCTCTAATAATATCCTGAAAAAGAGATTACAAGTAAAAAGTGATTAGCAATGAATTGGAATTTTCTTGAGTGGAGGCAAAAAGTCCAAATGAATAGTAGCGAGGAAATAAAGACGTAACTTCTGACATATCAGCAATTTTTTTTTATAAAAGTTCCCTACCAAATTGTTATGATTTTAAACTTGATGATTTTGATTTTGTTGCACGGGCAACATTAAAAATAAAATGTCAAGTTTCAGCGTACATTTTCGTTTTTTATGTTGTGTCTAAAAACGCTTTAAAAAAAAAGGGTGTGCGTCTCGGGAAGCCCGACAGAAGTGATAACTTTAAATGATTTACGTAGAAACTATTAAATATTGAACCTAATTAACGTAACAAATACTTGGTATATTATTAGAAATAAAATGATCATTTGGATGAGGATTATAAATAAATACAAAATTTTTGGTAAATTAGTACGTGACTTAGATTATATTATTATTAGTGACTAAAAAAATTCAAAAATTATTTTCAACAAACAT
This sequence comes from Agelastica alni, assembly GCA_950111635.1. Taxonomy (NCBI): domain Eukaryota; kingdom Metazoa; phylum Arthropoda; class Insecta; order Coleoptera; family Chrysomelidae; genus Agelastica; species Agelastica alni. Next base: position 18,624,169 of record OX467712.1, read on the forward strand.
GACGTCACAAATATTATTTGTATTGTATCTAATCTTGGACGTTTGAAGTAAGAGTGCGTTGTGGCTGAACAGCTATTTGTTCAGCACGTCAGTGTATTCAGGTTCAAATCCCCGAATATCCATTTTTTTAAATATTAAAATATCGTTACGATTTTGGGAACGCGACCACGTGCCCTAAAAGTTCATAAAAAAAGTTTCATAAAAGTTTTTTTGGCGCACCCTACCATATAATCCATCTAAATGCCTTTCTAATGTTGTGCCACACATGGTACATTCCCTATTTTAAATTAAGGAGTTGGGGAAGCGGAAGAGAGGGAGTTGACAAATGACATATCTGTATCGTAAAAAAGTGTCCCCCTTGGAACAAAAATCGACGTTTTTCATCATTTTCTTAAATTCGTATGAATACTGACAAATATCGAGGTGGACCACTCTGTATTAAGGCAGCATCTCGTCGCTAGTGCCCTAAAATAAATAATATTGATAATAATTATTGGTTTTATGAAGACAATGATCCAAAGCCCACGTTATATCGGATCAGCAGTTAGTTGCTTTATAACTGCCCAAATGTTATTAAAACACCAGCTCAGTCAGCAGACTTAAATGTATAGGAAAATTAGTGGTACTTTAAAAGATAAAGTAACTAGTGTCCAAATATCGAACAAAAATAAATTAAAAGTAAAAATTACTGAAGCCTGCGACAAAATTTCCCCGAAGTATACTAGAAAGTTAGCTAAATCAATGTCCAGAAGACTACAATCCGTTATTGATAATAAGGAAGGTCCTACCAAATATTAACAGGCGTATTTTAAATCGCGCATTGTGTTTGTTATATTGAGTTTTGCATCATTTAAGTTGTAACGTTGAAAAACAAGTTTAACCCAAAGTCTGCAAAATGGGCTCCCACAAGGTTCCGTGCTAACTTTTCTGTTGTTCAACATTTACACCAGTGACCTGCCTGCCACTACATCACGAAATTTTGTTTACGCAGATGATTTAGCAGTTGCCACACAGAGTTCTAGCCTGGCACACACAAAATACTCTTAACAAAGATCTTAAATCAATCAGCTAAAATTTTTAAAAATGGGGGCTTCAACCAAACCCACAAAAAACAAAAGCGGCGGCTTTTCACCGAAACAATTGGCAGGCTCATCATCAACTTAATGTGATATGCGAGGGTGTCACGCTAAAGCACAACCCATGTCCAAAGTACTCGGGGGTCACTCTGGACAGAAGTTTTAACTACAAAAAGCATCTGTAAACTCTGTCGGCAAAGGTTAAAACTAGAACTAATATGGTCCAAAAACTGGCAAATACGTCATGAGGCGCTGACGCAGAAATATTAAAAATCAGTGTGACCACCTTGGTTTATTCCATACTGCGCACCGGTATGGAAAAACAGCTATCATACCAACCTCATTGAACCAGGAAATGAGGAATCTGACAGGCATCATTAGGTCCACTCCGGTCCAATGGCTGCCAGTATTAAGCAACATCGCACCACCTCAACTAAGACGACTAGCCAGTTTGAAACACCAGTTTAAAAAATGCATTTCCAACCCCACTCTACCCATTCACGCTGATATACCCCCTCTTACAACAGACAGGCCGAGACTAAAGTCCAGGAACCCACCTATCGCTACAGCCAACCAACTAACCACTCTCTCTGTGGAAGAGCGCTGAAGCGAACAGTGGAATCAAAAAGAGGTCATGAACTCCAATCTTATCTCTAACCCCAGTGCCAAGGCCGCTGGATTCACACTGATTAGAGATTAGTGAAATTAGAGATTAGAGAATGGTGCAATCTGAATAAAATGCGTACTGGCCATAGAGTTTGCAACAAAAGTCTCACCCAATGGGGAGCTGCAGATGACCCAAGCAATTGCCCACCTGACCTTGGAATGTCCCGATTTCTGTTTCAGTGGCTCACCACAAGAACTGTACGACCTCACACCGATCGCTGCAGAATGGCTGTTATAATGCAACCTACGACTGTGATAGAGAAGTTTTGTCATATTTGCTTTGTATTTTATTGTATTGCTATACTTTGTATTTTGTAACATTTTTAATTAGTGTGTAATACGTTTATACGAAAAAAAAAATATTTGTGACGTTTAAATTTGTATACAACTTACTAGGTATTTATTTACTTTTAATTAAGTAAGACATATTTTAGACAAAACCTAATTAATACTTATTTAAAAGACTTGTTACTAATTTAATTTTAATTAGTTGTTTGTTCCAAATAAATAAAGAGGCGCTAAGACCTATAAGTTATTTTTTATAGCAATGCATCATTTAGGATATGAGTCACTGTATGTCTATTAAAAATGTAACTGTCAGTGTCACAAAAAATTTTTCGGTAGAAAATATTGTTAGTTTTGATCCTTTATTTTTAAATGTAAATGTTAATATAGTTTGAAGTATTAAAAACAGTTTTACAAGTAAATATATAAATACTTTTGTTAAGACATTACCAACTACAATATAATAACAGTTTTTTCTTTAAAGAGCGTTTCTGGACACCCTGTAGATGCAAGAAAATGTGTAGAAAATTAAGTAAATTTTTTTTTGAATTTAATTACATTTCATCAAGGAATTTTAACGTTTTACGTGCGTTTTTATATTACCGCTGTAATACAACATTTTGATAACCAAGCGTCAGCTTGACAATTTCCCCGACACCGGCGTAAGGGTGTCTTAATGGACGAAGAGATGTTTAAATTGATAATTTATCGTCTAAAAGCATGCGATCAACACATACACGAAAACGTCAATTAAATTTTAATTGTATTACATTAACCCTTTGACCCAGCGCTGGCCAAAAAATTGGGCAGCATATCAGAAACGTCGGAGGTACCGAAAATGGGAGAAAATCTTCGTTGTTACATTTATTTAAAATAGTAGCGATGAAAATTTGTTGGAAATTAAGTTACGCATTGAAATGAAAAATTTTGCATCGAAAAATAATTATCAAATTACCTGCGAGTTTCAGTGCATGTTTAGCCAGTCGTAACAAGATAATTTCAGAACAATGCGACTGTTAGTGGGCAGAAATCGATCAGTTTTTTCCCGAAGGCAGAATCCATTCAGTTTCTGTCCGCCCAATGAAATTGGAATTATTTTTATTCTGCCACTATAGCTTTTGTTTATTGCTAACTTTTAAATAATTATCATTACAACTATATAACATTATACAGAGTAGGAAACAGAAAAAATCCACTACGATATTTGTCAGTATTAATTATATACAGATATCTGTCATTTGTCAACCCCCTCTCTTCTTCAACATCTTCAACTTAAAATGTGGAACGTACCATGTGTGGCACATCATTAGAAAGACATTTAGATGAAGTATTCAGACATATGATTATCCATTTTTTTTTTTAATATTTAACTGACTTATTAAAAAAAAGTCTTAATTAATTTAAAGTGCAACACCTCTAAAAATAAAACGTAACGCCTATGTTTTAATATTGTGTCAATTTTGTAAACTCACTTCGCTAAAAGCTTGCATACTTTTCATCCATCATCATCATCATCATGCAGGAACTTTAACGTCCATTGTTGAACATAGGTCTCCTCCAAACGTCTCTCTGTCCCTGGCTGTTGCAATCCAATTTGTCACTGTCCTCTTCAGGTCATCTGTACATCGAGTGGGAGGTCTGCCTCGGCTACGCTTGTCAGTTCTTGGTCTCCATTCCAATAGTTTTTTGGTCCATCTTCCGTCTTCCATTTTTGCAATGTGTCCAGCCCATTTTCATGTCCGTGTGGCGATTCGTTGTTTAATATCATCTACTCCAGTACGTCGGCGTATCTCTTCATTTCTCACTCGATCCCTTAGGGTCAGGCCAAGCATCGATCTCTCCATTCGCCTTTGTGTTACTCTTAGTTTTTCTGCGGTTTTCTTCGTTAAAGTTAGGGTCTCCGCACCGTAGGTTAAAACCGGCAATACGTACGCATTGGTTAAATGCTTTCCGTTTCAAGCGAATCGGAATATTTCCTTTACTTTTACCGCGCGTATAATCTAAAATTTTCTGACAATATTGTACCCCGTCAACCTCGTTAACATCGGTTTAATTCAATAACTTCAAAACGGATTGCTGCTAAATAATGTAATTTTGTACATTTATTTTTTGGAATATACCCAATCAAATTGCGTGATTTCGATTGTTTAATTTTTGTCATAAGCGTCTCGTGTGGGTGGGGTATTGGATATTTTTATTCATAATATTTTGTCTTTTCAAATTTGGCTATTTTGACATGATACTTAACGAATTTGGCCTTTTTCCAAAAAAATGATACTATTAGCTTAAGTTTCCATGATAAACTATTTCGAGAAAATAGATTTAAACTTTTCATGTTTCTAATACATACGTTTCCATTGACTAAAAATAATAATAAATAATTGTGGAAAATTCAAGTTTTTTAGCAACAATTTTATTATTAAAGTTTAGTTAACCTAAAAAAGATGCTCAAAATGTTTTCTATGCTGTTCTAAGCAAACTTTGTATCTTTTGAACCCTGCTTTACAAATTTTGTCGCAAACCATTCGGGAACGTAGGTTTTCAAATTCTGATTGGATTCGTGTTTTCAAATGCTCAACATTGCGAATCTCGACGGAACAAATTTCATTTTTTAGAATACCCCAGGCTGCAAAATCCGTGGGTCTTATATCTGGGAATCGTGAGTACCATTTAATGGTACCCCTCCCTACAATCCATTTAACAAAGTCTTCATTTAGAAAGTTTCTCAAATAATTCAATAATGTGGGGGAGCTACATCTTGTAGCCTTATTAACTTTTCCTTAACTGGCTGCAGATGTTCATGAAGTAGATTATGCGACTGTTAGTGGGCAGAAATCGATCAGTTTTTTCCCGAAGGCAGAATCCATTCAGTTTCTGTCCGCCCAATGAAATTGGAATTATTTTTATTCTGCCACTATAGCTTTTGTTTATTGCTAACTTTTAAATAATTATCATAACAACCATATAACATTATACAGAGTGCGAAATAGAAAAAATCCACTCCGATATTTGTCAGTATTCATTAGATACAGATATCTGTCATTTGTCGACCCCCTCTCTTCTTCAACACCTTAATTTAAAATGTGGCACATCATTAGAAAGACATTTAGATGAAGTATACAGACATATGAACATCCATGATTTTTTTTTATATTTACACTGTCTTATTCTACCAGGGAATCCGAGGAAAAAATCATATTTTTTATTCTTGTTAGGAGGTGAATTCAAATATGTAATAATATTGACAACTTTTCATTTTGTTAGGTTGTAGTAACGGGCACATGCCCTGTCAGTTTTAACTTATTGGAATAAAATGTTCACCACTAAATTAAATATAAATTAAATTCATGACATAAGTGAAATTCTATGAACGCATGCAAGTTATATCAATATTTTAACTACATACATACATACATAAAGTCACGCCTTTTCCCCATGGGGGTAGACAGAGACCACTTCCTTCCACTTGCTACGGTTCTTACACACATCTTTTGCTTCCTCTACTTTCATCAGTGCTCTCATACTCACAACTACTAAATTAAATTCAATTAAAACAAAATAGTCATAAGTTATTTCTATGAACGGATCATTAGTAATGTGATACTAAGACATTTTTTTTAATATTGACGTTAGTAAATCAATATAGGTATTTCTTGAATGAGTACTTTCAAAATGTTATATCCAATTGGAGAACGAGCTGAGATTTTTTCCATATTTTTTGAAAACGACAAGTATTAGTGCAAAAAAAACAGCGAATTTATTTAATCAGCTTTATAAAGACAAGCAACTTTATCACCTATATATGTTAGAGTTAAAAAATTTCGTCAAACAGGCTCAGTTGCTAATAAAACAAAGAACTATAAAAATAATGTAAGGACTGAAGCGGCAGAAGTAGCAATTTTAGGTCATATTAATTTACATTTACATTTACGAAGGCGATTATTTTGCTTACAAAAGTATCATTTGTGTCTAATAAATACTCCAGAGGTAGTTTGTTAATTATTTACATAATCTTTAAAATAAATCTTTTATGAATTTAATTAAAAAAAGTATTCAGATTATTAGAAATATTTATTTTTAGAAGCAGTTTTTTAATAACAATTTTATTAAAAATCATCGTAACCTATGTTAAACATTACCTCGATTATTGGCTATAAAAATAAAGATTAGGTACGGGTATTATAAAAATTCACGGAAAACGTGTTTAAATTGTTATTAGAGTCCGTTATGAGAAAAGAAAATTAATTCTTAATGGATATACTAAATTTGATTATATTCTTTATTATACGTATAATTTTGATTGGTTTGCCTATTTATTGGTTTTGTAAATAGTTTTAAACGATAGATAAATTGAAAAGTTCTACGAGAATAAATCGTCAAATAAAATTATTAAAGGTGCACTGATCCATTTTGTGTATGAATTAAATGTATTTTTAGTATTTTATTTAAACTGTACTGATCTCTATTTTGTTTTTTTAGAGCAACTAATTAGTTGCTAAGCATTAACGGCTCATACAACTCTTAAAGTTATCCACTAACTCTAAACGACCGGTTTTTCACCTCAAAAATTGGTAGGAGACAGACTTTTTTTAGTTATATGAACTCTACCGATCTCCAGCCGCTAATGTTTTTAACAACTAATTAGTTACTACATTTTGTTAACTAATGTAGCTGCAACGGTTGACAAGTACTTGAATGTTTTCTTAAAGTGAATGAATAGAAATTTATTTATCGTAAATGATTTTTTTAATTTTTTTTTAAATGGTCATATGGCTTTGGTAAGGACCAATTAGCCAGACTTTTTTTTTTCTTTTTCTCTAATTTACCAATGCTTAGTTTTTGTTTTATTTATACATATTGTTAAGATTTTTAGTTCTTTGTGGGTTCGGCGATTAAAACTCTCGATCCAGTAACAAAACAATGTTTATTTCAATACAATAAATTTTACTTTTATTAACCACTTGGATATTCACTAAGCTATACAACTTTTACAACTCTATATAATTATTTACATTTCTTAATTCGTAAACACTTTTAAAACCGATAATGTCTCTTGTTATGATCGCTTCGATATCGCAATTCCAGATCATTCCACCTGTTTATTTTATCTTCTCGGCCGACACGGATTCGAGAAATTGCTCGATCTTGCTAGACCGTTCAGCGGCCAAATCCTCGGTTGCCCACAGGACCGAATTTGTAACAATATGTATGCATAAACTCACATAAAAAAATTTAATTGGAGTAATTTATGTTAGGTATGTGTTTTTATTTTTATTTTTTATAGATGAATATAGTATTTTTGTTTTAATTATTTTTTCGTCAAAACACTTACATAATTGGTATAATTTAGCGCAACATTGCTTACAATTTTTCGTTAGTTACAAATTCATTTTACATCTTATTATGTGTTGATATAATGAATAAAAATCATTTATATAATTACTATAAAGTTTAAATTGGCTAGCAAAGTAAGTTTATATTAATATAATTCATCGAATAGCCTTTTAGTACTTTCTAGGTGCAAGTACACTCCAAAATCTTGCGCACTAGGGATTTTTTTAATTTGAAATATATTAAATTGATAATTTACGTTTTTTTTGTAATATCCACTTAGTTTGTTGAGCAGAGTATTTGAGAGTGTTTAACTCATATTATTTTTGTTTTTAAACAGGGCTGTCATGTAGATAATAAATCAGTCCAAAGTTAAATTATTCATTTTCTTTACCAGTGTCGGGAACAATCTGATGTTTTTTACTTGTTGGAATTAATTAATTCTCGTTTCGAGTACTTTTACTTGTTAGTCACAAAGAATTTTTTGTTCCGGATCGTCAAACAAGACAGACTTTGTTCTTTGGTATCCTGATTCATAAAACTAATTATACAGTAAATTTAACAACTTACAATGGATTATTCTCGTGAATATAAGAACGAAAACAGCTTAATAAACCCGTTTCTAGGATAGCAGAAGAAAACTATAATTACGTAAAAGAGATCTACCCCATCAACCACCTACTTTAATTAAAAAAGTTTTAAAATAGTCCTCCATTTTTAACACATCTTAAAAAAAACTGCAAAAAAGTAATCAGTAATTGTTATAAAGTTTGTAAAGTTTGAGACTATGCCACGTCTTTTTTTCGTTCTCTAAAGAGTACTCTGCCAGCGGTCTCTCTACTGGCAAATTATGCCCGAGCTCAGCCGTAGAGGGTAGAAGAAAAAAAGAAAATAAAAGTGAGCCGCGCCACCGACTTAGAAGGTTCAAGCCGGAAACCCCTAGGTCTTATAGGCACTAGCAGAGCCACACGATAAACAACTAAGATTATGGTGAACCAAATAAATAAAATTATAGCAAAAATTTATTGGATACCTTACTCCTACAATAAATCAAAATACACAGCTTAATAACAAAATTATAACAAATATAGCCAAAATTAACAGCCAACAATAAATCCAGGCACACAGTTCAATAATAGACTTATAACAAATATAATCAAAATCAACAGCTAACAATAAATCGAAACTTCAAAATTTACAACTTTATAAGACAACAATAAATCAAAAATCCAAAGTTTACGATTCCATAAAATAACTTAAACAAAGGTAAGAATAACAAACTTTATCAAGTTACCAAAAAAAACGTATACAAGTCAACTTTTTAATAATACTTAATCAAACGTTCACATACAGCTGCTAATTTACTCACGTTTTTTTTTTACCATTTACATAAAGATATACACTGTTAAAACAATCGAGCTTATTTAAAAATATTTCTTTTTTACAATGGCTGTCCTTCAAAATAGCAATATTGTAGGATATTTACAAATAAGTATGAAGAAAACATTTTTACTTGGACACAAAGAACTATTAAGAATATTACTTTAATCAAAGTTCAGCCTTGGCATATTATCCAATGCAATAAATAGTTTTCAACAGTGTACCATATTAATAAATTAAAACAAAACTTAATCGTAGTGTCAAAAACAAATCACGTCGTTTAAATATTCTAAAATAAATCACTTGTAACCTTTGGGTATACGAATTCACTACTCCTGTGGCCTACTCCTGTGGCCTACTCCTGTGGCCGGTTTGATTATGGAACTGAAACTGCTACTTAACAATGGCTTCCCTCCATCAGATCCCGCACGCGGGTATTTTAACTCGACACCAAAATCCAAAATATCAACAACAAAGGTAAGATAGAATGTTCAAGTTAAAAATTAAATGGTTTTTGTTCAAAATCCAATTAAGATGGCCCAAATACAGCCAGATATGAAAGAAAAAACCGTAGAGGTTCTGCTCACGTGTTAATATCAAATCGTTCCAAAAAAACTCTCACCACCACCCGACTCCTAAGACTGACACCAAACGACTCCTCTAAACTACTGACATACAAACCGAGAATTGTTAACAACTATTCAACGATGAAAAATGGCTTACCTAAGTCACATTTTAAGACACGACAGATACCAGTTGCTGCAAGTAATTTTGGAATGAAAATTAAACGGCAGAGGAGGAATTGGAAGAAAACAGATGTCATTGGCAAGAAATATTAAATAGTGGACCGGATTAAAAACGTTAGAAGAACTAGTCAGCGCAGCCAGAGACAGGGATCAATTCCAACATGTGTTCGCCAACATCCATTGAGTGGATAGGTTGCTTGGTTAATTGATATGTATGTATGTTTGCGAGGTACCTATAGATAAAAACAATTTTAAAAAACTAAAAGATTAACCACCCACAAAAGGTGGTATTTAAAAGGATTTGAAGGACCAAAAACAATTCAATAGGATTAAAAATCAAATTCTTTTAAATGGTTTTGTATTTTTAGGGATATCTGACAAATGACTATATGTATAACATTTTTTCATTTACAAACATTACCATTTTTATTTATTTGTTTTTAAATATGTCAAATACTAAGGAGTGAATGTAGATGTTAAAAATAAACGTTAGTGCTGAAAAAAGATGTTACTGTGACTAGTTGACTGATGTGCATAGTATTATTTATGATTTTATGATTATTTAATCAAAGGTTGAAATTAATTTCTTTATATCTAAGAAGTGATTATATTATCTGTTTTCCAAAAAATAAAGGTGAGTTAATTTTATAGTGAATGCAGTATTTAATTAATTTTTTTGTTTTGGAAATAATTTAATTGTCTGTTTTTTAAAAACCAAAATGTTAGTTCTTTTTTTTAGATTGTTGCATTTAAAAGTGTGCAGTTTGAATTTAGAAATCGAGTGCTTCTTTCATGGGTTATTATGTCGCATGCTCCAGAGTCGGTAAAATATCTGATCTTCATGTTTAGAAAATGGACAAATAAAAAATGTAGTCCATTTAGCAACTTTACAATAAAAAATGATTTCTAGTGAAAAACATTTATTTTTCTTTCCTTTCATTTCGCAGTATATTCACAGCAAAGTGGGGTATTAAATTGAATGATGTGTTTTCTTGGTAAATCTATGAAACGAGTTTTAAGAAAAAAATCCCGACCCTTTGAAAGTTTCGTTAAACTTTTCACTTGAGTAACTTTTTTAATTTCGCTTCTTCTCTTTACATAATACGAGCTTGTACATATTCAATTATTATAAAAGAAATGAACATTAAGTTTTAACAAAAATGTTTCTGAGAACAACATCCAATTTCGTGTTATCACTTGTTGAAAAGTAAAAAAATATATATTTAAAGTATGTTATAATTCTTTCTTATACCCACCAATATTTCAAATATGCAAATAAATAAATATTTAAATACAAACAATAATGGTTACGAAGTTATTAATGTAATTAAGCATTAATCTGATACAATATGGAAACATGCAGGGTATTTCATTAAGAATGGTCCCCTTAAAATTTTAATTTAATATCTTAAAAGTTGTTATGTTCATCTCTACGAGCAACAAAAACGTTTGTTAAATGTCAAAATAATTTTTTCGAAAACAGTCATCAAATGTTGACATTTTCGTTAAAATCTTAGTTAGCGAAGTGGCACTTTTCTGTCACCCAGCTAATAAATACTTTTATGTTTTAGAACGTAAAAGAATTTTACGTTCTAGAACGTAAATGTTTAACAGTTGCTCATATGTTGGAAACTTATTTAGGACTTTATAGCTGTGACAGTGTGACACGTTACAAAAGTCAAGCAAACAATATCACCTACTAGATCATCTTGGTTCAAACACAAAATGTCAGTTAATAATGACATCCTCTGGGATGTGCAAGCAGGATTTAGAAGAGGAAGGAGATGTATGGATCAGGTCTTTTCATTACGAGGTATAGTCGAAAAATTCTTGGCTAGAAGTCAGAAGGTCTATTGTGCTTTTATAGACTTGGAAAAGGCCTATGACAGAGTAGTGAGGAGTGAATTGTGGTCTACATTGTCTATGTATGGGGTGAGTGGTAGTTTAATACGAGCACTAAAATCACTTTACGAGAATTCCACTGCTTGTGTCGGGATAAACGGACTGGTTTAACATCGAAAAAGGTGTGAGACAGGGATGTGTGGCTTTGCCATGGCTGTTTAACTTATACATAATTGTTTAAAAGATCTGAAAGAGAGTGCGTATGGATTAAAAATGAATGATTTGATTGTCAAATGCCTTCTTTACGCCGATGATCAAGTCATATTAGCGTTATCTGAAGAGAAGTTGCAGGCGATGGTTAATGGGGGATGAAAATAAATGTGAGCAAAATGAAAGTACTGATTTTTGAAGCATGACAAACTGTGGAGTTTCGATTGAGGGACAAAAAGTGAAATAAGTAAATGATTTTAAGTACTTGGGTTCAAAGTTTACTAAAGATGGAAAGTATGACAGTGACATTGAGCGAAAGGTGTTGGCAGAAAAACAAATGAATTGGGCTCTGCATAGCTTTATGAATAGCCAGAAAGTGTCAAAAAAGGCACGTCTGGCGTTGCATAGAGGTGTGTTGGTTCCTACACTTATGTATGGTAGTGAATGTTGGGTTTGGCAAAAGAAGCATGAAAATAGGATTAACGCTGCGGAGATGAGTAGACTGAGAATTATAGCCGGAGTGACTCGGTTAGATAAAATAAAGAATAGTGAGATAAAGTAACGCTGTGGTGTAAAAGAAAATGTGGTTCCAAAGATAGATAAAGGAATGCTTAGATGATTTGGACACGTAGAAAGGATGGATGAAAAAAGATTGACAAAAAAAATTTATAAGACGAGTGTGAATGGACAAGTCGGTAGAGACCTCGAACATATCTCGATCAGATCAACATTGTTTTGAAGAAAGGCCAGGTCAAGAGTACCAACAACCGACGAGCATGTATGAGAGCACTGATGTAAGTAGAGGAAGCAAAAGATGTGTATAAGAACCGTAGCAAGTGGAAGGAAGTGGTCTCTGCCTACCCCTATGGGAAAAAGGCGTGACTTGTATGTATGTATGTAATGACAAATACTTAAATATTTATTTTTTATTCTCATATCAGTTTTAATGCAACTTTCGAAAAAATATTGTTTGCATCTCAAAAGCGAAATGCTTTGCGTTATCGAATGGTTAACTCCCATTCTTAAACACAAAAGTATCATTTCGCATTCTAGATACAAAAATAACTATTTAATGTCAGTGTAATATTTTATTTTGTCGAATACAATTTTACTATTAATTTGAGTTTAATGGGCCACTGTTGCCGTTACAACAGATCCATATAATAACTGTGAAAACTTTGGCACAAAATATAAATATTTAACTTAAAACACTCAAAAAAACATTCTGTTTTATCAAGATGCTAGGTATTTTATTTTAAAATATTTGTATTTTATATTTGTTTTAATGCCTTTTAATATTTTTTTTATGCTTGTCAAACAGTTTACGTACGTTAAAATACTTTGGAGGTAGTTATTTATGTACCAAGGATAAAATACTGTATATTATAGTCAAGCCTACAAGAAAGCAAGCAAGCAAACAGACGAGATATTGAACAGTTTTTCACCAAGGTGCATATTACACTTTTTCGTCGACGTCTACATATAAAAATGAATAATACTGATTTTTAAATAACCAGTTAATTAAATGTCCCACTCGAAAAAATATTTTCCATAAAAAATATTCGAGGTGGACACTTTAAAATGGGCCACTCAGTAGTTTTTTCACTTACAGATTATTACAAAAAAAACCTTTAAGAAGAAGCTCTCATATTTGTTATAACTGCGTCACTTTCGGATTAACCTCAAACGCTAGCTCATATCGGACACAAGACATAAAATCGCTTAAATGAAAAGGCCTATGTAAACTGTTCTTCTTGGTTGGAGTATTTCCGATTCCGCTCATCAAACACATCAAATCACCCGTGTTCCCATTTTCCCCAAACCAATTTTTTTTTACGCCATCTTCGAGCAATTCCCGAAGGTGTAAACTACCTCTTACAAACACACTCACATCCTAAATTCCTAAGCCTACAAGACGTCTAGTTGCAATTTCGCACATGGACACCCGAACGGGGATAAATTTCTTATGTTTTCATCGATCCTCAACATGAACACATGAAAATAATTTAGGGATATTAATTTATATTTAAATTTTAATAATTTTCTTTATTATTATTATTATTATTATTATTTGCGAGTAGACCCCTTAGGATCACGCAAAGCAAAACGATTCGTTTGGGAGGTAGTTTTTCTAATCCTCCAGATTTCTCTCATCTTTTCTCCCATGTCTTCTTTCCTTTCTTGGGACCATTTTGTTCCGGTCTTCCTGGGCACTTCATTCTCTGGTACAACCTTCCATTGGTAAATCTTACGTCTGTATGTGCTTCTGTCCTGTATCTCTTCTTGGTCTATTTGTGCTTTCCGTAAATCAGCCTGTACCTGAGCTATCCATGGTGTCGTCGACTTGACCCCCTTGATGTAAGTTAAGATCTTGTTTGCGAGGCGAGTTGGAGGGAGTCTACTAATATGTCCGTAGAATCTCAATCGCCTCTTTCTTACATCGACCGCTAGGTTGGACAGATTTTCGGTGGTTTTTCTGGAGTGTAATCTGTAGCCCTTATCTGTGTGTTTGGGTCCCAGCACTTTCCTTATGGTTTTCCGTTCTTCTTTTAGGATATACTCCATGTCTCTTTTGGTGGATAAAGACAGGGTCTCACTTGCGTACAGTATTTGGGGTTTAACAACTGTGTTGTAGTGTCTAATTTTGGTGTGTAATGACAAGCATTTCTTGTTGTAAATTTTGCAGGTTCTTCCGAAAGCCATTTTCAATTTCTGAAGTCGTATTTGCTGGGCCATCTTTTCTCCTCCGTTTGGTTCGAGGATCTCTCCTAGATATTTAAAGTGTGTAACTCTATTGATCCTGCCGTACTTGGTGTCAAGGCTCTGAATGTCTATCTTTGAGCAAAAGAACTCGGTTTTCTGGAAGGAGATTTTCTTTATTAAATATATTTTATTTTTAACCCTCATTGTCTGTCACTGTATTTTCTAAGATTTTTTTCTTCAGCACAAAAAAGCCTAATAAACACATCTAAAAAACATGTTTTTATTATTTTCCATACTTTATCGGTTTTAAATACTGAAGAAAATTTGTTGGTACTTATTTAATTAAGTTTAAAGTAAATCTCATGCATTTTTAAATTGTTTTTATCTTCTAGTGGATACTACAATCTGCCTGAGTGGCAATAATCGTTTGTTATGATTAGAAGATAACATGTAAAGTATGGTTTCTTTAACGAATTCTAGGGAGATGTGCTAAATCACCTCGTTGAAGACGTAATAAGAAGCAATGCCTTGTTTTGGAACCGTTGCAGGATGTTTATATTGTTCAAGAACCATTTTTATTTGAGGCAGATGAGCCAATATATATGGCTTAATTTTAGTTCTAGTTGCTTGAGTTTTGTAAATATATCAACTTGCGGGAGTTTTTTAAATTTACAGAAAGACATATTTTTCTACCTAATGTTAATGTTACATGCATAGACTTAGTTTCATAGCTTTATTGCTTCATATTTTTAATCAGTGTTGAATAATATTGTTTCTTGAGGCTGATGTTGGATCAGTGCGGGATGCCAGAATAGCATGTCGTCTTTATATGTTGCTACCTTACTAGTTTTTGTTGTTGGTAGATCTGCTGTGTACAAGAGATATAATATTGGATCAAGGACACTACCTTAAAAAAATAAAACAAAAACTTTTTTTTTTAATCTGCAAATAATATGTTTTGTTTTTATAAGTGTACCTTATGCCGTTTAAAAATTTTGGGGCTATTCTTACCCTCGCTTAGGGTTGAAAGTAGTGAAGTCAAAATTACCGGAAAAGAGTGTCCCCCTTTAATAAAAAATCGACGGTAAAATGTTGACGAGGTTCCTGCAAATGGCTATGTTTTATTTTCGGTTGGCCACCCTGTATAAGTGTGGAGGCAGCAAATGAGTGCGAAGCACGAGTTATGTAAGCACACGAAAAAATTAATGATGCATTATCACACACGTAGAGTACAACGTTTTATCTACGACTGCCTTTAATAAAAAAAAAATGTACAGCAATGTTTTGATTAAATTTTGTGAAAATAAACTAAAAATCTACCGGTTAAAATCAATTGCCATGAGATCAACGAAATATGCTTATTACCTTGACAACCACTTGACGCACAACGCACAACGCATTTTAAGTAAAATTTTCGGCTGGTATTTGATGTGCTTGATCAGAATAAGTAATTTAAAAAAAGCTGCGAGCAGTGCCGTTTATTTCCTCTTGCCTGAAAAATCTAAATTGAAATACGAACAAATCACGATCGTTTTGCCAAATGGTGTGATGAAAAAGGAGTGAAAAATACCATGAATAAAAAAGTTTTTATGGCTTACTTTCAGCAGTTATCAAGGAATTACAAGTCGTCCAGTATTTGGGCTTATTCATCAATGTTGAAGTCAGTGATTTTTTTTTCAGAGGTGATGAAAATCCTTTATGGAGGTTATGAGTCCGAAAGCTCAAGGTCTACTGTGAGACGCCACTGACTATGTCAGGACTACTCACTAAAAACTCCACCCCTATTTAGGTCCGTCTGGCTATTGCCTCCGGTGACACTTGGGCCTGTTGGCCTATTGTATCTTGCCTATGTGTTTTTGTATCATTGCACAATGGAGACCTGACCAGCAGACCACCCGGCAAGGATCCAAAAACAGCAAAACACACACTGCGCCGCCGTGAGGCACTGGTCCTAAAAAGACAGGCAGTTCCCGGGTCCTAGAACCACGCTGCACCCAATCCAGTACCTTCGTACCTTGTACAAGTTTGTACAAGTTCTATACTGGGTGGAAACAATGTGGTCACCCAAGAACCGCCCATTCCCCCCAGCTCACCGCAGCAGCACAGCAAGCGCTCCACCACCCCCGGATCCACACCGCACAACCAGCAGGCCAGGCCTCCATTATACAGTCTTAGCTGATTCCTGTTCATCGGTAACAGTTCTGCCGTCCTTTTATGGCACGGTCCTTTGATGTATTATTTCCCGTGTTTTTTTCCTGCTATACGTTTCCAGTAGTTTTTGTGTTTTTCCGAACCTCTTCTTGCAAGTTCGTCTACTTTCTCATTACCTGCAACTTCCTGGCGTCCTGGAACCCATATCATTTTGACGTAACTACGGTTTACCAGCGTTCTCAGTTCTTCTTTGCATTCAACGAGTATGGGGGAAGTGGTGGTCCGGCCCTGAGGTGCCCCCTGTACAGGACTAAGGCTGTCTACTACAGGATTTTGCCCGGTTTCATGTAGGCTCCGTTATCAACGGTGCTTCCCCACCGCCATGCATCCATCAGCACGGGTCGCATAACACTTTAGTCTTTTAGTCGCCTTTTACGACAGGCAGACAATACCTGGGATCTATTCTATTATCCCCGTATCCCCAGGGGAATGAAGTCAGTGATAGTTGTAAGGAAAAATGTGGACATCGGCAAATGTACACAGTTAATTGCATATTTGAAAAGACAGTCGGTAGGGTACAAACCATAGCAAAAATCTAAAACAAAACGAAAGTAATGAGAAGAAAGCATGACAAACTGTGAAGGAAAAACGAGTGGAACAAGTACATGAATTTGTGTACTTGGGTTCTAAGTTTACAAGTTTACATGGAAAGTATAACAGTGACATTGAGCAAAGGGTGTTGGCAGGAAAACAGATCAATGGGGCACTGCATAGCTTTATGAACAGCCAGAAAGTTTTAAAAAAGGCACGTCTGGCTGTGCATAGAGGTGTGCAGTGAGTTGCGAGACTTGGTGTTTTTTAAATGTTATTTTTTTAATGGCATCCATTTTTTTATGGATAGTCCTACTTTTTTTTCTTTATTATACATTTATAGGTACAGCTTTTTCTTGGTTACAAACTAGAATACATTTGCTTATATTAAATTTTTTAAATTGTTATTCTTCTTTACGACCTTTCAAATGATAACTGCGATGTTGATTTTGGGATTTAGGTCTTAGATTAAAAAAAAGTATATTTCTTAAAAGCCAACGTTTCGTCAATTTATTTTGACATCTTAAGGTCACTGTAAGATAAAATGGGTGTTACAAATTTATAAATATAAAGAAGGAAAAATAATGTAATTTAATAATAAAATAAAATAACAATAGTTAAATAATATAACTTTATCCCTTTTCGGGTGTTGTTATTATTACTTTTCCAGAAATAAGTACTGAATATTGTTGAGGTAATTGATGATGAATAGGGTTACATAGAGAAAAAAAAAGTATTTTCACTTAAATAAAAAGACTTTTTCGTGTTAAATGAACGGTGTTCAACCATATCAGGTTTTTGACGTGATAACGTCTTATAAATCGATGAACGCCGGCTGCATACACGAAAAAACATGGGTCATTGTCACGTTCCGCCTGAGCCAAGTGCAAGCGAGAGCGCACGATCGGCCGAAGCGTTCGGCTAGTGACGCATCTATCTCTCTTTCACTCCATCGGCTGATGCGTCCGAGTAAAAGAAAGACAGCTACACGTGAACTGTTTATAAAGTGAAGTGAAAAGTTATTGTGGTTTCCATTGTTTATTACAACAATTGCGGCAAAAAAATTGTAATTTTCAATTAACTCCTTATTTGTATTATACAACATAATAATAATAGAGTGATAAATTCATAAAAGTATGCAATTTTTCATCAATGTTTTTACAGACTTTACAGACAACCAATTTTTTTTATTTATTTATTAATTTTTAACACCTAAAGATGTCAAAATAAATTGACGAAACGTTGGCTCGAAAGATATATAGTTTTCTTTAATCAAAGATCTAAATCCCAAATACAACATCGCAGTCATTAAATCCTTTTATCAAAATCAATACATAAAAATAAATACCTACCGATTAAATAATCTAAATGAAAGGGCAGCAAATGGAAAGGACGTTACATTGACAGATGGGAAATAATGGCATTATGATGCAACTGCGTCTGGTTTGGAATTTTATTGGCGAATAAGAGCATCGGCAAAAGTTAATTCATTAGCGTCTTTAGAGAATAAAATAATACTTTGTGCAGTTGTTTTTTTCGCTTAAATTATTTGAATTTTTCAGGACAGGCGGGTTAAACTGTCATTCGTTCTTCTGTCTCTCTAATCTCGATGATTAGTTTTATCCCTAATTGTAAAACCAACAATAGAAAGGCAACTAACTATGCACATTATTTTAAAGGTGTGGAAATATATTAATTTATGCAGTAAACAAATAGAAAAAATGCCCTGCATGCTGTTGGATTATTTTATGCAAATATAAGACGTTAAATCGTTAAATAAAAGAGCGAATACATTAAAATGAAAAACATTGGCAGACATTGGGACAAAAGTGAATAATTAAAACTATGAAATAAAATAAACGGAACAAACATAGAAACAGCAGAAGATTTTGTGTATCTATGTCATTAAATCATTATCAGCAGGGATAACCAGACGAACGAGCTTCAAAGGAGAATCTCTCTGGGATTAGCTGCTTTTGGAAAGCTACGAAACGTACTTGAAAGTGATATGCCTATCAGTCTAAAACGTAAAACTTTTAACACATGCATATTACTAGTGATCACGTAAGGAGCAGAAACTCTCACACTGACAAAGGCAACCATAACAAAATTACAATGAGCTTGAGCTTGAGGGCCTGCGAAAGCTGGACCCTCAACCCCTCGCTAGAAAAACGCATTGAAGTTTTCGAAATGTATCTTTATAGGAGAATATAACGCATAGACTAAATCAAAAGTTCTTAATAGAATGCAGAAAAACAAGGAGCTGATGCAAACTAAGGTATATTAAACATATAATAAGAGGAGATGGATATGAAATACTTCGGTTGATCATCGAGGGAAATATTTAGGGGAAAAGGTCAATAGAAAGAAGGCAGAATTCCTGGCTCAAGGACCTACGCCGATGGCTCAGTAAAACATCATCCGAAATCTTCAGAGCAGCTGTGTCACGAGTAATTATTGCCAGTTGGATCGCCAACCTTCAAAGTGAGACGGCGCAATGAGAAGAAGTGTGATCATAAAAGATTAAGAAAGTTTATTTTTATTATTATAAAGAAGTAGATACGGACAAAATAACTTTTTTTTTGTGTGCCGGTATTTTGAAAAGAACACACCACTTACGCACGCGTAACATTATTAATTAAAAATCTACATTTTCCGTTCATCAAAATTAAAAGTTTCGCACAAAAGAAAACCTGGAAATATATGAGATTTAAGTTTCAGAGAAATCTTGTAATTTAATGAGATGAAAGGAAAATTTGCGTAAGTCGTAGTATTCAGGAAACTGAATACGGGTAATTTATCCTTGGGTGTTATGTTTTTACAAAATGTGCCAATTAATTGCACAACGTTTCTTACGGTTTCTTTCGGTAAAAATATTCCGAGACGCTATAAAAATTATAATCCACTGCCTTTTCGTAATAAAATTTCTATAAAATTCTACAATCTCTATTTAATATCAATTATTTTTTCTTTTCCACTAATTTAAGATCTCCCTATAACTTCAACTATCAATTTTTTGAATAAAAACTTTTGATTGGACTTAACGGAAACCAAAGATACATACATACATACATATAGTCACGCCTTTTTCCCGTAGGGGTAGGCAGAGACCACTTCCTTCCTCTTCCGCTACGGTTCTTACACACATCTTTTACTTCCTCTACTTTCATCATTGCTCTCATACATGCTCGTCGGTAATTGGTACTCTTGACCTGGCCTTTCTTCAAAACAATGTTGATCTGATCGAGATATGTTCGCCGAGGTCGACCTCTACCAACTTGTTCATTCACACTCGCCTTATAAATATGTTTCGTCATTCTTCCTTCATCTATCCTTTCTACGTGTCCAAACCATCTAAGCATTCCTTTATCTATATTTGTAACCACATCTTCTTTTACTCTACAGCGTTCTCTTATCTCACTATTTTTTACTTTATCCAACCGAGTCACTCCGGCTATACTTCTCAAACTACTCATCTTCGCAGTATTATTCCTATTTTCATGCTTCTTCTGCCAAACTTAACATTTACTACCATACATAAGTGTAGGAAACACCACTCCCCTATGCACAGCCAGACGTGCTTTTTTTGACACGTTCTGTCTGTTTATAAAGCTATGCAGTGTCCCATTCATCTTGTCTTCCTGCCAACTCCCTTCGCTCAATGTCACTGTCATACTTTTCATATCTCGTAAACGTTGAACCCGAGTACACAAATTTATTTACTTGTTCCACTCTTTCTCCCTCCATCGAAACTTCACAGTTTGTCATGCTTCCTTTTTTTTCAAAAACCATTACTTTCGTTTTGCTTGCATTTATTTTCATCCCTTTGATTTTCAGGGCATCATGCATAACATTAACCATCGCCTGCAACTTCTCTTCAGATAACGCTAATATGACTTGATCATCGGCGTAAAGAAGGCATTTGACAATCAAATCATTCATTTTAAATCCATACACACTCTCTTTTAAATCTTTTAAACAATCGTCTATGTATGAGTTAAACAGCCATGGCGAAGCCACACATCCCTGTCTTATTTCAGTGCTCGTATTAAACTACCGCTTACCCCATACATAGACAATGTCGACCACAATTCACTCCTCACCACTCTGTCATAGGCCGTTTCCAAGTCTATAAAAGCGCAATAGACCTTCTGACTTCTAGCCAAGAATGTTTCAACTATACCTCGTAATAAAAAGACCTGATCCATACATCTCTTTCCTCTTCTAAATCCTGCTTGCACATCCCATATCATAGTTTCATTCGTTACTCTTTTAATCAATATCTTTGCAAACAGTTTGCCGACTATGCTGAGTGAACTAAAACCTCGGTAGTTCTAAAAGTCGTGCAGTGAACCTTTTCTCTTGTAAAGCGGCACGATAACCAAAGATTTAACAATAAAACCACATTTTATTATAACCGAGTGCAACTAATATAAGGTAAACAACTATTTCAAGTACATTCATATTATGTATAAATTTTTGTAAAACTATAATAGTAGCATAAGCTTTCTAAATAAGCCGTTAGGTGGCGATTCTGTAGTGCCACTGGCAAATGTCTTTAACCCGGCAATATATTAAAAAAGGTCAATTCACCGGTTTAATGAAAAATCACCATTATTGTTTCTACATGGAGTAAGTCTGTCTTGTCACATTGCAAAAGCAATTTGTCAATAAATAATTACAAATTGAATGTCATGAATATCAGCAAAAGGTAATAAGACACCGCTGGACTTTGTAGAGTAAGTCGCTGAACTTACAAAGCGATCTACATCACTTAAATATACAGTGTGGCCAACCGAAAACGAAACAGAGCCATTTACAGGAACCTCGTCAACATTTTAGAAAAACGCTCAGGCTTGTCGATTTTTGATTAAAGTGGGTCACTCTTTTCCGGTATTTTTGACTTCACTACTTTTAACCCCAAGCGAGGGTAAGAATTACCCCAAAATTTTTAAATGGCATTGAGGGTCGAATAAGATGTCTTTTGAAATCTCTGACAATTCTCTTTACAATTGTTTTTAAATTTTACATTTCCTCCCAAAGCTTTGAAAAAAATTACATGTTAAAATTCCAATTATTTTTGTTGCTTACTTACTTCTTAATTGATTAAATGTTCAAACTGATGACCGCCCGCGCCTGCTTCCATACAATAATAAAGATTTTGTTCAAAACGTTCACGCACATTCCGGAAAATTTTCGGAGTAATTCGACGGCACTCGTCAAATATTCTTTAACGCAAATCTTTCAACAAAGCTGGTTGTGTTTTATAGATTTTACTTTTTAGATGTCCCCACAAAAAGTAATCGAGGGGCGAAAGCGAAATAATATCCACCCTTTCCGCAATGGAATATACAATATTATTCAATTTTCAAAACTATGTTAAATAAACTACCAACCAATACTTCGAAATACGTTACTAGACAATCATTTGACATCCACTACTTTGCAAATTCCTGATCGTATCCATTTGTATTTTTTATAAGTGATAACAAATCGCCACAAAGCAATGCAAAGCAAAAAATGGGTACTAAATGTATACCATTGGCGTACTTAACTCGAATGAATGACATTTTTACCGTTCGTGATTGTTTAAAGATGAGTTTCACATTTAAAATATTCTTCTTCTTCTCCTTGTTAGAGATCTAGATGATCTGTTGATTCCGAACTTGCCTCTGTAATATTTCCTGAGATATGGACTGCCGCTGTCTCTCCATCTCTTTGGTAGTCTTCCGGGTGCTCTTTTCTCTATTGCTTTCCCTTTAAGTCTATTGTCGGTCATTCTCTTCACGTGGTTATACCATTATCTTCTCCTCTGCCTTCACCATTTCATAACATCCTGTACGTCGCATTGTGCTGTAATGTCAGTGTTTCTTACGTGATCTCTTCTTGTTTTCCCGGCTATTGTTCTCAGTACTGACATTTCGGCGACTCGTAACATCCTTTTGGTCTTGTTGGTATCCTCTCTCGCTTCTATATCATATGTCATTATTGGCCTGACACATGTCTTATATATTTTGATTTTACTCTGCTTTCGCATACAAGGATTAGCCCATACAGTTTCCCCAAGACATACTGATATTATGGCTGATTTGTTAATTTGGTTTCTCAGGTCCTTTACCGGGTCGTGAGAGCTGGACATATCTATGCCCAGGTATCTAAATTGTATGACCTGATCTATGGGTTTATTATCTATTACCAGCTTGCATCTCATTGGCTCTAATTTCTTAATAAGTAATAGGCGGAATTTTAAAAGTTAAAGACTATTGTATAGAGATTTGTAAGAGATTTTGAAGGACATCTTGTTCGACCCACAATGCCATTTAAAAATGTTGGGGTAATTCTTACCCTCGGTTGGGGTTTAAAGTAGTGAAGTCAAAAATACCGAAAAAGAGTGACCTTTAATCAAAAATCAACGAGTCTGAGCGTTTTTATAAAATGTTGAGGAGGTTCCTGCAAATGGCTCTGTTTCGTTTTCGGTTGGCCACCCTGAATTCGACATAACACAGGATAAAAAAAATTGGTAATATAAACGTAAAATAGACAGAAAGAAAATAATTTCTTTCGAAAAAGATCATTGTTGTGAAACAAAATTTTTTACTTTAACAAGATTAATTACATGGGGAATATGAATCCTAAGGCTTTAGTGTCCTTTGCGATTCTACTTAACTCGTGGTTGATAAGATTCCATTATCTCATTTTATAAAGACAATGCCTACATAAATTGTCACGAAATTTCTATTAATTCTATATCTATAAAATACTAATTGCGTTGTACCTTTGTCACTAGACTAGAACTCGTGTTCGTTGAAACAATCTGATTCTAATGATGTTCTTTTGTAATTGTTCATATATCGCTAGCGAAACGAATTTCATAAAACTCATATATTTTTCTATAGCTTTTAAAATGATATTTTTTAAACATTTTGTATGAACAACCTACGCGAGTAAATTAAATGGAAATCTCACACTCGACGCGATGAATGTTAAAGAAAATTTAAAAGTTCTTTGAAACAAACTAAAAAATTAAAATATTCTTTAATGCATGCAAAAAATCTAAAAGTTGAAATAAATTGCTTCATGAAGCCATCGATGTGTTGTTTAGGGATCTTACACTGAAAATCAATCACCTATTTGGGTACACTTTATATGTATACATACAGGGTATTTCTAAATTCATACGAAAAATTCAGGAGGTGATTGCCCGAATAAAATTAAGATGGATCTTTTCAATAATAAAATTTCTTGAGACCACCTCCTTCTGAGATATCAACACTAAAAGATGATGAGTAAAATTAAGTTTTAATTTTTAACTTCCCAGTGGGAAGTTATAGTAATGGGTCCGATTTTCCGATTCTCGAATTTTGACATATCTCCACATTTCAAGGTATCCAGAGTCGAATACAATAGTTTTCAAGTGGACGTCTGTGTGTGTATGTACGTATGTTCGTATGTGCGTTCGGAATTATTTTTCGTCTCGATTATCTCGAGAACAAAACATGATATCGACGTGGGACCAATTGCATTCGACGCATAATTTCGCAACTTAGAACTATTTAGATTTTTAGCAAAATCTGTCAAACTGTTTTTTATGGAGAATCAAAAAACTAAAAAAAATGGTAAACTACCTAAATTTTGCAATTTAGAAATTATTCTCTTTTTAATATACAATTTTAAGATCTTTTAAATAATATGATTATTGCATGATAGGAATATTGGTATGAAAAATATTATGACAATATTTCATAAAAAAAGATAGTTTTAGAATAGAAAAATAGGAATTGGAGAATTTTAAATTTGTGTCAGTATTGAGAGAATAGCATTAAAGGCGCTATAACAGTATAAAATATTGTTAGCAATAATCAAGCATTGTTAATAACAATTTAATATTGTACTAAGAAAGAAAGAAAGAAAGAAAACGCTGTGGTGTAAAAGAAGATGTGGTCACAAAGATAAAGGAATGCTTAGATGGTTTGAACACGTAGAAAGAATGGATGAAGGAAGATTGACGAAACAAATTTATAAGGCGAGTGTGAATGGGCAAATCGGTAGAGGTCGACCTCGGAGAATATATCTCGATCAGATCAACATTGTTTTGAAGAAAGGCCAGGTCAAGAGTACCAACAACCGAAGAGCATGTATGAGAGCACTGATGAAAGTAGAGGAAGCAAAAGATGTGTGTACGAACCGTAGCAAGTGGAAGGAAGTGGTCTCTGCCTACCCCTATGGGAAAAAGGCGTGACTTTATGTATGTATGTATGTACTAAGAAATGATTATTGATCATAATAATTAAAAAAAAATTTGAAAGAATACGGTTGACATAAACAAAATATAATTATAATTTGTTATAAACAATTTGAAATCATTTTTTATAATAATTTTAATAATAATTATAGCAACAAAACATATGGTATTTTTTTATTCTTTCCACTGGGAAGTTAGTCGTGTGGACTTCTCGGTTCGCACCGAGATCACTGATATTTTTTTAGTTGTTTGATTTTTACTGCTTCTAAATATGATAATTTTAATCATTTATTGGCAGAATGCAATAAATTGAAATTATCATTAAAATCTTATTTTTTTTTATTCAATGATTTTTTGTGTTCTTTAATTCTGGGTAGAAAAGACCTACCTGTTTGACTTAGGTATGTTTTAAGACATGAATCACAATTTAACTTTAATTTATATATTTATTATATTTTTTCATAAATCTTAATATGTTAAATATGTTTCTAATTCACGTATATTATTAGTGTTGACTGACTTAAACCATTCTTTAAATGACTGCGCCAATTACAATTATCTACGTCTAAGAGTCTCGTTTTTACCATCTTCTTCTTCAAGTGCCGTATCAGGTCACCCTGACGTTGGCAATTACTTGGGCAAGTCTTTCTCTATTTTGCGCCAATCGAAACAGTTCCTCTGCGTTGCGTGTACCGGTCCATTTACGGATGTTCCTTAGCCAGGAAGCCTGCTTTCTTTCTACTTCTCTACGTCCTTCCACTTTTCCCATTATGATCAGTTGTAGGATTCTGTATCGCTCTCATCTGAAGATATGTCCAAGATATGAGATTTTCCTGCACTTAAGTGTATTTAGCAGCAAACGTGTTGCGTCGGCCCTGTTTAGCTCCATTTCGTTGGTCTGCATAGCTGTCCAGGGTATTCTCAGCATTCGCCGGTGTAACCACATCTCAAACGCTTCTACCCGATTAACTGTAGCCGCCTTAATGGTCCAGATCTCTGCCCCGTACAACACTGACCATATGTAGGATTTTACCATTCTCTGCCGTAATTTTAGGTTCAGATTATCATTGCAGAATAGTGGTTTCATTTTTTGGAATGTTGTTCGGGCTGTCTCTATTCTATATCTTATTTCTTTATCTGGATTTAGATGTTCGGTGATATAACATCCAAGGTACTTAAACTGGGTTACTCTGTCTATATTCTTCGTATCAATCTGCAGTGAAGCATCAGGATGTGGTTGTCGACTAAAGACCATAAAGTTTGTCTGTTTTTACCATAGAGTAACAAAAAACTATATTTAGCGAAGCTAATATTTTCACTTAAAAATTTCCAATTCTTCCGTAATTCATAATCTAATGCGCGGTATAAAATAAAAATTCCATTGTAGAAGCAGACACCTTATTCAGCTTATTTATGATGGCTGTTCATAAAAAAATGACAATATATGGCACAGCATAAAGCCAGACTAAAATATATATTCGCATTTAGTTATACGCATAGCATGAGAGATGTAGTAGCACAATATTGACAATAAATCAGGATCTCTATTTAGATTTTGCCTGAAAAGGGATTTCGTAAATGTTGTACTTAAAGGATTCAACATAAATCGTCTGGCAGTTTAAATTTATTAAGCTCTTTTTTCGTGCCGTTTACCATGTAGCGTTATTGAAGTATTTATTTAATTTAAAATTAAACTCGGAGGAGTTCAGTATACCAGAATGGATTTGTTTCGTCGACATTTTTGGCGGGATTGTTAAATTAACCATTCAGGTTTATTGAAAATCGATGTTTGTGTATACGAGCGACACTAAATGATTTTTTTGCACTAAAGATATTTTAAATATAGAAATCTTTATCGTGAAAGCACCCTCAATTTGTTCTCCTGTAGGATTTGCAAATCAAGGCAGTTTAATATTTTCTAATTAAAACTAATATTCTGTTGGAAGGACATGAAAAGAAGTAATCATCAAACGCAGCAACAGTTTCAATTACTTTCTTTTATAAATTAGTCACGTTTTTAAAACAGAAAGATTCACGAATACAATTGTGTAAACGTACGGCTGCTAAGTTTAGTAAGAGTAATGCCATCAGAAAAATAACTTGTAAAAAACACCAAGTCTCGCAACTCAGTTCTTTTACCGTAAAAAATTGTGAGATCCATGTAATACCAAGTCGGTTAATTTATTCAGTCCCTACAGAAGGACCCTTTTCTGTCTTAAGTTATTACGTAATCCGACGGAGACCAAAAATCCGTTGGACCCGTGAACATACCGCCGGAATTATTAAAGTACGGGACGGACAGACTCTTTAAGCATCTCACCAAAATATTTCAAAACTGTGTCAGCGGAATGGAAGTGCCTGAAGAATGAAAGACATCGTATATGTCGACTATTCACAAAAAGGGAAGCAGAGACGACTGCGATAACTACAGAGGCATGGCAGTACAGAGTTCGATGGCTCGAATATGTAGATCTAAAAAAGGCCTACGATAATATCCCCCAGAGCAAACTATGGAAAGCACTAGAAAGGATCAATATTAATGTCAACTTATTTAAAACCATAAAAAATCTGTATAGGGACAACGCAACCAAAATTAAAATAGAAAAAACGGTTTCAAAAGGGTTTAGAGTGGACAACGGCCTAAAGCAGGGAGGCTGTCTTTTCCCGACGCTATTTAAAATCTACCTGGAACAAGCCCTAAAACCGTGGAAACGGAAGTGCAAAGATATGGGTATCCCACTGAAAGATCTCGCTGTTCGCCTCGATTTGGTTCGACTGCAACTTCTCTTCGGATGACGCTAATATGACTTGATCATCGGCATAAAGAAGGCATTTGACGATCAAATCATTCATTTCTATTCCATAGGCACTCTCTTTCAAATATTTTACACAATCGCCTATGTATAAGGTAAAGAGCCATGGCGAAGCCACACATCTCTGTCTCAGTCCCTTTTCGATGTTAAATCATTCCGTGCAAGCTCCGTTTATCCTCACACAAGCAGTGGAATCCTCGTAAAGTGATTTCAGTCCTCGTCGACCAAAATTCACTCCTTACCACTTTGTCATAGGCCTTTTCCAAGTCTCTAAAAGGGTAGTCAAGAATTTTTTGACTGTTTCGTAATAAAAAGAACTAAACCATACATCTCCTTTCTCTTGTAAATGCTGCTTGCACATTCCATATCATCTCAGTTTCATTTGTAACTCTTTTAATCAATATCTTTGCATACAGTTTGCCGACTATGCTGACTAAACTAATACCTCAGTAGTTCTTACAGTTGTTATAAACAATGCTTGATTATTACCAACAATAATTGTTCACTTATAGCGTCTTCAATGCTATTCTCTCAATACGGACAAAGTTTAAAATTCTCCAATTCCTATTTTTGTTTTCCAAAACTATTTCTTTTTATGAAGTATCGTCATCATATTTTTCATACAAATATTCCCAACATGTAATAATCATATTATTCAAAAGATCTTAAAATTCTGTATTAAAAATAGTAATATTTATAAATTGCAAGATTCAGGTAGTTTATTTTTATATTCCCAACATGTAATAATCATATTATTCAAAAGATCTTAAAATTCTGTATTAAAAATATTAATATTTATAAATTGCAAGATTCAGGTAGTTTATAATTTTTTTCAGTTTTTTGATTCTCTATAAAAAACAACCCAACTGATTTTGCTGAAAATCTTATCAGTTTTAAGTTGCGTAATTATGCGTCGAATGCAATTGGTTTTACGTCAATATCATTTTTTGTTCTCGATATAATCGAGACGAAAAATAAATCCGAAAGTTTACCATTTTTTTCAGTTTTTTAATTCTCCATAAAAAACAGCTACACCTATTCTGCTAAAAACTCTCCAAATAATTAATATTTGCTAAAATAAATTATCAAAATTTTTTTTATGGTAAACATTCCACGTAGTAGAGTTTCTTCTTCTTCTTATAATAGGACCTGGTCCAATTTCTTTTTAAAAAATAAAATATTCTCATTATATTTTTCATACAAATATTCCTAACATGCAATAATCATATTATTGATAAGATCTTGAAATTTGTAAATTGCAAAACTTATAGTCCGTTCATAATTTGTCGATAGCACAAAATGTGCGTCCAAGTCATAAAACGGCCGTAATAGTCGTAAAATCATAGGCGGAGGTTCCTGAGGTGTTTATTCATGTCCGTACACAATTTGTTGATAGCTCACTGCAAGTTTGACCCTCATTAGGTTTAGTACGTTTTTGATCGCATTTAATTTACGGCTCGTTGGTGTTTCGGCGTCTACGGCAGTAATTAACGTCTCTAATATTTATTTTGCGAATTTTGTGCAGTGCGTGAGTAACTTTTTTTCATATTCCTACAAACATATACGTACCTTTCGTTCCTGCTTGTTTTGTTTGATTGCTTGCGATGGCTTCGTCATCATCATCAACATCATCAAGTTTTACACCGGTACTGTTGCGTACAGTCAGTAAGTCTGTCTATTCACCAAGAGAGAAGACTATTGTTTTGAACGTTCACGATGCTCTGCTTTCTCAGAATCCCACAAACACTGTTCAGAACATAATCA
Source organism: Agelastica alni (assembly GCA_950111635.1). Classification (NCBI taxonomy): domain Eukaryota; kingdom Metazoa; phylum Arthropoda; class Insecta; order Coleoptera; family Chrysomelidae; genus Agelastica; species Agelastica alni. The sequence goes on from OX467712.1 coordinate 18,653,969, forward strand.
AGAGTTGTGCCCACATGACGGGCGTAGGGAAGTCAACAATATATAGGTTCCTATCAGAAAGAAAAAAACAAGGTATAGCTAACCCAAATACAAACGAATACTTAAAGAGGGGGAGAAAACCTATTGAAATTGATGAATTTGCCAAAAATGGTATTCGAAGGAAAATTCACGAATTTTTTTACAAAAAAGAAATACCCAACTTAAACAAAATTTTACAAGAAGTTAGAGACGACCCGGATTTGCCTCATGTCGGACGAACCAAATTGTGGCAAGTTTTAAAAGAATTAAATTTCCGGTGGGAGAAATCAGACCGAAAATCACTTTTGATTGACCGGGAAGAGATAATATGTTGGAGAAGAAAGTATCTAAGATCTATACGAAAATTTCGGGCTGAAGGAAAGCCAATTTACTATCAGGACGAAACGTGGGTAAACGCAGGTCATACTCTCACAAAAATTTGGTCAGATAAAAATATATCAAGCTCCAGGCAAGCCTTTATGGAAGGTTGGTCTACTGGTATTTCTCCACCCTCTGGTAAAGGCAGTAGATTAATAGTTTCTCACATTGGCAGTGAAA